>OY735226.1:42388993-42771493 GCA_963457665.1 Thysanoteuthis rhombus | reverse complement strand
TACAAATACATTTCATTCGTATACAAATACATTTCATTCGTATACAAATACCTTCCATCCGTATACAAATGCATTCCATCTGTATACAAATACCTTCCATCTGTATACAAATGCATTCCATTCGTATACAAATGCATTTCATTCGTATACAAATACATTTCATTCGTATACAAATACCTTCCATCCGTATACAAATACATTCAATCCGTATACAAATACATTCCATCCGTATACAAATACATTCCATCCGTATACAAATACATTCCATCCGTATACAAATACATTCCATCCGTATGCAAATACATTCCATCCATATGCAAATACATTTCATCCGTATACAAATACATTTCATCCGTATACAAATACATTCCATCCGTATACAAATACATTTTATCCATGCATAAATTATCCAGTCATTTTTTCAATTAGTTCCACTTTTCAAATAAACTCATCTCTTTCAAGAAATCTACCCACAATTAATTTTATTCTGCTCATCTCACTTTTTAGCCAGCTACCTGCTGTACATATCTTTTCCCTTCTATCGTCAGAATCCTTAACCGACCCAATATACACAAGCTGAAGCTAGTTAGCTGCTGTATATATCATTTTCTCCTTATCACCAGCACCCCTAACTTACCTAATGTATACAAACAACCGAAGCTAGCTAGCTGCTGTATATATCATTGTCCCCTTTCTGCAATTTAACACAAACAACAAAGAAGTGACTTAGGCTCTTATATGATAAAAAAGTAGCGGGATAAAATTCAAGATTAATAGAAGTACAAAATTTTGTAGTTTAATCATCAAATTCCTTTCAAGTGCTAATGGAGGAAGGACAAATTTCATCCTTTCAGTTCTATAAACAACCTCCACAAAGACAAACGTTCACAAAGAGTTGACTTTTACAAGTGCTTCTTGGAGATCTGGCCTATAATGTACCTTTTCAGTCCTTCAGGCTAGAATTTCCAAACTTTGTACATTGGTGACGCATCTTTTAAAAATAAGTTTTTCCACAACACAACTCAAGTTTTGATAGTCAAGCCAAAGATATGTCATTCCAGCAGTTCAAATAACTGTTTTGAAAAATCTACAAAATCATACTTAATCTCACGATACACCAAGAGATTATCAGTAACACACCAAGTGTGGCGTCATACGGTTTGGAAAGCTGTGCCCTCCGCATTTTTCAGACATTAATATTCTGCACAAGTTTTCTTGCAGAATACAAATATGTATTGAATGATCACTTTTTAGAATTTATACATCTATGGAAGTACTATGTGTACAATAAAAATTTTGACATTTACTTCCTTTCTCTTAGGTATTTATTGTTTCACTATGTATGTAATCATTAGAGTGAATAAAAAATTTTGACATCTTCCATAAATCCTATCCATTATATCATGAGTTACATAAGTAGCAAGTTGAAGTAAATTATTTAGTTCTTTTCCCGAATTGAGAATACGAACCTAAGATTTCCATAAATGTTGCAGGCTGAAATCCCTTTTTACAAGGCACTTTTCAAAAATAAACAAAAATAAAAACTGCAGCTAATTTAGGGTAAGCTAAAAGTTCAGGAACTAAAGAGTTAACAGAAGCTACAGACAATTTGCACTCTCTTTAAGAGGATGAGGAAAAAACCGTGGATAAGAAATTTCTTATAGAGAAGAGAAAAGGACAAAAAAACAAGTGGCAATTCTCTTTAGTTGATTACTGAAGTTTTATGCATTTAGATAATGCAGGAAAGAAAAGTGCATGACCTCTGTTGCCGAGAAAGTGATGTGCTTATTTAGTCAAGACAACATTCATTCTTCCTTTTTTTTTCTTCACCATGAATATGGACACACATACACACAACCAATCATGACCACTCATGTTTTTTCAGAAGTGGGCAAGAGAGTCACAGTAAGAGCTGTTAGCTCCAAGAATAAATCTATAAATCTGGAAATAAAATTAGGGAACCAAACTGAATTTTGCAGAATTTCTCTTTCCATTTTCATAAGAAACTAATTGGGAGGCTAGACTGCTTCCAGCAATATGATTTTTTTCTTTAAATGAGGCCAGAGTACTAACTCAAGGGTTAGGCAGCTCAAGTAGAGATATAAAAACAGGAAGAAAGAGTTGTTAGAACAAATATCAAAAATATTCATGTCCAGTCACTGGTATAATCCAGTGAACAAGTAACAATTACAGCATTGTTAAAACAAAAAACAAAAAATGCCATTTCTAACAGCTTATCAATTATTCATTATACAAGTGCAATAAGGGAAATCAGTATGGAATACATATATTAGCAGCTATTTTTTGAGATTATATATATATAATCTAGAGTGTGTGTGTATATATCTATATATATATATATATATATATATATATATATATATATATATATATATATATATATCTATCTATCTATATATATATATATATATATATATATACATACATACAGTATTATTTTGTCATCCACAGACAGCTGTTTTGTTGTATCACAACTCTTCAGTGTTGCTATAGACTATCCATTTTCCCATCCAGAACCACAAGGTAGGATTGAAACCTTCGCTTCAGACCCGGGGGAGACCAGTATCCTACCTCTGCTCCACTGAACTGGACAATCAGTAAGATTGAATTCAAGCAATATATTTATCAAGTTTATATTCCCCATCCATCAGAGTGCTCTATTCCTATGGAAGAGCATTATAATCTAGAGTATATATATATATATATATATATATATATATATATATATATATATATATATAAGAATTGGATAAAAGTGGATAGTTAGAAAACTAAAAAATTTCAAAGGATGACATTTTATAGATAATATACTATTGAGCAATATGAAATATTCAGTGCCACAGCAATTCGTATTTTATCGTTATATACTCATAGACAACTGAAGGTCGTAATTTTCACTTACTGAATAGTAATTGAACTTTTTCTAATTCCTGTTAGATATCAATCACTAAGTGCAATAAGATGAAACTTGATATTCATTCATAGAGCGAGAGAAGGGTTGGTATTTCCAAATTTCCAAAAAGGCGGACATTTTTGATCAACAATTCCCAACTGGTTTCCACAAAAGTATTATAGTGAGATGTCTCTAATTGTAAAATTCATGGATAATCATGGTTTACAAGTATTGACTTGAAATTCAAAAGAGTATTTTGTAACAGGCGGCGACAAGTTGTCCATCAGATTATAGAAGTATTAAAACACAGACTGAGTGAAACATTACATAAACCTGGACAAGGATTCATTTTTATCTGGCAAGCCTTACTAAATAACACTCATTTTTTTTGTTTAAAAGAGGGTCACCATTTCAATTATAGGTTGATGAATGCAAATTTGGTAATTTAGTAACAGCTCTATGACGCCAGGGGTGTTCGCAGAAAAAATTGCCAACTCAAAGAATATTTTTGCACTTGTTTGACTGTCAAAAAGCACAAAATAGAATAGAAAAAAAAACACCAAAAAATGCTCAAAATGGTCAAAAAATGGCTCAAATGATCAAGCACACTAATCAAGTGATTTTTGCACTGCCAAAACAAGAAACTCATGTTTTATTTGTCAGAGATGAGAATTCCAACTGAAAATGGGGCAATTTCAGCAAGTGTGATCTAAATTTCTTTCATTTGTTGCACTGACCTACCATTACTGTTTCAGTGGTTTTGGTCACAGCATTAGGTGTTAACAGACAAGCAAATCATTCCAGGTTTATTCTACCCTTATCCATTAATAGTCCTGCTTCAAAGTTTTTTTCACAGTGTAAAGCATAAGACATTAAGGGGCAGGAGAGTTTCCTGAAGAAAGTGGAAATCTTAATCAAAATATTCTGTTTTTTTAGTTATTGTTTCTATAAGCAGGGAAAAAAAACATTGAATGATAATGGTTTTCAGCAATACAGAAAGATTTGGAAACAATTAACTTTACTAATCAAGGTATGATACCTATATTTACATAACCTAATCACTCAGGAAAACCCATGATTTGAAGAGTAAATAAATGTATGGCATCTACAGGGTTTCAATAATGCTACACATATCTTGAGCTGTACTGTTGTAATCTGACAGATTAATGAGTTTTTGATTTTTCAGATCTTTAGAAAAACTATCCTGTACCAAGTTCAGCAATTTTTCTATTTTGTTTTCACATACAATGAACTCTCGCTACAACAAACCCTGATATAGCAAATTTTGACTTCAACAAACTTGCAGATCCATCCAAACTGATATCGGATTTACCAAAAAAGTTTGATGGATGCAGCAAACACATGAATAATAACTTATTTACCAAATGAACGAACATTTGTTTTATTTACTGAGCAAAGTTTGTTTTTATTTGATATTTTATAGAACGATGATCATTAAATGTGTCCAACGTTGACCAGACCAAACGACAATTGTATAATAAGGACTACTGCAAGTTACAATCGCATTCAGTCAAAAGGCATCAGTTAAAAGGACAACACTGTAGTACAAATATTTGAACTGTATTTGTACTAATTAAGTTATTCAATTCAGTACTTTTTTAATGAGTTCAATTAAACAATTGTCCTGTGATTTTTTGAAATTATTCAATTAGTACAAAATTAAATTCAAATATTCATGGTCCTTTTGACCCTGGTCTTGATGGTTTTTGATCTAGATTCATGGCAAGCTACCCAACTTTCTTTTCATTTACCTAATAAGAGGCAGCCATTGGCTATAACAACCACTCCTTTCACCCAATTAGTTTGTTAAAGCAAGGGTTCATTGCATTTATTTTCACAAAAATTAGCTGCTGTGTTTTCTCCAAAGAATCAGTAATCTCTTGCGTGTTGCAGAAGAAATGAAGGTAATCAGATTTATAAAAAATGAATCAAGATTCAAAAGAGTATTTTGTAAAAAAAAAGATTTAGACAATGGATAAATGTTATAAATGTAAGAAAATCCCTGAGATATGTACTATTTGATGTGGAAGAATGAATGTGTGTATGAGAAACCACTGTAGTCTGACAGGTTAGATCATAAAATATTTATGAGTAAGCTCCATCTCCTTACTACCATCTAAAACAAGATTTGAATGAAGAATTTTATAAAAAGGTGATATATCGAGGTTAATCATTTTAAAGGAAGAAATATTTAGAATGATCACTGGAATCAACAATATTTTATTATCTTTGGTCTTGCAAACCAAGTATATAATATCCATACCTATATATGGTTGAATTTATTGCTGTACGTTGTGTGTGTACCAGAATTACTAATCTAGAAAAATTATGTACAATTATCTTGAAAAATCAGTTTCATCTTATCTAAAGTTATATAAAAAAAAATATCTGCAGAAGATTTAAGCATTGTTGTTTTAAAACATGACCATAGAGACCCCAAAAAGCACTTTTTTTGTCTCTTTGGTCATTTTGGGAGGAACAAAAAAAAAAAAAAAAAAAAAAAAAGCTTTTAGATGGTACCTGGTGGAGTACTCACAAATTTTCAAGGTTACAATCCTAAAAGTTTGATAAGGAATGCCCATACACATAGACGAGCAATGAAAAAAGAAACCAAAATCTACTTGGCTGGTTGGTCAGGCCATTTGTGGGGCTGGGTTGCTTCAATTTAATTGAAAGTGTAGACTTAAAAATAGGAACACAGAAATTGAAGAACTGACTGGAATCTTTCTTCATTTGATAAGTTTGGTCTAACACCAGTTAGGTACTTTCTTTAAATAGATGTCTTTAATCATTTAAAACATGATTCCCTTTATGCTGTAGAACAACCATGAAAACAGCAAAATTGCTCAAAAAGCACTGATCTCATGACCACTACATATATTTGGCAGCTAAATTTTCCAAAAATTCACATCAGTTGAAAGAATAAGTCAACTTATCAGACTTTTCTTCTTCTACTAACTTGGATGCTTTTTTTTTGTGCATTTTTAGTTTAATTATCTGAATTCTGGAAATTAACCAATAGTAAAAAAAAAAAAAAAAAATTTATTTTTCTTTCCACTCATTATTTCATTTTAGTTCTTATCCCCAGACAACAAGCATGGAAACAGATGTAATGGTCAATTTGATAATAAGCATATTAGACATAAACAAACTCAGAGTCTACACTAGGAAGTACAGCACTTTTTTTTTTTTCACCAAGTCAAACGTTTTTCTTTACCCATATATTGACTGGAGAAGAATTTATAACCAAATCTTCAGGGAAAAACAGTTTCAATTATCTTACTTTCATAGTGTTCAATTTTGAGGTTAGAATCAAGGTTGGAGGCCTCAGAGACTTTAGAAAATTGAACTGACAATTTTGGATGAAGGAAAATTCTTTTTCAATAAAATTCTAAATTCCATCTCCTTTTAATACAATTTGGAATGCCTATGTATCAGAATAAAACAATAGTGGATTAGAGAACACAATGATTTTAGATTAACATAAAGCTCGTTTTTATCTGGAGAGAAATACTTTTATTAATTCAGAATAGAAATGACAGACTCATATATTATGTATTTATTCATTAACTAATAGAGTGACTGCCTCTCGGGAGTCATTTTTCATTGATAAAATATAAGATACACACAAACAAACAAATATCCACTTTTGTTATTAGATTTTACATGCTCAGAGGTTTTGACATACTTCAAGAACTACAAAAAGAAATTTTCAAAGATATCATTGCAATTCATCAAGCAATCCATAATTCAAAATTTATGTATATTAAGGCATTCTAAAAATGTTTAAGTAAAAGAACAGATCTTGTTCAAAACCTGCAACATTGTACACAGTATTTTTGACAGCATTTATCAACATTTGTTTCTGTAATGAAACGATTAATGATATTAAAAAAATATTCATTTTTCTTTTTTAGCTTAATCCCCATTAAAACATCCTGAACAAAAATGATCATTGCATCAAAAATAAAGCATAAAAGCCCATCCAAAATGCAATATATAATTCATTGGCAAAGGAAAAAGTTATGAATATATGAATATATATATATATATATATATATATATATATATATTTTATATAAAATGTATACATTATAAATGCTGCCAAGTCTTTCTTTTCTTTAATGTATTCTATTTTTTCATCTCAAGCATTGATTTTTAAAAAAGGAATAATTTCTTTTTCTCTCTACCTCTTATTATCCCGTCTTTTATTAAGATAGCAGCTTTCTTTCTTTCTTAGGAACGCTATCTACCTCTCTTTGACCACTCTCTCCTTGGTTCAATCAATTCCTTACAAACGCTGTTAACCTATTCAAATCTGGTTTTGACATGAAATTTCTGCCATTCTTTATAGTGTTTGTTGTCTTACACTGCAGTTCTTAAAGCTACAACAAACACCTGCCTGACTGAAAACATGATACATTTTGAGCTAAATACCATTATTTACTTCAATCTATTTTTGAGAGAATGATATTTTTACGCTGGAAAGGAATTTTGAAAGTCAATGATATCAATCAGTATTGATGGCATTCATCTTGCTGCCATCTCCTGAGTTTCAAACATCAAAATAAGGCATTACAGTAAGTAGCAGAGTTCAAACCAATTAAGCACAAAGGAATTTCACAAAGTTTAGCCTTTAGAGACTTAATGATTTACTGCCATGAATATGGCACTGAATAGTCTTGATCTTGAAGATGCCTTCAGAAGATCATCAATCATCTAAAATGGAATGGTCAGAGTTTCTATCATACTTGTACAAAATTAATACAGCTCTTCATCACACACTCACTCTATAGAGCAACTGAGACAACCCTTAGGTGATTTTATATCAAGAAAATAAAAATACTCTCAAAATGTAAACATGATTCCCAAAAGAATCCTTCAATTGGAGATGAGGGGAATGTCATCTACAAAGACACCATAAGATCAAGTAGATAAGCTCAGGTGTCTTGGCAATCTAATTTTCTGCATTGCACTCTCATGGTAGCAGCTTCTTTCCAAGTCTAAGTGTCATCAAACGAATTCTCTGATGATTTTCATGTACTGCTTGAGGAAGATTTTCTTTCCTGATATTTTGAGAACAACTCAATTCTATATCCAGGGAAAAAGTACACTTCCTTTGAAAAAAAATCATCACTTTCTTCAAATGCAGAAAGTCCATTCTATAACTCACTCTGTATAATACTCAAAACAGTGCCAAGTCAATTGTGACACACTATGTTTATAATCAAAACAGATTACAAGGCCACAGTCAAGAAATATCTGAAGGACATCAAACCATCAATATGTTTCTATAATGCTTTTCCATGTAATCAAGAAGCATGTGATATTTTAGCTTTGCTACTGCGAATTCAAATACAGTTTCAATATTGGAATGTACATCATGGCTCTTATAAATAAAGGAACAAAGCTTCTCTAACACTAATCAAAATCATCAATTTTCAGAACATCTATCAATACAGAATGAAGGTTTACTGATTTCATAACTGGAAATTATATTCAGAAATTATTTTATAACCTTCCCATGTGAGAGGATTATATCACCTGTGAATAATATCATTTCTTAAAACCTGGTCGGTTCAACAAAAAAACAAAAATGGATTATGTTCAAATTTGTAGGAAATATTATTTCTTTTGCAGCAAATTTTAATGACAACTTTTTTCAGTGAAATATTCACCAGTAACTCCTACCCAATCTCAGTTGTTTTTTTAAAACTGAGATTGTCATTATAAGTTGCACAAAAGAAATCATATTCATACATATCTTGAACACATAAGATTTTTTTCCCCCAATTTAAAACAATGTTTTCTAATGAAAATTGGTTTATATTTGGTAATTATCATGCCTCATACAAGTGGACTGATTTTAGCAGTAAGGTTTAAAACACTTTTTCACAGAGGTTTCAACCAAGAGACCCAATTGAAATCAAGCGCATTTATCAATAAAGGAACATCACTTGCAGCCAATTAACTGACTTCACTTTTTGTATATAAGGCAAATAAATGAGAGAGTAAAAAAAAAAAGTGATTGCAGAAATTTTATGATTAATGTACAATTAACCTTACCACTGAGGAGGATTTTATGAAAAATTTTAATACTAAGTTTTGCAGTTCTCAAAAATAGTTGTACCAGTTGCTTTAATCATTTGATCAGTCTTGCTTAAAAAGAGATGTTGACTAAGGGCAAGGATTTAAAATTCAATTCTCACTATACTATCATCTTCTGTATTTGTATACTCTGGAGGCATTGGTGAGCAGTGCTACTAACTCAAAGAACATTTTTTGCAATAGTTTGACTGTAATGAAGCAATTATTTTTCTTTTAATAGCAAAAAAATTCTAAAACGGCCAAAATATACTGAAAAAATGCAGAAGATGTTCAATGATATACAAAAAAAAGCCCGAAATGTTCAAGCACATCAGCACTAATTCGGTGCCTTTTCTCACTACAAAACAAGTGACATGCTGAATTTAGCATTAAAAGAGCTAAATTGGCAACATCGTTGGTGATCACTTGATTCTTTGCTAGTGCTCAGGTGAAAAGTAGAGAAGGGAAAAGATGCCGGGCAATTCTTTGTCATCAACATGTAAACTACATTTATTTCTTACAAGAATGAAGAGTGATAACAGTTGGAATGACCAAAACTGAACTTTGCCCTTGAGCAGTCAGCAACCACCAATACAGTGGCGATAAACAATAGTTATAATATTCCAATCATTATATCAAAGGTAGGAAAATAGCAATCAGTCAAAGAAAGTTTTTCTTTTCAAACATGAATATTCAATGAAATAAGCTGATAAGTGCCAACACAAAATGACAAGGTATTGCTAAGCTGATTTTCCTATCAACACCTATCTACTCAATCTATAAGAAGCCAAGTACAATTGTCAGCAAGCTGTTTACACTGATAAATCAACTGACAAGTTTTTTATAAACAGAAAATAAGTAGCTATACAAATCAAACAAAAAGAATTAGCTGTCAGATAAGAATAAAGCAAGTGTTTGTTCTAGAAGAATTTACATTGCTGATCTATTTCATCACAAAAGAAGTACCTGGCGTGGATTTTTTTTTTTTCCTTTTCATACACATATGCTCTTTGAATCTTTTGAAAACATTTCTTGCTCTGTCAAAGAATATGATTAAGTAGTTGGAAATTTCTGGGGAGTTTCTGTTAAAATTCATACACATTTATTTTAAAGGTTCGTTTGGCTGCGTAAATTGATAAGCCTCTTTCACTGTCACCAATGGTTGGCGTTGAAGCCCAGGTAAAAAGCCAGACAGCAAACGCTGATTTTCAAAATAAGAAAGTCATTCACACTTGGGGCACCGATGCAACATAAACTTTACTTCACCATTTAGTGTTGTGTCAAACTAAGAGGTATTCTTGTGTGTGTACACACACACATATATATATATATATATATATATATATATATATATATATATATATACAGACCATAAGAATAGAAGGTGAAGTCTAAGAAGAAACTAAGGAATACATTTACCTAGGTCAGGCAATAAAGGTAGACTATGGAAATGAAATGAGAAGGTGCAAAACGATTAGCTGGAAAGCATTTGGTATGAATAGAGATATGCTGAAAAGCAAATTGCCAATATGCTTAAAACAGTAAGTAGACAAACTATGTATATTATCAGCTATGAAATTCAGGTGCAAAACCTGGAAAGCTGGACACCTACAAAACCACTCGAAAACAAACTCAGAATACCACAAAGAGCAATGTTAAGAATAGCTCTCAGCAATAGAAAAAGATCAACATATCTGAGGGGACAAGGGTGAAGGATATAATACAAGTCAATAAGCAACAAAAATGGTGGGGCAGGCCAATTAGCAAGAAGATAGGATAATAGATGAAATGAGAGGCTAACCAATTGGTGCCTGTGGTACAGTAAACACAGTAGGTAAAGATGGAGAGACAAGACAGAAAAGTTTGCCAGTGAGACATAAATGAGATTGGTGCAGCCATAATTGTCATGGAAGTCCAGCAGCGGACTTTTACAACAGATGATGATAAACATACATAATTTTCCCTTTTTTTTTCACCACGCTAATTATTGTTTTTTAATTTCATCACGTTCCATCGGGTGATTTCTCTTTCTTTGGGGGTGAAATTTCAGACAAAATTTCACCCTAAGGTCAGATAGTAAATTGCCTGAAAACTAATAAAGAAACCGCAAATAAGTCAAGTAGATTTCAAGAAAATAAAACAGCTTGAGTTGAAATCAAATATCTATAAAGAAAGTAGAATATGCCATTCCAAAATACAGGAATAAAACGAAAAACACTAAGGAATCAAATCTATTAATGGAGTTAGTGATCTTAGAAAATAACGCTCAAGTGTTACTTATGTGTATATTCTGTTCATGAATACAACAGTCTTCAAAATTAAGGTGATTTTGTGTGTTAAAAAAAGACAAAGATAGGAAAATATCCCATACCTCGCAGAAATGATTCATCGTAGCCTGTATAAATACCAGAACTAATTATCTAAAAAATTATCTAAACTCATCTTTAAAAAGATAGATCTTTTATCTAAAATTATTTAAAGAAAATACCAACAAAAGCTTTTTCAAGTGGTACACTCATGCATATATCCAAGGTTATAGCCACCAAAATGTTACCAGGAGTAACCAAAGACATGCCCATGGACACAGACAAGCATAAAGAGAAGAATCTGTAGCTTACTTGCCTGGCTGGTCGGGCAGAGGCCATTTGTGGGGCTACGAGGATTCGATTATGCCTTCATAAGAGTGATGAAACATGAATCCTTCAGTATGTGAGATTATATAAGTATATTATCATATCATCATACAGATTATAATACAGGTCCAAGTCCTATAATTCATCCTCCAGCCAGGTTGGATTAACCGGATTACCTGTTTGATTATCAGATGTTATCAGTCATGGGGATAGTTTATGAATTAACACTTCTGACCCTTCAATTATACTCTCACCATGCCTTTGGATCCATAAATTGATAGAAACAGCAACAAATACTAAATAGGAATAAAGCTTGGATCAGATTTTCATTTCATCAGAAGATATCAGAACTGCAAGACTTGTACATACAAATTTGTCATAAATAATTGCTAAAAAACATTTCTGATTATGAACACATAAATGCATCAAACTAAAAGAAATGGGGAAAAAAATTAAATTATTTGCAGATTTATTAAACAACAATGGGCACCAAAGGTGGCAAGGGACTTCCAACTAATGCTAGACAATCTAAACAAGGAAAGCAAAAAAGTCGGCCAATACATGAACTTCAGTACAACAAAAATCATGTGCAATAATCATGTTGAGAATAAGAACATAACTGTCAAGATAGAAAATGCAAAACTCGGCAACGTAGACCATTACATCTACCTAGGACAAAAATCTCTATGAGATCCTCAAAAGAGAGGGAAATCAAGCAAAGAATCATTCTGGGATGGCATGCCTTCAGCAGAGCAAGCTCAACTTTCAAAAACCAGGCGATCCCAATAATCCTGAAAAGAAGAGTATACAACCAATGCATTCTCTTGATAGTCACTTATGGAGCTGAAACATGGAACCTAACCAAGAGATAGACCTACAAACTGAGAAGCATGCAGTGTGTACGTGGGAGAATCAACCTTACATGAAGAGACCACAAAACAGCACAGTACATAAGGAAGAAAACGGGAGTCTGATACATCAAAGAAACTATTAAAAAACAAAAATGGCAATGGGCAGGCCATTTTGCAAGAATGAAAGACGACTGATAGACATCACCACTCACAACATGGATATCCATAGATCACATGAGAAACTGAAGCCAACAGAACACAAGATGGAGAGATAAACTAGACAAATTCAGGAAATACTGGCTCTGCGACACCCATAGTAGAAAATTGTCGGGAAGGTCTATGTCCAATGAGAGATGCTAAAAGACTGATGATGATGATGATGATGATGATGATCAATGTGTTTGTGTGTTTTAGTTCTTCTGGCCATACCATTCATTCAACAGACATGGAAATTGGCATCCGTACTCCAAAAGATCCCCTATAAAATTTTTCTTTTTCAATTTTTAGTGAAGTTCTTTTCCATTCATATCAAGTTTGAAAATTCCCGATGCAGTGTTCTCTAGCAAACCAAAAGTAGAACATTCCTATACAGAGTTTTTATAGGCCAAAATGGCATAAACATTTCAGTTGTTGTACTTGACTGCCTAGTTCAGGTGTCTGTTGTAGTCAGTTGTCTTCCAGGAATTTCAAACTGGACCTTTTATTCAATCCCTGGGGCTGTCAAGATTGTTCTTATTTAGCTGTCCATGCCAAAAGATATTCCTTGTTGATTTGTCCTTGTGAGGTCACTTGTTCTCCGCTTCTACTGAAAGCATATGACTTCTCTGCACTACTTGAACTGGGAATTGAACTTGAGAATGCTAAGCAGGTTACTAGATACATTTAACCAATGCTTCTATCCAACAGGCCGTTTATCCCATAGGTGTGAAAATCTTTACTCATCTCATGGAGATTTCCATTCTAATGATTTAAATGATGATGAATGAGAAAAACTTGCCCAAGCTGAGATTCTGACTCATAGATTCTAACATTCAACTTGTTATGAATCTATGTCAGATTCTCAGCTTGGGCAAGTTTTTCACATTCATCATCACTTTCACTTATTACCTTGATGCACTGAAAAAACAAAAAATCTACAATATTCTTGGATATCAATATTCTTCAATCAGTTTATACTGCATTGCTTGAAATAAATTCCAAAGATCTCACTAAATTACGTTAGATTATATCATCTAATCATTTTGAAACTTACTTTAAGATTAAAAAGAAAACAAAAAGATAATCTTTCAATCTTCAAGAGCAATGGAAAATTCCCTTTTGCCAAGTTTTAGAACTGTAACAATCACGTTTTTTTCATTTTGGTATACAAGAGAATGTTCAAAACATTCTAATCCAAAAGTTTTAAGCATTATTTTTTCAAGTTCAACACCAGGAAACTTTTGATTAAAAAAAAACCTGAAACGTTCAAAGTTGACTTACTGAAGACACCTTTATATAAATAGGCACACTTGACGCATGTGCACAAAAAACATATAAATATATGAGAGTGAGAGAGAGTGAGAGAGAGAGAGAGGTTGGGGGAGAGGGAGTGAGGAAGCTAGTTATTTTGATCACTCTCAGGTAATTTCGATAACAATATCCAGCTGATAAAATTAAGTAAATGATATAGAGAAAGCAACTTATTGGGACCGCTTTGAACGGAGTATTTGAGACCAACCAATTTTGACTACAATAATCGACTGTAATGATGTCACAGAATATCAATCTGGACTGATATCCGGAGCTGGATTTAAAAGAAAAAAAAAATATTTTTCTTATAAATTGAATGCTGGATAACTAACTAGATTAATATTCCAATACATCACTAATCGGCTGATAACACTGGGTTCTATTTCAAAAAAATGTCATAACACCTGTAACACACACGTCTATATTACTCTTAAACAGCAATAGGAGTGCATAAGCATTTCACATAGAAACAATGAAATCCTTTGGCAAGTAGCAGACTGCTATGATTAGGAAAACTGATTCTAAATATTGGGGAAATCAAGGAAATAAATCAAGTTCCAGTTTGATGAGGCCCATGAGAATCCATAAGGAAAAGAAGGAACAGTAATGAAATAAACATGAAAATCTATAGTGCAAAATCCAAGCAGTTTAACATGTAATTGAATGTGCTTTTTACATACATTTTATAGCTACTAACATCAGACAGTGGTGAATTCATGTTGCAGGCGATGAGTTAGCTTTGAATTAAGGTTAAAGTACATAGCCATCAAAAAGTACTAAGGTTGGGGCGGCTCCCCAAATTTGATGATTCTGGAGATAGAGGAAATGAGAGTGTAATCCACTTAAGAGCCAATTATTCATAATACAACACTAAAAACAAAAAGGTGCATACTATCTCAACTGAACAAAACATCCATTTCAATTGACTCTAAAGAAACAAAAAACAAGACAAAAATCACAGATCATCCAATTTCTAAACTGAATACTGGTTTTTGAAATTCAATTTCAAAAGATCCTTACACATAAGTGTCAGCCACCAAGTGACTAATGTATCTGAATTGAATAATGGAAGCTAATTTTAACCAGTTCACAAAGCTCAAAAGAGAGCAAAGAAAATAAAAAAAATGTTACTTGTTACAAATGGATCATTGTGAAACAGGGTTTTGATGAAAACACAAATCCTTTCACTCAGCTTCATAGTGAAATAATGTGTTTCCATGCTTTTTAGCAAACTTTCATCTAGAATTCATGAGGATCGAAAGTCAATAGCAGTTTCAGGCAAACCTGCAGTTTCATACATTCATAAAGACGAAGAAAAAAAACTCTTATACAAGCTCTAAAGCAAGTTTTCAAAATAGTCAAAAAATTACTAGTGAAAAATTAAGTGCATTTTGACTAAATTATTGTACTGTTTAGATTGAAGTGACTTGAAAGAACAATATCAATAAAGGAAAACTTTCTCCATCCATTACCTATTTGGAAAAATAGAATTTTAAAATTAAAAATAGATAAATAACCTAATTTTCTTCATATTTTTTTTACTTTTTTTGGTAAATATGTGTTAAAAGTGATTTTAGCAAAAAACACAGTACTGTCATTCCTTGAGGAGATACAAGTCAACCAGGGTCAATTTAAATAGTAAAACAAAGTATTTATTCAACTGCAACTGTTGACACAACATTCATTTCTCTCCTGATCACTAACCAGAGATAAATCACTTACAGACAGCAAATATAAAATCATCTATATTTTCAGGATGTGATTATTTCATAAAATTTTTCAAACAAAGCCATCCACATAGAAAATGAATTCCATAACCACAGATGACAAAAAACCTCAATCAGCAGTGAACAGTGAAATCTCTTCAACATGATCCCCATAGCTGAAATGGTAAATGCAAAAGCAGCTGTGGCTCAATGCAACTAATCCAACCCCCATAACTGTTGATATCAAGCTTCAGTAGATGGCCCCAGAATCACAATAACAGCACATTGGACACCATACATGCATAGTTTTGCTTTTTTCGTTTTTAGGGGTTTTTTTCTTATCAAAAAAATATCACATCTCGGTCATATACTGAAATATGCCAACTGCTTTAGACCAAATTGGTGGTATTTTTTTATAATAACTTGAAGCCCTCCAATTGTTTCCTTTAAAAGATTATATAAAACTAAGATGATGTAATGGGACAATCCATAGAGGGAAATGACTCAATGTCAGCTCCTTGATGTGAGAACATTTTTTTTTTTTGAGTGGGAGGTTACCTACTGATTTACAACATCTGTTAAACTATCATCAGGTCTTCCAGCTTTTGTTCAAATGCATCAAGATTGAATAGTCAAGTTGTAGCAAAATAATGATCTCAATTCTGTCACTCAGATTTAAACCAGATGTGCCTAAGTAAAAAACACGTTGAACTATTTGTTATTTTGTTTCACAATTTGGCATAAGGTGAGGCCTGATAAGCCAAACACAATCAAATTCATTTGACATTTATCCAAAAACTAAATAAAAACCCAGGGAAAAAATTGGATGTATTTAAATTCTGAGATTATTTCTCTTAGAAAGAAATTTCTCAACTCATTCAAGTGGGAAGTACATTGTTTTAAGTGAGTATGGGTGGGAAATATCCTTATCAGCAAAAGAGAAAGAGTCCATTGTTACTGACAGAGAAATGAAAAGAAAAATTATTCTGTTTATTATAAAGATAAGCATAAAAATTAAATAATGATAAATACCCAGATCAATTCAGAGATATTAACTATTATCTATTAAATACTTGAATGCCCGACCATAGATAAGCAGTTATCATTTTCACTTTTATTCATACTACACAAGAATTCACACCACGTTTCCTACAGTATGATTGAGATTATCAGAAAACTGCAGATTCAGTATTTTGTAGTAAGTATCATGTAACAACCAATCACTTGGTTCCACTTTGTGAATACTCTAAATATAACTAATTCCAAATTTGAAAATATTTCAGCAAAAACAGAAACAGGTCTGGTTAGTCACTGAATAGAAACCATTACATGACTAACCTCTATTGGCAGCATTCTGTGTAGAAGCAATCAATTAAATAATTGGAAAAAGAGGTGATCAATGAATAAGTTACTTCTCTCACATTTTGTTGAGCACAGATCTGTAAAAGAAATCTGAATTTTCAAAAAAGTTATGAAAGCTTTTGGACATAAACTAGAGAACAATTTGGCATAAACTTACACTGCCCCTCACTAAAAATAGGAGAGAGGGATTTTCAAATAAATGTTTTTTCTTCGACATAATACTGGTGCAGCCTGTACATGTTATACATACATATGTACATGCATAGTTAGCCACACCAACATGAAGACTGAAGAAACTTATGGTGACAGTTTTGCTTGACAAGTTTCTAAGGGAATTCGTAGGCATTTATAAGGCATTTTCCAACAATTGGCTGATAATCTGCTGATACGTATATAATTGTATGTTAAATAAACTTTTTTTTTTAACCCTTGAAAATTGCAAATCTGTTTGTTAACTGCTTTTGAAAATGGATCCTCAACAGCAGATGCATGAAAAAATTAGTAAAATATAGATATAAAAATGAAATTGCATAAAAATTTCTTTGGTTTGTATAGCAACAGAGTGAAGTTTCTTTTTTGTTGAAACCTTTCTTCAATAATTGCTAACATACCTTACCCAAAATATAAAGACACAGAGAAAATAGAAGGAATTTACAATTTCAAAGTTCCATCTCAGAGTTTAATTGAAGAAATCTTCTGCAGAACTCTCCCCATGCCACCACCAAATAATTTCCAATGAAGATAAAATTCTTTACTCTGCTGGCCTCCTAAAAACCAAGATAAAATATCGGTTTCTAACCACCACAATCACACACACAGATTAGGTATTCTATTATTCTGATACACAAGTCACTCTAAAGGAACCAAGCATTGATGATGAAAATGAGTAGAGGAAATTCGTGGGTTAGCAGAAGAAATTGCCAAGACTAAAACTCAGTGTTGCCAACTCAAAAAATATTTTCGACCTAGACAGCCAAAAAGTGCTCAAAATAATACATAAAAAAAGAAAAAAAAAAACGTCCCAAATATGCTTGAATGGTAAAAAAAAAAAAAAAAAAATGGTCAAAACGTTTCAGTACTTCAATGCTAATTTAGCAATTTTCACACTGCCAAACTTTGATTTGTCATAGACAGAATTCCGTCTCATAACAGAGATTTAACGCCCATGAAAATAGAAGAAAGTGATAATATTAAAATGAATGGAGACAGTTCATGAATAAGAGAACAAGATTTATTCTACTCAGTCTATCATCTGATCATCTCATAAGAATTTATGAATAGGACAGAATGTATTATTGCTTCCAGTTTTATGGACAAACAACAGCTAATACAATAGAAGAGTTTGAATTTTGTAAAGTTTAAATTATAGATATAAGCTCCCAGGAACCATAACAAAGCAATTACGGTTGAATTGAATAAAATCTGAGAGTTGTAATCATGAGAGAACAAGTTGTCAAAATTCAAATAAAGCTCTGTGTCAATCTTATAACAAGAATTATGTTGGATAGGTCGAGAAGATAAAAGCTCACAGAACATACCAAATGGTTGAGAGCTCAATGTAAGTGCTTCCAATCTCCCAGTGGAACACATTAATATGCAGAAAAAACTAAGAAAATTTCATGAACCGATGAATAAAAAGTAACTGATATATTCAGCAGATTAAATACATCACGTAAAAACTAAACCCCAAGTTTAGTAAAACGTCAGGTTAATATGGTATTTATCAGATGAAAATATTCTTGGACATGAAAATAAAGCAATATCTCAAAGTGTAAGAAGTTAAAAATTACAATATGGTGATGCAAATTCTAGGAATAGTATGGCATATTTCCAGTGGATATGAATATAATTTGAAATAAAATTGAGCCAACTCAATGCTCAAATCAATAATTCAACAGGATAAAATAGGCTGACTGACTGAAATAGTCACAGGAATAACAAAAAGTAGAATGAGGCAGCCAATTCTTTATTTCAAGAAAGTTTCCCATGTAGTATCATGAGGAAATCGGTTGTATGATAATTTCATCTGGGATTTTTTCATGACTTAGTAGTAGGCCTGAGTATGACAGATGCTTAAAAAAGCTGTTTGTGAAGGTTAATCTAAGAGTAATATTCATACCTTGCATAAATGAATCACAGTAGCTCACATATGTAACCAAACTAATTATCAAAAACTATCTTAAAAAATAGATCTTTTATCTAAAAAAATTTATGAAAAAAATATCAGCACCAGATTTCAGATTTGTTGGCTCAAAATGACTGTCAAGTCCCCAAAAAGCATTTTTTGTAAAAACAAAAAACAAAATAGCTAATGATGTTCTCATGCAAATTTTTAAGGTTATAGCCCAAAAAATGTGATTAGGAGCACCTGGATGCTCAGATGAGCAAAGAGAGAAGAATCTGTTGCCTACTTGGCTGGTTGGTCTGGCAGGCCATTAGTGGGGCTCTGGTCATTCGATACACAATGAATCTTTAAAAGTATCACTCAGTGAAAGAAAAGAGGACTGTAGGCATTGTGGTCCAAGTTTATTTTCTCGGATAAAGCGGATGTGTTTCTCAAAATATAAATTGGCCTACATACTGACTTGGCTCTGAATGCAGTATGATCATTATAGACAAAGAATACTCTCAGTCTTCCATGTTATTGCCATGGCAAGATTACAGACCTTTGGTACTAAGGCAATCTGTTTATTAACACAATAAGTAATGCAATCCATTTTTTTTATTTCTATGTCTGTAACAATTTTGGGTGATGAAAGAAATGAAATGAGTTTCCATATTATGAAACTGTATCAATCAAAATTTCAAAATAATTGAACCACATGGATCAAAACTCACCATGAACAAAACTACATTCACCAAGAGATACCAATAGTTATTGATATTTGACCCTTATTCACTAATTGGATTATACCAATTATTCTCACGATTATCCTTAGTGTATGGGGAGTATGTCAAGAATTCCCACCCAACAACTATTTTCAGTGCAAAAAAAAGATATTTGATATGAATCCTCATGTCCCTACCTTTTGAGCTATAAACGAAAAAGATCAATCTAGTCATGCTTCTGGCAGGTTATTTTTTTTTTCTCTCATACAGTTAACAACATGATGGTAATTTAGTGTACCAGTGGGAGCTTTCACGGTAGGTTGTTCATTTTTTTATTCATAGGAGTTTGTTACCATTGAAAATAGTTTTTTTTTTCAATCATTGAAATTCATCGCTGGTAAAATACCACGGATTTGAAATGGCTGAAGAAAGTGGAAATTGACTTCAACGATTAGTCAGATAGTGAATCAATAGTTCTGTTTCATGATGGAGAGGCCTTCAGGTGACTCTCAAGTCAGTTTTTCAGTAGGCCAACAAGATCAGAGGATGAAGGCAACTCCAATTCCCAATGCTCAGCATCAGCAATGGTGCAAAATAAATACAAGACCCACTCGTTATCATCCTGTCTTTCTATGCTTTTCTTGGTGCTATAGGTGTGAAAAGCAATATCAGTAATGAAAATGACCCCCTTAGATTTTTTCAATCTATATTTTGATAAAGAACTCTTATTTTTGTGGAGAAACCAACAAATTTGTCACTCAAACTAGTATTATGAAATGGAAATGTATATTTTGTGCAGAATTACAAGTGCTTTTTGCTTTGAAAAAGTATCAAGGAATCATGCAAATTCCCAAGGAATAAATGCATTAGTCAAAGGATTCCTCCCAGAGAAGCCAATTTATAAGTTATGCTGCTTGCATTCAATAAAACGATAAGACAATGTCTTCATTTCTCAAATAATGAGACTCATGCTAAAACTACACACCCGAATCGTAAGTGCAATGCAATATATTCATCGTAGTTCAGGAGGAATTTTGCACTTTGTACGATCCCAAAAGGGCTATTACAATTGATGAAAGCCTTATGCTCTACAAGCCAAGCTCTGATGAATTCAAGGCATGGAAGGGGGAATCATGATAGATACTGGATACAAGTGTGAGCAATGCAAAAAAAACATGTATATCACTCCATGTTCAAAGTGGTACTACATCCAATAATATGTAACACTTCTCAATCAATTCTATAAGTGAAGATCATACAGAAAGAGTTGATGTTTCTATGGGTTCTTTTCATTTCATCAGCTCAGTATAGTCAGGCTGTTCAAAAAAGTGATTCTTACTATATCGATGCACCATAGCCCCACTAATCACAAAACCGACCAGCCAAGTGCACTACAGATTCTTCTCGTGTGTGTGTGTGTATACAGTGAGATTTGGGAGGCTACAAACTTGAAAATTTGCATGAAAACACCACTAAGTACAGTCTAAAAACATGTTCTTTTTCTGGGTTTTTTTTTTTTCAAAAATGTGCTTTTTGGGGTCTGTATGGTCATTTTGGACCAACAATACCCAGATCTTGTACTGGTATTTTTCATATATTCTCTTAAATGCAGGCTCCAGTGATTCATTTATGCAGAGAACGGATATTTCATGTGATATATTTGGAAATTCCCTAGGCCTTATTTTCAGCATGATTTTTCCTCATTAAATTCAGAAAAAGACAAAAAATAAATTTTCTGCATAGGTGCAATGGATACTACAAATAAAATATTGAAACAATTTGGAAAAAATAAAAATTTCTATTCGTGTTTGAGCAAGCAGGAGAGTCTTCTACAACGAACAGAGTAACAGATAAATGACAGTTTTCTGGAATTCCATTTGAAGGGCTTGGTTCAAAAATGTAATAAGCAGCATTATTTTTTTTCAAATGTTTGAATTAAAAATCAAATTTTGAATTTGGATTTTTTACATAATTACAACATTTATGTATGAAAAAAAAAAAAATTTAAAGGGGGGTTGTAGCAAAAGAATTCTATCCAGAATTTGATTTCCAATTTAAATTGACATTTTAAAAAAATTTTTTTTTTTAAATGGCACTGATCACATTTTGGAACTGAGCTCTCCATTAGAAAAACAGGACCACTAACTCACACCTCATATGATCCCTAAGTAAAGGGCCAAAACAAAGTTATAAAGGGTCGGTAACTCATTTGTGAACAAGTCTGTACTTTTATCCCAGATAAATTAGGAAGAGGTTTTGCATAAATGCATCACTGGTTCTAATTATTTGAATGCGAATGACTGAAAAACTCCAAATACAGCTTATGTTACATTAGGCATTAATACCTTCAGCAAAGACAAGAACAAAAGAATCATTTTAGTGTAAACCAGACATTTCTTCTCATTGGACAGCAGGAGATATTTTTGCTCCAAGGACTTGGCAAATTTTGTGAGATATAAAAAATAAGTGAATAAACAGTGATTTTCATCCTGCTTCAATAGTTTGATTTTTGAAAATTCATTTTAAAATTCTTTTATTTTCTTGGCTAATACATACACATTCTTACAATTATCTCTTTCTCTTGGAAAAATTTTAACAATAGAAAAGACCTCAGGGTCATCTACTGTTATCACAACAACCAAACCAACCTGATTCCGATATCTATCATTAACTCTTAAAAGCATTTTTTTTTTTTTAAATGGATTTGAATCCAAGGGAAAATAACTTCTGAATTAAAGTTACTTCCCTTCGTCATTTCAGGGTTTTTTTTGAAAAAATTTCTGTTATTTTTGCAAAAGAGTCTATTCACTGAGAGTTCCATTGTCAATAACAAGTGGTATCCAGCAGTTCATATATCTAAGAGTTAAACTTCTTTCCAAGGCCAATGACTAGAGGACAGTTTATCAGAAACATGTGCTGAGAAAATATGCACTATGATCAAGGTAATCTCAGAACAGGCTACAGATACAGTATAAAAACTACTGGAACACTGTCTACAAACAATTTTCTTGAAAGAACTGTCAATAAATTGTAGGAAGTCATAGAATCTCTGAGTTGACAACTATAATTCCATCTACTACACAAAATAGACATATATTTAGCTCCATAGTTACAGTGAGGGCACTGTGATTATGAGGTTTGGTGTTTCATTCAAGTACAGACTTAGTAAAGCAAAACTTGATATCAAAACTCAGTGAAGAGATGTACTTATAATTTCAAATCAAGATATTAAATAAAAAGACCTAACCATGAGTGTTAAGGATATTGAAAAGAACATTCACTGGTATAGCTCAAGGGCTAGAAAAAAAAAATTGTGAGGGTTAGGATTCTATTCTAATAACTTGCCTCAGAGAAAGAGATATTCTAATATTTTGCCTCAGAGAAGGAAAACGTTTTGGAGCTTTAATAAATCTCCTTTCTCCTGATTGATCAATTTTGTACAAGTAAAATCGATAAAACTGAACTCCCTCTACGTAAAGAAATTCTCCTTTCAAACCAGAGAAGACAGGAACTCCTCAAAGCAATCTTGTGTGCTCATAAGGTTTTCTTGAATAATTCTAAACAGTGTATCAACTACTTCAGGGCATTTGCACAAGCTTCATGTTGATAATTATTTTATTTGGAAAATTTTGTAGGCAAATCAAATTATATTTTCATTTCTAAATTGAAGAGTGAACAGCTGTCTTTTTATTATACTCTTGAATAAACAGGAGATTAAAAAAGCCTAAATCTCAAATGATCAAGAATAGAACTTTGTACTATATAATCAAATATATACGAGAAAAGTAATTCTGAGATTGTATAAATTGTTAGTAAGAAGTTGACTATTATTCCAAAAATTAAGCAAGGATTGATGACCTTTAAAAGATTTCATCATCATCATCATCATCATCTGCCTCTTAGTGTCCAACATTGGACAAGTATCTTCCCCAGGAATCACCAATCCTCTCTATCATGGGCATTATGGAGACAATACTTTATGAACTTATCTAGTTTGTGATGCCATCTTAAATTCTGCCTACCACAGTTTTGCATGTGATCACTGGCAATCCAAGTGGTGAGTTATGTCTAGTGGCTGTCTACCATTCTAGCAACATGGCCAGCCCATAGCTATTTGGGTTTTCTAATGGGTTCTATGATCTCTCAGACTCCTATTTCAACTCATATATTGTGTTGTCTTATGATCTCTCCATGTGATGTTGAGCATGATTCTTTCGAGTGCATGTTGCATGGTTTTTCGCTTAAGGGTCAGCCTCTTGGTTAGGTTCCATGTTTTAGTTCCATAGGTGACTACCAGAAAGATGCATTGGTTGTATATCCTTCTTTTTTAAATGAATGGGACTTTTCTGTTTTTGAAAATTGAATTAGCTTGACAGAAAGCTCGCTATCCTGGAGTATTTCTTTGCTTGATTTCTCATTCTTCTGAGGATTTCATGGAGATTCATTGTCCAAGGTTTGCTACATACACACACTAAGGAGAGAGAGAATAATCTGTTGCCACATTTTTAGAGCCACAGTGATTCAATAAAAAAATTAGTAATACCATCTCCACTAATAAAGAGAATCTGAAACAGAAGAGAAACGAGAGGAGAAATAGCCAATTTGAATGGGAAAATTGAAAGTGGAGTTCCACATTATTTTCCCAACCCACTACCTCATGAGAAACAAAGTTAGCTTCAACTCTGAGCCAAAATCTCAAAATGTTTAACATAAAAAAAAATGAACCGTATCCTAATAGAATGTCAAAAGTAGATACATAAATCGAACAGAACAAAAATTACAACTATATAGATCATGATATTGAATTGTATACATGAGACAACATGAATAAAACAAACAATTGAAAAAAATGGTGCTGCCACAAGGATCAAACCTGCCACCAAAGGGGTAGCCACTTCAATGGACTGAAGCTCTTACCATTAGGCTGAACAGCCACTGGTACTGCAAAAGCCGAAATAACTGTTCCTAATCAAAATTCTCATCTCGTTCATTCTCGGTCAAAACTTCACTTCCAAAAGTACAGTTATGTATTAAGGAATGGACATATTTGGTCCCATAGAATGAATAATAAATTGCGTTATATTATATAGGTCTATATCCAACAACGGATGTTAAAAGACTGATGATGATGATGATGATGATATACATATATATACACTCATCTATATATATATATATATATATATATATATATATATACTCACACTCACTATATATACATACACACACACATATATATATATTGTGTGTGAATGTATATATACATATATATATATATATACATATATATATATTTGGAAAGTGTAATAAAATGTAACAGCTATCAGCGGATGACACTATTATTTATCATCATTATATATATATATATATATATATATATATATATATATATATATATATATATATAAAATCAAAGAGAGAATTTCAACTCTCACAGGCGAGTGTGATCTACTTCCAGAAAAAAAATTTTCAAATCGTCAAACCAATGTTTTTATTCAATTTTTTTGTACTTCTATCTTGCATCACTCAATTTTACAGCCACTGCACTAGAAAACTTTTATAAATAACAAGGTCACTGTTTTTCTCCCTTTAAGTATCCTGTGAGGAATGGAATCACTATTAGGTAATTTTCAAAAATGCTTTCAATATTTTCTTTCAAAATTCACCAGATTTTTCTCATTTTATCTGTTTAGGCACGTGAGCTCAAGTTTTGTTTTCGTTTTGTTATTAATAAATAGACCCAACCAATTTTCATTTTAGAAGATATATTCATGCCTGAAAAAGATTACAGATCTTACTTAGATCAATAATTTTTCAAGACACAAACATACAAGCCTCAAATACATGTCTATGGGGAATATTAAAGCATGTTGCCACTTCTTTGCCATATTTTCAATAATTTTGATGGAATATTGTCCGTTTTTTGTTTTGTTTTTTATTGGTGGAGTGTCTTTTAATGATACTGATTTTCGTACCTCACATGAATGAATCACTCTAGCCTGTGCAAGTACCAGAACTAATTATCTAGAAATTCATCTGAAAAAATTGATCCTTTATCTAAAATTATCTTTGAAAAAAAACCAGCACACAATCTACAGTGATTCAATAATCAGCACTAGTAGGATCAGCAAAAATAGCAAGGAAGGTGCTAAAAATCTAAGAATAACAACTTCCATTCATCAGAAATAGACAGACAGTTAGAAATAAAATGGTATAAATGCTAGAAAATACAGAGCTATTAGAGACTGCACAAGCCATAGCACTACTATGCCATGTAAGGAAGCCAAGAAGAGTGCTGGAGACCTGAGGTTATTTACTATCACTCCAGCAATGAGCATTTGATATCTGGTGAGAAAGTGCAAACCACAGCATTGCTGCGGACTGCAAGAATGCTGAGAGGAGCACCTAGTACTGGAGGAGACATTTTCAGTCTCCAGCGATGAGCAATAGACATCCGGTGTGAACATGCAGATCATGATATCATCATAATCATCAAGACTTAACCCAAGATATAAACTTGCAAACAAGAACATATAGATAGGTGTGAGTGTCTTTGTTCTCTAAGAGAAATGCACGACAACACACACAAAAGCTCAAAGTATGCCACCAGCTATGAGAATTCTTCAAATATTAAGACGTTTACATTCTTTTATTTTTATTGCTAGAAATAGGAAAAGAGAATTCAAGACATCTAAGACAGATTTCTCCGCGGCATTTATGTTGGAATCATTGCCAGTTTTATTCAACACAATAGAATTCAATTCGGGCCTTTTGGTAGATTCCACTTGATGAGGTCTCTGAGTTCAAGATGAGTACTTGAAAATGTCACTTACCTATAGCTGCTTTGCCCCAAATTTCAACTAAGAACTCTTGGGAGGAATTGTTAGAAGTTTTATTCGTACTCAATGAAGGATTCTCCACCTTCCACTGAGGAGCTTCGTATCGGGCCTCCTCCCCATTCTCAAACTCTTCACCCCATGGATTCCAGTCAGGATCATCTCGCAAGATATCTGAAGAGCAAAACAAGAAAAAGGTAATATTGAAAAATTATGTTCAACTGTAAAACTTCAAGAAAACAAATATGCAGAATGACAATGTCAAGTGTTAGAAATAATTCACCTTCAATGAATAGAAGCCTAAAAAGTAAATCAGACATGATAGCCACTACAATCAAATAATCCAAAAAGAAAAAAAAAAACATAAGTCAACGGTCCAACAAATAGAACTATGACATACACATAATGAATTCTAATAACATTTAATTCAAAATAAACATCGCATTATTTGATAATCGAGTCAAAAAGTTGATGCTAATGGGAATTCATTAGATATAACTAATTACAATTTTTGGGAGTGTGTACAAAAATATTGTACGAAGTTGATATTCACCATATAAGTTGGTCAAGTACCTGAGATTGCTGTGTCAAATTTGAAGTCATCTGAGTCAGTGGTTCATGATATGCGGGGCATGCTCATTTTGCAATAAATATCTACTGAAATGAACACATATTTTATGACTGAAAAGTGACGTTTTAATGACAAAATACGCGTTTCCAATCATTTCGAAGTAGATTCAGAATAGGAGTGAGAGTGAGAATCGAGTTTTTTTTTTAACCTAATTTTTCTATAGAATGAGATTTAATTAAATCATAGATAATGTAACAGCATTTTCAAAATATTCTGTTATGATAGTTATTAGGATCAACAACAATATTTTCGTTTTGATTGTTGCTTTTCACATCATACATCAATGAAGAACAGCATCTCATTATTTGAAGTTTGAACCTACCAAAGATTTTCATAAAACTGGATGCACCTTGATTTTCCTTACTACTTCCTTCATCCTATTTCTATGGCCTTTTATTCCAACACTTAGATGATCATTTTACAATTGTTAAGCAGCAAAAATTAGAAATAAAGAGTAAGCCTCCATGGAGATTCAAATTCTCATCCCTGATCCCTGTCCTTTATTTACAATCCATACAGCAAACTAGTGATTTTAAGCTAACAGTCTGAGAGTTCCAATGAAAAGCAACAGAAATAAGATCAAAGAAATAACTTAATTTATCGAATCAATAACTGACAATGCTTCAACAAAGAAATTTGAATAATCTGATAAGACCTTTAGTATATCAAATAATTCCCAAGTCTTGCAGTGACAAAATCATCAAATTTGAATACCTAATCTGCAGAGAGAAATGTTGCACATACATCATATGTATTCACAAGTCATCGATAGTAAGCTTTCTTCTCAAAAGGAATTTCACAATTGACACCATATGCCTAATTGGTCTAACCTATCAGAAATCAATAATTCAAGCACACACATACACACACACACGAAATTGGAGAAAAAGTAAAGAAAACGGGCTTAAAAACTGATGAAGATAGAAACTATTCAACATTAAAGTTGAGAGGGATGTCATCATTTTCTGGAAGAAGTATTCAGTTCAACAACTTGAAAATGCAAAACACTTGTTAAAATACATTAGTAATAACAATAAAATTATCATGGCTAAGAGAACTGAATAATGTACTTGAAAAATTAGAAGCTCTACTAGCAATAATTAAAAGCATGCTTTAATATATTAACCTATCCTCGGTAGTAACAAATCACAAAGTTGCTGTCCTGAATACCTGAAAATAAACTTAGCCATCTCAAAATTCATGCCTATTTTATAGAAATACTGTAAACGATTTGCTAGGTTCAAAATTTTATCCATGGTCATAAATATAATATTTCTCACAACAGAAGACATTCAACCAATGAAGGATTAGGTTTTTGCTTAGCTCCCTGATCATGAAGGATGACACTTCATTTTATGCCAATATAATTGACATTATAAATACAATTTTATTTCCACTGTTCTCATTTTCCTAGCCTAATAGTGAACATACCAACATAGACTGGGTATTTACTATTATAGAATAAATACCCAGAAGAAAGTGAGCAATAATTTTCATAGATCTGTCTATCAAATTAAAAACCGATTCAACACAACAATAAAATCATTGTTATAAACAACTTTACATCATATTTGATTATAGTAAGTGGTTAATTTTTAATGATTTTTTTTCAATGTTTGTGATTAACTGATTTTGATAACAATAACTGTTTGATAACATTATCTATGATCAAGATAAATGGCTTCCTTTGTGAATTAGATACAGATTCTGCTCAAGTTACCATGAAATAATCAGTTTCACAGACTGGATTACTTCAAGTAAACCCCAAAAGCACATAATAGCAGGAAGATGAACCATAAATTCACAAAAATTCTGACAGGCCCTTTCATCAACATGTTGCAAAAATCTGTTCTTAAATGAAGAAAGAAAACAAACAAACAAAGAAAAAACTTCCTCATTCTTTTTATTCAAGATAATGCACATATTACACCCAGGGTTTGAAAGAAGGCTAGAAAAAGTTTGTCTGTAACAATTGAAGACAATGAAATGCAGATGCAGAATAAAGAGGAAAAGTCATTATCAGAAGAGAAATGGTAGACCATCCGACAGAAAGAAAAATTCTATGACTTCCTTATTTTCAACACAACTCTTGCAAGGTCCCATTAGAGTAGGAGCTATCACAGCCTGCCAAAAACACTCTTTTTTTTTCAGTGCTGGGGTTAAATAACAAAGTGAGAGACTTTTGACAAAGCCAAACTTTTCACTTCGCTCAAATGAAAAAAAAAATGGTATGCCAATCTTATCTTTAATGTTGACAGAATCAAGCTTAGCATCGTCAACTTCAGGTGTGGAGTGACTAAACAGTCAACAGCATGGAGAATGGAATGAGCAAGCCAACTTCAAACTTTAGCCAAGACAGTGTGTCCTCACTTGGTAGTAATACCATTGGGAAAAGCATGAATCCATCTCTTCTTTCCCCAGCTATGGATAAATATCAGGGAAGGTAGGGTTCTTTAGCCATAGATGGCAACTATGCTAGGAGATAGACAATTCTGAATAGAAATCAGCCTATCTCACCCATGATGATCATCTGTGGTGCCCCAACAATTTTGTACTGGGTTATTGTATAGGTAAAGATAAGTGTAACAATTTTCAACTTCAGATCCAGAAAAATTGTTTCAGTTTGTCAAAAATTTTTCAAATCAGATTTCAAAATAATCAAGAAGATTTAGTCCTGATGGATAAATGCAGAAATTCAACACAAGCCATGACTAATTTTTGCTGACAAATTCTTCATTTAAAAGAAAAGCATCATGACATATCAAGATTTGTGTTAATCAAATGTATTGGAGAGGAAATTTTGACAACTATAACTTCTGCGAGATGAATACCTATAAAAAGGTAATATAAATCAAATCTTTGGTTTTTATTAAATTCCAAAGAAAACAAAAGTTTCAAGGAATGAATTATTAATCCTGAAATAGCTCAGTAGTACCCGATCAATATTGGATTTTATTATTTTGTTTATATAAATTTTCAGTAGATGTCAACTTTTTAAAGCAATATTAAAATTGCTCAGAGAAGAAGAATATTAAAGAAATGAATGTATTTACTAGTCACAACCAAAATGGAGAAAACATGAGAATACCATGTGGCAAAGATTAGTGATTTACTTTACATTTGGGGAATATCTTACCATTTATATTACCAACAAAGCAAAACATTGATCTCGTTTATTTTTATGCAATTGTACAACAGAAATTCCAAGAAGTTTTTAGAGTTATCTATCTGGATAGGTTTTCCATAATTTATTTAAAGAATTCAAGTTCAGTTGGACAAAATCATAACTCAAACAGGTCTGGTTAGTCACTCAAAAGAAACTTTCACGTGAGTAACATCTTTTGGCAGCATGCTGTGTTGGAAAAAAAGATGATCAATAAATAAAGTACTTCTCTCACCTTTTGTTGGACACAAAAAAGTGAGATCTTGAAGAAAAAAAATCATGCACACAGCCAGACACAAGCTACAGTCCAATGTAGCATGAACTTACATTGCAAATCGACATACACTCACACACATGACCACCTTTAAAACCTTATTTTACTATGGAATTAGAAATAGAAGAGAAAAAAAAAAGTTTTCTCCCCAGACAAAAGAAGGAGTACATTAGAATTTTCAACCTTCGAGCTTCATTTGTGCAGCCTGTACACAGGATACATGCAAACATACATACATACATAGCCAGCTTGAAAGTTAAAGAAACCTATGTTGACAATTTTAGTCGACAGTTGTTGATAAGTGCACCCAACATCTTTTTTTTTCTTCAAATACTGGAATTGCTCTTTTGTTGTCTCACGTAATCAGGAGTGAAATACATAGTCTTCATCTCACGGACAATAGTATGGTATTTGATCAGATCACGGCAAAATGAAAAATATGTTTACATTCTTTGGTATAGAAAACTACCATCAGAATTAATCCTCAGCAATTTGAGAAAGAACCAAATATTCAAGAGATTCAGTCAACATGTCCGTAATAGCTTAACATCAAAACAGCCTTTGCACACAAAATCAATTGCAGTTATCTTCTGGTAAAATCTGAACAAAGCACTTGGCTCAGGTCAGTTTATTTGTTCACTAATAAAATTAATCCCTCAATCTTAAATGAAATCTGCTCTCAGAGAATACTCTCATCAAAGACACTTTTCTGGAATCTGCCAACTCTTTAATGAATCTAAACAGAAGTGCATTTATTCAGTAATGTTTCAAATAGCACAAGAAATACTAAGTTATCATTGATGATGAATAGAAAAGTTGCCAATCAGATGTATTGAAGACATGGTTTAAAAAGGTTAATATTTATTACACTTTCAGTCTCAATATATGACGAGAATTTTTATTCAAGAAATATCCATTCAATTGATTGTTTTGGAGAATCTTATAAAACAATTCTAGACAAAAAAAAATCAATGAAAATTATACTGACTCACTGAGAATACATTCCCTTGGTGCTGAATACAAGACAATGGGTTTAGCTTTCTATGATAATAGCTTTTCTCATAATTATACACATACACAGCATTTTTTTCCACTAATTACAGAATGTGAAAAAAAGTTTCAAAAACAAAGTTCAAAAATAACAAAAATACCACATCTTGCATTATCAAGGTCCCCATTACGAAAAAAACTTGAAAATCTTGCAATTTATTTCTTTTATAATTAAAAAGAAGTCAGTTTTAGTGCTTGCACTATTCACAGACATTGACAATTATAACTTGGTATAATATTTAGCCATTAAGGACTGCCCTCTTCCATCTTCTGTTAACTTAACCACGTTTTTGTCACTGTTATATTATGATGGTAAACAAATGTGGGATTTCATTGGAAATATGCTGATTACCTCCTAAAGCAAACAAATAAAAGTGGCTGTTGAGGTAAATCCTGGATCATTCCACAGGAAAAATAATTGGAAAAGAAAAAAAAAAATTCCAATACTCGAAAAGAAAAAAAAATTCAGTTCATAGATATCCATGACAGCAAAAATTCTTGTTCAGTCTAAAGGCGGTTATTTATCAAATTCCTTGATCAAACCTCTCTGGCAATGTGTAAATATATACTATCTTATATTCATAACCAGTATAACAGAGGATATAAATAAATATTGACAAAGAGTGTTCAGCAGCAGGAAGTCATTATTTTATCTATCAAAAGATGTTCTCTGTTAAATGAACCAATTCAAACATCTTTGAGTCAAGCATCAGTGACTCTTTAGTAAAAGTCATTCAGCAATATTCTCAAGTTTGTGTTGTTACTGAAAACTTCAAAAAAATTTCCCACTTGAAATTTTGCCATAATTAAGTGAACCATTTTATTCTATAAGAAAGATTCACTGTCCGAAAATTATTTAGCAAAATTTATTTGTTTCAATATAAATATAGAGAAACAGCCACAATGAAATGACAGGGATTATACTTCCAGAATTGAAAAGGTGTATAGAATGAGGTAAGAATTCAAACAATCTGTCCCAATAATACTAGCGTGAATTTCGCAGTTACATCGAGTCTCCAATATTCTCAATAACATAAGAAAATTCTGTCCTTTCAAAAGGGACGGAGACATTTTATTGACATTGATAAACAAAGGAATCTAAGAAAAAGATACAACTTCAATAATATGAACCTATATATGCAGTAAGTAATATCTTTTTTTTTAACTCATTTTGAAGTCTTTTTTCCGCAAGAGGCAAAAAAGCAGGCAGATTGTATAATCATCAATAACCATACTCAACCAACACTTCTTCAGAGAGTAAATATACGATAATTTCTACAATTACGCCCTACCAGCACACATTGACTCTAATGTAATAGAAAGATTTTTTATGTGTCAGCTGTTACAGGATTCTATTAGGGTGTTTGGAAAATAATTACGTATTTTTGTGTTTGGAAAGTAATTACGTATTTCACAGCTAAAAATTATAAGCCAACCAACTAAGGCAAGAACCTGGTTAAATGGTACGAAATGACATTGGGATTTAGTTCATCATTCCTTCTATTCAGCAGTGTATCATTTTTAGTGTATAGTAGAGTTTAACACAACGGAGAATAAAGACTCAGAAGATTAACATATTCGCTATTGCTTACTGTAAAGGGTAATATTGCTATACAAGCAATGAGAAACCTTTGTGAACAGTGTCCTGATGCAATGAAGACTCATGAATGCCAACTGTGGTTTAAATTGTTCAAAATAAAGGTACATTATTACTTTTTGAATATGAAAATATGTAATTAATTTCTGAACGCTTAAATGTTATAAATAATGAATACTTCCGCATGAATTTTGTTTCATCAATCTTTGACGGGTTACAAGGAAGAGAAAAAAATATCCTTCAATTTGTCTTTTTGAATTCAATTGTCATCTCTCGAAAGGATACAAAATTGCACCTGGGAAGACACCCTACAACTCACTAGTATTGAAGATGCTTTACATTCAATTTTCTGGAATGCATTAACCAATGAAAGAAAAAGGTTTTACAAAGATTTAACCTAAGAGAAATCAAAAGTACTGAAGTAGTCAACAGACTCTAGTACTTGAGGTAAAGTAGTATAAATAATTCCTAAGTAGCTAAAGTGCACAAATGGTTGATAAGTTGATAGGCCAGGAAGTGGTTTCTGGTTATTAGTTGACCTTATAAGCACTAATATAAAGTGGAAGTCACATTGAAATTAAAAATTTCCTGAAAATGTTCTTTAATATTCTTTGACCATTGATACTAAGTTCTTCAAGTGAAGCAACAGACTGAAGACATTTACAAAGATTGGGTACAGTAAATTGAGCGATATTTTAAACTGCATGGTGAGGGAAATGCTATCCATTAGTACATAAGTTTTATTAAGTAGAAAGCTTCTCAATGGACTCCCACAGAACTCAAATAGGTAGAAACTGGCCAAGAAATTGGTGATGCTTATATATTTTCAAACCTTCTTCATACTGCAATATGTAGTTTCTAATGGAAATTTTTTTTATAATATTGTTTAAAACTATCTAATTAATTCGTTGTGAACTATTCACATTATCATAGATTTTTTTAAAAGCTTGAACACTATGAATCATAATGCAGAGTGTTCAAGCTTCAAAATAAAATAAAAATTGAGTATTGCATCTTTGAATGTAATGAAAATATCAACTTTTCAATAATGGTTTATTGGGCATTTATCATGTGCTGCAACTAAAGTTATCTACAGCAATGGAAAAGCCCCTGTCCATTGCAAGTAATCCATCTTCTAAAAGAAGCCCTGATTCAAAGATATAACGGAGTTGCCATTGATCAAAACAGAACAAAGATTTTATTGATTTTGGCATAGAACTGCAATGACAGAAATTTATGTCATTCACGGTTAATGGGTTAATGATTGATTAGTTGAGAATTTTTTCTTTTCCTTCCGTTAAGTTTATAATTTACTTCTAATAATTATTTCAACGAACTCAACTCATGTAAATAAATTAGTAATGCACATAATTTACTTTTTTCTGATGATAAGTTCAAGGACTTGTCAAGGCTCGAATCAAGAATGGGGGTAGAGGACAATGAGAAACTCATTTCTCAATGTATGTAGGTACATTAATCAGTCTGTTAACTGATGAAGAATGCATATTCATTTTACACAACTAATTTTTTTTCAACATAGTCTTTTTCCTTGTCAACGCACTTGCCAGTGAAGCATCTTTGAATAATTGGTCAGGCTACGCAAGAACTGATAGGGTTAATGAAAAGTTGAACCTTTAACTGAGGCAGAAGTAGCTCAGTTGCTGTGTTCTAAATGTGGTTGGGACTTTGGTTTTACAGGATAGTGCAAAATAAGTTCAACAATTTATTTTATCCATTTGGAATTACAGAGAAACATAGAAACAAGAAGGAAGAGCCACCTGTACCATTAAGTCGAAGGGTCCATTATGGCTGATGGAAATATAGATCCATAGAACTGCAATGGATGAAATTTCAAACATTTGCCATGAATGTGTTAATTTATATGAATTGATTATATAAAAATAACAGCCTGTTTTGTTTTTTTTTTATTTCAAATATTAGTTCTCAATTAGCTCCAGGTTTGCCAGATTAGTTTACTCAAAATCAGATGTGGATGTCCCAAAAATCAACCCTGCTCAAAATCAGTCAAAAATTAACAGAAAATGATGGCTAAAAATAGCTAAAAGTGGATAGATTTTATTCCATTTCTAACTAACTTTGGTTAAAAAAAGTATAATAATAATGATATTGATCAGTTATTAACACAATAATAATAAATCACTAAAAGTGGCTAGATTTTCTCCATTTTTTTTTCATATCTGACTAACTTACGTTAAAATATATAATTATATGACGCATTAATCAGATATTAACCCAATAATGAAAATAGATAACTAAAATTGTTAAGGACTCGAAAAACATTTGTGCCACCTAATATTATTTAGTAGTACTTACAGTCGGTGCGGATATCAAAATAAGAAAGAGAGAAGCAACAAATATCAATTGATTGACTATATAAGCAGTGAAAGTACACAATATTATGATTTGAAAAATGGACACATATCAGCTTTCTAATGTGTAGTTCGAGGGGGAGCATTTTATCTTAGTTACAAAAACAGCAGTTTTAGATTTAGCAGTAGAGTTTAAGAACTAAAAACTTCGAGGTTCGATAGTCTCTTGCTGAGATTGTGTTTTCAATGTACAATCTTATAGAATGCAAGTCCTTATCTTTAAGCAGGACAAAAATAATCAGCTATAAATCATGATGCCCAGATAATTTTGAGTGGGTAAAGTTATCGAAGCTGGTATTAGCTTTTAACCTTGTGACCTGTAGAATATCACTTGATGTGTGAACAATTTGTGCTACTCAAGTAGTAAAATATTTTCAACACTATATATTAGCCTTGTTCACCAGCACAAACTGGCCATTGTTTCTCGATATAGCATGTGGATGTTTCATGGGATCAGACACCTCAACTTATTGGCAGTTTACCAGTAGGATATTTCCCTCAATACCATTTGCCATTTTCAGTATTTTTTATCACTAATATTGATCTCACCATAAAATATTTGGCTCTTAGGTGTAATTTTTGAGAGAAAAATATAGAGGCAATTTGCCATTAGGACCCTTTCCAACTACACACTTGAAGGGTTTAATGTCATTTATAATTAGAAATACATAGGTATGCTAACAAAACATTGAATTGTTCTAATTGGAGAGACGCAGAGATTAAAAATTAAAATTTATAATAGTTGAGGATCACTGGATGTAAAATGCATCCGAAAATGACTGAAAAACAAATCAAATGAAACATTGTGATAGAAGCAACAAAAATGAGGATACTAGTTTAAATTTATAGGGAAGAAAAGAATCCATTCTGTCAAAATTTCACACAGCTCAAAAGTTTCTATTAACAGTTCAACACAAATTCAACTTCAAATCCATAAACCTCCTGAAGCCACTTGTAATTGACAGCGGAACTTTTCAATGAACAGCAGAAAAATGGTGGAACCCTACTCTGAACTGAATGAAAAAATTCACCGAATGGTCAAAAGGAGATTATTTTAAATCAGAAGTTATTTCCCTTGGAATTGAGATTCCTTCTTTCATTTTATGAATCCAAGAGTAGAATTGATTTGTAAATTGACAAACTTTATCTCTTTGGCATTAAACCTTTTCACACTTGGGGAACTCAGATAAAATCTACCATGGCCCACACAGTACATTACTTCTATAACTTTGATATGATGAATGTGGACTCCTTAAGATCATCATCAAGAATTTCGACCATGTACAGTATACTCTAGTATGCTGTTGTCATTTACAGATGTGTACGTAGGTGTTGGTCGGTTGTCTGGGATCTGCATAATTTTCCCAGAGAAATCTTGAAGCTCATCAGTTTTGTTGATAAAGTGGTCTCAGGGGGAATACAGTTTCAAAGTTCAGACATTATTAAAAAAGAATAGAGAAACTATTGAAAATCCCATGGTTCTATTAATTCCACCGTTGTTCATACGCATCTTCTTTTGTTATCATCATCATTGGTCTATTTTTTCCACAGCTCATCATTGCTTCGCATGTAAGAAGTCTTTTGAGGAAAACACTTTAAAGTAAAACTCAAATTTCTTTTGAATCAGCAATTACATTTGTGTCAGCATTGCAGCTGTACTGGTTTCCAGTTTGTCTATAGGTGTGTCTAAATTTAGAGACTGAAATTTTTTCCAGATGCTCTAAATGGTTTTCAGAGCGGAAGGAGAAGACTTGAGCACCCATGCATACATGTACACACACGCTCACTGTATATTACCTTTATACAATTCAGATAATATACATATGACTTCATTTACAAATGCAAATGATTCCATCTTAAATATCAAGCATATTGCCTTGAATCTGAACTGTCATCAAACATGCTACATTAATAAATTTTGTTAGAACAAATTAATTAGCTTCTGAACATTCTAAAAATACTGGAATTGAATGTAAGTCAATCTCTCAGATACATATATATGTATATATACATATATATGTATACATATATATATATATACACACACATTTCGGTACGTTTGAACTTGATAAGCAACTTGTATTATTGAATCACTGTAGCTCCACAAATGGCCCACCCAACCAACCAGCCAAATGGGCTACAGATTCTTCTCTCTTTGCTCATCTGTGTCTATCCCCGGGCACTCCTGGTTATATATTTTAGAGCTACAACCTTGAAAATTTGCAGGAGTCCAACACAAGGCATCATCTAAAAACATCTTGATGTTTTTATCAAGAATGTACCTTTTTGAGTCTCTATGGTCTTTTTGGACTAACAATACACAAATCTTGTGTTGATATTTCTTTTTTTCATTTGTAATTCAGATACAAGTCCAATTTCTATCAGGTGACCAATAGGCTATAGGAGAGCTGATTAGATTTTTGAGCAGACCCATCAACAATCATCTTTCCTACATTGTAGCTTTGTGTTCAAACCATATAATACTGCTGAATTTCATGTTGGTCCACACATTATGTCCAGAAGTTTTCAATATATTTCAATAATATTTTGTGAAACGGTGGACAATAGTCTATGAACCTGATCAAATTTGGGGGGGAGGATCCATGCAAAATTACTCCCCCTGACAATACTTCCTAGTTTAGGAGAAAGTATTTTCCAAGTCATGAAAACATTCTAGAAAAACTTGGGACAATGTGTAGAATTGATCAAGCTGAAATGAGTTCATCCAAGAAATGCACAAATAATAATAAATACTGTTTGTATAAATAACTGGTCCAGTTAGTCACCGGATAGAAACCGTGATGTCCTTTGGCAGCATACCATGTTGGGGGGATCAATTAAAAGAATTGGAAAAGGGGATGATCGATGAACAAGTAACTGCTCTCCCCTTTTGTAGGGCAGTGATCATTAAAAAAAGGAAATCGTGAATGCTACCAGACCAATTAAGTATAACTTATATTGAAACTTGAAACCCCTACTTGAACCTAATTTTCAAGAAACAAAAAAAATTTTTCTACACATATCAAGGAGTAAATGTTCAAATTTTTGCCATCCTAGAGTCAGTACTCATGGCATAAGTATAGATAGTCAGCAAGAATTGATGCTGACAATTTTAGTTGGTTTCTAAAAACTCACTCATTCATTGACTCCTGGTCCAAGATTTTCTTTTTCAAGGTGAACTATAATGACAATCATGATGTTTTCTCACCAGAAATCAACCATCATCAAATAGAAATCAGTGAGATATCTTTCATCTTGAACAAACATCAAATTATCAATTATTCAATTGGTTGCAAATATTGTATATAGATAAAATATTTCCACTTTAACAGGTTTTAAACTAGAAGAAAAAACAGTTTTATATCCTATTTTAAAGATTCAATTTTTATATGCATAAAAACTAAGCTAAAGACTTCAAGTTAGCAGCATTAAACTTGTTTTCTCCTTAGCATATTTTATAAACAACAAATATATTTTGGCTAGTCAGGCTATTATCAGTGTCCAGTCGACAAATGTGTCTAGCATAAGATATTTATTAATATGAAAACTATTTGAAAATTATTTTTCCTATTGAAAATAGTTTGTATGGACATAATTAGCAATAGTTAGAGCTCCAAATACTTGATTCTATTCTTTTCTATAATGTAATCAAGAAATGAAAGTTATTGAATTTTTTTTTCTCAAGCAATGATTTAGTCAGATCTGAAAAAAATATTGATTTCATTATTGTTTTCCTTTGGTGAATAGTTAGCAGTTATTCAGAAAAGTATCTTTTCAGGTTTTTTTTGTTGTTTTTAATTTTGTTTGTAATAAAAATCAATTGCCTTGAAGGATTCAAGCGGCACGACTATTGAAGATTTTACACTGAAATTGAATTTACTTGCTGAAATATCTTGCAATGGTTAACATCTTTTTAGGGAGAAACTAACAGAATTCAAACAGTTTCCTGAGTTTTTCAACCAAAATTTTGTAAGGATGTTTCAATCAATGTATAATGGGTAGTCAGACTGTTTTCCTTGTCCTTCTTCCAAACCATCAATGAAAACTGTCAACATGGGTTTCTTCATTTTTTAAGCTGGTCTTGCCACCTCGCTGATTGGCTATGTGTACAGTCCATACCAATGAGGCAAGAGGGCTGAAAATTTGAACCTTATTCCTTATGTCTAGAAAAGATGGCTTTTCAGTTATTTGAAAATTCACCCCCGAAACAGATCTTTAGTTGGGGGGTTGATTTACAATTTAAGTGTATTCTAAATCAATCCTTCGATTTGCATCTGTCAGCATTCACACTCAGCTTTTTTAAAATTTACACATTTTTAATTATCACTGTCCAACATAAGGAAAGAGAAGTAACTTATTCATTGATCACCACTTCTTCCATTTTTTAATTGATCATCTATCCCCAACGTAGCATGTTGCCAAATTGTTCATTTTTTCACAATGTTTCAATAATCTGCAGGAGGTGGACACCACTTCTTTTCCTCCAGAGTTACTAGTTAACTGAACAGTTTCAGTGAAAAAACAGCCATTTCTAAAAAATTGAATACTTTCTAAAGTAATCTAAAAAATGACATTGGCCACAATATGCTTCAGTTATTCAGATATTCATCATTTCAAAATCTAACAATACAATAACCAAAAGAACTACCTCCAGACTGGTATGATAACCCTTTTTGCTGGGTTTATATCTACTAAGTACAAAGGTATGATAATGCAAATTCAAGTACCATATATTTCAATTTGTTCATTTTTTTTTCAATAAGGTGATCAATAAGAATCTCACCATTACAATCTACGCGCCAGAAAAATCTTTTCAAAACAGTAAAATTGGAGCTATGGGATGATAAGTGAATGAAAATAATTTTTGATAAAGCACGAAGAAAAGTCAATATTTTATAAAGCAAAGAGTGCAACTGTTTTGGGGTAATTGTTGGGATGAGGTCCACTAAGAAAAGGGAGGTAACTTGTATAAAGGCAGTATATGATGCGACCATAAAGCGTAATTTATACTAGTTACAACCCTTTTCTTTTCAAACCTCATCTAAATAATTATTCTGATTTTGTTATTGTTCTCAGAATAAAAATGAAATAACGAAATCAAGCAAATTTCTTTGTCATCAGGTAATAATCACAGATAAGTTATTTGCATCCCTCCAACACAAGATTATTCATGAGTTGGAATACTAGTCTCATAGAGATCAAGCAGAGCTCTATTCTACTTTTAAAAATTACGTTGTGTACCTCCACTTTTTGCACTTTGAATGGAAGTGAAATCTTTCAAGCTTTCACTTCATTGCCTTCAGAGGATTTCAAATATAAACTTCTATTTCTAACAAATGCAGAGTTTCAAAATAATACAATGAAAAATTCAAGATTTTAAAAGTTTTTCTATCAAAAATCTAGCAGTTACTTTTCAGTACTTCAGATACGCACAGGTTAAGATGGCTTGGAAGAATGGTAAGGATTCAAAGAACTATTGGTAGATGTACCAAGGAGTAAGACTCAATTTTATTTTATTTTTTCACATTCTTGTTTTAGATAATACTAACATGAAATTTCTCACAGCATTAATCAACAGAAAAGAATTTCTTTCAATTCTTCATTTGCATTTAAAACTTGAAATTTGTTCATCTACCTTCATCATCAATAATCACTGAACCAAAAGTTGAAATGATAATAAAAAAAATTATGAATCCCAGCACTTAGAATAGCATAATCAAGCCATCTGCCACATGTAAAATTATTAAATTCATTTAATTTCTTAACACTCTAGATATAAATCAACTAATACTAATGTTAGTTTCATGTTGTAAGATTGTAATGCATGGTGAAATAATTAGGTTTCCATTAGTCACTTTAAACTTTTACAAAAGAAATTCAATTTTCAAACTTCAGTACTGTTATGTGTTAAGGTTACAAAACACGTTGGAATTTAATACAAAATCATATTAAAATCTATATCAAAAATAGCCCAAACACCTGCAGATTTTACCAATATAAGAATTAAAAAGTCATGAGCAGTAGAAAAATTCAACAGGTAAACACCTGAAAATTAAAACTTATCCGTCTATAATCTTTTGTAATTTACAATAGTAAAAAGCTTGCCAGTGCTCAAGTCTATCTCCAATATCTGAATTAAAATTATTGATTAGTTAAACCAAAAAAAACAAGTAAAAATAACAAGTAAAAAATACCTTTACAAATCAGACCGATAGTAACTAAGTTTTTCAACTGAATTCTGGAAAGAAGCCATATATATTTCAAGTCGAACAGGTGTTGTAACCTACGGGCTTTGGCAACCCAACTTAAATGCAAAATTGAAAGTAATTGATGATGAGTGCCAATAATCAACTACTTCAGGAATTAAAAAAAAAAAACAATTTTTGATATAACAATGACATAGCTGAAAAACTTTGAAGTCATCATACAATCTTTTGTTTGAGCTAAGTAATAATTTCATTATCACACAACTTATGTTCAGATAATTTTGTTTTGGTTTAGGGCAGTCATATTAGACTGTTATAAAGATAATCTATTGTTCTCAACAATACCCGGTTATGTGAGCGTTTCAGCAAATTTTCTTTTGTTCATCCATACATCCTTTTTGAAACCGAGATAATTAAGTTTATATATTTTTGATTTTGAGTTTCAAAAATATATAAACTGGTTATATCAGTATCAAAAAGGATATATAAATGAACAAAGGAAAATTTGATGAAATGCTCACATAATCTATTGTTTTTGACAATACCCAGTTATCTTTGAAACAGTTTAATATGACTGCCCTGAACAAAATTCAGAATTGCACAGAGAGCTACAGAAAGAGCAATACTAGGGAGAGCTCTAAGAGATAGAAAGAGAACAACAATGATCCGGGAGTAGGCCTGGGTTAAGGATATCATACAATTATGTGACAAAAATGGAGATAGACAGGACAGAAGATAAAACAAAATTTAGCTGACAGGTGCTGATGGGACAGCAGATGCAGTAGGAAAAGACCTGACGCAAGATGGTGGATGAGATAAAAAGGTTTGCTGATAACACATGGCAGAGATTAGAGCAATTCCAGTCACCATGAAAAGAGAAGGAGAAGACTTTTGTCCAGAAGTGGACTCACAATGGCCTATGATGAAACATTTTTGGTAGATATTAATGAAAATCATTCAAAGATCATGTCCATAAAGGTTATATAATTTGTAGCAAAGTTATTGAAATAACTGGTATTATTTTTGTATGTAAACAAAGTGAATATCTCAGCTTTTCATTAAAAATTGATAAATAACAGAAAATTGGCACAAAGAGATAAATTTGTTTTATTTTCCTAGTATTTGCCAAGAATTAAAATACAATATCCCATATCAACAGTTCAATAAAAAGGAAAAAAATAAACAAATTATCTAAAAAATTTCCAAAAAGATGAAGACAAATTTCTAGGTTTATATCCTAATATCCAACCTAATTCAAGTAATTTATCATTTGAAGTCAAACACAGAATATTACGATTGCAAATCTTTATTAATTAAACCTTCTAATTCATAAATTTTTTTTCATTTTTTTTTTTTCCATTTGTGTAGTACAGAATCAACTATAGAATGTCAAATATATCAACCATTGCCCCCACCACTGCAAAGCTATATTTTTTTCAAGAAAACAATTCAACTATTCTTTTTATAGGTAACAAATAGGTAGTAACAGGTGACAATTTGTTGAAATCCATGTAAGGTTGAGAAGCACATAAATAAATTCCAGTAGAGATTGAAACACATGCTTCCCAATAAAGAACTGAGAGTGAAGCTTAGACTAAGCACAAGAGATATTGATAGGTATAAGAAACTGACAAAGTACATTGTCACATAAGGATACCATTATCACAGCCATTTTTCCATTATCATTTGGAAACAAAGAAAAATGAAAAGAAAAAAAGAACAGCAGTATTGACTCAAGTTATCCTGAGAAGCCCAGCAATGATCATACACTGACTGAAACCTTTATATTATTAAAAAAATAATAAAATCTTCAAAAACAAGCTGATAATTCTGATACAGAATTTCAATCTGGATAAGGAATACATTCAACTTAATTTTCTTCTAACTTATCAGAGATTGACTTAACAGCAGAAGAAGACAGCATGATACTTCTACACAAGCAATATGCCAGGGGACCCAATAATATAAAGACTCAAGCAACTAACTCTTCCATTTTATAGAAAACAAGAAAAGAGAACTGAAACCAATTAAATAAAATCTTCTCATTGGCAATATCTTTCCTGTAATTTTCAAGTCATTTGTTCCTGGGAATGTTCCAAGAAAGATTACATTTAATTTCCATTCACATCAAATAAGGAATGAAGAAAGGAAAAGTGCTCATTCCTAAAAATCATGGAAGTATGATAATCAAGACTCAATATGAATGACAGGTGCATTTGCAAGTATTGTTTAGTGGGTAAAGCAAAGAAAGAAAGTTTCAACAAATTTACAGTCCAAGTGCCAAGCAGATGAAACACATCACATATTAAACAACTGTAGCCATCAAAGAGGGCGGAGGGTTCTATCCATACTGCTTCTTTGGGGCCTCATTTTGACAGGTTTATAAATAATTTTTTTTACTATATTTTAGATGTTTTTCAATGGAGAACACCAGTGATGTCATAAATATAATTTATTCTGACCACATTTATTTTTCAATAAAAATTTTTTTCATGGCTTCAAATTTTGACACTATGATTATTCAATAATTGACTGTGAAGGAGAGTTATTTTTTATTTCTCATCATCTTCATTTTTTTGTTTTCATCATGTTTCAATCAACGCACTTGGTAGAGACAAAAAAATTTATGTTTTTCAGAATTGTGAAATCAATGAAGATGAGGACATTAGTCTGATAAACAAATGGGGGGAAATACTTACTCTCAAAACTTCACAAAACAAGTGGCATGCCCTCAATACAGTGCATTCAAATGATAAAAAAAAAGAAATTTCATAATAGGTTCTTCCAAGAAATTTGTATCGTATGTTCAAAATAATCTTCAGGCATATGAATTACTTGGATCATCTAAGAATAGGATATAGCCACTGCAAAGTAAATAATATTCATTTGTTCAGATATCTAATAAAGAGATGTATTTTTCACCATATCTTGAGAAGATTTCTAAAATCCAGTAGGCAAATAATTTAACTATGAGTGAATGTAATTAGAATGTCCAGCTTCAAGAATTACAAGGTCACCTCCAGTGATTAACTAAATTTGTTATCCATCTATGATTAACCATCTCTCAAAGATTTTAGTCTTTACTAACACCCATCTCCTCTCCAGGTAAGTGTAGATAATTATACTTCATAAATTATTGAATTAATTTCAGTCACATTACTTCAAATCAAATTCAAGATAAACTCTATAAACTACCATCAACTGGCCTTTGAAAGAAAGACAAGTAGCCAGTTGTATGCTGAGTACCTTCATTTGTTCCCAGAATAGCTAATAAACTGCTGCTATTCTTCTGTCAAACTTCTGTTAGTCATGATTGCATCTCAAGGCAATCAGTTTCAACTGAATTACGAGACACTCATTGTTATTTGTTTTGAAGCATTATCTTGAGGTTAGAATAGGTCACACATCTGAAGTTGACCAAATGGCCAGCCTTTAAGCCTAAGCCACTCTGATGGACACAAAATGGACAGCACTGAACAGTTATTCTAACAGATGAAGCGTCAGTTAAATTACCCCAATGAAGATGCTTCTGCCACGGCTTAAATTGCTGCAAGAAGTACAAAGACAATGCCAATACGGTATACTTTCTTCTCTATTCACTATCAGTAGATAGACAAATTTGGCATGTAGTCAAAACTAAACGATAGCTGAAATAATAGCATTATAAGATACAAGGGAAGCATCCAAGATGTGATTAGGATTCCCGATTAAGCACTATTATTCTCAGCTGTCTTTGAATACTTAGCAAGAAAAGTGGGATGAGAATGGGGTAAGAAAAACTAGAAGATAATAGAATTCTAATAGAAATGAATCATTTTTTCAAGTAATTCAAAGCAAGAGTGTAATTATTCAACAAATTCTTTGAACATTTCTTGTCTTTTTATTACCATTTCGACAAATACATTCATTGGCCTTCCTCAGATTTATGCATATCTGTTCGAAGTTGTGGTTCTTGCCATAGACAGTTCTAGATCTGGATTTCAGATTTCCATGCAAGAAACAAGAAAGCAAAAAGAGAGACTGAAAAAAATCCAGCAACATATACTAGAATATAGTGGAATAACTCATGCTAAGAATACAACTAGAACTGTGATAAAAACCAACAAGGATAAGAATATCAATCAAAACGTCTCGTGCGATAGTGATAAAGAGGTGAGGCAAAAACGTTTTGAGTGCTATCATTTTTTTTCAAACCTAATTTTTAGTGATCAATACTGAACAAGGGGTCCAGACAACACATGTTTAGTCTCTGGTATATTCTTGAATTCTCAAGCTGTTTCAGATTTGGTCTTTTTCTCTTAAATCATAGGGTAATAAAATTTGCTGAGGCAATTTTTTTGTTGAAAATAGCATTTTGCCCCCAAGATGACTGTTGTACAGTTCAGATATTTCACTGGAGAAGGTTTCAAATTATGAAAAGAAATCTGTGAATCTAGAAGCAAAAAGAGGATTAATTATCTTTTTTTCAGAAAAAAAAAAAAAGACATTCATAATTTCAAATTATGGAAGACTGTCATCTGATACCTATTTCATATAGCAATGATTTTGGGGGAGTGTTTATTTACTACATTGGTTCTGCTACTGCTGATAATAACCAGCTGGCAAAATGCACAATTTATAATTGCAAGAATTTCAAAGTATGGAAGTCTGTTAGTGACATAAGACACAATTAATGCCTTCCACAGGGACTAGCTGGAGACCCATTCAGTAGGGTGGATTTTCAGCTAGTACTTTTGGTAATAACCAGCCGGCAAAAATGTTGTGTCTGCTAAAAATATATCAAATCCAATGTCATGAGAAATGAGTCTAGGGGAGTAGCCAACTAAACTTTTTCCTCATGTGCCGATTAACAGAGACAACATAGAAAATGAGAATGAAAAAAAATTTAGATAGATAATAATCTAAAAAAACATTCTACAGAAATAGAAGAGATTTTTTTTAAAGTTCAATTTTATTTTTACAACTCTTGAAGGATAAGATACAATCTTATAAGACTATGAAATTCCGTTTGCAGGAAAATCTTTCAAAAACTGTAAATATAGTCATAGATAATTTGATTTTGAACTTGGCCAAGCTAAGTTACAATGTAGCAAAGAAATGAAATCCTTACAAATGAACTGATGTCAAAAGTACATGACACAATTTACGGGAGCTCACTGGGAAAACAGATTTCAAAGCAATTACTATTAACCCCTTACCTGATCAATATTTTCCATCGAATGTTTCATTTTTGGAGCATATTTTTCTGTTTTATAAGTTAAGAGTATATAATATAAGAGTCTTGAAAATATGTTCCTTTTCACTTTTACACAATTTTTGGGGGGAAGCTTAAAAACATACCTCCCTTGAATTCTAATGAGATAACTCATGCACCAAAACCATATAAGTGGTTGTGCATAATAAGGGTAAAACGAATAATTTTTCTAAAAAGTTGATATTTACGTTATTTTCGGAGCTTTTTTATAATATTTTGAAGCTTGAATACCATGAATTATAATGCAGAATGTTCAAGGTTCAAAACAAGAAAAATTGGGCATCGTAGCTCTAAGAAAAACAAAAATATCAGCTTTTTAAAAATGGTTCATTGGACGCTTATCATGCGTGCCTATTCTTATACTGTATGACTATAAAAAAATCTGAATGTACAAGGCAAGCATCCATTATTTGCAATATTTCATCTCTAAAGCTAGAATAATGTTGCATAAAAACACGTATATATACAATATGTGTGGCTAATATCCTTGCCAGCAAGTGGAGAATTTTTTCCACTCCATAACAGCAACACAAACTCCGCATTTAGCTTAGGAATAGCTAAAATCATAGACAGACATGAGTATATATATATATATATATATATATATATATATATATCATCTCTTCTAACTTCATTGGCAAAGATTAACTATATTGCAAGTTTCTTGTGACTTTATTTGGTCAGACAGTAGATGTAGATGTTCATGTGTGTAGGTGTACACAAACATAACAGCCAGAAGCTGAAACATGAACGATGCTGATATCATGAAACTTCAGTAGTAAACAAACCATTAGTAAACCAAAAACAAATTAATTTTTTAAATAACCAACATTGAAGATAATCGCATTCCACGATTCCATCAAAATGACTATGACAGATCAACTGAAATCTGTATACATTAGTTCTTAACTAGTTTCAACCATTCAAGAAGAAAAACAAAAAACCCTAGATACATCTGAATTTCTATCAATACATTTTTTTTATTATGCATTTAATAGATTTTATTTTATAATTTTGTATTACAGACAGAGAAACAAACAGAAAGTCCTATAGTTCATTATACAGATTGTTGTATAAGTTTGTAAGATCATAATTGTAAATTATAAGTAGTACACTGCAGAAATGGAAAGCCTCAACAATGTAATCCGGACCTGATATCAAACTGATTAGCCATGATAATACAGTAAGGCCTGTTCCATTGATAATGAAAGGAAACGTTAGCCCCAAACACTATTACCTAGCATACAGGTGAACAGAAAAGCTCACACTGTTCATTATATAGATAGATTTCAACTATATAGAGGAGAATTCAATTTTTCATCCAACTTGCTGAAGCAAAATTCAGTTGTGAAGCTCATTATAAGCATTCTGTGAGGATTAAATAGGGAAATAAAGGATGGTTATTCTCTCAGCATACTTTGTAAAAATATCAGCTGCTTTCATAGTCAAAGAATCAAACTGAACTCACATTACAACAAACAAAATATCATCTTTCCAAATAAAATTGCCTACTTTCATTAATAAGACGGTAACAAAAAGATATTTGTTACATCAAAGGTCAACTTTGTGAATAACCCTGTCCCTGTTTTTCAGAATATAATGAAATTATGAGGTACGCATCCATTTTGAAAAACATTTCGGATATCACTGACAGCAACCAGGGCTTAATGTAGAAATGAAAAGCATTAGTGACCCAAGCAGAAGATGTAGTCATAATCCAACATTGATAAGATATGGTTTAAGGATTACAAGGTAGTATGAATCTTTAATCTCCAACTAACTCAAATATAATCAAAATTAATATTCATAAAAATGAAAAGTTGACATCTGCTAACGGCAGAGCTGAAAATTGCCAACCCCAGATCTATAAACAGTCAAGCATAAAGCAAACCCCCAGATCCAAAGATGTACACAAATATATTTTAATTCTACCTTGTATGTTGCAGTCCCTGGAGGTCTCTTACTGACATCATAATAAATATTGCTTTCAATTTCTTTCACCTTCTGGGTTCTTCCCAATGCAAAATCTTTATGGAGCTCAACATAAGACTGGACTCACTTTCAGTTGATGGTGACAAGCTATCTATAGAGCAAGTAATTAACAACAAAATGAAGAAGCAATCTCTCTTCTAGTGTTATGAAAACATGCTATCAATAGCTTGTGAGATGAATTTAGTTTCCCTTACAACACAGCACTTCTTCCTTGTTCAACGTTTTCTCTTTTAAATTCACCCTAAGATCCAAGGAAGTAAACCTACAGTTATTCCATTTTATGATAAATTCGAATTCTTTTTCAAATGAATTTAAGAGTTAATATCAATCTGTTTTTCTCAATAATACAAAAAAAATTTTTTTTTTTTTTTTTAATTACTCATGTTTTTTGCACTAATATTTTGATGGGAAAACTGCACAAGATAATAACACTAAACAGTTGGTGAATTGGTCATGTAAATTACATCCATGGTTTTCTCAAAAATCATCTCACAGACTGGAAAAATAAATCAGATTCAACACAAATTACTGAAAAGCAGAAAAAAGCCAGCAATCAAAAATTGAGATTACATCATTAACTTGATGTGTCAATATGAAAATCAGAATGCAATGAACTTAGTTAATTTAATAGTTTTGATAAGATTAAAGATTCAAAAAGGTAGAAAGATACCCAGGTGTGTAATTTTTGCAGCTATATGCACATGAAATAAAACAAAAATAAAAGTCTAAGCAATATCATTTTGTCATATTCTTCATATAAAATAGATTGATTTTTTTTTCCTAATCATCTTTCTCATCATTTGATGTTCAGAACAAATATGATTTCACATACAATGGACTCAAATAACAAGTTTCCAAAGTATAAGTAGAAATCCGATTAGAATCTTTGACAAGAAACTGACGCATGCAAGTGAGTTTTGCCACAAATTTCATTTGATCACATAAATAAATCACCCAGATATAAACTCTAGGAAGACGGAAAACTTGCAATATAATGTTCGGAAATATGATTTAGACAAAACATATGACATTTTTAAGAGATGATAAATATTAGAAACATCACTAATTTCAAAACCTCTCCTGAATCAGTGAAAGTTATTGCATTGGAAAAGGAAACATTCTTTTCCCTCATTCCAAAATATGTGAGAAAGAGATAAAGGCTGGGGTGGAGTAGAGGACTTCTGAAGCTTGGATATCTTGTGACAAAAAGCTGAGATTATTGATCTGAAACTTATTGATATGAGAGCTTGAGAAGACAAATTTTCTCTTTCCTTCCCAACATTTAAATTTGCACGTAGACTTGTGTGAAATTAGCATCATACAGAAAAAGGCTTTCATGAAATAGAAGAAAGGGCATTTACGTTCTTATTTTTGTGAAGAATTCCATTCAAAGGATGTTGAAATGCATATAAACTCCATTCCAACAATGAGCAGAGAGAGATTTATATAATTATAATAAAAATATCCATACCTCAGATAAATGAATCCCTACAGTCCGCACATGAACCAGAAGTAATTATCTAAAATTATCTTACAAACATAGATCTTTTATTTGAAATTATTTCAATGTAATAGATCTTTTATCTGAAATTATCTAAAAAATACCAGCACAAGATCTGGACATTGTTGGTCCAAAATGACTGCAAGTATCCAAAAAAGCACTTTTTTTGAAAAACAGTTTCTTTTATGGTGCCTAGCGGTCTACTCATGCAAAATATCAAGGCTGTAGCCCCAAAAATATATGCGCAGAGGAAAGCAAAGAGAGAAGAATCTGCAACCCACTTGGCTGGTTGGTCGGGCCATTTTTCAGGCTACAATGATTCAATTTCTTATAAGTACATTTATTCTATGTAGTCAGATTCCAACCAAATGCTTGGTCCTTTGTAGCATTTCTTGGGGGCAATGGAATTACATGGCAGTGTCCACTTCACTCTAAGTAATATACAACACACTGTACTGGGTTACATGAGGCCAACAGCAGAGATCAATTCTTGACTTGATCCATTGCAAGAAGTGAATTAATGTTTTTCCCAAGGACATTAGTGCAAAATAGACACAAATGATCTCAGACAGAATTTGAGCTGTTTACCAATTCCATTTTCCATGCTGTCAATCATTAGACTAACTTCATACTTCCAAAGATTAGCTTCAAAAATAGAATCATACATATATAAGAAATCATCAACAAATAACTGTTAGCAAACCTCTTCTTTAGTTTCTAACTTGGTCCAGCAGGCTGGCTATGTATTAATGTATCACACGTATGTGATGCAGCTTTGGAGCTAGAGGGCTAAAAATTTCAACAGGTACTCCTTAAATATGTCTACAAAAATAACCAACTCTTCCTAGCACCATTGTCCACTGTCCAACAAACTTTCATTGTAATCCGTTTAGAACCTTCAGAGATATTGTTTGGACAGTCAGGTATATATACATGAATGAATCACAGGAAACAAAAAAATACCTCTCAAGCAATCTGTAGCAAAATTTGACCAAATTTGGTAACTCTTTTCCATCCTTCCACAAAATTTCATTGCAATGAATTGAGAACTTCTGGTGATATCGTGCAGACAGTATACATGTATGAAACACAAAAAAACAGAGACCATCTCTCCTGGATCTGCCCCGAAATTTGACCAATTTTTGCTGACCATTTTCTACCCTTCCACAAAATTCAATCAAAATTCACAGAGAACTTCTGGAGATATCTTGTGGAGAAATGGAAAGACAGATGGGTCGCAATACTAAGTGATGTGGAGGTAATTATGCATGGATCCGCTCCAAAATACAATACCTTCTTTTGATGATTATTATCCACCCTTCCACCTAATTTCATGAAAATTCTTTGAGAACTTTAGAAGTTATTATGAGGAAAGATATGAAATTTTTTTATATCATGTTGTGTTCACGTAACTCTGAAAAAGGAATGGTAATTGTGCATGGATTCGTCAAAAATTCAACCGCTTCTTTCATGGCATATAGCCCACTTTTCCCAAAGATTTCATAGAAGTTCATTGGAAACTTCCAGACATATCAGTGACAGCCATTTTCATTGTTGCGGACACCTGTTATAGGGCAAGGGTTAAAAGTCATGATATCTACCCCTAAGCTAATACCAAACTGAACTATAGAAGTCTAGCAAATCAAAAAATCCAACTAGAATTTGCCCCCACCAAATTCAACTCATGAGTGGCCTCAGTAGCCCCCCCCCCATCACTTGATGAAAGATTTTCAGTTTGAGAAAGAAAAAATATTTCATAAAATTATTCAGAATCATTCAGATTTCATTCGTTTTAATGACATCATTGGTAGCACAGTGATAATAAGTAAATATATTTGTTTTTGTTTTTTCTCTTTTTTGCAAACATGCTACCTTATTTGGCTTTATTTCTTTATTGGTGATATTTCTTAACGAGAAATTTAGTAACGTTCCTAATTCAGTTTGAAAAAGGAGTGGATTAGCAAGGCTGAAACATCACCAATAAAAAAAATAAAAAAATTAAAGTAGTACATTTGTCAGAGAGAAAAAGTTTATAGATTTAAATTCATATGTAGTATCTAGGCAGGTACTTTCCAACAGATAAACAAATGGACATTTGGTTGATTACGATGAGATTATTCATTTATTTATTACATTCTTTGCATGTTTATTTGAATTTATACATTATTCAGAAAGTAATTTAGCATATTACAAATTATTTGAAAAATCATTATTTAGGTTTTAGAGGTTCAATATTTTTATTTGGAACAAATTACTGAAATCCCATAGGTTTAATTATCCACTTCACAAATTTTTATTAAAGTAGACAACTTGTGGAATGGACTGTCTTCGTTAAAAGAGGTATCACTGTATTTATTTAGGATGACGAAACGTATACCTCTCCCAACAGCATTGATAGAAGTAAATAAAGCAGTCTTCCTATAATACCCATGACTACATATATTGCACATAAATGACAGAATTAGAGCTGGAGATATATGTAACAGTAATTAAAACACAGACACATAATTGCATTAAATTACCCTATGTCCAGTGGGACATGTCCTACTCACAGATCACCTTCAAAGTAAATGCAGACTGATAGGAAATATCTCTTGTTAATAGTGAAATGGACTTTAATTACATCTAACATTGGATGAAAGCAGAGGTGCATTTACTGAACCACGATTGTCTTGCTTCAAAAGCTGATTAACTTAAAATTTCCAGCTATGTTGTGCAACCTGATAGATTCTGCTTGAAATTGATTTGACAATGTTACACTGCTGGGTGTTGGAAAAATCATGACAGGATTGGTGTGTTCAGTCAGGTGACACTGCACAGATGATCCAATCGAGTGCTGAAGCCAGTGAAGTGAATTTAAGGCTAATCCCAAAATCATTGCAGAAAAGTGTAATATCTGGTTTATATGAATTGGATGGTGAAATATTCTATATTTTTGCCTGTATATAATGTGAAAATTCCATGTAGAGTAGATTTTTTTTTAATCCAAAAAATTATAAAAAATCAAATCTGGAAGTAGATGAAAACATTTCTACAGAGAAATACAGATAATTTATAAATATTGAATAGGACCCCATCCCCCACCATGCATGCACATAAAAAAAAACAACCACAAAATTTACTGTTAGGACAACATATATTTTTTTTTCTAATTCATAAAAAAAGGAACCAGCTTTATTTCATATATTCAGACTATCATGTTATGATTTTTCAGAAGATATATGTGCGCGCATGGATGTGTGTGCTGCATTCAGTGGTTTTTGAGATCACTTGTCTTCTTTCAGTCTGAATAACATGCAGAATGATGAAAATACAGGTAAAGAATCTCTTACTCTAAACGCTTGGGACCAGACATTTTTCAGGATTTTTTTCATTTCATTCACCATGTTGATAATAATGGAGGTTTCATTTTCTGCTAATCATTGTTATCTATAGTGGTATATACATTTCTTTCTAACACTTTCATAATCTTGAAATAGAGAAAATCACCAAAAATTAAACAAAATATCCGTGGAAAGCAGAGATATATCTTTCTAATATGAGCATTGAAACAACCGAGTGGCAGGGTTTGAGCCAAGGCCATCTTGAAATAATAACTTCCATGGTGCTCTGTAAGGCCTGGTAGAACATAGTGGAAGTAAACGAGATGACCTTGGTTGAGCATGGGTCATGTAAAACGCAACATCCATGGAAAAAAATGTTAGGTTTTCAGACTTTTTTGGTATTCAGTATTTCAGAAGAGAGATTGCGTACAAGTACTCCATTTTAGAACTTTAGACAACAGTTATTAAAACAATGTGGAACTAGTGCAAGTTTTATTCAAACTGCGCTATACATCAAAACCTGTGCCTATTTTCTCCAACCATGTCCATTTCCATTTCAGTCAGTTATATGCTCTGAGTGAGGATGATGTAATGCAAGTCTCCAAGTGCAATCCGATATATTCAACAAGCTTCAATTCCAAGTAATTTTAGTCCTATTTTCCAGCCTTGGATAATACACTGCAGACCTGTTATGAGTGAGTCCACGTAACAAATTTTCATTTTTACAGACTTTGAACTAAGTTCCCCTCACCAACTTCTTCAAAACTGACCTTTTGTACCTCTTATAGAAATGAAGAGAAAACCATAGGGTTGTTGGGTAGGGTAAGGCTAGCACGGCAGGAAGACAAAAATGAATTTTTAATTTCAAATTGTATCAGATTATAGCATTCTGACAAAACTTACTGACATATGTAACGATTGTCTAGAGAATGAGTTTGACAATACATTAGTAATTTTTTAGCGACAGATGAAAAGAGTGATAACTTCTGGTCATTGGCTAACAAAATATTTTTATCTAATTAGTTTTCTTTTTACAGTTGGTGTAACCTGAATCAGTAGGGGTCTGTCTATTTTTGTATTTGGCTATTTTTGAGAACCAAATTTAACATTCTAAAAATTGGGGTCTTTGCTCAAACAACATTATAAGTGATTCCATGTTATATCGAGCCACGTAACATCGGGTCTACAGTGTATTCAATTTCCTTCGTTAATTTATTATTGAAAAAAATGAACATATGAATGAAAAAACAAAAAACAGAATCTAAAAATTGAGGAAGGTCCTATAATGAAACACTTCCTTCAAAACAAGGCCAGCCATAAATTTTAAATCAATACACAGACAAGATGACAGATATATTTAGAACTAATAACTTGATAACATACTTTCCTTACAAGTCAGCAAATTGAACTTCTAGATATTCTTCAGAAGATGAAAGACATGAATGCATGTCAATTTAATATTGCATCCCAAATGAATTCAAGCAAGAAATTACAGGCATCAAGCGGTTTCTCAAGCTAATAGGAGATACAGGGAAAACTAAGTGGGAAATGTTTTTCAACCTACAGTACCCAGATATTGGCTCTCAATGTGAGTATTTTATTACCATTTAAAAGACCATTATAATATATATTAGAAGAGAAGTTAAACTTGTACTTCTCTAGAAAAGCAACAAGCTAAACTTTGAAACAGCAACAATGATATAATCTCACATTGTGTACATCCCATAATCAAAGAAATAAAATAGTGTGACGACTTCAAACTAAAATTTTCACTTTTGATAAACATCACTTATGAATCTGAGTCTTATAACAGCATATCAAAAACTGATTTTCATCAAATCAATCACGAAGTTCATCAATTACTGCACTTTTTTTTCGATAAAACGTTTTTTTGCCAAAGATTAGCCCTTGATTTGTATAAAGACTTTTAACTGAATGTTAAATACGAACAGTTGAAACAAGCCAACGATATGAATAAATATTTAAGGCTAATTTTGGCTCACTAAAATCAATCTTGGGATCTATCTTCATTTCAAGGAATTTTTCCTCATTTGCTTTGGGACCAATGTAGCTTGAATGTTCAATCTAGCATGAAAACAAATACTGATGTTCTGAAATACGCATGGTTTAAGACATTACTGTTTAACGAAAACAAGACAATTGTACAGATGTATTGACAGAAGCAGTAAAGGATCTCCTAATCAACTATGGAGCTGAGAACCATCTTCAGTCTGGTCATATACAGGGATTCAAAAGATTAATCAAAACTTGATGTTAGAAATGAAATTGGAAAGAGACCTATTTAAAGAATGTTCTTGCATGATGGTAAACAACCACAAATCTCTACAAAACCATACTAAAAAACCGAAAAACTTGACATTTGTGGCAGGTAGTAAAAAGACAAATCCAGAAAAGGCAAAAAAATTTTAAAATATCACAATCTTTTCGACAAATCCAAGTTTACATGTACCAAGGGTTAATCCAAGATATCTGTACAATTATGATACATGACATTATTTTTTGAAAAGTTCTTTAAATTAGATCATTGAAAATCTCATTCCATTTTCCTCTGTAAGATGATTTGAGAAAGCAGCAGGGAAAATGCAAAATTAATAAATGTATTCAGTAGGGAAAATTAAATTTCCTAGTATAAAATTATTTTTGCTACATATTTCATCATAAATGAAATAGTCCATTGAGTGGAGAACTGTTCAGGATCTCAAATACAAGTTTCAAAATTATAAAATCCTTTACAATTTTTATGCAGACCTCTTGGTGCATGCGTGCACAATGAATTTTCAAAATGTTGAATCCCAAACTACAAGACTTTCATACAAAAAACAAAGTCAGTTCTATTTGGGTACTATAAAAAGCAAGTTTTCAAATGATGTATTTTTTTAAAGTAAAGCATATAGCAGAGATTATTCTCCAATGATACAAGGAATTTATTTTATATCTTTACTAAAAAGAATCTGAGGCTACGAAGCAATCAATTGCAGAATAAGAGAATGTGCATGAAACCTAATGCTTTATGGTACTTCCAGGTTACCTTTGGGCAAGTAGTAGAACTTGTCAGTATACCAAAGGATACAATAAATTGCACATGAGAAGACCTTGAAAACCTAAAATCCTTCAAATATTTGATAATAGGAGATAAAAATAAAAAGTTCTCTTTCCCACAACTAAAAACCAATACATGATGAAGGGTTAAAAGAATTTTGCAAGAAGTTATTCAGTGATAAATAGCCATTATGTAGACGTTGATATGCAATAAATCCATAATTCCTCGTGATGTATGTCAATGTATGCAATGTGAATAATTTCACAGGCAAAATCTTGCCTGAGCTGAAGATGGATGAAAAAAGATCAATGGTACTTGGAAACCAAAGTTGGAAATTTCAAAAATTCATTCAAGAAAGATTCCTAAAAAAGCCAACATCTTGGAAAGAAAGTTATTCAATATCAATGCATCCATTTCGAGTTCTATCTTCTTTTTTTTTTTACAACTTTTTAATATAAAGTGATATTTGCTTCTGTGCATACAAAGAGAATCAACTGTCAAACTTGAAGCTAAGAACACTCAATAGGGATTGCAGTTTCATCTGCTTCACGGCTGCAACATCCTATACAACACTGCAGATCATGAAATACACTTCAGGGACAACAACAAATCCATGCTGAATCCTTTGAGAGGAATCAAAGGTTGAGAAGAGCAAAAGGTCAAAATGATATTTAGCGAGTGGATCAATCCAGCTGTAAAAGACAAGAGCTATCATTCCAGAATGGTTAACACCAGGCTGACGAAGGTCAGGTTGTGTACATACCATATTTCTTTGTGTATCATGAAAATGTTTTTTATCCAAATTTGAGCATTAATAGTATACATCAAATGTGCAATGAGAATTTTTCAAAACAAGTCAGGTTAGTTACTCAATATAATTCATCATGTCTACTGGCAGCAAGTCATATTTAGGAGTGATCAATTAAAAAAGTTACTCTCACATTTTGTTGGGCAGTGATCACTAAAAAGTGCATATTTTCAAAAAATAAGAGTGATTGCTGGCGGACACTAATCAACAGACCAATTTAGCATGAACCTACATTGCGAATTAAATAAACCAATTGGGGGGGTGTAAAAAAAAAAACATAACATTTTTTCTATACATCCTATTCAAATTCCCAGTTCTACCTCTTTTGGTGCCCCCTTACACACAATACATACATAGTCAGCCAGATCTAATAAAAACTGAGGAAACCTATGCTGACAGATTTGGTTGACAGTTTTAAAATTAAGGTAATTTGACAAAAGTGGTTACACAACTCCCTAACCTACATCCACTAAGAAAATGGGATCAACCAACTGTAAAAATGAAATGGATTAGACAAAAACATTTCAGTAGTCAGTGTATTGAACGTTTTTCATTAATTTGCACTTTTCCCTTCAGGTGCAAGGTCTAGGGGTTGAGAGGATTGACTGAAATTCTTTAGTATCACCTTCCCTGTGAAACACATGCAACCAAAGAAATAATTAAAATAAATCAAAATAATTGAATAGAAAAATAATTAAATTCGAAAACAATGGCTTCAAATTGAGTGCATAAGATGTACAAAAGGCAGGTATCTTTGTTTCTTTTTTTTCTAAAAAAACAATGGGCACCTATTGTATTACTGCAGTATTGCAGTATACAAATTTGGAACATCGAAGCTGAAAATTACATGGGACTTTCAGACTTTAGTGCCAAATCAAGAACTCATGTTACACAAGAAGCTACAATATTCAACATTTTTTCCTATCTGAAGTTGCGATTCTCCAGGCGGTTAAACTTCACTATACACTATGAACAACACTTTGTTGGATAGTAGATTATTAACTAAAGTCATTTCATACTATTTAACCTTGATCTTGCCTCAGTTGGTTGGCTTATGATTCATAACGGTGTAATACGCAATAACTTTCCAAACACAAAAATACATAATTATTTTCCAAACACCCTGTTACTAGCTTCCAAGATGTTCAGGCTCTCATCTACTTTGAAGATGAACACAACACAATCTTCCCATCCTCCATACAGTCTTGTACTAGATTAAACTTAAGTTGAGCTGAGCGGAGTTAATATCTATACAATATTTTAGTTACTGATTTAAAGAAAAATGACCTGTGAGAGTAGAGGTTTAGATAGAGGTATCATCGCAGAAGTCAGTTTATTCTACTCTCACCTGTTTGGAAACGGGGATTACAAAAAAGTACATAAAATCTCAACTGTAAATGCACAGCCCAAGTAATTAGGTTGAAAACCAAGAAATACAATTACTTCAAATCATTTTTCCTTGTTTGAATATTATCTGCTGTAAGCTAAAGTCAAGGGAGCAACAAGTATGACAACTATTGAGGCGATTGTTCATGCATTCAGATAATGGTGTCACTTGCCACTTTGAAAATAATATCTGCCGACTCAGGGAAAAGTAAGTGAGTGCTATGTCAGCCAATACTCAAAGAAACTAATGCAGGTTTTGTTGCAAAAGTGATAATTGATTGGTACTTATAAAACTTATCTAAAAGATTTTTTTATGCCAAGCAGTAACAGTAAAAATGAACTCTTCAAGACTAGTGCAGTGTTATTTATACAGAGGAAGCTGTTTATTATAATCATTGATGATGTGATGAAACCGTTATTGTTATCAAAATCCAAAACAATTTATTCAAAATGATTTCAAAATTTCTTTTGAATTTCATATTGATTTTTATGAATTCTTCATCGGGTAAAGTTTTTTCCAATAATAAATGCAAATGAATAACAATAAATATGAATTGTTTTAATTTTCATACCTTTTACTCAATGTTATCAGTTGGTTATTGTTATCTGACAGACCGTGTTCCAAAGAGATCACTATCAGCAGCTTCCAATATACATAATTTCTATTTTGTCAGATTTTGAATTGACTTTTTATAGTTTCTTAGTTGCATTTTCAGAAGGTGTCCTTGCCTCTCTATGAAAAGCTCTGTCTGTCAGTTTGTCAGCCCATCGGTAGGTCTGTCCCCATATATTTTTCTCAACTGTTTCAAATCAGATTTACTTGAAATTTGATAGAAAGGTGTTCCAGGATAAGATGCTTTTTACCTGGAATTATCTTCCACCCAGAGACACCCTATCTGTCTATAAAGGCATTCAAACTTCAAAGCGGATGCCTCATGGAACTTTTGGTTCTTGTTTAAAAGTGTTTTTGTTGGCAACATTTCACATTTTCCAATTTCAACATTCCAATTGTTGAGGGTTAATTTTCAATGTTACTAACCTCACGACCGAAATTTCATAACAAGATGATATTTTAATCTACACACAAGAAACAAATCAATCTTTGGCTAAGAGTGTTTAAAAGAAAAAGTCAGATTTGGAGTACTCAAATATTTCTTGCATCTACAATCTATCATATTTCAATAGCAAGTAATTTTACGACTTCCTGTGTATACATGTTTCTACGAGTTATAACTTGGCACCCTCACTTGTCATGCTGGCAACGGCTTTGGCATCAGTTCAAAATGCAAACAATCACGCAAATCTTTAATAAGTCTTTCTCACACAGTTGAGCATTGGTTTAGAAATGAGTGAAAATCCATTCAGTTCAATGTCTGAGAAAATTCAACAGTTGTGGCAAATTTTACGAATCCATGAATATGATTTTCCAGTAAGTTCAGTTGTATACTTATTCAATTCTCAAGGATTTCATCGATTTAAAAGTACAAGAATGTAGATATGCAAAACGTATGTTGACAACTTTTTATCCATAATCAGGAACTAACCTTTAGATGACACAATTTGACACTCACATTTTATATTACTTAGATAGGACTAAAAAGCAACCAGTATATTCCTCATTCATGTTTAAAAGATTTTCTTTTTTATAACTTTTTATAAAACTGCAAGTCAGTTTGTATTTGTCCATATATGAATAAAAACCATAGTATAGAGAAAAAAGCTCTTATTCAGCCAAATGGAGAAATGCACTTTTTCTAAATAACTATATTTTTAAAAGATATTTTCAACAGATTCTCTCATCTACTAGGTTATCCTATAGGTAAATGGGTAAATGGGTTGGTGGATAAAAACATCTAGTTACTTGGTGATTGAGAGTTCAATCTCTAGGTCAAGCATTCAAAGTCATATACATTGGTTCAATGGAAGAAAAAAAAAAAACAGAACAACATCACAAGGATATATAAACAAAGAATAATCAACTGATACAAGATATTATCAATGAACACTGGAATGAGAACTACCTACCCCTGATTGAATAAAGGGTCATGAAAATAGTCAGTTCAAATAGTTGAGCATCACATTAATTTGAAATTTTTGGTGAAATAGAACAAAAGGGCTACCAAATATCTTGGTATGCTAACTGGAGTTGATGGGGGGAAATGCATGTTACATGCACGTGTGTTCAAGTGTCACAATAGACATGTGTAGCTCTATTTCAAAATTAGCTTTTTTTGTGATAGCTTAGAAAAGCATGACCACTTCAAGTCATACAAAATAGCGAACTGAAAATGCAAGTCGATTAGAACTTTCAGATGTTACTTAGGCTTGGCCATTGCTCATTCATGCATATGCCCTATAGTTCTATTCATATAAGCTCAGGCTCCCTATTTAATGGACATACCTCATACCATTTGAATAGGTGAAGTGTCGTCCTCTTGAGAGACATTCTTGATGGTGTATGATGGCCGGTGACAGAATCCCATTTTCTGTTGCATGAAGCAGTTTATTGATCCTTGCAAGTCTCAAGTCTAGTTGAGACCAGGACTTTATACCTACAGCTCTTTATGACCAGCCCTTTGGAAGAATGTAAGTGCATCAAAAGGACACCTCCATCCTAATCACACAGCTAAGAGTGAACTCATTTAGCTGCCGAGCCGTAAGGAAAATTTGTCCAAATGAAAAGTTTCCCAAATTCGTTGCTTATACTACAAATTGAACCCGGGACCTTCTGCATATGAGGCAGACGAGCTAATAAGCATTATACTATCCAAGCAGACAACCTTTTACTCCCAATACAAAATTGATTGTTAGTAAGATTGGAGATCCATTCCTCTCAGTTCAAAACCAGAATTAATTTTAGATGATGCAATGGTACTTCTGCTTGAGTTTAAATTTAGAATTTCAGTCTCCAACTTAAATAAGCCTCTCCAACCCAATCATTTAGAAAAAAGCTTTAACCAATTAGCTTTTAGCATTTTGCTCCAGAATTCAACTAAATGCAAAAGTGCATGATTAAGGCAATCAATGTTAATCCATTCAGAAACGCAAAATATCGAAGATCTCATCAAACAGAAGTAATTCCCACCCACATCAAAAAGAAGAGAAAATTGGTTACCTTTTTCAAAAGTTCTATACAAAGGCTAATAAGCAATTGATTGGACCCATTAGAGAGTAAAGCAAAATTACTGGGTGTTAATAGATACAATAAACTGGCAATTGGCACAGACAATTACACTAACCAGTCAACCATTACTAAAAGAAGGCTATCATATTTGCCAGAAAATATGATTTGAGTGAGCATACAAAGGCAAAACATACATTAAATCTCAAACCTTTGATAATGGAAGTGACACACTTGGCTTTGCTTGATAAATTAAAGTATACAGAACTTCCAAGTGTTGTGACATTCAGCACAAATTACTTTTAGATAGATATCTAATATATATTATAGAAAGTTATTATTTGTTCCATCTTAATTTACTGGATCCCTAATGAATAAAGGAGGTGTTACAGATTCTCCTTACAATATCTATGTTCTTCAAATGGTTACATAGAAACATCATTCTTACTTTCAAATTGATCTGGCATCTGAACATTTCCAAACAAGTATTTTCACAAATTTTACATCAGTTTTGCTACATAGAATCTTCAGTACAAAAAATGTGAATACAGTATCAACTTCAAGGAGTGTATATCATAGCTAATCCAACAAATATGTTAGTATAAAAATATATAGTCAAGTTCTTGTCTAGGGTCAAAAGTGCCAAGTAAGTTTTATACACACAGCAGAGAGTATATCCATATGCTTCTGTAAATATCAGACAAAGGGCTTCCCCACCCTATTCTTACCTACTCATTTCTAACATATATTCCCCTTGCTTTCTCTAAGTATAGAAATAAGTTCAGTTGAAAACTAAACATTTTTTAAATAGCTCAAGGACATGAAGACAAAAGAATAGTCTCTTTGTAAGACAAATATTCACAGATTAGTTTTTAGCTATGTATCTATAACTTCAAATTTCCCTGGAGCTTGACTGTCTTCTATCAATTTTTATAGTAAGAATCAATGCCATCAAGTTTTAATAATAATGGATATATATATATATATATATATATATATATATATATATATATATATTATGAACACACAATAGTACACTGAATATTGGCACAAGCATCTAGCTCAAAGAACATTCTGAAACAAGGGAAATTTAGAAGCCAACATTAGGTGTTCAATATAGATGAGTAATATTATTGATCACCTAATATCAGTGTATGAGCAGTGAACTGTTATAAGGGCAGCCATCAATAATGTAGGAATATAAATCAAACAAATTATAATGTGGGCAGTGAGGCCTGAAAATACTGCACACAATTTGTTTGATCAACCAAATTATTGATAAGAAATTGATGCTTAGTCACTGTACCATGGTATTGCCAAAGATTTTTCATTTCCTAAGAATTGGTGAAAAAACACCAAAAAGAAGAAAAGAAAAAAAAACCTGCCAGTTATATAAAAAGGCCAACTAATCTAGTGTTAAAGATAATAGATGTGTTTTGATATTAACCAAAAAGAAATTTTCTATCGTCAGTTTTGGGGCCAAAAAATTGACTTTGTTAATTTCTTTTTTTTCTTTTAAACTTCACAATCTATTTTTTCAATTTTCTGAAAATGTTATGCTTATAGGCTTTGATCGACCACTTGACTCATTTAACTTTTGGCATTGTCTTCAGATATGACTTTTCATTTTGTATGCATACACAAATATTCAGAGTCATACCAATTAGTTCGTAAATTTTTAACAGTAAAGAAAAATAAGATAATTTACTTTCATTTTGATTCACCTTTGAAAATTTCTAAGCCATCAGGAGGAAGAACGTAATAATTGATCTGTGAGAACTGGATACCACCAAACCTAATTTCTAATCTACCTAAATATCTAAGATGTAATTTGTTGATTGCAACTTTCTGTATCTATAACTAATCATGTTTCATAACATCAACTGTGCTAACTGGAATACACTTAATAGAAGAACATAATTGATATCATGTAAAGGATCTAGAAAAGTTGAACATGCTCAAACCTATACCACGACAAAATCTACCTACAAAATAATGTCTTAAAATTTGATATTTTACATCAGCTTCAAATAGCTCAACTTTCAAATTCATCTTTTTTTAAAAAGTCATTATCTGGGGAAATAACTCCTGATTTAAGTGACTCCCATGGACCATTCTTTTTTTTCTATAAAATTCACAAAAGAGTTCCATGTGACAATGGTGGTGAAGGGTTCTATCCTTTTTTATGTTTAAAAGTATTCATTGGTGTGTTCCAGCACTCTTGACAATAACATTTGGTCTACAGACTTGAAAACTAGCATCAGTACTCCACTAGACCCTTGATAAAAATTTTATTATAGATTTTTGAAAAAATTTTGATGGGTTCATAAATAACACCCTGATAGCCAGAGTCTAGATGTTTCTTCTTTCCCAGTAGAAAACACTATATATAGTTGTCATAAATTTATTCTGACCATATCAACTCTTTGATGGAATTCTTTTACATGACTTCAAATACTGAGGCTACAGTTGTTCAATTATTGACTGTGATGCAGGGTTATTTTTTATTTTATTTATCAAAGAGTTCCACTGTCAATGCAGTCCATGAATTTGAGAGTTGATAAACCTGTTAAATAATAAAAACTGTTTTGTTATTATACTTCCATCTTCAGCCAACAGGAGGCACAAGCCACAATGGTAAGGCCCTCAGTGAGGATCAAACTCACTACTCCAACAAAGCTCTACAGCAGATAGATATCTCACACATCTTCAAAAATATTTTGTATAATCCTTCCCAATGGATGGATGAAAAATATAACCTTTACATTTTTGTGAGAGAAAAAAGGTAACCTTGTTTTCATAGAGCCACAGAGATAAATGATTAAGATCTATTGCCAGTGCCAAATCACCAGAGAGCACAAAACACTCCAATCAAGGATAAAAGCCCCCACCCGAAGGAATTGGTCTTGTGCTTTATAAATTCAAATTAAGCAATATTGTCAAATCAGTATCTTGACATGTAAGCACTTGAGAAAACAGGTCTGGTTTACCACTCGATAGAAACAGTCACCTGACCAACATCTTTTGGCACCATGCAGAGTTGGGGTTTATCTATTAAAAAATTTTAAAAAGGCTGATGAATGAGTGTTATTTCTATCGTGTTGGCAGTAATTGCTACAAATGTCTGAAAACTGCTTGGCACAAACAAAAGAATCAATTCAGCATTAACTTGTATCAGATCCCGCCCCACCAAACTAAAAACCAGGGAGCAAGTTCAAAATTTTTTAAAAATGAACAAGAAAAATTTTTTTTTAATGTATTTTTTATTTTAGACATAATAAGTAGTAAATGTTCAAATTTTTAGCATTCTAGTTACATTGGTTAAGCCTATATGCAAGATACATACATATATAGTCAGCCAGACCACCTTGACAACTGAAAAAACCTAAATTGAAAGTTTTAGTTTTCAAAACTCATGTAAAGCAGATGCAAACTTTGGTAATCCTAGCGCGTACTCCATTCACAAATAAAAACAGTCCTAGGGAAATAATGGTTAAAAATCCTTAGCATGTTATATTAGAAAAAGATTGATAGGAACTGAATATTCAATATGTATCCATTTGATAGTGTTTTTGCTTTGTTCTGGGGAAAAAATCTAATAGATTAAACAACCGGTCTCAATAGGAACACTTACCAAAAAATGTCAAATAACCAACATATTTTGGCAGCATACCATGTTGGAGTGATCCATTAAAATTTTAGAAAAAGGGGTGATCAATGAATGAGTTACTCCTTTTGCTTTTTTTCGGATCACTGAAGACCAATATTTTTTTAAATCAAGTATAAATGTTGCCAGGACACAAACTAAGGGACCAATTTAGCATAAACCTACATTGTCAATTGTATACCCACTCATGGGGGGGGGGGGATTTTGAAGTTTAAAAAAGATTTTCTAAACATAATTGGGAGTAAATGTGTAAATTTTCAGTCCTCTAGGTGCGGCTTGCACACGACACATTCACAGCCAGCCAGAATCACTTGAAATCCAAAGAAATTTGACATAGGCAAGTAAATGAAATGACACAAGCAAGTGTCACAAAAAGGAAAAAGTAAGAGTAAATGGACTAAAAATTGTCCAATTGCTCCATCAGGTAAAGAACTTTCAAACATTAATATGGTGAAATACTTCAGACAATAAGCAAGTAAAAGACAGCAATAATTATCTTCATGGATTGAATACTTCAAAGTTTAGAAGAAAGGTTCTTCTTTTCAAGTGGAACTTACTAAAATGAAGTTAAAATTTCGCAAACTAAGGGTTTTGAAAAATATTAGTGAAGTAGCTTGATAATGATGAAAAATATGCCACTAAAGATTGTTATCATTCTACACAATATATTATTTCTTGTCAACATCTGTTCTCAAAGATCGCAAGATAAAACAATAGGAAGCCATACAACTAAATGACAAATAGAACCACCTGCATGTATCTTGTACTTTAAGATAGACATGGACAGGTTTTCCTGGTATCGAAAAATAGAACATTCTTATAAAAACTTTTTATACACTGAAATGGTGTGAAGGAGCAATTTATTTATATACGAAAAATTTTGAGCATCCCCAGACCAAGAAAATGATGATGATGATGATGATAAGTTCGGCTGAGTCACCAAAGGTTGTGGTGGTGAGAGGTATACAAGACTGGAGTGAAGGAGATAGAGGAGCAGGGTGTGTACTATCACTACAATAGCTTGCAGTAAAACACACAACAATGCTATTTTTGTTTTTTGAAGTTTTAGGAAAAAGTGGCATAAAGGAAACTTTTGATGTGAATACAAGAATTAGAAATGAAAAACTTCCAAATGTCTTTCAGTTTATTATTCAAGCTTCCACATTGGTCAAAATAATGATTCATCATCATCAGTCTGTTAACATCCATCATTGGACATAGACCTTCGCCAAGAAACATCAGACCTCTCTGTTATGGGCTTTACGGAGTCAATACTTCCTAAATTTATACAGCTCGTCACGCCATCTTACTTTCTGTCAGCCACAGCCTTGCACCTGATCAATAGGGACCCATATTGTGAGACAAGATGTCCAGCGGTTGTCTGCCATTCTAGCAACATGTCCCGCCAATCACCATTAGAGTTTTCCAACAGTTTCTATGATGTCTCAGACTCCTGTCTTTTCTCTGATATACTGTGTTGTCTTATGATCTCTCCATGTTTGGACAACTATGATTCTTTCACATGCATGTTGCATAGTTCTCGGTTTGAGGGTCAATCTTTTGATAAGGTTCTGTTTCAGTTCTGTATGTGACTATCAGTAGGATACATTTGTTGTATACTCTACTTTTCAGGACTAATGGAATTTTCTTTTCTTGAAAGTCGAGCTTGTTCTTCCGAAAGCTTATCAACTTATCAACTATCATATCTGTAGCCTCACAAGTAGCCCACCTCACCATTCAGTCAAGTGGGCTAGAAATTCTTCTCTCTTTTCTTGTCCATGTGTATCTGGGTTTTTCTGGCCACATTTTTGGGGATACAACCTACGAAATATGCATGAATGCTAGGTACTATCTAAATATGTTTTTTTTTTTTTTTTGTTTCTTCCAAATATGTGCTTTTTGGGGTCCCTATGGTCATTTTGGACCAATAGTGCCCAACTCTTGTGCTGGCATTCCCCACCCCCAGATAATTCTAGATAAAAGATCTACTTTTTAGATAATTGTAGATAATTTTTTAGATAATTAGTCCTGGTAGACATGAAGGTTATGGTGATTCATTTATGCTAGGTATGGATATTTATTTCATTCTACAGTAGATAGCAATTTCATTTTATTCTCATAACTAGACAGCTCTTGAAGAACACATGCCTCTGCCAACACCATATACGAACAGAAAACCAAATGAAAGTAAAAAGCTTGAGGATTTCAAATGTACAAACACTGTGTTACTTCACTTTAAATTCAAATTCAGCCTCTTTATTAACTGTTCATTTTCAACCTCTTTTCCTGTAGAATGAAAACATATGCTAAATCAAAAACTAATTCCTGGATCCGGCCCCAAATTTAATCACTTCCTCCATAACTCATTAACTTAGTAATTTAATTGAAATCCATCAAGTATCTTTAATGAAATTGAATAGGAAGACAGATGGGTATATGTCTGTACATATACCTCTTCCAACTTTGTCAGCAGAAGTAAATAATTTTTTTCTTTTGTCCAATCATCATATTGTTGCAAATAAATTTTCACTGATAGACAGCTATTGATTAGAAACAATATGACCAGTATGAACGTCACATCTAGAAAGACACCAGACAAGAGCAATCATAAATGCCAAGGTCACAGGTTCTGAAAGAATAAAAGACTTATTTCCCTTCATTTGCAGAAATGGGTTGGAAGCCAACCCATAATTACATTAAAAACAAAAGGCTTTGGATAATCAAATTATGGTTTAATTCTATGCTAGGAAGAAAAATTGTTCTTCAGAGAGAATATACTAAAAAAAATCATAAGACTTATTTTTTATTTTTCATTAAGAGAATAATTGAACACTCTCGATGATTTTGGAACTTTCAAGATACTATTGTTAAATTAACAACATAATTTTATGATTAATAGTGAAAAAAAAATGTTTCGCAACTGAAAAATTTCTCTCAAAGTTGAAAAACTATTTTCATTTTCTTTCCAGTCATCAAAACATAGGTAATTTGGGGTTAACAAGGCTTCCATGAATGCATTTTAGTTAAGAATCAAGGGATCACTTCAACATTCTTCCTGTTAGAGAGGCCATTTAAACATCATTCCGATCTATGTTTTGGCAATTAAACACCCCCACCAAAGTAGTCCAAAGGGGAGAAATACTTCATTTTATTGACAAAGTTAGATATATTGTTCACTCCTGAACAGATAAAAGTTACGCACACGCCAAGTATTGGCAATTGCACATTCTCCCCTTGAAACCTGTCTTGGAGGAGGAGATTTCTAAGTTATCCAGATTAAGTAAGCCAAACAAGATGTATCATGAATCTATTCATTTATACAATAATAAATACACAGGGTCTTTGTTAAACTTTACCTCTGTCTTTAATCTGAATGGATTAAGGTATTAAACATTAGATGCTTTTGTTACTTAAAGTTAATCTCATAAAAATATTTGAAAACCTCATTCAGTTGAAATTCAAGTGTTAGAGATATTCATCTAGTCTATATAACAGTTTTTTGTGATCAATTGTCTAACAATGGTGTTGGCATACTCAATCCTGTTCTATGAATTTTTGAATAGAATGTTTTTCATTTCCAAACTTGTTACATTCTTTACAGAGCCTTTTTTATCTAGTAACACAAGTTCAACAACCTTTTTCAATCAGCATTGTATGTGAGCCAAGTTTCTTTAATATTATGATTATAGCTTACAATAATTTAAAACGGAAATATTATAGAGTTGTGTCTCAGAAGAGAATAATCCCAGAACCCATACTGACGAATTAACTATCACCTATATTGTTTGAAATCTGTACAAATAGCTTAATATCGGTCAACAGTTAATAAGAAGTTGTTCAATTTCAAATTGGTTAATATTTTTATTAGAAGGAAAAAAAACACATTCATCGAAAAGACAATTCAATTACAATATATTTTTAACAAAAGACTAAAATTATTTTCAAACCAGATAAAAAATTTTCCTAATTACACTTTTCTGATGATTCAAACAATTTTTCAAGACTACTAAAATAAAGATTCAGACAAAAAATTGAATTGAACTATCTACAAAATGCCAGTTTGTGAATACATGGAAATATTATACGAACCAAAATGAGAAACCTATTTTAAAATCAATGTTCTAAACTCCACTCCTAAGTTTTAAGTGGTTGACAGAGACTAAGACAACTGAAAATAGACTTGTTAATTCTGCATAAAAGCTTTGGGAAATGCGCAATTTTGCTTTCAGGCATTATTTACAAAATGTGTACATTGACATTCATTTTACAGTTATTTTCTAAAATCTAAAGAAAATGCTGACCACAGTGGAAAAACTATTTTGGGGGGGGGGGTTAAAAATAAAAAAAAAGAAAGAAAAAAATTTTTCTTAACAAAACAGAGAAAAAAAGTCAAAAGAAAGGTAAAATAATTCCTTCGACTAAGCACTTGCCATTACATCAAATATAAAGAACGTCTTTAAAATGAAAAGATTTTACCCATTTACTTTTTTTTTCTTTCTAAGTGATGAAACAACATATTTTGAGTAAAATATTCACATTTGATACTCTAGTCCTTGTATGCGCAACATATGTATATAGCCAACTAGCCAGACCCATTTAAAAACTGAAGAAACTTTTGTTGATGAGGACAGTTTTGATCGACGGTTTCTAAAAAGAATTAAACAGAAGCCCATCCTTGATTTAGCATTACAGATAAGAGATCAGAAAACTGAACAAATCAAGATAAAATTTCTTCATAGAAGAAAAATTAAAATACACTTGGGGAATGGATTGAAGTGCTTATTGATAGGGATGTGAAACAGTCACCTCACTTACTAGTAGACTAATTGAACAATAATTTGCCAGATAAAAAGTAATATCAAGTATTTAGTTTGACTGACTGATATCAAAAGGTATAGCATAGACAATTGAGTGGAAGACATTTCTATCTCACAATAATAAAGTCATAAATAGAAAATGTAAAAAAAAATATTTTTTTATTCTATCAACCAGTGATATAAGCACGTGAAGAGTGCACCAATGAGGGTAGGGAGCTGATAATTTGAACATTTACTCCTGATTATGTCTATAAAATACTTTGTTTTTTTCAAATACCCTGACTATGAGGATTTTTAGCAAAGGTTCCATTTCCAATGTAAGTTTATGTTAAACTGATCCCTAGATTGTGCCAGGCCGCATTCATGCATATTTTTTTGAAAAATCAAACTTTTAAAAGTTCCAACAGAAGGTGATAGAAGTAACTCATGTTATATCTACTGATCAACCCTCGAATTTTTTCATTGATCACCCCCAACACAGTATGCTGCAAAATTGGTCAAATGATGGTTTCTATCAAGTAACTAACCAAACCTGTTCATTTTTAAACAGTTTTCAGTATGCAAACTGGTGGATAAGAAAAGAAAACCCACTCAAACTCATTGGGATATTGATGAAAAGCCCTTCAAAATTAACAAGTGTTCATCAAGCTTCAATCCCTAACAAGGAGTGAGAGAAAACATCAACCACATCCAAAAACTCACAAGCAGCAACAGAAACCTTCATTTATATTTGTTGTTATCACTTAACATGGATAAAATGATCCATAAAGGTGTTGATGTGCCAGAAAGTTTCCATTTTTGTTTCCTTTAATATTTCATTTAATGCTTTTATTTTTACTCCTTGATTTCAAAACTAAATCTGTTAACCAGTATTTTTTGTGACCTTTCAAAATAATCCTGTTAAAATTTTGTACATCAAGTACCACAAAACAAAATAAATTAATGATCAATGATACAGTTCTCAAATAAGAACGTTAAAATCAACAGATACTTGAATACTGAGTTACCTGCAAAACCAATTATTTTCAATGGCCTCCCCATGCAGATAACGATTTTAGAATGATCAAAAATAGATTTCTGATGGAACAATGACAGCAACATGAAACAACTTGTTTTTATCCCAAATGCGTTCATTTGGCAAAATCTCCAAAAGATGGAAAGCAAAAAGAAATGATCAGCCTGGCCATAATTAGCATATTGTGCCAAAATGTAGCATATTTACAAAACCAAAAAAAATCAGACATCTATTTTCGTTTTTCTATAAACACTGTCAATCTTTATTGCATCATTGTACAGTAGTTTACCCACATACACGCACACATACATACCGGCTGAAAATTTTCTTCTAAGAACCTTTACTAAAAAGTAGAGTTTTTAGTTGCTTCAAATTAGGGGGTGTCTAAAAAATATATTCCTGTTCCTTACATACAATTTCAAGATCTATATAATGAACAGTGGCACTTTTTTCTTTTTCTCTGTACATAACAAGGAACTCTTCCGACTTGATGAAACTACTTTGCAGATAGAAATATCTCCAAACCATCATTCAAAACAATGAACTCTTCCATTTAAATAGTCATGGTCATGTCTTAATGAAAACTCAAGACAAAATTGATAAGATGTAAACAGTAATTTTCACTATTTACACCTTTGAAGTCGTGGACTATAAGATTTAATATCTGAAGACGGCTGTAGAAATGAATAGCCTGAAACGCTCTGACTAGATCAAAGATGAAAAATCTTGAAGTAAATAAAAGAATGTGAAAAAAATGCTTGAACTCCAAACAAATGTGTGTGTGGGGGAGAGAGATCCTTTTTAGAAAATTTGAAGAAAAAATTCATTTCACAGCAATTCAAATATACATCTATGATTTTCTATTCATGGATAATAACTAGTTTTAAATAGAATAACATCTCTTAAAAATGGATTCAGTTTTAAATAGATCAATTGATTTTTTTTTCAATCAACAGTTAGTTGCTTTGAAGCACTCACTTGTTCATGACTACTCTTTTCTGACAATGGATAAAAAAAAATGTCTGGAAAGCACAGAATTTTTTTGTAATCAATTTTATGGTAATCTTTATAGATACTACATGTCTGTTATTTGCCACAGAATTCTTCTAGTTGCTCTTCCCAATGTCTTGATAAGACTTGCCTTCTATCAGCAAACATTACAAAGGATACTGGTATTTTATAAGGACAAAAATCTGCACAGGGGCCCTTAAAATTGATATTACACAATTTCTGAAGATAACACACATATGTAATGGTTTTCAATTGCAAAATTAGCGATTTTGCTCTCCTACAGTTTTACTGATACAATTCAATAATAAGCAAGAAAAAGTTACAAGATATGTTCTGTATAGAGTTCAAGTAGATTAATCACTCAATAGAAATCACTGTGTGACCATCATCTTTCGGAAACATGCCTTGTTAAAGATGATCAATTCAAAAAATAGAAAAAGGGATGATCAACAAATAAAGTACTTCTCAACTTTTGTTGTACTGTGATCCTCTAAAACATGTAAAATTTCAAAAAATGAGCAAGAATGCAGCTAGACCCAAACTAAGGGATCAATTTAACAGAAACTTACATCACGAATTAAGGGTGGGGGCTGATTTTTACAAGGCATAAGGAGTGAATGTTAAAATTCTAGCTCCATTGGTGTAATCTGTATGCATAATACATACATATATAGCCAGTCAGTCAGGCCAGCTTGGAAACTGAATAATCCTATACTGACAGTTTGGATTGATGGTTTCTAATATATATATATATATATATATATATATATATATATATATATGAACATTCAATATGGTTGTCTCTTAGACTAAAAATTGGCTAAGAGAAAGGTGATATATTTTTTTTTGTTTTGAAATGTGCATCCTATATGCCATCAATTATAATAAATTTCTTTTTGAAGACAAAATTTCCAATGTAGAACTGACGGTCTGTGTCAAAGGGAGTAATTAAAAGGAGCTAGAAACCATGAAAATAGATGTAAAATAAAAATACAAACACCTTCATGCAATAATGCTATACAATAATATTGAAGTGTTTACCAAATTTAGGACTGTCAGCCACGATTAGTGCAATTACTCAAGCAACAGAGATGAAGTGTCCTTAATGAAAGAAAGAAGATAAACAGCTTTGATTGCTTTGAGAGAAATCACCAAGGAGGAAAGATCAGTTCAACATTTAACAAAGATGCAATGAAGCAGAACCAATGTTCTGTCAAATTAAATTTTTCCGGCTTTGAAATGTTCAGTATTAATTAAGCTAATGGACTTTTAATGCAGACTTTTTAAGCATTATACTCTTGGTTGTAAACTCAACACAGGAAATAATGGCACTAGTGCTTACAGTTTACAAGGGAGTCTGAAAATGAACAACTCAATGAGACATTCATTATTGTTAAAAGCCTCTCAAACTAATGCAAAATAAATAAGATGGCCAAGTGTACAGGTTGCATTAACAAATCATTCGTTGCCTTAATCCGACGAAAGGTAAAAAATGGCTAAAACCAAGATAGAGAAATGGTAGTCGGTGAGTCTATGAAAGTAGGCTTGAAATCCCACAAGAAAAGTGACTATATACTTAGGCTACGAAATAACCTAGTTATTCGATAGTATGTGTGTACTGTGTCTGAGGGATGGAAGGGGTGGGGGGATTTTATGAGATGCACCAGGGTCGGGTAAAATGTATACCTACTTCTCAATTTTAAGGCCTTTATCATGTTTACTGTCTACTAGTAGAGACATCCCCTGGTATCTAGCTCCCAAACCCCATTTCCAATACGGATGTCATTACAGAAGTATGATACTTGAAGAAAAATGCAATAAAATGCCTACACTTTCGACGGTGCTTCTGGCAGTAAAATATCACCATAAGAGTAGACTCAAAGAACAATGCCTTGAAGCAGTTACTCCTTTAGATAAAACTATAAAATGAGCAGTGTGACCTTTTCTCTTTGTTTATCTGTCTATGACAATGCACTCTTCTACTAAAAGGTATTCATTTTGCTGATGTGGATATATCTTACGATTTGAGACAATGGACTTTTCTATTTTAACAACTTCGGTCACTTTTCAATAAATCCACAGATGAAATTGATAAGATGTAAACATCTATTTACACTATTAACAGCTTAGAAGTTGTGGACAAGTAAGTCTTAAAGTAAGAGAATGAGGAGAAACTGCTCAAACGCCAAAGAAACCCAGGTAGATATCTTTATGAAATGCATTACAGCTTATATACCTATGTGTCTGTATATATGTATGTGTGTGTGCATATATATGTATATATGTATATATATATGTATATATATTACTTTAAAATAAGAAATAGAAAATTTCATCAGATCATTGGTGTCCCTATGGGAATTGATCATGCCCCCTACAGGTCAAATTTATATTTGTATAGATACAAATATCATTTCATGTCATCTCTAATTAATATTAGTATAAAATGAGCTCATTCATTTTTAGGTTGTACCTGTTTAATTGATGACTTATGTTCCCTTAATGATGAAGGATATTTTGGAAAATCACATAGTAATATATACCCTAAGGATCTTGGATTAATATGTGAACATGAAGGAATGCACGCAATATTCCTAGATTTGGATACCAGAATCAAGGATGGAATGTTCATCAACAAATTGTTTGATAAACTAGATAGTTTCCCATTCCATTTAGTGAGAATGTTTTTTAGAAGGAGTAGTATTCTAGCATACATATTTTACAGAACAATATTATCTGCAAGGGCAGATAAGGGCAACTTCAAGATTTATTGATTTTATACCAGAAATTGTTTCTTTAGTTGTAAGAATGGTTAATCAAGATAGTGAAATTCACAGGATTTTTAGATAATTTAATGAAGCTATAGTGATCCCTTCAATAGTTATCTTCACCATAGTGAAATGAGAACGAAAATAAAGAATATGTTAACGAAAGCATAAAAATGGAGTAAATGAATAGAGTATGGATCTAGTCTTCATCAGTGTGAAAGATTATTGTATTGAATGGAACCAGGGAAAGGGGAAAACATTCGGCTCTGTTCCATTTGTCTAACTGATAGTTGGGTAGGGTGGGAGATTGAACTTGCAATGCCATGTATTGAATTATTGAAGTATATTAATGGAATCACCCATTGAGGTGTTACTACCCACTAGAATGTGGTTTTGCTTCAACCATGTATATAAGAATCCTTTATTTGATAATCAAAAGCAATTAAAAGAACATTTGATGGAAGCTTGATTTTATACAACATGGAAAAATGAACTTTTAAGATTCGTGGAAAATAATTGTCAGATTCTTCAGTTGAAAATTTTGATAGAGAATCAACTGGAAGAAATTTTTTCTGTTCAATCAGTATTCCTGAAGATGACTTGCATGCGGTCTGAAATTAAAATCGACACAACAGATCTAATATTCACATGGTGAATATTCAATAGAAACGATCCCTCATCATTGAAAACATTTTTAGGGTAACCAACATAAGTAAGCCTTGTTGCAAAAAATAAATGTATAGTATTAAATAATATCAATATACAATACACATAAAACCTTATATAAAATGACGAACTACATGTATGGCATAAACTACATAATAAAGGGAGGTGGTACTCTGTCAACACAGTTGGGGGGCTACATCAATACAACTGTTTTATTTTTTAAATTCCCAAAACTGTTACATGGTAAACATCTGATGATCCCAACAAGAGACAATTTATACATTGAACAATAATAAGTACAGGGGAAACAAGGGAAAAGAACACTCTGAAAGAACACATAAATTGCATTGACAGATATTGGGAGATGGATGACTGGAGTGACACGAAAAAATCCATTGAAAAAGCTTTTTAATGTTCAGAGAGATGAACTAGACAAATTCTGAAAATACTGTCTCCGCAACGCCCATGGTAGAGAATTGTGGCAAATCCTGGAGAAGGTCTATGTTCAACGCTGTGAAATTTTCTAGACTATACATATATGTATATTATTTCAAAAAATTGAATATGTAGAATAAGATATCAACATCCTTGTACAATGCACGATGATAATATCTTGAATAAAATAACAAACTACATATATTATGACACAGCCCTTAAAAATATATTACAAAACTAAAAATTCAAATTATAGTTCAAGAGGAGGTGGTGTTTGATCAACATTGCAGAGGAGCCATGTAAATATAACCGATTCGTTTTTAAATCCCCGAAACAATTGCATGGTAAAAAATGATTATCTCAACAAGAAAAATTAACTCATAATGCCATAATATCTAATTCTGTGTAAAACATAAAACCTTCTGAAAAATTTAAATAAGTTGTATTAACAGATATTCGTAAATAATTGACAGAAATGCCATAAATTATACATCATCAGTGTTCGAAGCTGTGAAACTTTCAAGACCATATATATTATATATACACACACACACTCACACACATATGTATTAATTGTAGAAATCATCTCAAAAATTCAAATATATGTGTGAATTTTTTCAAGGGCAATAATAATTAAGATTTTTCAAGTAAAAATTTAGAAAGTACGCTTACAACTTGAATATATGTCTATCACATTTAATAGTATCCAATAAATTTTATTCAGAAAAGATGAATATTCATTCATACAACAAAAATCCTAAAAAGTTTGTAGATGCAAGATCAGAGAAAGAGAGAGAGATCCAAAGAGAGAGAGGCTAGAAACAGATCACCAACTCAATCCTTCGGGCTTTGGACAATGACGAAGAAGTTATTGTTTACAAAACAATTGAAAAAGAAAAAAAAAAAAGGCAAAAACTCTAGGAAGAAAACATTGCCAGAGACATTATTACCAATCATTTCAGAAATTATGGGTAAAAAAAAACATTTAAAAAATCATTAAACAAAATATTTATGCCATAAGAGTAAGAACAAGATAACAATACAAAGCTTTCTTTGCCAAGATTTGTACCAAGAGTGGTTTTAATATCAACCCCCTCCTTCAAAACAAATCAATGCTTTCCTGACAGAAAGGGTTAAAAGATTACACACACTTAAATCAGAGCCTTTTATGTATTATTTCAGAAATGTTGACATAAATGTAACCTTCCTAGTCAATAGGTACAACAAAGAGAATAAACTGGGCTCAAGTAGCCAACACTCTTTGCCAGAATCATTTCCTGAATGAATGCTTGTGAAATAACACTTCCCAAAACTTTTACATTAAGTCCTATTTTCAGATATCAAAACCAGACAGATCAATGCACAGGCTAATGAAAAAGAATAAAAATGAAAAACAAATTACATACTATATACACGTGTGTGTAGATGGAGTGAGGGAGACAAGTGAATATCACACACAATAGTCTATCTATTACTTATATGTCTTTAGGTCAATAAAGTTAAATTGCAAACACACAGATCGATATAATATTCATGCATTCAGAACTTATAAGTCAGCTTTAGAATATTTGATAATGAGAAACTGAGGGAAAAAACAGAAGTGTGGATGATTAAAAATAAAATGAAAATAAACAGTTTAATCTCTTTCTCCGGGGGCGGAAATGAATCGGTTGAATAAAAGATTAACCATAGAAAACACTGATGTAGTCATCACTATGCACAAAATCAGGTGCACACACACGCATGCATATAACTATGCATAAAAACATACTTATATACATTATAACTATGAATATATTTCGCAAGTGTTTTATTTATTAAATACAAGATATATAAACTCTTATTCAAACAGGTCTGGTTAGTCACTCGATAGAAAACATCACAGGACTAAAGTAGGCTGTGTTTTTAGTGATCAATCAGAAGATTGGGAAAAAAAGAGTGATCAATGAATAAGTTGCCTCTTGTTGAGCAGTGACCACTTTTTTTCAAAAAAACAAAAAGGATTTTTCTTAGGCATGATAACGAGTATATGGTGAAAATTTCATCCCTGTAGCCTTATTGGTATGGCCTGTATGCATGGTTCACACACAGCCTGCCAACTGAAGAAACCTATGTTGACAGTTTTGGTTGTTAGTTACTAATAAACTCATATTCAAATTACTAGAAGTAAAACCAAGGCCCCAAGATACATTAGACAATAAGCAGACATGACCTAAAGTCATAAAGAGAAAATTTTAATATTTTACCCATGTCAAGGGAAATTTGAGAGGGAAATGTCATCATCACTATTCATGCATTTGGTGTTATACAGGTATACCCCGATTAGTGCGGTTAATTTGTTCCGACATTGTCCACACTGTTCATGGTCTTATTATAATTCAACATGTCTTTGTTTTCAACTTATACTTAAAAATAAATTGGTACTGTATTAAATCAAAACCCACACTAATCGAAACTGTGCAAGTAAAGGTATTCCTGTATAAACGCTGAACAAATACCAATGCAATAAGTGTCAAATAAGGTTAATAGAAAAAAGAAAAAACAGATCAGGTCAATCTCATAGGAACCATCAAGTGATCAACAACGCTTGCTAGAATATCATGTTGAGGGGAGGGGGTGATCAATTAAAAATAGGTGGAGGATGTGATCAATGGATGTTATGCCTCTTGCCTTTTATTGGGCAGTGATCACTAAAAATGTCCAATTCAAAAACAAAAAAAAAGCACAAATGCCACCAGACACAAACCAAAGGACCACTTTAGATGAAAAATTGAACCCCCCACACACACTAAAACTCACAGAAGGTACAGATGGAAATTTTTTTTTTTTAAACAAAGAAACCTAATTTTTGAAAACATAAGGAGTAAGTGCTGAATTTTTCAAGCCTCCAGTTCTTTTGATGCAGCCAGTATATGAGATACATACAGAGCCAACCTGACCAACTTGAAAACTGAAGAAATTTATGTTGACAGTTCTGAGTGATGATTTCTTTAAAAAAATGAGGGAGAAATTGATCAGCAGAGGTTGCTGGGGAGTTCTTCCTCCATTGGATACTGTATTATTGTAGCTCTGTGCCAGGCAACACTGATCGATAAATTCGGATCCTTCTTCTTTAAAGCAACTTCCAAATCAGAAAGAATTATAGAATCCAAGACTGCTTTCAAATGTCAACAAAATTTAGTGTTTTTTAGAGCTATTGACGTGGTTGAAATGGACAGTGAATTGAAATTTAATGACTAATTACATTATCTGTGGAAATAGTGAGCAGTAAGAGCAGTGGAGAGCTTACTAGAGCATTTTAGTAAGACTTGTTGCTATGAACTCACCCAAAGCAATCCATTTTAACTAATTTAGAGAATCCATTTTCACATTTTGTTCAGAAAGCTCTCCACAAATTAGATTATAAGATTATACCACACACAGTCTTAAAAAAAACAAAAACAACCTCAAATTCAAATTTCTGATAGTATTCTTGTCAATTTAACCTTTGTTTATTAATCAGTTGGTAACTTGATGTGCTTTTTAAATGCAAAGCAAGGAAACACTTAGCTCAAACACCAATTCTTTGATTAATCTTTCAATAATTTCCAGATTCACTAGTGGATTTAGTATTCAAAATAACAGCAGAGCACAAAATTATACATTTCTTAGCATCATTTCCTTTCGTTTTTCTTCTTTATCGAGAACTGAATACAATGATCTACTCCCATACGGTGTTGATATAGGCACTTCTGATTCAATCAAATCATCTCCAGTAGACACATGGAATGACCCTTTGTTAATTTTGTGTATCTATCAATGCACAGCTCTAGGTATATCTGAGCTATCTTCCTGAACAAACAAGTGAATATGTTCTTGACAATACATACATTTACTCAACAGACCTCCTTACTTCAGAGAGGGTATAAGCTTTTGCAATTGATTATTCAGTTGCCCAAGTTTGAAGATAATATTACAGGTACACAATCTCTTATCCAAAACCCTTGGAACCAGACTAATTCTAAAATTCAGAATTTTTCAGATTTTGGAATTTTAGTGAATATACCATATCAATATTGACAGATGATACTTTTTCTGTCTGTCACTTTTACCCATAGGGGATTCTACAGCTCTTTTCAACATTTCAGTCTTCGAAGTGAAAAAAATGAACAAAATATCCATGAGCAGCTGAGGCATGTCTGACTAGAAGGAGCACTGAGACACAGCTGTGTGGTACAGATTGATCAGAGGCTTTCTCAAAATTAATTCTGCTGTACTCTATCAGGCCTTGTCAAGCACAGCAGAAGTAAGCCAGAACATGGTTCACATTGAGTTCTGTTTGGCACCAAATGCAAGCTTTGGTATGCTAACAACATTCCTAGAAAAAAATGCTTTCCAGTTTCAGAATTACAAATAAGAGATTGTGTACCTGTATTCTGGTATGTATTCAAATCAAAAGAGTAAAGTTGATCAAATAAATGGTAATAGGTTTCTTTTCTTTTAGGTGTTTGTTTCTATCCTGGCTCCCTTACACACAAGAAATGGGTATTAGTGGCAAGTTCATGTATATTTATCGGTGAAAAAAAAGGTGCATATGAATGCATGTATCCCAGAATAGCATGTGATACCTATAGAGAAAGGTCCATCAAGTAATCTGGGATGCCAAATGCCAAATCCCAAGGAGGGACTGAATATCCTTTTGATTCAAGAAGATATTGGAGCTTATAACAAGAAAACCAACAGGCAACAAATCTCTCTTTAATAAAGTTAGAAATAAATAGACATGACTAATCACCGCTCATGCAAACATAGTATCAAAAATTTACTATCTTTTTAGCTTTCTATTAATTTGGAGATTAAGAGCATATTTCAGTATACTGATCTACATGTTCCACGAATACAATCCATAATTAACATAAGTTACTATTTACCCATCCATATATACAAGAGAGATTTTTTTTTTTAATGTTACATTACTTTACTCAGACTAGTGTCCTCATCTTGGTTGTTATGGTCATAAATTTTCAGCTATTATACAGTCGGGCCTTCTTCAGGTACCTGTTGTAGTCAGTAACCATTTGGAAATTTTGAACATAACCCTTCATTCAATTAACAGGGGTGCTCAAGAGAGAATCACACTCAACATCACATGGAGAGATCACAAGGCAGCACAATATACTAAGGGAAAAACAGGAATCCGAGACATCATTGAAACCATTAGGAAACTCAAATGGCAATGGGCTGGCTATATGGCAAGAGTGGTAGATGAACAATGGACATCATGACTCAAGACATGAATCCCTGGAGATCAAATGCAGAACCGAAGCTAGCAGAATATGAAGTGGTGAAACAGTCTAGACAGGTTCAAGAAATATTGGCTCCACGATGCCCACGATAGAGAGATGTGGCAAATCCTGGGGAAGTTTCATGTCTAACAATGGACAATGAAAGACTGATGATGATTGTTTTCATTCTGCTGTCCATGCCAGAGGATATCTTATAGCAGTTAATTCTTCCTTGTTAAATAGTCCTTGTGATGTCACTCAACTGCCAGAACCAGTGTATCTTTCCTACTCTACCCTGGGATGGAGCTTACATCTACCAGGCAGTAAACTAGATACATTTAACCAGTGCTTTTATCCACTCAACCATGAGTTCGTGTTTTTGTTTCTTTAAATCATGTGTCCTTCCAGGGTTTCTGGTCAATATCAATCTATCCACCTATCCTGTGAACAGATCCTTTAACATCCAAGATTAAAGGCGGGAATGAAACATAGTAAATAAATCACATTCAAGAGCTATACTATATAATTCATAATTATTATTCAAACTTATCTTTGCATGTGGTTCATTGTAGGTGTGAATGTTGTCTTGTGCCAGACTAAGCTAATCTTTCATTATTAAGCTCATCTTATCAGGTATAGGTAAAAGATCATATCCCTCATCAACTGATAATAAATGATTGATTTGTATTTTTTTATCTATATTACAAATCTCAAATAAGTCACAACAAAATAATCTCTACATCACAAGTAATTCTCAAGCGAAGGTGAAACACTTGAGAAATGTTTAGATGTGTTCACACATCTCAATAAGACGCCTGTCAGTCAGTCAGTCAAAGTTATGTTAAACAACAGAAATAGGAAGGGAGGAACTGGTGATATCATTAAAGGCGTGACATTAAGGAATCAACTGCTATTTCATCATAATAGAATTAACAAGTTTGGTATGTTTGTATTTTAAAAATCCCAAAAATGGCCATTCATGATTTTTATTGAAAATAATACTCTCGGAATATTACCATATCACAATATTTTGCAAGTATGAGAATAAATTGACTGGAAAAAATCTACTTGCTCTTCTTCCTTCTACTCCAACCATGAATGGTAGATGCATCATTGAACTTGTTCTGTTTGCTTTATACAATACCTCAAGTGCTTTATATACAAAAAACCTACTGGATTGTTCTTAATATATACTTTGAATAATTGGTATACACTCAATGTTGTGAGTTTACAGGCTCAATAAACTGAACACAGAGTTTGTTTTTTTCAGGTTAATCAATTTTAATTGCTCTGTGCCAGTTCTAGAGTGGTAGCTATTAAATCAGCCATATTTTTAACCAACAACATAAGAAAGATCTGGTTAGTCTCTCAATAGAAACTGTCACATAACCAATATCTTTTGGCAGCTCACCATGTTAAGATTGATCAATTTAAAAATCGGAAAAAGGGGTGATCAATGAATAAGTAACTTTGCGAGCATTTTAATGGACAGGAGTCACAAAAAAACGTATGAATATTAAAAAAACCCAAGCATAAATACTACCAGGCACAAACTAAGAGATCAATTTTGCGTAAACTTAGATTACAAATTGAACCCCTCCTTTGAAATCCGATATAGTGGGGGGAATTTTTTTTTTAAATAAAAAGGCTTTTTGAAGACATAATGAGCAAGTTTTTTTCAATTTTCAGCCCTTTAACTCCACTGGTGTAGCCTGTACACATGATACACTGCCAGCCAGACCAACTTAGAAACTGAAGATACCTATATTGACAGTTATGGTTGATGGTTTCTAGTAACAAAAAAGATTAAGACAAAATTTAATGAGTTTTGAAAATTCCTAATTGATATCGATAACCAAGTAATCTTGAGTAGACATTAAAATGGTATGTAACCATTATTTAATATTCAACTGTGCTGCTACTGCTGTAGAAAATCACTTCTCTTGGAGCTAAAATCAACTATGACAAGTGTTCAGGCAACTAATGGAATTAGTTATTAACAAGTAAGATAGAAACAGCTTATTAATGTGCATACTTGCATTTTATGAATCTCACATATACATTCAGATACAGCTTCATAGCAATGTCTGTTCATACATATATTTGAAGATCAATACATAAGTGGGGAAGCCTTAAGAGAAGCCAAATGAAACATAATCATATTTTATAAGGATTGATAAAAAAATAATAAAATAAAACTACATCTTATTAGGATAATATCATAAATAGCTTTGATTATAATCAAATCTCTATATGATATTATCATCAAATAGGTATAAGGATCTTTAACAAGTCTTTGTATATTGTTAGGATAAGGTTAGATTTTATCACAACCAAGTACATTTTGAAGAGGGCTTAAATTTCAGTAAAGTTTTGATGAAGATTTTCTAAAAATAGGCAGATTTCTTTATATATTTTCAAATACATACAAACAATATAGTGGAAATCATGAAGATAATATGTTAATATCTTGTAAACATATTTCAGACAAGATATAAACTTGAAATTTTTTGTAGACTAACAAAGCTAACATTTCAACAGAGGAGCATGGGAATTCAGGCTGAGAAATCAGAGGCTCCATACACAAGATTTATGATTCAGTAAGATCACGCTCCCTTGTGAGAAGATATTTTAAATAATTGTGCTTGTAAAATCTAATTTTGTTATAAGAGTACCATCTAATATAGCAGTAAAAAGACAAATGTGACCATATGCTAAAATTTGCTTCATCCCAATAAATCCAAGTCATTAAGAAAATTGAATAAAATGAACAGTTTTTTAAAAAAGTGTGTCTGTTTGTCTATCTAATAGCAGATAGAAAATCTTTTTTTTAGATAGTTTTAGATGAAAGATTTTTTTTTCGTTTTAGATTTTTTCAAAGTATTTTCCAAACACTACCACCACCAGGATTCAAATTCAACAGAAACCATCAGTTGTATATGATTACTCAACCTCCACATTAATGTCGACATTATACTCGAATGAACAGAATTTTTATATTTCATCGGGATGCAGAGAGAAGTCTACTATGTGACTAACACTTTCCATGCCCTGATCGGAATGGCAGTGAGATCACATCCTTCTTTCTCATGTTCAAATATCACTCCAGTGCATAATTGAGCATAAGATAATTGAAAAATTATCACTGGCTCAAAAATTTATTATCCGTCATTTTCTGTCAAATTCAGGAACTACAAATTCATTCACTGGCTGAAATTAAATTCTGTATGAACATTACTGTTTTTGAACTTTTTACCTTCACCATTGATAGCTCTTCATTTACCCCCAACAGTTATCTAAATTAAATTTTCACAGCAGACTTATTACAGTATTTAAACCTGTTTTTAAAAAAATACAACTTAGAACTATAAGTTTTCACTGCACAATGAAAATGCTATAAATGAACAGGTTTTTTTCAAATTAGTGACATAATATGGTACTTTAACAAAGGCAATTCAATTCTCTATGATAAGGAAGTTCTCGAGGAAAATCCAAGACTATAAATGCATTTGGAACAGAGTTCATACTGGAATTATGAACGAAGTCAACTTTTTGAAACTTTGCATCTACTTGTTGGATAGCCACGGATTTGTAAGAGAAAATGAGTTACATAAATATAAGTCCCGAGAAGCAATAATATCGACAGGCAGCTATTCTCTGAGAATAAAGTACAAAACTGACAATAAAGAGGCTAGAATCATGTGATGGCAAGAAGGATAGTCTCACTCAAGCTACTTATATACAAATACGACTGATCAACAAGACAAGGATCACACAAATAAAATAGACTGGAAATCATTTTGGAATCAACTGCAAGATTAACTATGTCAATACAACCATTTGGGGGTATTTTATTTTTTTTCAACCCTACGAACACTATCTAAGATCAATCTTTGACTGTCAAGGTCAACGATGGAGGCAACAGTTTTTGCTTCTCCTGCACAGCCAAGATGGTCATTATGAGGGCAAACTTACTAATACCTACTCTTTTTTCAGTCAATCCTTATGCCATACCAGTGATGAAACATTTTATCAAGATATCTGATGATGGGACAGGGCGTAGGAAGACATGATTTCATGCCTTTCCAACTGACAGTCCAGAATTAAAACTTTTCATGATGATAGGTATCATGTTATTTTGCACCTCTACAACAAAAATATCTATCTGAAACAAGTGCTATATAGTATTTCAACTCAACAATTGAATGCCTACCTGTTTAAAGGAATTTGTTAAGATATGAACATTGTGATGTACAATGAGGAGGTGTTGGGTGTTAATGGCTTCTCCCGTACATCATTACAAATGCATTTTACGTTCATTGTTAATAGCTCTTCATCTACCCCCAACAGTTAACTAAATTAAAGTTTAACAGAAGACTCATTCATCTAACCAACCCCATGTTGTGAAACCATTTATGATCGAAGACGCTCACAAAGCAGATAATTTCAGTGTTTGTACGTGTGTGCAAGAGAGAATCAAACATCCATGTATGCTAAAGGCAATTTTCTATCAATTTCAACATGTACACTTATCGAGATACTTCATTAGAAATATATCACCACCTCCACCTTTAATTTAAAGATGATAAAAATACAGAGTTCAATATTGTCATACATTGACCAGAATAGGACATAAAATATCTAAGTATACATTTCAATTTTTTTAAATTTTCGTATAGGTTTTCATTTTGTACATACTAGCAAGATATGTATACAAATATTCCAGAAAAGTGTACTCCTCTTAATGTGTGTAAGATTACAAAAACTACAGATAAAATTGATTTACAAGTGGCTTAAAGATTAAAATAAAAGCCTCCCATTTCATTAGAATTGAATTCATAGATCATCATCATCATCATCATCAGTCTTTTATCGTCCGTCGTTGGACATAGACCTTCCCCAGGATTTGCCACACTTCTCTATCATGGGCGTCACGGAGCCAGTACTTCCTGAACCTGTCTAGTTCATCTCTCCATCTAATATTTTGCCGGCCTCGGTTGCGCATATGGTCTCGGGGAATCCATGTTGTGAGTCGTGATGTCCATCGATTGTCAGCCATTCTTGCAACATGGCCAGCCCACCGCCATTTGAGATTTTTTATGGCTTCTATGATGTCTCTAACTCTTGTCTTTTCCCGGATGTGTTGTGCTGTTTTGTGGTCTCTCCATGTGAGGCCCAGCATTATTCTTTCATGTGCACGTTGCATGGTTCTCAGCTTACGGGTCTGTTTCTTGGTTAAGTTCCATGTTTCAGCTCCATAAGTGACTATTGGGAGGATGCATTGGTTATACACCCTTCTCTTTAGGATTAATGGGATCTTATTATTTTTGAAGGTTGAGCTAGCTCTGCCAAAGGCTTGCCATCCTAGTGTGATTCTTCGCTTGATTTCTTCTTCTTTTGAGGGTCTCATGGAGATTCGTTGCCCTAGGTAGATGTAGTGGTCTACTTTCTCGAGTTCTGTGTCCTCGATTTCGATCTTAGTGTTCTTATCTCCAATGTGGTTGTTGCACATGATCTTCGTCTTGCTGAAGTTCATGTGCAGGCCGACTTTCTTGCTCTCCTCATTTAGTTCATCTATAGATACTTATCTCTAATTCAGTAAGAGGAAATGGTGATATACTACATTGTGATTCTGCTTACAAGTAGAAGACGAAGATGAAAACAATTCTAGTAAACTAGAAGAAGCAAACCAGATTCTCCTATTGCTCACAAATAACAGTTGTTTGTTCTTTCATGCTGTATCGAACAAAGGTAAACAATAAACAAGAACCATAAGGTCAACAGTGTGTCAGCCATCCATGGTAGAAGGAGCAGGATTAAGACCAAGTAGTTTTCCTTCAAGTCAGTTGATTCTCCAGTAAAATCTTGTGATATTCTGAGAGTATTGTTTTCAATAAAAATCATAAATGGCCATTTTTGGCATTTTTGGCCCAATCCTTTTCTTTTTAAACTAAAATGCCGAACTCAATACACTCTTCTGTGACATCATTGCAGTTGGATTCTCAATGATGTCACACCTTTAATAAAATCATACCTCTTCTTTCCCTCGTATATCTTGTTGTTCAATATAACTGAAACTGGCCAACAAACCAAATGACAGTAAATCATCGTACAGAAAAAAAATTTCAAAAAGCTATTTTGCTCTAGGTAATCAAATAATATCAACTTAGATACTAACCAAAATTAGCATTTTTGTAAGTTTGTATATTTATACCTGACTTTATTGTGTAGCTTTCAAAGTTGGTCTGCTACTTAGTAAGTATGGAAACTTTTTAGAGGAGGGTTTGTGGGGGTATTATTCTTTCCAAGAAAACTATGTTGAACACAAGATGAAATAAAGAGACCAAGGCAAAGGTGTAATATCTAAGGCAGAATATTCAGACAATCATCATAGAAATTAACACCTTTCCATCAGTCTATTGAGAAGGTGAACTAAATCAGATGCACCAGGTGCTAACAGTTATTTATATATTCAACTTTACACTCAATCATCTTCTACATTTAGACTCAGAGCTAATTGCATACTAAGTGCTCATGTAAAGAAAAGCTAAGCCAGGATTGAGCACTGAGAATAGACGTAATCTTTGGAAAGACTTGAATTCTCATTGAACTCAGAAGAAATATTTGGCTACAATTCCACTTTAACCAATGATTTTGTACAGCATTGAGATGCAGGTCAGTCAAGTGTAGATGGTTCTGAAGAAATAAATCCAACATGTAGAAAAATTCTGGCAATCCCCCATCTTGTAGATGAAAAACTAATATGCTGCAGCTCTTCAACAAGTTTTTAAAACAAAATTATAGATATCATCATCATCATCATCATCAGTCTTCTATCATCGGTCGTTGGACATAGACCTTTGCCACAATTCTCTACTATAGGTGTTGCAGAGCCAGTATTTCCTGAATTTGTATAGTTTATCTCTCCATCTTGTGTTCTGTCGGCTTCGGTTTCTCATGTAATCAATGGGGATCCATGTTGTGAGTCGTGATGTCCATCAGTTGTCTTTCATTCTTGCAACATGGCCTGCCCATTACCATTTGAGTTTTTTAATAGTTTCTATGATGTCTCGGACTCATATTTTCTTCTTTATGTACTGTGCAGTCTTGTGGTTTCTTCATGTAAGGTTGAGCATGATTCTCCCACATACACATTGCAAGCTTCTCAGTTTGTAGGTCTATCTCTAGGTTAAGTTCCATGTTTCAGCTCCATAAGTGACTATCCGGAGAATACTTTGATTGTATACTCTTCTTTTCAGGATTATTGGGATCGTCTGGTTTTTGAAAGTTGAGCTTGCTCTGCCAAAGGCTTGCCATCCCAGAGTGATTCTTCACTCTTTTTAGGGTCTCACGGAGATTCGTTGTCCGAGGTAGATGTAGTGGTCTACCTTGCTGAGTTTTGCATCCTTTATCTTGATGGTTATGTTTTTATTCTCAACATGATTGTGGCACATGATTTTTGTTTCACTGAAAGTCATGTGTAGGTTGACTTTTTTGCTTTCTTCGTTTAGTTCATTTAGCATTAGTTGGAGGTCGTGTAGGTTCCCTGTGAGTAACAAATGACTAGTTAAATGACTGGAGCATAGGATGAAATCAGGATGCTTGACTATCCCTGGAACTAGGTTGATGATACTTTGACATTTTGGGGATTTTTTTTTCTGTTTTTGTCATGGAATAAAGTCATCATTTTGAATGTAAACAATAACCATTTTACTGAATTGTTTGAGTCAGAAGTGTATATGAAAATGGGCTCATTTGTCTCTGTATTGTGTTCACTTTGAAAGTTATTAGATTCTCTATTTTTTGGTTCCTAAGTTCAGGTTTGAACTAGGTGTTACATATAGTCTGATATTTTTTCAGCCAGCTAATGAGCAGAATCGTGCAATAAACACTCGAAGGATAAGAAGGAAAAAAACTGAGTATGAAACAAATAGTCAAATCTGATTCATATATGAAAATATTTAATGAGGTATTTACTTTTTGTTGCTGCTTTTGTCCTAAGGAAGAGTCAAGATGTGTTTGGATCTTAATAATAATCATTTTTCTAAATTCGTCAAGTCATAGTTGTAGGGGAAAATGTGTTCATTTGTCTTTATTTTTTGTTTTCTTCAAAACTTGTACAGGTTCAAGTTACCACTCAGAGTAAATAGATTTAAAAATTGACCTCATGGATATTATTTCAGCCTGGAAACATGCAGAATCATTAAATACACACTTCAAGGATTGAGAAAAAACAAGCAGCAAAAAAAAATCTAAGGGGTCCTATTGGTCAACTTTTTCATCTCAATAAATAGATCTAAAAAGCATGATAAAGAATTAGAAATTCATAGAATATATTCTTCAATATTATGAAGGATAGAAGAGGTAGACTTGTCTGACTAAAAATAATAGTTGTGGTTAACAGACAAGAAATTCATTCTCAGAACTTGATTGAATTTTATCAACATTAGACTTGAGTCATAAAAAAAACCAAAAAAACATGAAAAAATTCCTATAGAATTAGAGCAAAAAGGTCCTACATTCTTAATTGGGTATGGACAAATTCAAGATAACACAATGTTAGACAAACCAAAAGAAAGAAAAAAAGGAGACCTGTTCATCTTATCATGACGATGCAGAATAAATGAACTTCTAACTCAGATCAAAGAATCCCATCCAGTTTCCAACAGAATGAATCAAAGCGAGTTGACTTGTTTTTAATTGTTTTGCTTTATCATTTATTGAATTGTTTTCTTTCGGCATTTTAAGAACAAAGAGAATTTTCAAATGCATCTTTAGTGTAAGACATATAGCTTAATTGAAAACCTTGAGAATCTCCACAATAACTATTTTGTTCTAAGAGTTAGCAGCTATCCTGCAATATTCACAGAAAAATAACCTAATGGAGTTAGATGAAACTTTGGAATGTGTACAATATATAGATAAAATAATTTTAAAAAAAAACAACTGAATCAAACTGACCCTATCAATAAATAATAAGAATTGGATCTTTCTGATTCGATCACTTTTTCTACAAACATATTAAACATATCAATAATGACCAGCTTGTAATATTTCTAACCATGACAGTCTATTCATTCCAAGACTCTCAGATTGTCTTTCATTTAATACCACTACAAAATTTAAATAGAATTATTTTAAACAATTCACTATCACAACAAGCATTTTAGCAGTACATAGGAAAACAAGCCTGTAACTCTGACCATAAATGCACTAGTTCGATCTTCAGGGTCTTTAAAAGTCCCTTCTTTCAGAAGCCCATTCCTTCCAAAGATCCAACCTTTGTAAGCACTTTCCTTTACAATTTTGTTTTGATTAGTCAGTCAGTCGATCAGTGATAATAATCAATACTAGATATGTATGTGTATCCAAAAATCAAGGTGAAGATAAACAGTAATCGAAATAAATCCATATACATAATAATTACAAAAGTGAAGATGTCTCCTGTCACGTTATTATCGTAGTAACATAGAATTCCATTTGTGTAACTGACTTGTCTTAGTCTTCTGACATAGTAAAATACTATTCCATGTTCTGATGACCTAATAATAACAGGTCACTCAAGTGTTTCTTTCAGAGAAGGAGTGGGAGGGAATTCTTCTTGAAGATGGTGTGAGGCATTTGTTAGGTCGACTAGTCAGATTGTCACTCAGTCAATGACAACTATCACTGTTATATGCACAAAAAATGGAGGAATCACTGTTTTAGATAGGCACATCTACAAAAACAGCATGTAGCGATTTTTTTTAATAATATCTGCAAGCAGACTATAACATATGGCTTTATACAGTTCTTCCTAAACTTAGTAAATGATTCAACCAAGAGTGAATAAAGGGAAATGGGTGAAACTAGAAGTGTAAATGAAACAGGAAGGGCAATGAATTAATTTATTGAGATACTTAAAGATAAGTTTGATACCAGAAGTTTTTTTATACATAAAATGTTTCATATTTCACTAATTATTTTGTGATTTTTTTCAATTTCTTACACTGGGTATTTCATATATACTTTATATAGCCCTCATTATTTTTTTATTAAGTTCATTAGTGCTTACTCAATTACACACTTTAGAAATAAGTTTATGTGTTTCTGCTCATATGGCAAAATGAATTATACATAGAATAATACACAAGGGAGAATAAAACAAAAATTACTAAAAACATGAGAAAATTTAGTTGAGGGTGGATGGAATTTTGTGATAGAAACTCAAATGGGAATGAAAGTGAAATAATTTAAGAAACACCAGTATAATAAATTTACTACAAAGCTGATGCTTATTGTCTAAGACAAAATTCGAATTGAAAGTCTTCCAATAACTTGTTTAGAATACTTGTTCGAAGTGATTCTCCTATAGATTCATTGAACCAATCGTTTGAAAAACAAATCACCATTGAATTCCATTTTTTCTTACATTCTCTGTTTAAAATAAATGAGCGAAACTACATTTGTTGGTTGAAAGCCACAAAGACTCTCGATTGAGTCCATGCAGTGCAAAGAAATTCAGATAACAAATATGAGGAGTAAATTAGGTTTAAAACAATTCAACGTGTGACCAATCTCAGAAAACAATAAAGTAGGTAATGTTTCAAATTATATTCAACCGATTACATCTGGCAGATTGCATCTTATAAAATAAAAGTTTACAAATCATCTGATTCCATCATAAAACAGTTCATAGGATCAAATGAACATGACAAAGGTTGTATTCAAATTACTAAAAAAAATTTTTTTTTTTCAGATTGAAACAATTTCTACATGTGGATATAAATATATATTAATTATAAAACATTTACTCTACAGATTACCCCAATACAGCAACTCTTGCTAATGCAGAATCAATTTGACTAGTTTTTCTCTGATCACAATTGTTGCTTTTCATCACAACATTCAAAATAAAGTAGTAGCCTTCAATGAGTTTTGAACTCGCATCTCATATCCTGGGATCCCATCTAACAGATGTTACCTTCACTAATTTAGTGATGGAGACAACCAGAGTAAAATCTACCGTATTAACTATCTGACTCATCCAATTATGCATTCCATATTGTTTGCTTACTCTCAAGTAGGAGTAATTTCCTTCCATCTTAGTGACTTTTTACAACATCATTACATTTTGTAAAAAGTTTCAAGTTCAAATCTCATTGGGGGTTATCAACATTTCTGATCTGCACAGTTGGATTTTAGCAAACTGAATCAAGATCAAGAAGATGGTATCAAATCTCACAGAATGAACTCAAAATCTGGCAGTATCATATTGGTCAGAAAACCTCTGCTTCACGATTCCATTTAACCTATTAACATTTTACAAGATCAAAAAGAACTGAAGTTCAAAAAATACTTCTTCAGTCAAATCGCTGATACATCCCCATTAGAACTTAAAAACTCATCAACAGCAGATGACTTGAATTTCAGTCAATGCAGTTAAACGGCTCAACTGTGAATGATGAAAATTTCTGTCATGTTTAATGTTTACATCATGTTTATTTCAAGTTCTTCCGACGGAAGAGGTGAGAAAAGAAAAGAGCTGAGATCTTGCTGAGTTGAGCTAATGACTAAGTGACAGAAATGTAATGGATGACATTTGTTCCTTTCTCTCAAGAGGAAGTCAGGGAAGACATATGTGCAAAACTGAGATTTAGGTAAAGAAATCTGGTTAGTCATCCAATAAGGACCGTCATTTGCCTGCATGCTGTGTTGGGGGCAATCAATCAAAAAATTGGAAAAATGCATGATCAATGAATAAGTTACTTCTCTCGCCTCTTGCTGGACAATGATCATTAAAAGGTTGAATCTTGAAAAACTACATGTGAATGCAGCTGGACACAAAGGGTTCAATTTAGCATTAACGAATTGAACTTCCTAAAAACCTTAGGCATTTGGAAAATAAGGAGGAAAAGTTGAAATTTTCAGACCTCTAGCACCATTTGTGCAGTCTGCACACATGATACATAAATAGCTAGCTAGCCAGTTAGACCAACTTGAAAACCCAAGTTTTGGTTGATGTTTTCATATATATATATATATATATATTTGCAATGGTATCTTATGTTATGCAATGTACATATTTGACTCCACCCATCAATGATTGACTTACACCCAGATCAGGTGGCATCCATTATGAAAAATATAACCGGATGCATGTCAACACATGGCTGTACATCAAAACCATGCCAACCAACAAAGAAAAAATTATTTCATTACTGCCATCAATGCTTTTGTTATTGCACAGAAAATACTAATGATACCAACTTCAAGATGCTTTCAGACTTGCCATCAACTACTTTCTTTATATAGTTCTGTAAGCATGCTTAACTTCAAATTGTAGTGTAAAGATTGATAGAATCATGTATTTAAAAGACAAGTGATTAGCCCTCTATGCAGATAGAAAACAGACTCTTCTCTTTAATAAGTTTATGGTAATGAGGTAACCAAAAGAACCTCATGTACATTGTTTATAATCCAACCCACCAAGGCTATAGCTAAACCTACAAGTGCGGTGCAAGTATAAGAAAAAGCCTCGAGATAAAAGGCATACACGTGGTACGTAATCGAGAAGCAATTTTTTTTTTTTTTCATACTCGACCACTCTGAAGAGCTATAGCCAGAGGAATTCATACAGATATTAGTGAGTAGCAAGGTTAGGGCGTGAAAGATGATCATTGTGATAATCTAGGAATGCAATTAAAAAACAGGAGGTGGGGATACAACTTTAGATATTGTCAGATCTACTCCCAGATGAAGAGCACATACATATGCTATTATCAATTTAGCAAATGAAATAACTATCAATCATATGGGACAGAAAAGAAAAGTTGCTCAAATGGCTTACATTATCAGAGAATGAAATTCACAGCACAAACTGAAACATGCTCAACAGTTGTTAGGCTAAAATCATGATCATATATGAAATGAACATTTATTAAACACACCTATTTTGCTTAATTCTAAAGGACCCTCCAGAACAACTTCAACTGAAATATACATAATACCCTTTACTCAATTTACTAACAAAGCCTCACGATAGAGATTTCCCCCAGACTGTGCTGTATGAATGAACTGCATTTGAAATATAAAATTCCCTTCATTTGATTCTACTGAAGCATAATTAATTACTGTTCTATCCTTGTTGATCACTAAAATGTTGTCATTGAGGACTAAAATTCTAAATACCAAATAGAATAAGTGTAATATCTTGAGAAAAAAAAAGTTGCCATAGGGTACTAAAAAATAATTTGGAGCATTTTACAAGGTTCAGAGGGGAAAGCTGTAATTTCCTTTTTTTTTTTCAAATTAAAACAAAAAATATTTGACTACATACTAACTGACAATTAGTAGTCAAAGCACCATTTAGAAGGGAACCCATGGGTTGATTTTTATACCAGAGAGAGGCCCACAGTCAAATCACAATGAAAGCATTGGTTCCTGATCAATATTTTTATAAGTGATTACTTAGGGGTACCAGTTACTCCAAGCAGCTTGTGGCCTTGAACTTAACAAAGCAAAGCTACGTAAATAACTACATAAGAGAAAAAGAGAGAGAGACACACACACACACACAAACACACAGTGAGAATCAAAATGATTCTGATCTATCGGTAAAATTCCTGATTAGCAAATACCTTAAAGGGCAAGTGTTGAAATTTTCAGTTGGAAGTAATGGTTATTCACTTAGCTTGAACTAGTCAGCCATAGACTACCATTTTCCTCAAATTCCATTTCTAGCTTTTACACAATGGAATTCAAATGTTAAAATAATGGAATTCAGTTGTTAAAATAATGGAATTCAATTGTTGAAAGAAAAACGTAAGTAGGAATCAGGAAATGGTTTTTAATGGTCATTTCTGCGAGTTTTTTTTATTTATGAGAAAAGCATTCTCAATCTTTCTTTGATTTATCAGAATTTAAAAGAAAAAAACTTGAAAGTTCAGCCGAATTTACTCCAATTGATTTGTAATGTAAATTTCATTGAAATTCATCAATAAGAAATATACAAAGAAGCAAATTCAACAATTATCAAATCATGACTTTTCAGTTGGAAATTATATTGAAAAATACTAATAAGAATTATACTGAAGAGCAAATTCAACAATGACCAAATCATGAGTTCTCTGTTGAAACTCCATAACAATAAATATTCACTCAGAGGATCATCACTAGCCATAGCTTGTAAAGTAGCTTGCAACTCATCTCTCAATAATAGTGTTTTGAGTGTATAGAATAAAAAATGCATTTTATTCGTCAAAATTGATCCACATTAATTATAAAGCAAGAAATCAATCATCAGAAATTGGGATATCATACACCTATTTTTTATGTCATCATCAGCTTTTTAGCATCCATTATTAAATATAGACCTTCTCCAGGATTTGTTGTGGAGCCAATACTTTCTCAACTAGTTCAGTTTGTCATACCATCTCATATTTTGCCAGCCACACTTTTGCACAAGATCTCTGGGGATCCACATTGTGAGTCGCGATGTCCATCACTTGTCTGCCATTCTTGCAACTTGACCAGTCCTTTACCACTTGAGTTTTCTAATGGATCCCTGACTCCTGCTTTTTATCTTATGTACAGTGTTATCTTGTGATCACTCCATATGATGCCAAGTATGATTCTCTCATGTGCACACTACATGTTTCTCAGTTTGAGGGTTAATCTTTTGGTCAGGTTATACATTTCAGCTCGATAGGTAACTATCAAGATGATGCATTGGTTATAGACCCTCTTTTTTAAAACTAATGGGATTTTCTTGTTCTTGAAGGTTGAGCTTGCTCCACTGAAAACTTGCCATCCTAGAGTGATTCTTCACTCGATTTCTGCATTTTTAGGATTTCATAGAGATTCTTTGTTCTAATTAGATGTAATGGTATACTTTTTTCAGATTTTCCTTTTAGTTTTTGTCCTCAACATAGGATAATTGAGAAGAGTTCAACTTCATAAGGATAGTAGAGGTGGGAGGAGGCTTTGTAGCAAGCAAATACAACATTTGACTACCTCAACAAATTAGGAGAAAATTGAAAAATCATATCCTGATATCTATACCTCACAAAACTGAATCCCTATAACCAGTGTATGTAACTGAACTAATTATCAAAAATTATCTGAAAAAAAATAGTTCCTCGACCTAAAATTATCTATAAAATACCTGTTGATCCAAAAAAGACCCCAAAAAAGACTTTTTGATAAAAACAAGATGGTGCCAGTGGTGTACTTAGACAAATTTTCAAGGTTGTAGCCCCAAAAATGTAACCATGAGCATTTGTAGTCCACTCCACTGGTTGGTCGGACCTGCCATTTGTGGGGCTACAGTGATTTGATACTAAGACGTACACATTGTCCGAAACCATTTTATGTAGATCATTTATCATTCCAACAGACTTGCATAAATAATATCTAAATCAAATACAATTGCAATATTTTATGCACAGAATAACTATAGTGTAATAATCAATTGTAACTACTTTAAACTTTACCATGATGAAGCATCACATTGGCTGTTATTTACAGAGATACAAAAAAAATAAAGAATTAACAAAGATAAGGGGGAAAATATCTAATAGGAAGATTCTCTTCTGGCTAATCAAAAGAAAAACAGGTCTGGTTAGTCATACAATAGAAACTTTCACGCAACCGAAGTCTTTTGGCAGCATGCTGTTTTGGGGGCAATCTAATAGAAAAATTGGAGAAGTAGGTAATCAATAAGTAAGTTACTTCTCATGCCTTTTTGTTTGGGCAGTGATCACTGAAAAGTCTGGATTTCCAAAAAATAAACAGGCAGAAAATAATGATCAATTTAACATTCACCCACACTGAACTTTGCCTCTAAGAGCAATGGAGTAAATCTTGAAAAATGTCAGTCCATTAGCTTCATCATACATATAACATGATACTCACCCAGCCAGACTAACTTGAAAACTGAAGAAACTCATGTTGACAGTTTTAGTTGATGGTTCCCAATAAAAGAAAATGTTAAATAGCAAGATTCTCTCCTGGCTAATAAAAAAAATTGAATTTCTAGAGAAAGAGAGAAATGAATTAACCAATTTGTAGTAGAAAAGTTGAATTTTTGACAGAAAATGATATTAAAAATTAATCTCTGCCTCAAAACCATGACTGCAGTTAAATATAATTTAATATAATTAAATTATAACAATGCACATAGCAGCTCTAAGACAAATTATTTTTGAGAACGGAGAGATATTAATCCATATTTTGGAATATAATTTGCTGGGATATCAATAGCAAGTTTTGTATAACTAAGCATTATGTCCCTTTACACGCACTAGTTTCATATAAAAATATTTGTTATTGGTTATAAAGAATACGTTATCTGCATGCATCTATATAAACTTCTTCCATAAAATAAATCCAAGTATATAACTTCAATGGAAAAGTACTCCAAACACTTTTTTTTCAGTGGGTTGGAATCAACCTCTGAGCAATTTTTTTTCCAACTCTCAAATGCATAAACCACTCGTAACTACTTGTAATTGACTGTGGAACTCTCCAATAAATAACAAAAAATTATAGAACTCTTCTGTGAATTGAATAGAAAAAAAATTCACCAAGAGGCAAATGAAGATAATTCTAATCAGGAGTTATCTCCCTTGATAATGATCAATTTTTTATATGAATAGTAGAGTTGAAATCCTCATTTGATTCATTTTAATAAATCATCTCTAATGATCACCTATTCAGAGAAATTCTTTTACATGATTTTTTTTCAAGCTTCCTTTTATTATATGACTTTATAATAAGATCTAATAATTAATGCCACATGGAGAGTATATGAAAACTCGTCACTAAAAATACGCATTAATTGAGAGAAAAATAGGTTTGGTTAGTCACTCAATAGAAACCACCAGGCAGAATGTTGTGTTGTGAGTATTCAAATAAAAAAATTGGAGAAAGGCGTGATCAATGTATCGTATTTTGTAGGTAATGATCATTGAAAAGTTTGAATTTTCAAAAAACAAATGTGGATGCTGCCGGGCGTAGAATTAGGGAACAATTTGGCTTGAACTTACATTGCAAATTGAACCCCCACTAAAAACCTTCATAGGGAGGGAATTTAAAAAAACAAAAAACAAAGAAGGTTCTTCTAGACATGATAAAGTGTGAATGTAGAAAATTTCAGCGCTATAACTCCAGCCTTTACCAATGATATATACATACATAGCCAGCCAGAGCAACATGAAAACTGAAGAAACCTGTGTTGATGAGTTTTGTTTGACAGTTTCTAATATCGACCAGTTGAATAAAGATGAAATGGCACTTGAACCCGGAGAATAAGGCTGAAGATTACAAATAGCTTTGTTTCAACTCATGAACAATCTCACTACTTGGCATGAAAGGACCTCTACAAAATCACAAAAAATCAATGGGAAAACAAAAAATAACAAAACATGCCATATATGTCAATGAATGCTTATACAAAATTAAAAAAAACTAAGATAATTCACTTGTAGGCATGAAAGAGAAAAAGAATATTGGAATGCTTGGAATCCTTTCGTAACCAGTATTGCATGAGAGAATGAAGTGTGAAGTGTGAACAAGATCAATTGTCAAGTTGATCAGTATAGAAGATTCATCTCAGTATTATGAAAACAAAATAAATAAATGAATGTGCAGGTGCTAGTTATGTATACACTTTTAGGCACACCCCAGGAGATGAGCGCCAACTATCATCAGGTAAATGAATATTCATTCCACGAAGAGTTTTTAGTCCCTAGAGAATTTGATATATTTGGCTAATGAAAAAGGAAAAGGTATTCAGTGGTAAATAAAGCAGGATAAATAATTCTGTTGGCAGAAGATATAGATGCAGGTTGGAGGGCACTCCTCTGTTTCAATCATTTCCATGATATAAAATCTAGTTAGTCAATTATGTAATAGCAACATATAGGAAGTATCAGAGAAGCCCAGAGACAAACTTAAATGAATAGTCCAAGGAGACCTTGTCACTGAATCTCATTTGGATCTGGTTCAATCTCCACTGTCTGGATCAATAAAACATTTCACTGATCAATAGAAGTGTATCTAATAACACGAATTGATCAAGGAGTACCGATTACGAAAGCAATCAAAAACAGAACTTGACAATAAAAATACCAAAGGAAATAACATTTACGGAAAAGACTTTGTTTTCAGGAAACCATACATAGTTCAATGAAATTCGACAAACAAAAAATGATAAAACAATGTGAATAAATACGCTTGTCAATGAAAAAGGTGCTCTGTATTTGTTGGACCTAAACCTCAAGATAATTTATTGCATCCTATCACTTGATGGTAGAGTATGGCTTTTCTAGTTATCAAATAAAAATGATATTAAAATATCAGTACTTAGGCTTTCAGAATAACCATATCAAATATAATTGAACAACTGTAGTAGCCACCAAAGATTGCAAAGGGTTCTATCCTTTTTCATATTTGCATATGTTTGTGAGCTTGCATAAATGTTCATGTGTTCTAGCACTTCGAGCCATGCTGTTCGGTTTACTAATTTGAAAATTGGCATCAGTACTCCACTACATCACTTCTAACATGTTTTTTTTTTCTTTTGATTTTTTTGGCGAAAAACGCTTTTTGGGGTCTTATTCTGACAGGTTTAAGAATAACATTTAGATTCTCCTGAATCTAGATGGTTTTCTTACTTTACTTTAGACATTTTCCAGAGAAAAACACCAGAATTTATTCTGACCATATTCGTTCTTTGATGGAATTCTTTCACAGAACTTCAAATTTTGACACTAAGGTTGTTCAATTATTGACTGTGAAGGCAAGAATATATTTTTTTTTGCAGCAGAAGTACTATTTGTTTTTATTTGTAATATTTCAATATTCTTCGTCAAAGTCGTTTTCAAGCAGAATGGAACATTACAAATATCTTCCGAATTTTCTATCATCTCATTTCATAAGTGTGTGATTCTTAGTTTAAGCCAGGGGTATCTCGAGTGCCTCTCTCTTTTCTCAAATATCTATGTTTATGTTTTAACTCCTAATTCTCATCTTGTTTATTCACGGTCTATATCTGCAACATCAACATTTGTTTCTTTCCTACGTAGACAATTATGTCATCAACAAATGGATATATAATGAATATGTTATTACACAGTGATAGTATCAATTGCTGTTGACAATGAAAATGAAATAAACAATTGAAGGAAATGGGGCTGCTGCAGGAATCAAACCTTTGACCAATGGGTTATATATATACATGAATTAAGATTGTATTGTATCATATAGAAACTTATTGTTATACAGTTAATATATCACTCAATTAAGACAACATAAATAGAATAAACAATTAAAGAAAATGGGGTTGCTGCAGGAATAAAATCTACCACTGATAGAGCATCACTTCATTGAAGCAGCTACCCTAACTACTAAGCTAATGCCAAGGTCAAATAACTGCTTTCTACCCAAATTCTCATCTTGTTTATCCTCAGTCTATTCATCTCTTTCAATGCAACAGTTATGATTTCAAGAAATGGATATATTTGGTCCGACAGAATAAAATTATGAATTGCATTATTTTACATAGAAACTCATTCAAAATGATCTCCCATCATTACATGAAGTTTTTATACAACACAATTTATAATCAGTTTTGTTGGACCAAATATGTCCATTTCTTAAATGTACACACACATGCTTGTGTATATATATATATATATATATATATATATATATATATATATATATATATATATATATATATAATTTATAAGAATGATAATATTTTCTATGAATTGCTCACAACAGGCTGTTCCACACCTTAACAGTGATTATTCAAGTGGATTTTTTCACACCTTATTTGTAATTGTTCCAGTGAATTCCTGATTTTTATTCATTGTTCATTTATTTGAATATCTGCGTCATTGGGTCATATTAATTAATCCTTTAAATTTTTCTCCTTTAAATTCTCAAATGATATAGTGTTTGCAGATTTTTAATTCTTAATTTTTGGCTGTAGTATCACTGTTTTTCATATTTTTCTGGTGTCTTTGCCTCTTTTTGACCTGCTTTTTTTTCCCCGTCATTAAGGTTGTTCTGATGTTTTATATTTTTTAACAGTAATTCTCAAGTTAACTTTCAAGAATCATTTCTGTTCTTTTATTTAATATTTTTTTCATTTTTTTCAACAGTGCACCTTTTCAAGGTATTAATTTCTAGTCTGTTTTATCATATTCCACGTAGTTATAGGTTTTTTCCCTACATATATATATATATATATATATATATATATATATATATTATGCTATTGGGTATATTTTGTTGTTGAAGTGGTTTTTCCAAGTATTTGCTATTCTATTGAATATATACAATCTTGAATACAGATAAAGCTCTTTGAGATTGTAGTTCTAACACAGAAAATTCATGATACGAAAATTACTTGAGCTCTTGTTCTTTAAAGCTATTAAGATTTAAATAAATCGTAGACTCATTCTTAAATGACAGATCCTTACACTGAAGTAAGTAAGTAGGGAGCAGAGTAATTTGGGGCATTGAAGAGCAAAAATATCCTGTTCCACTGGACATATTTCTTGTTCAATATCAATCAAATATTTATTATATTGTAGACCATCCCAAACCGTGAGATATCAGTGAATGCATAAATCAGATTCAAAAGTATATTCAAAAGGTCTGGTTAGTCACTCAATAGAAATGGTAACCAATATATTATGGCAGCTTGTGTTGGGAATGGTCAATGAATAAATTACTTAAATTGCTTTTTGCTCGGTACTTATTTTTAAAATGTCTGAATTTTCAAATAGAACAAATGTGAATACTGCTGAGCACAACCTATGGATTCAATCATGCATAATCTCATTGCATATTGAACACACAATTAAAAACCTACTGAGGGTTGGAATTTTCAAAAAAGTTTCTCATAGACATAAGGAGTAAATGCCTAAATTTTCATTCTTCTAGCTCCATTGTGATATAAATATACATACACAGCCAGCCAGAACAGCTTAAAAACAGTAGAATCTCATGTTGACAGTTTTGGTAGAAAGTAACCAATACTTCCATCTTTGGTAGTTACAAAAAAGAGAAAAATAAAAAAGATTTTGTGCTTCATTATCAGTTATGAGACTGTAAGCACAAAAAGAGTTCTATAGACATTCAGTATATAGAATATATTTACAAAAAGTTTTAGAAAATACTATATATACTCGCACATGAACTGCACAAATTTAGTCCCTCTGAATTTACCAGTCTGTTGGAAAGGTCACTGCCTTTGTTTTTGGCAAATATAAGTTGAGACCAGAATTATACAACCTTTCTGTATCTTAAATCTTAAAAAGCATCTAATACCTTGTCCATTTTTAGATATGCTAGCATCTTTAGCAGTGATGATTTTTTATAGATGAGTATTTTTATTTGATTAATAGTAATAAAATAAGTAATATTCTCATTAATTGCGTAATATTTTAATAAGATGAATGTTAAAGATTGATGTCTCATCTAATTTATCAATAATATGTAATATTTTCTTGATTTTAGATGTATATATCTAGAGAATAGGTGTTTGAAGATGTTTTTAGACTCAATTTTAGAGGTTAACTTGAAAATAACGTTAGCAACACTGCCCTAGGTGAATGTTCACAAAAGAAAAGAACTAATACATCTGTAGCCAGACTTTCAGGCTTGTTTATTATATTTGATATTAGTTTGAGACAATATCAAACTTTTCCTAATAACAATATCAAATCATATATACAGGAGATTAAATAAAATCTGCTCTGGACAGCAGAGAGAGGAGCAACAATGGATTTTACCAATCTACTACATAAGTGTACAGCCAGGAAGAGAGAGGCTGCAAATGCCCCTTCATATCTGGGCAAAGCAATGTAAATTTTGGGGCAAATCAAGCCTTTTGCTCCCCTTAACCAAAGAGTTCCCACATACTTATGATCTCCAATGAATAATGATTCAAAGATTTTTAAGCATTCCCTTCTTTCAGTTTAACTTTCATAGGATGATAGTCCCCATTCAAACATTGACAGAAATGAAAGAAAATCAATTCCTCTTTCACCAATTTGATGATCAGAAGAGATCAATTAATCAGTTCATTGAACAAAAGCAAAGAAGAATTTTTGTTTGGTGCACAAAGAGGAGAGACGGCTGGAAGCAACTTGACAAAGGCTTGAAAAAGATCCCTAAAATGAGATGACTGCCTGAATAATATTTACATCAAATTATAAAGCAAGTCAAACATTAATGTCCCATTTAATTTCACAAAATTATCAAACAAAACAAAACCAAGTTGTCTCTGGTGACATGACATTTTGTTATTAGCTTCACAGCACAATAGATTATATATAATCCACTCAAAATAGTAAGTTTTCATATTTTTTTTTCTCCCAGTATGAAAATAAATGCTGAGAATCTATTCAACTAAATTAAATTAGTCACAGGAAGTGGTGGTGGCCAAACAGTTAACAGCATATAAAATGGAATCAGCAAGTTGTGTTGAAACTTTGCAATGATGCCCTTGAGGAAGGCATGAATGCCCCCCCCCCTAGCTATGGGTAAAATAGCCCGGTTAAAGTGAGTGACACCATTTCAGGTGCTTGCTGCCTCCAAGTCTATTTTCACTAATAGCAAAACCTATTGTATTTGTGTGTTCTAGCACCTCTGGCCATATCATTTTGTCGGCAGACTTGAAAATAGCTACCACTACTCCTTTCAAAAATGTATCTCTCTCAACTTTTGGAGAAAAAAGCTTTTTTGGCCCATTTGAGGCCTTATTTTGAGAGATTTATTAATAACATACCCTATTTTAGATTTTTTCAATAGATATCAAGAAACATCTAGATTCAGAAGAATTTTTTTACTCTATTGTAGATGTGGAAAATGTCAGCGATGTCATAATAGAATTTATACAGACCATAATTATTCTTTGATGGATTTCTTTAGATGTTTTTGTACATATCAATCCGGGCTCTGTGAGAAGTTTTGAATTGACAAATGAAACCAATTGGAGGATGCTAAAGATACCGTCAGTGAGTTTTCAAGAATACTTTGGGTAGACATTTCAGATCAGTTGCTAAGAAAATTTAGCACTATTTTTCATCATAACCAATTTTCACTGTGGCACCATTGTGAGAAATATTTTTTTACGACAAATTATGGTAGGTCACTGAGAAGGAAATGTTATGCTATGTAAAGTTTACAAAAGAACCATATGCCTCAGAGCTGGTCATTTTGAGCTATTCACATTCAAATGTCAAACCCTTGTTTTATAATGAAACACCTGTGGACTGACTATTATGATATAAGGGAGATAATTATTGATGAATCCGCTCAACAATTAAACACTACTGTAGTCTATTGCGTTCACTTCCATAAAATTCCTTTGAAATTCATTGAGAACTTTTGAAGATATTATGTTGACAGACCGAGAAACTTTAGAGCTATTACTGTGTGTGCGGAAAGTTAGCTAGGAAGTAGGGAAGATAATTCTTCATGGATCCCATTCAAAATTTCCCAACTCTTCTCGTAGCCGATTGCTCACCCTTCCATATGATTTCATTGAAATTCATTGAGAACTTTCAGAGATATTGTGTGGACACACATGAAAGTTTGGTGATAACGTATGGTGCGAGCAAAAAAACACAAAGTATGGGAGGTAATTGTGAATGGATCTGCCCCCAAAATTCAATCAATTCTTTTGAGGGCTATTACCCACTCTTTCAATTTATGAAAAAAATTGGGAAATATTGTGTGGGTTTTGTTGTTCGGACACCTGTCATAAGGTGTGTGTATCTACCATTAAGCTGCCACTCCGCAAAGGCTATCATATCAGATGAGGTCCCCCACACATGGAAGACAACAAAAATCATGACTCGACTTCACCACCTCAATGGTACCAATGAATGATTTAGGGGGTCTTGGTCCATAGACTAAAAACCAAATTAAATGTACTTGTATTGGTTTATTTATTGTGCTTCATAGTCTTATTGGATCCATTATGAGCTCAGCAAAATTTTGAAAGAGAAACAGAGAGTGAGAGAGAAAGAGGGAGTTAGAGAAGCTGTGTGCATATAAATTGAAGATAAATGGATACATTCAGTTCCTAGTAAGATAACCTGAAGATTAAATCACTTAAAAATAGTAAAGATAAAAAAAATAGACTCTTCACCATTTTCCAAATTAAGCTTTTGCTGACAATATCCGGAGAGAAACCATGTCTTCCACTTACCTGAAAAGAGAATTGAAAGCATTAAGTATATCATTTCAGCTGGAGTTGAAAAGTTGAGTTATTTCCTCACAAGCAATGTATTTATGGTCAATGTATTCATTAAATATATTATTATACAGAATATGTAGACTAACAAAAAGAATAAAATAGCCAATAATCACAATGTTCAATCTTGTCCAGCTCAGCAATTAAAGTGCTTCCATTTTAGATTGGTTACTTAGTTCACATCCTGTCTGTAATGACCAAAAAAAAACAAAAAACAAAAAAAAAACAATTATTTTCCCACCACCAACACCATTTCCAATTTTAATTGGAACATAATCATGGTATAATATGATAGGAAAATCGATTATGTTTTAAAACTGGATGCTGAAATATACTAGATAAGCATAGAAAGAAAACATAGAACAGACCAAAGTTCAGCACTAATATTCAAGAAAAATTCAGATGTTCATGAATTATGTCTGAAGTTTCATTTAGTTAGAAAAAAATCAAATATTTTATCAAAAAAATAAAAAGCCATGACCAATTCAAAAACAAAACTTGGCACTCCACGCACTCCTACTGAAACCTTCTGCCCCACCCAAAGTATGATTCACCCTGGTCATAGATTCCAATATTTATATACAGAGCTGTGGTGCCTCACAAATCAAATTAATCTTCAACAAATACAAATGCTACAATGAAAAAAATAGACAGGAAAAGAGCAAGTGGTACTCAAGAACCAAATCAGATAATTGTTAATTTTGTTTTGAATATATAAATGACAAATAAAAGACAAGTTACACAGGTGTACCACAGATTTTCCAGCACCCTTGTCTCCAGAACCGTGCCAGATTATCCATTTTGCTGGACGGAGTTCACATAATAATTCAATAATACACTTACCCACTGATTATGCACATATCTTGAAAGCATTAGGACTGTTACAAACTCAAATCCAACAAATATTAAATATGAATTGAAAGACCAAATGCAATATATTAATATAAATGATGTAGTTTATTAATATAAATGAAAATACAGGTATATCAACTGAAAGTTCTCCTTGGGGCACATACGCCAATATGAAGCAGTTTCATCCGAATTTTACATTGTTCAGGGTTGAGGTTCATGTCATAGATGAACTTAGAAAAACCTAGAACATTCTCAGCAACACTGAGACCGTTCTTATCAATAAACATCGCCAACAGGGTTAAGATTAACAGGGGTATAGAACCAACAGTTGCTAGAAAAATCGGTCATGTACCTGTGTTATATTCTCAGAAATTATAATGTAGTGAGGAGGAATTGAAGTAAACCATCCATCTAATGGACTAATGGGACCAATGGTTGTATGCAAATGTTGAATGTCTGTTGAATCAAATGTTACCAGAGAAAGAGTTTTTTTTTTTTTTTAATTCTTTCCAAATTCAAATAATTTAATGCTAAAAAAGCTTTAATACAAAATAGTACGAGAATAAGTCAGTGAAGTTGGTCCCCCAAAAAGTGTCCAGTTTTAATTGTTTGCTTTATTATCCAATTATCATTAACACTAAAAGATCTTTGCTCAACATACCATACTGCTTCTTTTAATCAGCAGTGACTTTCATGTATTTCCCACAGTAGGACTACATTTGGAAGAAAACTGTGGCAATTTGGCTCTTGACTTCCGGTTATCAGAAACAGTTTTTGTTTTTCTGTCGTAAATTTCACAATTGTGCCACTGAGATGCACTGTTCTGATTTTTCAATTAGTTCTAATTTCTGTACAGAATTCTATTTCACATTGTTTCTCTTGAATTCTCAATCAGTGGATGCCATTTTGAATAGTTAACATAGTGATAACATTTAATGAATAAAGTAAGCATTTAGAAATCACAGCAACACACTGTCACTAACGCATGATAATAGGATGACTAAGACAAAACAAAGAAGCTAGACTATTGCATGCATGTGCAGTTAAAATGTCCGCTAAATCCCAAAATTGTTTCATCAGTCCATTGAATAGAAGATATGTGACAAATCAAAGCAAAGACCTCTGAATGACAAACTGTTATTAAATGAAATCAATAACAAGTAAAAAGTAAAATAAAAAATTTCAAAGAGGCAATGTCAGCAAAACATTTTTTGTTGTTTTTCTAGTATGTCCAATTGTTATTTAATAATGATGACTGATTCTGAGGGAAATTTTTATAACAGCAGACACCGAATTCATTCGAATTTGATTTCTTTCCAACTAAATGTAAAAAAAATGCCTGGACAGTACATAGCCGATATAAATCATTTTTTTCCAAGTTTTATCATTTTATCTTTTTTTTTTTCCTTTCAAATAGCACCATTATATTTTTCCTCCAATTTTTTTCAGTTCTGAAATAACACTAATAAAAGTGACAGGAAAATTTGTACATTTTCACAGTTGTTAGAATCTTACATACTTTTACTTTTGTACACACACACACACTTTACCTACAATTTCTTTTGAACCTTTGTCCATGTGTCGACCATAAAATTAAAATAAACGTCCAAACAAAATAAGAATAGCTACAATGTTCAATGACATTTTTGAACTATCATCTCTTCTCTCACATTTCAACTGGTTTATTCTCTAGGTCCCTCAAGAATACATCTACCCATGTGCAGCTGTTATAGTATTATGGGATATTTCAGACCGGTAAAGTGTAAACCAAGAATGCAATGGAGCTAAATATAATTAATAATTAACAACCACACATCCAATAATTGCTGAGCGGTAATTAAAGTCTAAAGTGATAATGATGACACCAACACGATATTATTGAAGATTATGTTTTGTACTGAACAATGTTACAAAATACAATTAATATAAAAAAAGACACAAAATATATCTGCAATGGGATAAATGCAATAACAGCTTCATATTCTAAAATAGTGACTCACTTTGGCTTGATTAAAATAACTCTCAAATTTATCAATAGCCTTTCTGGGTATTTATTTCGATTACATTTGATAATGAAACTCAAATCAAATAAACATAAAAATCTTATAAGTAGATTTCGGTCTATGACTACTGAAAATCAAGATCTTGGTCTTCTCTTGATGAAGTAGAAACGCTAAGTATCTTTATCAAGTTTTATCCATCTGAGATTATACATGTAAAATATTAGCAAGTAGCACCCACTAAAAATTTCTTAATAAGCAAAATGCAAAATGTAGCATAGTTTGAAGATTTAACACACACAGAAAATACTATTTGCTCATCATGACATATTGTGAACATATGTCGAATTTTCCTTTCAACTCAGTGAAGAGTAAATCCTGAGTCCCATTCCCACAAAGAGGTTCAACATGTATATATCAAAATTATGACAAAGATTTTCATGCTGACATGGACACCATCTCTTTTTTGCTACAAACTTGTGAGCAAAAGCAAGGTTCGGCTTTCATTTTAATGATAAGTAAACCAGCGTTTCCCCAACTTTTCCGGACTACCATCCCCTTTTAGAACATATAAATCATCAGTGTCCCTTGTAAAGTCAGTCAAAAATAATACCTCCTACGCATATGTCTGAAAAGCTGATTTTACAGTACAGCTGATTGATGTTCAGTAGTGAGTTTTTTTGTTTCTCAATGAATTTGTGTTGATTCAGTTATGATTAAGTTATTTGAATAAGTTGAAAGTTTTCTTGAAAACGGAAAATATTAGAAGTTCAAACAGCTCTACTCTAAAATCAGCTTTTCAGACATATGCTGATTTCAAAGAAGTATTGATTTGTATTCTTTGCCCCTTGCTCCTTCACCATCCCGGTCTTCCCAATGCTCCACTACACTCCCTGCCTTCCAGCACCCCTTTCAAGTCTAGCACCCACTGCGGGAATGTACAAAATGATAAATTTAAGAGATTATGACCTGTTTAGCAGCCGGAGTGGTTGAGCACTATCCACCAAAATCAGTGATCAAGCCCAAATAAAAGTCAGGATTTCAGAAGTCGATTTTCTAGGCAGTCAATGGAACAATGGAATAGTCATATCGTCCCACACCCATTATTTTCTGAAGTTCTAAGATTAAATACTTTTCATTATGAAATCACTGTAGCCCCCCCCCCCCCGACCAACCAGCCAAGTAAGCCAGAGATTCATCTCTCTTTGTTTATCTTTGAGCGTATTTATCCGGGTACTCCTGGTCACATTTTTGGGGCTACAACCTTATAAATTTGCAGGAGTACCGAACTGGACACTATCTAAAAACGTTCTATTTTGGATTTGTTTTTTGTGTTTCAAAAAAGTGCTCTCTGGTCATTTTGTATAAACAATACCAAAATCTTGAGCTCATATTATTTATAGGTAGAAGATCTAATTATTTTTCTAGATAATTAGATCTGGTATATGCGCAGAGATCAACTTCATCTTTTTAAATAAATTTTCAATGATATATTCCTTAAGTACATTGTTACTCATCATAATCAGCCTTTTAATGTCCATCGTTGGACATAGAACTTCCCCAGGATCCACCATATTTCTCTATAATGGATGTCACAAAGCCAGTACTTTTTAAATTTGTCTGGTTCATCTCTCCATTTTGTATTGTACTGGATTTGCATATGATCTCGGGGGATCCATGTTGAGAGTCCTGATGTCCATCAGCTGTCTGCCTTTCTTGCAACGTGACCTGTCCATTGCCATTTAAGTTTTCTAATAGATTCTATTATGTTTCGGACTCCCGTTTTCTTCCTTATATACTGTGCTGTCTTGTGATCTCTCCTTGCGAGGTTGACCACGATTCTTTTATGTGCACGTTGCATGCTTCTCTGTTTGCAAGTCTGTCTCTTGGCTAGGTTCCATGTTTCAGTTCCATTGGTGACTATCGGGAGAATGCATTGGTTATGTACTCATCTCTTTAGGATTATTGGTATTATCTTGTTTTTGGAGGTTGAACTAGCTCTGCCAAAGGCTTGCCATCCTAGGGTAATTCTTCACTTGATTTCTTCTTCTTTTGTGGGTTTCATAGAGATTCATTGTCCAAGGTAGATGAAGTGGTCTACTTTCCCCAGTTTTGCATCTTCGATTTTGACAGTTATGTCCATATTCACAATGTGATTGTTGCACATGATTTTTGTTTTACTGAAGTTCATGTATAGGCCAACTTTTTTGCTTTCTTCATTTAGTTTATCAACCATTAGTTGGAGGTCATGTAGGTTGTCTGCAAAAAGGACTATGTCATCTGCAAATCTGAGGTTGCTCAGATATTTCCGTTCATTTTAATTCCTCTATTCTCCCAGTCCAGGTTTCAGAAGTTCATCTCAAAGTAGGCTGTGAAGAGTTTGGGTGAGCTGATATCATCTTTTCTTACTCCTTTTCTGAGCTGGAAAAGTCACCTCAGACCTATCCCCCCTTTAACCTTGTACCAGGTAAGGCTTAGTAAATATTCATAAATCTGAAAGAAATATTTAGGCAGAACTTTCCTTTCATAACCTTTGATAAACTTGATGAATGAAGGTATACTTGACTTGGTATTCATGTGTTTAGGTCTAATAAATCAATAAATTGTATTAAAACAAGTAACCAAGATCTTTAGGCAGCATACCTTGTTGGGGTAATCTATTAGAAAAATTGGAAGGGGGATGATCAATGGTACTTCTCTAGCCTTTTGTAATGCAGTGATAATTAAAAAAGTCTGTTTTTTCAAAAAACAAGCAGACAACTTAAGGGATTGATTTAGCATTAACTTATTTTGCAAATAGAACCCACTTATAAAAGGATATGGGGGAATCATTAAAAAAAAAAAATGGCCTTTCTTCGACATAAGGAGTGAATATTCAAAATTTCAGCCCTCTAGCTCATTGGTGTGACCATCATACATATGTACTCAGCCAGAGCAAATTGAAAACTGAAAGAATGTTGGCAGTTTTGGTGCTTGGTTTTTAATACAGGTCATATTAGATCATCAACGCCAGCTTTATAAGCAACCTACTTTTTTAATGGTCTCATTTTCATCCTTCAGAACTTGGTAAAAACGACGAAGCAATAGCAAAAAGTCGCAGGTATACTCAGCAGCTGATATCACGAGGCATCAGACACAACAGGTTATTAGTGATATAATTAGCTCTAATTTGTAACATAGGATCACGAGGAAAGAAAAACAAGAATGACAGGAGTGAAACAGAGAAGTGTCAACATTTATGAAAATGCATACTGTGCTGATGATAGACACCATACAAGGCTTCCATCATATTTTTAGTTAACCTCAATGTATGAAGCATTGTCTACATTGAAATCAAGTCATCAGCTTTTTGCGATTTCGATATATTTTAGCACTGAATGAATATTGTTCTGTTACAAATTGGCCAATACAAAGAGTCCTCTACAAGACAACTATTTCAATGGGTGGTCAGATTAGGCAAAGCGTATTTTAGTTATAACCCAATGATAATACCAGGGTTAGGATGATTTTAACATCCTCCCCTCTAGAGTAGCCATTTGAACATCATCAACCCTGAGTTTTGGCAATTAAGCATCCTCCTTAAAGGTGGGAGGGGGGGTACTTGATTTCATTGACAAGGAAGATATTGTTCTCATGGAGGTTGTGTTCTTGAAGCATTTCTAATGTTTATTCTGACCTTTCCAAACTAGATGTAGTGACATTTCGCATATCAGGTCAAATTTTATGTTTCATCGCACTTGTCACACTAAATTTTGTACTTAATAAGACTGTTGTTGTAACTAGCTAATAGCCGGCAAAGGATACTCCATATGCAGAGGAAGGAGGAAGGCTTGGAATCAGTCTCAGAAGTTAGGATGTTCAAGTGGTCCCAGAGTCATTTTAAGTTGCTAAGATGTTTTTTTTAAATAATCACATTCTTGGTTTGTTCACAAGGTACAAGATGGTCTATAGATTTCTCAAGTACAGCTTTTAAGCTAAGTTGAATTTCAAAGTATTATCTGTATTATTGTATTATCAAGCTGATATTTTTCATTCGTGGTTATCTTACCTTTCTTATGATCCAGTGGACCTAACCAGATCAACATCTCAAATTTAGCAGAAATATTGATAAGCATCAACTATGGTAACATTAGTAATTTCTGACAAGTATTTCTTTCATCCTAATTTCAATTTCTTCACTTTGCAACCACTCAGACTATGATTCTATGGCCATTAGTGAACAACACAGACTGAAAACAAAGAATTAGTCATTACTCTATTTCTGATGTGCTCTGTTTACTTATATCTGTATAATAATAGTCAAAAATAATACATGGTTGACAATGCTGCTTTAAATGAATTTCCAAGAATATATTAACATATAGGAATTAGAATGCTAATGATTTTACTCATCTGCCTTAGAACTGATTTGATGAAATATTTTAGAACAAGTTCAACAATTTCATTTTCAAGGCCTACCTTATGTAGGTCTACAAAATGTAGCTATAAAATTAGCTCAAATTATGAAATGGAAATACTTAGTTTTTAAAGGTAAAAAGTTTCAATTTTAAAATCACAATCATTAAAATGCAAGTGTTGTATCAATGAAAATGTAGGCTTACTTCATTGCAGTAAAAGATTTCCATAGTTAGATTCAAGCAAAAGATGAAGTTCTCTCCATTAATCAGGTTAAACATTTTTTAGAGATTCAAAATAGTTTTTTTCTTCATGAGAAAGCTTGAGACTGTGCTCACAAAAAAAAAGTAGTTTAAAAGAAATACATTTTTGTAGATCTTAGTAACTCAAATTTTCCACAATCATAAATCAGTGAAGATTGTAGAACCGATAACAAAAATCCATACAACTTTCAGGACCTTTGGTATATTCACAAGTTAACCCTGGATTTGAACTCAGGTTCTCAAAGTAATTAGTTGGTGGCAGGTTTCTTCCATTGGTTTGAGACAATCTGCATGTACCCAGCATATTTGTATACATGTGCATTTGGGGTTTCCCTGTTTGAGTTTGTAATAAGCATAGTATACACGTGTGTTTGTAATATGCTCACTATGCATACTGCAAATGCACTAGAATGCTATACATGTTACCAACACATTTGCACACATTAAGACCTCAAAATGAGCATCCTTTTCGTTTTAGAAAGAAGAAAGCTACCAAGCTTTTTCAAAGGAGTTTGTGAAACAAATTACTACTGTTCATTGAGGTTACAAAAAAAAAAACAACAACTTCCAAAGCTGTTATTTACAAATAGAAATTCTGTCCTGTAATTGATGATAGGAAAGTAGTACAAATTATAGTGTCGGATACCAAGTTTTGTGTGAGCAAGCAGATAGAATATTTTGCAATGGATAGTATAAAATGTCATTATCTCTTTAAAAGAACTCTATCAAAAATACAAAGGGGGGAGGGGTTAGATAAAAATGTCCCTAGATATGCAATTAGGTATTTAACATGTCATACATACACCAGCCTAAAACAATAAGATGAATAAGAAAACATGCATCAAGTACAGTAGACTGAATTTAAAGTTTGGGCAAAAAAAAAAAAAAAAAAAAAAAAAGGAACTTGCAAGGAGTCACATGTCAGCTAAAAGGAGATAGATATTCTCTTTGGCATATAAATAGCATACAACCATGCCAAAAATCACAGAAAACTTCAAATAAATAATTCAAATTGAAAGAACTGAACGAACATTATCTGTCTGGTTTCTAAACAGTGAAGACAAGACAAAAGGTAAGAGATATCAAGAACAACAACAGATTCCCAAAGACAACATTGGAGACAAGTAACCGAGATTCTATTTGAAAAATATCAGGTCAGCAGAATTTCCTTCACAAATTACATGAAAGTGGGAGAAAAATTTCCATGAGATAAGAAAAAGAGGAAGGAGAAGAGGAAGAAGAGAAGAGGTTGCCTTTTGTGGAGAAAGGATAGGTGAGTAGGAGCTGTACATGACTGAATTTCCCAATAAAAAATGATTCCCGATTTCAAAGGAATTCTAAACGTAGTAGCAGTAGTATCAGTATTTGTGGTTGAAGGAGGAGAAAGAGGAAAATAAGGATGGTTCAACCTCAATCGATGGTCTGGAATGAGTTTCATATCAATCCAACATGACACAGCTGAAAAAATTGAAATTTAACATATTAGGGACTGGCAAACCAACCAGAAGATGGACTGAAAATTGTCTTATAGAGATACATGAACACACCTAAAAAAAAATGAATAAATAAAAGCAATAACCAAACTAAAATAATTTTCCACCTACAAGAGAGGAAGATTTCATCAACCGTATTCACACAAATAAAAACATCTGCTGTCTTCATGAAAGATAGTTTGGCTTTTCTTTCTGATATACCTCAACACTTAAGCATAGCTTAGCATGCAGTTTGAACAATTGTTAGTAGAACAGATTAAAAATGCTTACAATAGAAAGGTTTCAATCTCTAATCTGTCTTCCTATCACAACTGACACTACAAAAATGACACAGCAAAAATTGAATTCAATTGGAAAACTGTACAACCAATCCTCCAGTAACACAGGGAAATAGATTCTGGTCTCCCCTTGATCTCTGATTCAAAATATATACTATATATATTGTTTTTTTAAGCAATGACCCCTAAAATTCAAGCCTTGAAAGTTAACTACATACTTCTCAAGACTATGACTCTAGATTGATGCTAGACCCAGAACCACTGTTGATTCCACTGTTTTCAAATTATAACCAGTGACAGCAAGTTTTTAAATTCAATTTCATTTTCAGTTGAAGAACCATATCTGCTTCAATACAACAAAGCCATAACTAAAACTGCCAACATAGGCTTCTTCAATTCTTCAGGCTGGCTGGCTGGCTGGCTTTGTATGTATGTACCACGTGTACATGCCACACCAACAGAGCCTGAGAGCTGAAAATTCTAACATTCACTCCTTATTATGCCTAAAAAAAATGCTTTTGTTTTTTGAGATTCCCCCCAATGAGCTTTTTAAAGGAGGTTCAATTTGCATCAATCTTTACAAATAAAAAATCTACTATATCACATAGTTCTCAGTGGCTTTAAGCAGTTGTATAACTATTAAGAAGACCAAGAAAATAGAACAATTGTTTTGATTCAAGAATCGCAACTAATATCATGTATGCGTGTTTCTCTCAAACTACTTAAAACCTAAAATTAATAAATTAAGGGTTAGAAACATGACACTCGCAAAAGATATAAAGATGTTCTTAAGATTATAATCAGATTTTTATCAGTATATTTTTTGTCTTAATTCATGCTCCTTTTTATTACAAGTAACTATAACCCAGATTGATATATATATATGCAACCTTTTGTTCTTTAGGCACTGAATATTATAATGTATGGGAGATTGTAATGAACAGCAGTTGGCATGGACTGGACTCTACTTGTTTCCAAGTGAGCATTTTTGTATTCAATTAATACTGTAACAAAACTTTTGATTACTCTCACTGTAAGTCCTGTCTTCTTCTATATGTCACTCAAAACAACTTTGACTTGTCCCTCAAATCATTTTATGGAGGTAAAATGAAGAATAAGTCACTGGCAAGATTATTTCTGATCCATGCTGCTTCACAATTGTAAAATGACAACCTGAGAGTTACAAAAAGAATAGAAAGAAATCAACAAGAAGGAAATTCTAGTCAAAAATTAACAATGCTTCAATGTTCTGAAAGTGTTTTAATCACTTGGAATCGGTATTCCAAATTATAAGCTTCATTAAAACATTACATTCACTTCTGGCTTGGCTAAATTTGCATACTTTTTTAACTATCTTTTGCATGGATGTTTAATAATTTACATAAGTCAAATTTACAAGTGTCAAATTACACATACTAAAAAGAGTGATACTACTTTTCATCTCAACAAAAAAATAAATTAGTGAAGGGTACTATTTTCAATATCATGAATTGTTTGTTTATTCCTGTAGACTCCCTGATAAGTATTCGAAAGCAGCCCTAGCTGAAACTTGAACTCAGCTCAACATTATAGATTTCCGTGCCAGTAACCACTATGTCACTCAATACCTGACACTAGTGTTGCCAACTAAAGAAATAATTTTGCACTAATTTGACTGACAAAAAGCACTAAAAAAGTGCTAAGTTAAAAAAAAATACTCAAAAATGGCCAAAATGTTCAAGTACACACGCACACACTAATTTAGCACTTTTTCACACAGCCAAAACAAGAAATCCAATGAATTCAGTGCAAAAAGTGCTAAATCAGCTAAACTGCCTGACACCTCCATTCTGAATATACTTCACATAAAAGACATCATTTTCTCAATAGTAATAATTAACAAGCTAGTTTAATAGATCATTACTGCACCAGTGAGTTTAATCTTCACAAGATGCTTCCACAATAGTGGCCTGTGCCAGACTGAGCTAAGCTTGGTAAATACTGTATTATTCCAAGTGACAATTTTGTTCCTATCCATCAGTATGAAGAATCGAAGTTGTGATGGATGTTGTAGTCTATCATCTTTGTTGTGACACTCAAAAAGAAAGCCTATATATTTTGATGATATCATGCAATTCTTTACTCTTTCAAGTAGGAAATGGATTAGCGTCTACATCGAAGTAGGAATGGAAAGTACATACATATCATATATGACAATATCCATAAACTACCTAAGAGCACAGCTGTATATCCCTAAACAAAATGGACAGGAAAGCTTAAAATGTCACAGTTATGGTTGTAAAGTAGCTAAGTTATGACATAACAGACAGGTTTACCTCCCCTGCTGCCATCTGTTACAGGGGGGGGATGACTCAGAATCATAGAAGGAAAAGAAAAGAAAATTGTAACGGGTCGGGAAGGAGGGTGCTTAATGTCAACATTGAATGCCAGGTATCTCTTCTTTCCCCTTTCTAGTCTTTTCTCAGAATTGAAAGACAGAGGAAGATACTCGGCATGCTAAGCAAAAAAGAAAAAAAAAAAAAGTCATAACTTCAATGTTGGTAATGGCTTTCATAAAGATGGTGCAGGGGACTACAAGGGTTGAAACAAAACTGTGCCTCTAAAAGAAATACCTATCTTTTATGTGCATCCAAATCTATGCAGATTCTTCAAACAGACTAAAAATAAATTCTTTCTTCTTAAATGAAACTTAAAGAAGGCCACAGAATCAGTCAGCCAAGACATTTTGTCTAATCAAAGATGAGAAGAGATTGGATTATCTGGAAAAAAGATGGAATAAAACCACAAGTTAACACCTGACATCCTTCAAATTAAAACCACTCAAGCAGCAGATAAAAACCATGATCTTTCACTGCAAAGATGAAAATAAGTCTGCATTGATATTCTATGACATGTCTTCATGACTTAAATGACATTCCAAAGGGCTTGACCAAAAAACTGGATTCTAAAAGAATTTTTCAATAGTCTTCAAATGTTATCAATAAAATGTACATGGCAAGATTTTTCTAATTAAAAACCTGATCTCATGCAACTAATAAATATGTGGTTTAATACCACAATATACTTCAAATATTACTTGAACAAGAGACACTTCATACTCTTTGAAAAGCAGTTTATTGATTTGTGATAAAACTGGATTTGAATTAGGGTTATCAAACACAATCAAGACTGTCTGAAAGCTGCCCAATCAAAATGGTTAATTACATTTTCACAAGAAAAAAGCTTTCGAGATTGTGGCTCAGTGATAAAATAGTTTTGTATTGATGTCTAATAACTTTTCCTGTATGACTTGACGAACAGAGGGTCTGCATCAAAACAAGCACTCTTTATATTTCTAACATTCATAGCAAGGGGATTTTAATGTAGTTGTACAGAATATGTCTGAACAAATCTAGTGATTTAAGACTCTTGAAACATTAAAGCAAACATGGGATAAACAGTTTCACTTTAGTAAAGCATATCAGTCACAGAAAATCAATGTTCCATGCAAAGATATTTTGTTGTGCATATTTGTAATCTTTGACAAAAGTATGTGCACACTTCTGAATTTGACATAAGGAATCAATATTTTTTCAGAAACTCAGTAAGCTATCTACATAATTCAAAATCCTTTGTGCACTGGTTGCAAAACATGCATGTGTGTGTGTGTGTGTGTGTGTGTGTGTGTGTGTGTACACACAGAGGCACAGCTTAGAGGGAATAATGCAGACAAATCACTGGACAATGAAAATATCAGACTTGCAAGATTTGCGCTAAATGATAATCATACTTGGAAAATCTGGTATCATTAGTGTAAGTTCTGAAATTAAGAAGCACCTAACGGATTTCTAATTTCAGAAAAATCACAGTTAATTGTCAGTGCTAAAACTTGTTTCTGAAACTTCTCTTGAGGATTCTGTAAACTATCTTATTAGATAAAGTTTTGACCGTTGGAGAAATCTATGGAGCCAGAGATATTTTAGAAAGTAAAATCCTCTATCAATTATAGAAATTCTATCCTAATTTTCTAACAATTATGAGCCAGGCAAATATAGTAGAAGAAAGTAACATTCATTTTTGATCAAACTAAGTATATTTACTTGGTTGAACTACAGCTTCTTTTTGAGGGAAAGCCACTGAAAATACCCATCATAATAGAATTCACTGAAAAGCATTCAACAAATGTTTATCCAAATCTTGTTAATATAGATTAAAGGCTTTTGAGTCAATCTATGAGATTGCCACTTCGATCTAATATTCACTTATTGGATTTAGAATAAAAGGAGACAATTTGAAGACAGATAAAAGCAAGCTATAATTCTTGATGAAACCAATTTCTCAACTTCTGAAAGAACAAAAGAAACTCTTCAAAACTGCACCTCACAAAACAGAGGCAATAAAATCTATGGAAAAGAAATATTCACATTTCTTGGTTATTACAGATACTACAAGGATACAAATAGGCAACAGTATTATGGCAAACCATTAAAAAGTTACTGATTAATTGTAGCTAGAATTTCTCCAGCCATTGATTTTGATTCATTTATCCATCAGTTAATTCATTTCAAAATCATGTCCAATCAAAACATGTCCAACCTTTATTTAAAGAAATCATTTCTGGGGTCTTCTGATAGTCTAAAAATCAGTGCTAAGTTCATTGCTTTCTTCATATAGATAGTAATTAGATTGGATATAAGCTTTCTTTATCTCTATAGCAATTCTTGCTGTTCCTTACCTAATTTCCCCTGCTTGCTCAAGACAATCGACACCTTTATATCAATGCTATTACCAACTTAACATTCTGTTACTATTAAAAACTGATTCACTTAATGGTATTTAACTTTCATTAACCCTAGAAAATCTCTTATCATTGCATTATCCCAAGTTGTATATTCTTGTATCTTAACTTCTGCTCAAACTCATTTGACCAAACCTACATTATTGGAGTTCAACTTCTTCTCTACAGATTTTGCAATTACATTTTCTGTCTAGTTTTTACTGCAATATGTATGGACACAATGACTAGAAACAATATACCCACTAATGATTTACTTGTACTTCAAGTGGTATAAATTTATACACAAATAATAAAACAGTGCTGTCACTCAATAGAAACTGTCATGTGACCAACGATTTCTAGCAACATGCTGTCTGGGGGTGATCAATAAAACATTGGAAGAAGGAGTGATCAAAGAGCAAGTTACTTCTCTAGCCTTTTGTTAGACAGTGATCACTGAAATCTGAATTTTCAAAAAACAAGTGGGCACAAACTAGAGATCAATTTAGGATGAACTTACATTGAAAACTGACACCCCACTGAAAACCTAATATGAGGGTAAAAAACATTCCTTGTAAACATGGTAAGAGGTAGATGTTTGAATTTTTCGTTCTGTAGTTCCATATTGGAGTGGCATGTCATAAAAACATACAGAGCCAGTCAAACCGATTTGAAAACTGGAAAAACCTATTTCGACAGTTTTAGTTTGCAGTTTCTAATGAAAAGAGTCTATACACTTCAACAGCAAATGGAGTTATCAGATGACCCATGATAATGAGGTTATTGAACAATTTCCCAAATACTAAATATGAAATACTATTTTTTTTTTACAGAATATATTCATAGAAGATCGACTATTTCTCTTCCTAAAGAAATTCATTTTCAAGAACATTTCTGATCTCAAATTAACAAACTAAACAAGAGAATTTCATTGACAGTTTCATATTCCACAGTATTAGTTTCAATGGCTTCATTAGAAAAAAGTCATAAATCACATATAATGCATATTCTAGGGAATGACTTGCCTCATGTTCATTTGGAATGAATCTGAAAGAAATGGTTTTCAAAGACAAAATAATTTGCATATTCATTGAAATTTACAAACAAAGCAGAAATAAATGATCATACTTGATGACTATTAACCACATAGAAGCAGCTGACAATATATCCTGAAAAATTTCTAAGTTCAAAAATCCTGATGCCAGATGGTTAACAAGGATCAAAAATGATCCATTTGTAATTTACAAATGAGAGAGTAGAAAATAATTAGCATTTTTTCATTCAATTCTGAAAGCTCGAGCTATTATCTAGCTATTAATTTCTCATGTAGGCTTCTTTTTTTCTCAATTTTAATCAGTGTTTGCAAGTTGTCTTAGTGCACTATGTGGATCTTCGATCAACATTCAAAGCTATGAATATAAGTACCATTTCTTTGAAGGAGAAAAGAAATTAACAAATATTCAAATCTTGAAGGTTAACAGGAGAACAAAAAACATTTCTTACTGCAACATCAAATTATTTACTGAAATATAGATTAAAGAAAATCAGCTCATGAAAATGAATGATGATACTGGATACAGAGAGTTTCGAAAGAATACACACAATGAAAATTTTGAATAACTTCATTGCGCTGAGGTTTTGAAGAGAAATTACAATCTACAGATATGCAAGAACTTTTCCATAGAATTTGAGTTCCAACACTTCACTTATGTGATCACATAACGATTTGAAAATTACTGAGCAGCTAGCCGATTCTATTTACATACATCCCATCTAATCACCTTATGGAAAAAATTAAACAGCACATTTTCTGAACATTTGTAATGTTGGGTCTTAGGGCAGAAGGTTTACTCTCAACTGCAAGTCAACAAGCAGAAAGAAAGAACCACTTGAATTTCAGTTTCAAACCAACCTTCAAACAGGTTGTGAGGTCACAACTGAAGCAGAATGACTCAAATTTTAAGGGAAAGTTCTAGCACACTTTTAGTTTCTACAGATGAAATTTCAGTTCAAAATCTCAAAGCAATAAAAAATTATTCAAAATTCTCCTTGTTCATATTCTTTCAGAACACTGAGTATCTTATTGAATAAATATGAGTTTTCACTGTGTTTTTGTTTTTTAAATCAAACTGTATGTGACTGGGCTGAATGCTACATAAGAACCTGTTGAATAAATCTTCCTACCATCGTAAAATAATTCAGGTCTTACAATAAGCAGATATGATCTGCAAGAATATAAACTCACTTTACAACGAAGTTAAATCAATACTTGGCGAGGTATACTCAGAAGACAAAAAATATTGAAATGAGAGTCTTGTGTATAATTTGCAAACTTTCAGGTTATTCTGTCCAGAATATATCAATCTTCAATGTTTCAGTTTGACAATTATGAAATCCCAAATGAAATCACGTCTGGGATCACAAACATAAAACTGTCAAATAAAAGAAATTAATATCGAAGAGAATACAAACAAATGATTTCCTTACTTTGAACTAAAAGAAATAAAAAAAACTTATAAAGAAAAGGTGTTTCTTTTTTGTTTTTTTTTCAATATTCACACTTGTCTCAAAATCTATACCAATAAATTCAAATAACCTATTCTGCTTACCAAAATTATATATTTTTCCAGTCAGTTAACCATTCAGCCAAGAGATAGCACTCACAGCTGCTGGGATCGGAGCTAACAGACATCAGGAACCTACCATATTTGATAGTCTCTGACATACCATGATAGGAACACTGTACCATGAACCTAATGATATTGGTTCATCCTTCATTCTACTGAAGAGAGTTTCAAATAGTAGGCTCTGGTGAGCTGGTAAAGGTGACTAATCAGAAGCTGCGATTGCCTCTACTCCAGGCCAATCAGTAATCATTTTGAATGACCAATCAACTGTTCGGCTTCAGTGTAATCAATTATCACAAGGCAGCAGAAATTACTATCAAATCTGCATCCCTAGGATTCAGGGGTAGTTCTTTCATGAATACCCTGCTTTGCGTTAGAATTGTGAATATTTTATGCTATCATATACATCTAATTTCAGCAGTGATTATTAAGGACAGAAATGCATTTTCGCTGAATTCTTCCAATTCATCACTCAGTTTTTCAGCTCCTCCCAAAGTCCTGGTTCATGTGGGTCTAGACAACAACAGTTATGTTTGCCTTTTCAGCCATTTTTTGAAGCAAAGGAGGAGGGGTCCAATAATAAAATAAGTTTTATTACAATGAATGGGGACCATCTAATATGGAAAATCTATCTACTAATGATTTGTCTCAGAGTATAGTCCAAGATTGTACACCAATACGTTGAATAGGTTTTGCTGGTTAAATTAATGTAATTAAGTACCAAGCTGGAAACAAATACACATCAAATTATAATGAGACCTTGAATAGAGCGATTTCGAATAGTACCAACAATTAGAATTGATTAACAGCACTGATCACTCAAGAGGGAAAACATACACATATACTTCAAGTAGTTAGTAAGCTGGACCATCGCACTAGGACGGTGATATTTTATGGAGTTCAAAAATTCAATTACAAGATTGGCAAGATACTAAGGAATGGTCGAGCTGTGTTTAGGGGCATATTTGTTTTCACATTAAAGTCAGCCAGAGAATACTTTTTCCAGCTTCACATCTCAAACTGATATCTTAATTGAAACACCATGAAGAACAAATGAGGATGATATCATTATTTAAAGAGCTATTCTTCTCAGCAATAAGAGTCAGTCAGAGAACATAACAGCTTATTTTAAAAACTGCAGCACAACTTCAAATAATTGCTGACTGTTGGTCATAAAAGGAAGAATCTAGCAAAGTCAAATTAAGGTTAAAAAGAAAGAAAAAAAGGGAATCCTCCAAAACAATTTTACATGATTTACCAATAATATACATCTTGCTTCATTTCTTATTATTTGTCAGTTGTTTGATGTTCTTGAGGGGTGATATTTTGCACCAAGACAGCAGGAAATTAAATAAAAAGATTTTTCAATATGAATGCATCGAACACAAAAAAATAGTGTAGATTAACAATAAAGTACAGATTGCTTCTTGCTTCATTTCATCATTTCATGATTTGATGTTCAAATGAAAAAAATATTCTTACTTTCCATAATCAATAAAATAAGATATTCATTGCAAGGTTTGTAGAGTTAGTTATGCTGTAGTGGTCAAAGAGTTTAATAACTTTCAGCTACAAGCAATGAAAAATGTTAAATTTTCAATTTTCTTTTTTTAATCTGTAAGAATTAAGACTATCAGAAAGCATCTATAGATCTGCTTTGGAGATATTAGAAACCATCAACCAAAACTATCACCTGAACTGTAAATATAGTTTTTTTTTTAGTTTTCAAGTTGGTCTGGCTGGCTGGCTACATAAGTACGGATCATACACAAAAGCCACACCAATGAAGCTAGAGAGCTGAAAGAAATTCAACATTTACTTCATACATCTAAGGAAGAAAAAGTTTGTTTTTTGAAAATCCCCTTTCAAAGGCTGGTCGTTGTTTTTTGTTTTGTTGTTTAGTGTTGTTTGTTTTTTTTTCATTTGTTTTTTTTTGGGGGGGGGAACTCGAATGTAAGTTTATGCTAGGCTATATTCATGCTTGCTTTTTGAAAAATCAGACTTTTTAATGATCCAACAAAAAGTGAGAGAAGTAACTTATTCATTGATTTTCCAATTTTTGAACTGATCACTCCCAACACAACATGCTGCTAAAAGATGTTGATCACTTTAGTTTTGGGTTTCATTTTTAGAAGTATACTATCAATGTTTTTGAGATTGTGTTCCATCAAAATATCAAGACCTCCTCAGAATACTGGAGTCTACTTCTAAGAATGAATTTTCATCAATAGAAATTTATATTGAGAGATCTTCAACATGAAATGTGAACCCAGTTTAGAAATTACTTTGACATGAATGTGTAATAGTAAAATTAAGCCCCTAGCCCAGTTATCAACCATGGAGCTATACCAAAAAGCCAGAAAAGAGTAACTTAATAGCTAAAATCAAGTCAAACATTACAATTTACTTATTCGAATTTAGGTTTTTCTTCTTCATTCAGCACAAAATCTGACAAGTGCGCTAAAATGTTGAAATCTTTAAATTTAATCACAGATTAAATTGAATTTTTTTAGATTAAGTAGAATTATTTTCAAGTCAACATTTCTTTCAAAAGATGTAAGCAACTTTGTATAAATCACTAAAAATTCAAGACATCTAAGGCATCAAAATAAAAATAAGTAGACATAATTGATAAATTACAAGATTCAAGAAAACAAAATTCTGTCTAAAAGGTCGATTTTCAAGGGGAAGATATTTAAAAAGGATATACATGTTAAAAACTAAAAAAATATAAAAGACAAAATGCAGTATTCGTACTGAGCAATTAAATCTTATCAGGTAAGGAATAGCAAACGTGACAGTATAGAAATCGATTGTGTTCAGTTATTTTAAACTATGGTGTAATTGCAAAATGAATCAATACCTTCATTCACTGCAGTAACATTTTTTTTCAAATCAAATGTTTAATTATAGAATTTTTCTCTTTTACTGCAATAAGTACAGTTACTTTTAAAAGAAAAAAGAATATTGAATTGCTTCATCATTTTTATATACCTCCTACCATTTGAAATGTTTTTTTGTGTTAGAGCCTTTTTTTAAAGAAAAGAAACTATACTATCCAAGGAAAGGAAAATTGATCCTCTCCACAATTCCCGAGAACAAGAATATTCCAATGATTTTTTTTATGAGCTACCATGCTATGGTTCTTTCCATAACGACATACTGCTAAAGTAATATGCTTTCTCACCACCCTCCTCCATACAAACACCACCTCATCACCTTATCTTGCCTTGTGAACAAGCAAGGTTGTTGGGAATGTTTTTTACCAGCCACACTCATTTCCTGTTTCAAGTTAATTATTGCATGATACTTGCTTTTAATAAAAGCTACTGCCAGAAACCCAGCTTAGCAGAGATAAGTTGACACAAATGGAATTAAGATTCACTGAGTTTCAGCACTTGGCAGAGGATACTCATCTTCTACTGATATCCTAAACTCAGTTGATTTCATCTTGGCAAATTTTGCTTTCTATACATTGTCACAAAAGAACTCAAAATGATTTTCTTCCTTTGCAAAGTAATATGAAGATTACACCCAGAATGGATTCTGAATGTGAGCCTCTACATACTAGGTATCTTCTTGAAAATATTTTGGATACCAGTTACAAAGCTTAAACAATGGTTCTTCAAAATCAATTTTATATAACATGAGAGAAATTACCTTGATTGGAGGTTAGAAACTTTTGCAACAATGGGAACCACAATCACCATCACCATTTATTTTTCCTTCTCGAACTGATAATTATCTTTGACTTGGTGAAACATTCTCAACCAATTTCTAAACGTGTATGTTGCCTTCTAGCAGGGACAGATTCAACACATTCAACTTCCCAAATATATCACACAACTATTCTAATCTGGTTTGAAAAATATATTTCCACAAAGTATTTAGAATAATTGTGTCCCTCATTTACAAGATATGTATACAGTTCTTTTCATAATACAAACATACAGACCAGCACATTTTAGTCAAAACAAGCTGTAGTGGTTCAACAAAGATGTATGTTTGACTCCCATATATCTGTATAGTACTCTAAAAGATCTTGCTCCTAATGTCAAACTTTTTGTTAAGTTGACTGTTTTCACCATACATTCTGGAGGACTTGATTTATACAATGGGTCCAAATTGCATCTGGAGTATTGCTTTGAATAAATGCCAGCAACCAATCATAATCCAGACATAGAACAACCATCATCAGTATAGACACCAAAGCACTCTCTCCACTCAAAATTATTTACAACCATGAGATCTTGATCAAATTTTGAGCCTTTGTTTCTGCAGTAATACATTTTTTTTTAAGAAAGGTATTGTAAATTGTTATTTGCCTATATGAATTGTACATAGCAAATCAAATTAGCATCCTCAAATTAATACTGTCCACCTGCAACCTGAATTCTTTCCCTTCATTGTTTCAATCAGTTGATCATTGAGGATTTCTGCCATGTTCTGGATTCTACAAGTAATGATAACATTGTTTGATAGAAACACCATTGAAATCAGTTTCCTTGCAGATTCACCAATCATAATGTTCAGCATATCTACAGCGGTTGACAGAATCAGATCTTCCGGAATGACATGAAGGTTTCAACATTAATAATAAAACTTTGTAGATTGTTAGCAAACCATTGTTTGGTATCGAGATATGTTCTTAAAAAGCACATTTTTTATTGTTTCAAGTATTTTGACTTTCAAGTATATTAGTTACAAGGTTTACCAACCTTGTTGTGATGATTGATTTCAAGTGGCATTTCATTTTACTTGGAAGCATCCAGTTCCAAAATCTTTCACATATAATACACACTGTGTTCTCTCTTCAATGTTGATAAATCAAAGTCCAAATAACTATCATCATATTTCCAATATTTATAATTCACTCTATCTCCTTGGGTGTTAACAGAAAAAACTGTGAAGAGTGAAACTTGGTGTTGCCAACTCAGAAAATATTTTCAAGGTAGTTTGACTGCCAAAAAGTGTTGAATATAACAAATAGCCAAAAAATGGCCATATAACACCAAAAGAGGTTAAAACATAGTCTAAGAAGGACAAAAAAATGCCAAAATGTTCAAGCGCTTCTGCACTTATCAAGCAATTTTCACACTACTGAATTCTTACTGGCTATAGACTGATTTCCTTCTGAAGACAGATATTCAATATTCATATATTGCCACTTCAGATTTGTGTTATATCATCACTTTCACAATGCTTGATAATGTTCAAAAAAACTTCAATTTAAACAAAGGGAGGGACTACAACTTAAAAAACACCTGAAATTTAAATATTCTTTGAAATCTATATTAATAATTCACTTGTATAAATAAACTCATTTCTACTTAAACTATGACTTGAAAACTTTATCACCCCATCATTCAGTAAGTTTTATCATCAATAAGGCAATGGAAAAACAATGGTTGATCATATGCAACTACTATGTACTGAGAATGTACGCCACCGTTACAAAAAATTCAGAATGTAAACCTTGTATATAGAGCCATCAGTGAAATTCAACACTAGATAGGTAAAGATTTTGATTCTTATCATCGTGATCATGTATCCAATCATTAAATAAGAATTGACTAGTATTATTCAAATTTTTGAATATCCTGCGGCCTCCCTTAGGAACCAACAATAAGGGTCTGGGACATTTTGGGAACCCCCAATATAGGGTAAGCAACAAGTAGAAGTGTGGCTGTTCAGGCATGAAAGAATAGGGTCAACAGATGAGAGTAGGAGGCTTGGTAGGTTCGACCAAGAACACTGTGGTCTAAGCATTTTTCTTTCATCAATCAGAAGGTTTCTTCGCATGCTTTATACTCTCTCTAAAAACATTTTAAGGATATTGATCAATGCATAAGAACTAAGAACAGGAAACTCCAAAGTAAATTGAAGGATTTAGTCAAAAATTCCCAACAGGTAATCACTTGAGAAATGCTGCAGAATACATAAATCAAAACATGATAACAAGCAAAAATTAGGACGCTAATCATTTTTTCTAATTTTTGAACCAAATTACCTCATTAAAAAATGTTTTGACACGAACAGTTTGATGACAAGGCTTATGACAAATTCTGATGGAATCAAACTCAAAATGAAAAAATGAATTAAACTTTCCTCAAGTCAAAAAGAAGATATTAAGATAAAATTCAAATGAAATAAAATCTAAAGAACATTCTCATTAACAAAATTAGTTGTGGAACATAACAGTGAAGAGATCAATCAAAATGAAAATCTTATTAGTTTCTCCATTTCATGTTTGGCCAAGTTGGCACATGAAAGCAAATCAAAGTCACAAATGTCATTCATAATGTTTGAATGACATGAAAGCAATAGATTTCAATGCTTTATAACATGCAACAAGGGAGATTGTAATTGCACTCATCTTGCCAATGTTATGACAAGTATAACACATTAGGGTAACGGTGCAACAGGCAAGTAATTATCATTTACCTCAAGTTGTTGGACAATTCAATAACTCACAGACCATAAGATTCAAGCCATTATTTATTATAGGACACTTGTAAACTATACAAACTCCAAGACTATATCTTTTTTAATTTTTCTCTCACCTATGTATATGAGAAATAGGAACATTGAACTTTATGGCCAAGATAAAACCTTTCATCTCCAGACGAGTGATTTTCAAATGGAGAGGCAGTTAGCTCCCAGGGATGGAATTGGGGAGGAATTTATGATATAGACTATAATGATGAGAAAATGCTAGATGACGATTCAAAAAAGGAGAGAAATTGAGGAAGCCTGGGATCACAAGGGGAGGAATGTGACCTGAAATTCTATGAACTACTGCTCCAGTAGTCCTCCTTCGTCTTTAGCAATACATTTTACAGCAGTGGACATATTTTAAAAGTATAAAATAGATGGCAAAGATTTAAAACTAATACTTCTCAGATGTCCAAGGAGATTCACCTACCTGACCTTAAGAATAGAAATAAATCCATAATTCTTAATTCACCAGCTAAACCAATAGACTATACTGCATATATAACTGATACAAGAATGATCCTCATAGGAAAATAGATGTGATTTAAAAGCAAATGTTAATACCACACATCAAGATTCACTAATATTCAATGCAAAGGTAACCTACATACCAGTCTGATAATTTAATCCCATGCACTACTCGGATATTTCGATTTGCAAAACCAATGGAGAAACATATGATACAGGGTCATATCTACAGAGGGTAAGGTCAAATGCTATAGTAAGTCATCTGGAAATTACCCAGGTACGTTAGCTATAGCTGCAGACATCAGGGCTTGCTCTACAATCTTTTCCCACTTGGTGCAATGGGGAGGTGCTGCCTGGAGAGACAATCAGTTGATGAATATGTTTTTATCAATACAAAAAAAGAAGAAGAGACTTGTTAGGTACAATGAGTGTTTTAATACTTTATGAAACTTGGTATTTTTCTAGGTTTATTAAGAACTATTTACCCCTCTAGTTGTTAGAAAGGTTTTTGTTAAGAAAATGATAGGAGAAAGTATGTTCATTAGCCTCAGGAGGATAATCATGTGAATTTCAACAGTCAATTTTGTACACCTGAAATAGCTTCCTCGTTTTTGAATTTTTTTTCACCAAAGACTTTTCTACCATAACAGTATAAGATAGAAAATATACTTCGAACAAGTTGGACTATTAAAGTTACTCATTCACCAAATATTCTCTCGTGTATCTGTATATATTAGATATATACATGTATAGATAACTTCAGCGCAAGTTTCTTTTGTCTCAGCTTGTGATATGTGAAAGAGACTTAGAGTTAAGAAGCACCCGAAGTGGAATCACTAATTTGACCATTCTTGCTTATAGCAACTGACAATCGGAGATGGTCATCCATTCAAGTATTGACCAGGCTCGATGTTGCTCAAATTTGGTGATCGTACAAGAACCTATGCAACCAAGATGATTCAAACGTAAGCTAAATAACTTCAAAACAATATTTTAGAAGTACTTCTTGTATGATCTTGACCAAAAAAGTTGGATTACTATTGCTCAGGGGATACTAAAAAAAAAGATTTCTTCCTTAATTTTATCAGCTAAGCTATTTATAGCTTTTTATCAATTCAAAAACATTCAAGTCCAAAATTAAGAGGAGACAAAACAATGACTAAATTAATGTCTACAAGCATTGAACAATGAAACAGAACATTATCTACACAGTAATTTTCTTCATTTTCACTCTTAATCCATGAATGAATGAAGCTCCATTTTTACTAGTGTTGATAAATTATCCAGTTAATATCAAATCACCGGAGCCCGACAAATGGCCAAACCAACCACCTAAGTGGACTACAGATGCTTCTCACATCAAGCGTCTGTATCTATCTATGTGTGTGGTGTCTGGTCACTCCTGATCACATTCTGGGGGCTACAACCTGGAAAATTTGCATGAGTACACCAATAAGTACCATCGATGGTTTTTTGTTATATTTTTTCAAAAAAGTGTTGATAGTCATTTTGGGATCAACAAAGCCCATATTTTGTGCTGGTATTTTTTTCTTTGATAATTTTAGATAAATGATTTTTTTTCAGATAATTTGAGAAGATATAAGTTCTCAGGCTATGGTAATTCACTTATGCAGGATGCAGATATTTTCTTTCCATTTCAAGTGATTAACATTGAACAATATCTGAATAAGATAAAACGTTCAACTCAAATAGCAAGTCTCTTTTTAACAAGTTTGATATCTATATCAAGTTATTAGCATAGTCTCCTAGTGCAAATTTTAGTGTGTAGTGAGGATTGGATGTTGATAAAAACAACATTGGTAGGGAATATATATTGAGAGAAACAGTTGCAAAGTTAGGGTTAGTGAGTGTTTTTAGCCTAGGGGTCAACTACTAACAAAGTCAACAACATGTCTGCACCCAATAACCACCACGTCAACTTGAGAATCAAAATGCACACTCACGCACATTCTTTGGCTATTAAACCCTCTCTTAGGCACTTTTGACTAAGAGACACATGTCAATAAAACCTGAAACTTGTTAACGTGTTATTTTTATTGTGATAATCTTCTTGCCATTTTTAAGAAATTCTTCTGACTGGGAAAAATTCTAATATTAAGATAATTTGCATCCAATGTATAAAACCGCTGATTTTTGTCTTTGAAAAGTTGTTGCCACTGTGTAAACAGTGGAACGTAATAATTTGCATTGAAAAATTTTAAGCAACACATACCCAGATTTTCAAAATCTACAAAAGTCAAATACTAATTATCAAATTTCAAAAGAATGAACTTGAAATTCATCAATTTTGTAGAGTAAATATACTTTTCATCTTATGAAAAATTTCAAACTTCTTCAAAAAGAATTAATAAGCAGCTCAAAATGTCAAAAAAGAATTAAGTTTTAGTCTTTTTATCTCACTGAAGTCACAAATACTGAAAAAAATTCAAAAGCCAAGTATTTGCCAATAAGCAAAAAGGTTTTCATGAAGAATGTGGCTCAACAGATTTCAACTCTGTTGCCACAATAAAAATTAATAGGATTTCTATATTTCCTACTTCCCAGAATGATCAGTTTTATTTTACAGAAAGGATTGGAAAACTGAATGTGAAGTCATTTTTTATCATTTTTTGTCAGAATAAAACTGGTGCAACATTTTCAAAAGGAAAGCTAACAGTGAAAGCAAAAAAAATAGCTTAGTAAATAGAAATTAAATAAAATCTTAAAAAACAATTTGAGAAAAGACCAAATAACTTTTTCTCCCTTACAATGCCATTGATGGCATTTTTCTTCATTAATTTCTATGCACAAATACCTATGGCCAACATATACGTAGTATTTCCCCCCAAATGATCAGTTCATTTCTATTTTGCTGTATCAAATTTACTGAAAAAGTTAATATATGGTGAAACCTGTCAGCAAGTAGGAAAATAGTTTGAATCATTTGAAAAACAGGTTTTTTCTCAGTCATTCTTAATCATCATAAGAAATTCTTGCATACAGAAAATAGAACCATTCCAGAACCTTAGTGCCAAGCATTATGTTCTTTTTTCCATGCAAACTGATATGACAAACAACATAATTCTCTTCTATTACCAATGGAATAGGTGTGCAGGCTTGAGAGAAATGTTCTTGACACCTGTTTCAAGTTTAAAGATTAAATATCATGATAGTTTGGATGGATATTCTTATCTTGGTGCTTTTGACACATTCAGAGGCAATTCACTAGCCCTGTTGTGAATGTGCGTCTAGTAAATAATCTTAAATATTCAATTTTCGTAACCAGATTAGAAACATCATATTATATGATAGATAACAAAATTATACAAGAAATGGTAGTTACTGAAAATGTGAAAGAGAAAAGAACTCTACATCAATTTTACATGTTAAAAAATTATTCTCTACAAGTCAAGAGACCTACCTAGTTCAACAAAGCAAAAGCAACCAAGTGCATATAGAAGTTTGAATAAAAATTTTGATCATTTTCTCATGGATTTTACAAAGGAAGTCCAAAAAAGACTTAAAGATTAATATGATAAAAATGATATTTAAAAGGCATAAGACGGTTTTCATTAGTACAAAACAATAATTGAAAAATTCTTGTCTTTATTGCATGTGTACAATAGAATACTACCATTGTACAAATAATAAAGTTGCTTCTTGTTCATTGGTGATTTTTTGTGGAAATGTATGACAGTCAAAGTAGGCAAGGGACTCAGAAGAACAGACTCCCACAATCCTCTGTGGTGGCTCTTATACTGTTCAACCAAGTGAAGACCGGTGTTGCCAAATTAAAAGAAATTTCTCATTAAACTAACATTGAAAATGCTTCAAAGAATGCAAAAAAAAAAAAAAAGACACTATTAGCCATTTTATGGTTATTTTGATGAGTGAAGATAGCTAAATTTGCCTTAAATGGCAATGAAATAGCTAAAATAGACAGAAATAGCAAAAAAATAGTGCTAAATATTGAATTTCCACACTGCCCAAACAAGAGACATTAAATTCAGTGCAAAAAGTGCTAAATTGGCAACACTGGTGAAGCCTGCCCAGAGGGTCATCTCTCAGTAGAAAGACCTAGGTCACTCTCAAGGGAGCAAGATGCAAAGAAGGAAGAAGACACAAACTCCTGAAGTGGAGATATGTCATCAGTGCTGAGTGTCCCTGCGGCAAGACACTCCAGACCATGGACCACATCCTTCATGGTTGCTCACTAGGGCCCACATGCTCTGACAAAGACCTGAAGCAAGCAAATGATACAGCTCTCCTATGGATACAAGGCAGGATATGAATGAATGATTACTATGGTGAGCCAGCATATTGATTTATTAGGAGTGAATTGGTTTTAACAGATTGTATATCAAGCATTAAGTGAAATTCCATCAATAATGCTTGCAAATTCTTAGTTCACATCTTTTTCAAACTGTTCTACAGAAGTCTGGTGAGGTCAATATTTTGTAAGTTTTTACCACAGTTTTTATAACCTTTAACAAAATTGTCAATCATAAAAAATTTGGTTATATTTCCAAATGAAAATTTGATTAAAAAGCTAAAATAAATAAATCTCCCCAAGTGTCTTGAAAATTAGACCATATTCTTATCTGAAATGATGGGGCCAAAATTATAAGCAATCAAAAATTTGCTGAGATTTCTAGTATCTTCAACTTATCAAATAGTCATGAATGGGTTATCAACTAGGTACTACTAACCCAATTATTTTCCAAATAATTGACACCACAAATGTATTTTCATACAATTGTAAATCAAAAGGAAGATGGTTAATTAAAAAATTAAAATTGATTGTGTAAAATACTGAGTTAAAAGCAATTAATTTGATCTTAGTAATTGGTTAACTGCATGCTAAAGCTAAAATACTCAACTTCAAAATTTTAAAACACTGTTTCTATGGTCAATTAGAGACTCCAGGATTCATCAATAGCATCAAGAGGCTAGATATATTCAAAACAAATAAACATAAGGCAGTGTTATATCTTTCAAATTAATTGGTAGGTACAAGGAGTGATGGTTCCAGTTCATTCCATTTAGGAATCTTATCCATAGTAGCCAATCTGTAAGGAACAGAGGAGATATTTCTAACTGTTGCAGAATTTTGAATGAAGAGCTCTTTTTTCAGTTATTTATTTTTGATGGTGTATTATAAAGTATGGATGTTGGAGAGAATTGCTGACCTTCTTTGAACTCAATCTACAACAAGAGTTTGTTTTGTTTTATTTTTCTCTCTTTCAACAAAGCAGAGTCACTTCGTGCGGAAATTGTCAAGCTGCCAACAGTGGCCTTTGGTCAGAAAAAAAGCAATAAGCCGATAGCAAGAAAAATAAAAATCAAGTGATCAGAAAATTTTGCTGAGTATTTGATGATTTAACAGCCTTAAGTACACAATATGAAAAAAAAATATGCACACATCAAAAAGCTATAAAGTTTTAAAGACCTGGAAAATTTTTAAGATTGACAGCTTTTTGACAAGTATTTTCAAAGGTAATAATAATAATTGACACCACTGCGTTTTTTGACCTGTTGGTTTAAAATCAGCCTTTATTAACTAAACTAGCCTTACCAACCTAGCACTAGGGGAACAATATAACTGCTGACATCAACTTCAATACTATGAGTTGTCAGCAAATGATGCAAATTAATGTGAAACTATAAATTTATGATAGCTGGCAGAAATCATTCCAACAGAATGTATGATGTGTACCGTCTTCAAGCATTTTACATGCGGAAACATAATTACAGCAACAATCAACTCAAACAATGGCAACATAGTAAAAGCACTGAGTATTGAGATTTATATAGTTAATTGAGTTACTTGTAAACATCAAAATACAGTTCAGATAGCACAATTTGAATGAAGATAATAACTCTTGCATAATTATGTTATACTACAAATTTGATGTTGCGAAAATTAGCAAGATTTTATTACATTAAGGTTTTGTCAGCAATTAATTTTATAATTCAAGCAGAAGTTTCCCCTCCACCAAAAAAAAAGATATGTGCAACTAAGGTCAGAAGCTGAAATGCTTACTAAGACAAAATTATTAATGCAATTAGAATGGAAAAACCGAAGTCTCCCCTCCTCTTCAGTAAATGTATTACTAAGCAACAAATACGACATGGAAAGAGAGAGAGAGAAATTTCATATTTTCTGAAGCAACTTGAAAACACTGCACATAGGTCAGACAAAATCAAAACAGAATAAATTTTTTTAAATATTTTAGTGCAAGCTGTTAAGAAACAATGTATTTTTATGTAGCTTTTTTTTTAAAAAATACACATAGTCAGTGCAAGAATAATCGCTTTTTTTGTTATCTTAAACTTTGATGCTTATTTTTGAAATCTTTACTCAACTATGTTCATGTAATATACCATTTTAAAGCATGAATTTTGCTCTTTTTTTTCAAGCAGAACATTTTCTTTTCATTATTCAATCCGGTCTATTTGAGGCTATCGAATCAAAGATGGAAAAGAAGGAAATCCAGTAATTTTGTTGTAAAAGTTCAAAATGGGATACAAAGCAGCAGAAACTAATCACAATATCAATCATGTATATTGGAAAGGGCGCAGAAACATAGAATGGAACATTGGTTCCAAAAACTTCGAAACAGAGATAAGAGGCTTGGAAATGTAGATATTCTGCGATTGACAACATCCAATTAAGGGTCATTATCAAGTAAGACCCACAAAGAACAATACAAGAGGTTGCAGAGGAACTAAACGTTGACCATTCAACAGTTGTTCGATATTTGCATCAAATTTTAAAAGCAAAATAGCTTGAACGTTTCATGAATGACCCTGCAGAAATTCAACAAACTAAGCCCAGAAACGTGACCTCACCCTACTTAAACACCACACATCAGACCTTTCTCCAACCAACTACTACTATTTCAACCATTACCAGTAAGGGAAGATTTCCAACAACCAGGCAGCAGCTCAAAATACCTGAAAATCCATTGGTTCCAGAACCCAACAATTCTTTTTTTTCAAAATGAATGGACTTGTTTGTAGTTGGCAAAAATGTGTAGATTCTGAAGGCTCTTATTTCGATTAATAACTTATAATCTAAGCTGATATATACAGCTCCAAGGTTGGTGGTAGAAAACTGCAATTATTTTTGTACCAACCAAATATAAAGAGTGCGATAATGTGCAGGCAAATCAACACTATGGGCTATGATATCTAAATATACTCATGCTTAAAGGTTTCATATTAAAAGAATGAATGAATCACTGTAGCTCGTACACGTACTAGAACTGATAATCTAAAAAAATACCAGGTATTTGGGCATTGTCGGTTCCAAAGACCATAGGGAACCACAAAAAGCACTTTTCCAGATGACTGGGAGGTGGGAATTAAATGGTTCCTAGCGGTGTACTCATGCCAATTTCAAAGGTTTTAGCCCCCAAAATGTGACTAAGAGACAAGTTCAAATAGAGCTAAATCTGTGCACTTCGGCTGGTTGGTTGGGGTGTCACTTGTGGGGTTAGGGTGATTCAAAAATTCAGAGCAACAAAATGTTTTGATATTTTTCATGTACAACACAACTGCAAAAACATTCATCATTTTTTGACATCATAAATAAACGGGTGTATATATATATATATATATATATTAGACTGAACTAGGCCCCACACATCAGGATGACCCTAAAAAATTGGGATTCCAGTTTTTGCTCTCAAAGTGAAGCATCTGATGGTGAATTTATTTTCCACAGTAAACTTTTGACCACTGAATGTTACACACACTCACAGCACATGCTACTGAAGATGAGAATACCTCCCAGAACATGTTTCAAACAGAACAAGTTCAAAATATGTAGTGATAGTAGAACAGCTTGAATTCTCAACTGGTTACCAAGGTAAACTGACAAGGTAGGATATTGCTGTAATACTCAAAGAAGCAATTGTCTAATACTTCATAATATTGGCCACCCACAATGTCTTCAGAAAGAAAACTCAAGCTTTATGCTAGTTAGCAGAAATGCTTATCCTTTATTACTCATTACATACCTGCATATTCAAATATTTCTTATGCATTCCAAATGAAATGGATCATTCAAAATTATCGTATCACGACAGTTATCCTGGAAAAAGAAGTTTTGATCGAAAAGAAAAAAATTCCAAGCTTCCTTCCATGCTTTTTTGATAAATAGTTAATGATAGAGAGTAGCAATAGTTTCACGTGAAAAACGCACTTCATTAGGAAGAAATACCAAATTTATTTTGAACATTTCTCTACTACCCCTCATAGCAAACTCAATTTAAACCAAAACAAGCATTCCAAGGGAAATGATGAATCACCACCACCCATATATGCTGTGTTGGAGGTAATAAATCAAAAAGTCAGAAAAAGGGATAATGAATGAATAAATTGCTACACTTGCTTTTTGTTGGGCTGTGATAACTAAAAAGGTCTGAATTATCAAAAAAACAAGCAGGCACAAAATAGTGGCAAATCTAGCATAAACTTACATAGAATTCTGAACCTCCCCACAAAAAACCTATTTTGGAAGGGAATTTTTTTCATTTTTATAATATTTCTCCCACTCATTGAGAGTGAGGTGCAAAATTTCAAGTTTCTACTATGAATAGTAAGGGCTGGGAAAAGTACGGATGTAGAGATATAAATGTCAAAACAGAAAATAGATATAAACACATGAATGTCAGATGACTATCCAAAACCTAGCAACAGTAATTGCACCGGTCTATTGTGGGTAGCAGTTATTAATTGATAAATTCAGAGCGAGAGAAAAGGATTAGTGGTGGGGAGCTATTTTCTTGCCAACCTTCAATATATACAATGACATATGAATAATCTAAACCGAGCAACGGTAATTGAACCAGTCTGTTGTGGGTAGCAGTAATTAAATAAATTCCAAATGAAAGATGAAGATTAGTGGTGGGTAGCATTTACAAGTGTATTTTTTTTCAAAACTATCATAAAAATAAAAAAAACTGGCTGGGTACTTTTTCCAAGTTCACTATTATAAATTGCATAGCACAAAAAATTTCAGAAATCTAAATCTATTTTGTATGATTAAATGATCTGTTTAATCATGTAATCAGCTCAATTTCACAGCCAACCATGTAATCTCATCTATTCAAACAATGTTACAAAATTGCAGTCAAAACCAACCACACTAAATGCTTGGAATGGCTACTCTTTTTAACCTCTGATTTCAACTAAATTGACCTAATCTGTTTTTTTTTTCTTTTTTAAATAATGTCAGATGTTCTCCAGAAAACCGTTAACATACATTACCACTTTAACTATAATTGGTCTACTTGATCATTGCTAACCACTAATTGTATTATCATCACAAAAGTAGATCCAGGTCTAATTAAATAAAAAAAGGAAAAAATTCTGCCAAATTCTGCTGAGTGAAGCATTTACAAACTAGGACAAATAATAGATAGTGCCTACGAAGTAATACCAGCTGATCAATCCGATTTAAGCAAAAAAAAGGAATCAATAATCAGAGGAAACAACTTTGCTCACATTAATTTAATAATGTAATTGGTGCACAATCAGGAACATTCAATCCATGAATATATTTCAACTTGATTCTTAAATTTATGTGAGGGAATTCAAATAGTGATCTGAGGGGAGTAACTTCTGATTAGAGTTACTTCTTTGACACTTCTTGGTAATTTATTAATTTTTCTCTAATTCAATTCACAGAGTAGTTTCATTCTTTTATTCAATTCATTGAAAAGTTCCACAGTAGTTACAAGTGATCTATGAATCCAAGAGTCAAAATAAAATGAGGGAAGTTTCATATTGATCAGGACCAATATTGTGAGCTTTCAACAGAAGTTCAAAGAAAGAAGAAGTTTTAGAAAGAAAAAAAAAATGGCAAGGTTGAAAGAAAAATTCATGATGTTATTAGTGGTGTATGGTGCTTTGTATCTCGGGTGCACTGTGTGCTACGTACGCACACAAACGCCAAAATATTCTTGTGTCTGTACTAAGTTTCAACTTTGAAGGAAAAATTTGTTTTTTAAGCACATTTTGATTTCCAATCATTACATTTGTAATCCTTTATACATGTCTTCAATGTGTTCGTTTGCCATTTTAAATAAGATTTTTCAAAGTTGTTCAAATTATTTCCACACAGTACATCCAAACAATTTCTGATGGGTTAGTCATAAAAAAACTTTTGAGGACTTTTTTTCTCTAGTCTTATTACACTTCAACCAATTATGAGAATTTTAAAATGTTATACCACAAAAACACTTTCGATAAATTCTCTTATTTCTTTTTATTTGTTCTACATTTGTAAATTCAAATGAGCGAGGGTGTGAAACTTTATGATTTACAATCAGGATTACCTTCCTTACATTGTACCAAAAAGGCTTTCACACTCATTTGCTTCTTATAGACACTGTAATATTTTTGTGTTTTTCTACATCCATAGCACAGAGCTAAGAGCACCATATGCTACTAAGGAATGTTAGAGTTCACCAGCACAAAGGATGTTAATTTTGTCCACGAATCTTCATACGTCTTATCTGCTCATTCAGTAGGTTTCATGGAACATTGAGACAGATATAGTAGGAGTCTTTCTCCCAGATTTGCCATCGATATCACCTACAGCTACCTTCATTTGTAATTTTTGTTTTTCCTTTTAATTCTACACAACACGAAGAAAAACAGAAACTGGAAAAACTTAGGCATCAAGCCAGCCTGTTTCAGAGTTAAACTCTAATCCTACTTCTATTCCAACTGAAGGGTGATGGTAACTTTTGTATTGAATAAACAATAAATAAATTAGTAATTAATTCTCATCAGTTCTCTTTAGTTTGTGAGCCACCTACGAATCAATTAGTCATGATTTCAAATCACAGAAGGGAAATGTTAATTTCATACATCAGTTCAGTTCAACAGGACAGGATAGACAAACAGTGAAGAGTTTACTTCCTTACATTTGATGAGGATTGTTCTCATAATGTAGGAGTATAGAGTCAACTTCATTTAGACTGGAGTTTGACAAAATTACAAGTTCAGTTCCTAATCTGATTTCTTTTTCAAGCAATTAAAAATGAGTAGATGCTACTATGATATATGGTCTTTTATTGAGTTCCTATTTCAGCAAGTGAGCAACATTCTGTCAGCAAATACAATGTTCTACTTGAAGTCACCAGTTCGTAGAGAAATGAATCGAGCTCCAAGTTGTGTCAGTGAAAAATATCGATGTAGAAATAGAAAAATGATAAAGACAGGAGTTATAACAATGAATGGAACCACACAAGGTCAAGTATTGCACATAACAAGCATTGTGGTTTGGGTGCGCATAAAATGGATAGAGATGGAGTAGAGTATCCTCTTATCACATCTGATCACCAACCCATTTTGAGTCAGGGTCTACTTTTCCATATGCAAACTACAACTCAGAAATTATTTTTGAATTCCTCACAAATGATTCAAAATGGTTTCCATCATTTACTTCAGATAGTTGTCAACCTTACATACCCTTATTTCCATGATGATAATTTCAAAGAAATTTGATTCGGTCATTGATAAGCTCAATTTGCTAATATACACAAAAACATAATCAGTTACCAAAGAGACTCCAGACAGACAGTAGAATTAATTTGAAGAAAATCAAGCAGCTGTATTAAATATCAAAATCTAATCAGGATTTATATCAATAATTCAACTAGTTGAGACATTTTCTCGACTTGATACATTTGATCATAATGCTCGCATTTGAGTAATAGCTAACCTATTCCTCATCTCATCTTACAGTGTCATGAAGCTCAATCTAAGTACATATTTAACTGTTAACTTGTGAAAGTTTATTAACCAAAGTTATAAATAATTAGTCTGACTCAGCTAATGGACTTATGTGACCAAGCCTAATCCTTTGGGCTATTATGATTAAATATAGCAACATATACAGAATAGTCAATAGATTGAATTCAAGGAATCTATGACCAGTCTGAATAATTGAATTAAGTAGATTATAATCAGATATATTCAATAATTCAAGACAAACATCCCTGTTTGGAGAATCTAGCCCTAAGGTATCATATTATGCTTTGAAAAAACAACTTTTTTGTTATTGAAATTCTCTCCATGAAGTGAGTTTCTAGTGGTAAGGTTCAGTTCGCAACATTAATGTGTACTAAATTGATCCCTTAGTTTGTTTCTGGCAACATTCGTGCTTGTTTTTTCAAAATTCAGGCTTCGTTATTGATCACTGCCAGACAAAAAGTGACTGAGATAACTCATTGATCACCCTTTCTTCCAATTTTTTAATTGATCATCCCAGCACAGCATGCTGCCAAAAGATGTTGGTCATGTGAGTACGAGTGACTGAGCAGACCTGTATATATATACTGATTATTTCCCTTTGAAAAAATTCACAGATATACATATTTGAATTTTTATGTGATGATACTTTCAAGAAAAAAAACTATATTCCAGTTTATATTCAATTCATTCATTTTCATAATAAAATGTTCTGTCTGTTTATTTCCATTTTCTTTGATCAACTGAAAGGCACTTTTAAAGTTTGCTGTAATCTTATATTGCATTCCCTTGTCTCATCCCTTTCCAATCATCTTGTATTGTTATACAGTCCTAATATTACAGCATATGGGGAGGATACTTAGGTAAAACAAAACAAAAAAAAAAGAGAGAACAGATGGAGCAAAAGGTTAATCACTTGATACCCATGAGACAGTAAATCCAGTAAAAAAAGACCTGACACAAAATTGAGGGATGAGATGGAGAAGTCCTGATACAAAATCAAGGGTGGAGAAAGAAAAATTTGCTGGTAAGACATAGCAGAGGTTGGCACCATCTTGGTTATCATAGAAGAAGATGGAAGAGGCATTCATCCATTTAGTGGACTTATAATGGCTGACAATGAACCCCCCCTTAGGGTTGAGCACTCTCAAGTAGGGCACCTATCTGCAAAAAGCAAATATGCAACACTCCTTCAACTCTTGAATCAAGCACACTGCTAGATGATGAATTATGCATAAAAACATATCGCTTAATACGCTCCTACTCTGTGCAGGGCAGGGTTAAAACACCAGACTCCGGCTCGGGAGCAGAGGTCTCAATCCCGCCTAGTTACAACTTGATAGTTCACTACTTCAAAGCTGTTATTAGTGTAATATGTATGAACAAATGTTATAAAAATGCATTAATGTCCACATGTAAATTTCATCTGAGGTTTTATCAAAAAAGTGTCTGAACTCATTTATGGGGATGAGTCTTTTGTTTCAAATGTTGGGTAGAAGATATTTTTATCAACAAAATCATTACCTTTACTTAGAAGAGGTCATTGTAACGGGGAGAGAACAAAAAAAAAAATCACACTTCTTTATAATAGATATATAACAAACTGAGAGAAACATACTTCAATAAGGGGAAGCACATTTCAAGGTAGAGAAATTCAAGAATATTTTCTGGCATGTATCTATATTATAACAATATTTTTTTTTTGTATTAGAAAAAAATCTAGAGAAATATCTTCATTTTGAAAATGAGTTCTTCGTTTATAAATCAAATGATTTAGATATTACACCTCAACTATATTTGATGGAATATCAACTTTTTTTTTCAATAAACTAGTTTCTGAATAAACTGAGCATGTTTCATTTTCAACTTTGCATAGTATTCATATTTGAGAAGTAATCACACCTGATATTTGTTTCAAATAATTTGTTCAACATTCATGAGATCTCTAGACTAACTGTTGACCGAGATATATTTACCTTTTTTGACATTTCTTCTGAATTGTGAAAATTAGCTTTCCATTTTTGCTTCCAACACCAAGAATTAGCTTCTTCACTGTTTCCTTAAATATATATTCATCATCCTGACAGAGTCAGAACAAAAAATAATACTAATATTCAGTATCAGTAACTCATAAATCTACATCACCAGATCAACGGTGGTGCCAGTGTTTTGTACCAGTTTTTCCAGAAAACTATGAGGATGGGCAAAATTTTTGTATAAAGTAATTTTATGAGTCAAGATCAAATTTTGCAATCCTAGGCAATACCCAAGTTTGCCCTGGCCTGGCGCCGCCAGTGCATCAAATTAAATATGGTCTCCTAACAAGTACAAGGACAATGAAAAAGTCTATAGAACTAACAAATTTGTCCTTTTCACCTTGTACAATCATGTGCATAAGACCTGCTGAACTGTTCAGATTCAATCTTAGTAGCAATTGTGTTGAATAAATTTATATTTATATTTTTCATTTCTCTATCTTTCACGCTAAATATAACCGGGTTACATTATTTGAAAGAAAAAGTCTTACGAAAACCACAGGGTTTTAATATGAATATGCCAGAAGTAATATTTGAAAGTCACGTTTTTCACTCATTCACTGCAGCAACCTGCTGCATAAATTTTTATTACAAAATTGTCTCAGCATCAGTCGTAATGCAGCGAAAATCCCCGAGTGATATTCTTTCAGATTCAGATATGGCTGAGAGCCATTTATCATTCTCTATAGATAGAAGTTGAAATAACAAAATTCATAGATCTGTGAGGAATTAACCAAATCTTCCATTAGTAGAATATGATTATGTGCAGGGATTAACCAAATCACCCACTCATAAGCATTAGATCTTCAGAATTTGCACTTTGGTCCTTTTAAAATCCATCATCTGTTTACACATCAATATTAGTACAGAATAAAGATGTATGGTGGAAATCTAATGCCATGCTTTTTATATTCATACTTAAGAATAAAATGAACATTATTTCTTCATGTACAAATTACAAAAACATGTTTTATGACATATCAACCATTATAACAATTAATCTGGGGTTGAAAATGCTTGTAAAAAGTAAGACTGTCTTTACAACATCAAGATATCACAGATTTCTTAGGGATGAAGTGCTGGATAGTTGACAGAGAACTACTCTCACTGCGACTGTGATGTCACTTCCTGCCACTTCTGTTCACATGAGCATCAGGGTGTATAAATCGTTAGCAGTTGAGCGACATCAAGTCCAAAACAAAGACCATCTTCGTTTTTCCCCTACATCTTACCAGATGCTCAAATTGCAAACTAGAAATTACTCTGAACAAAGTAGGTAAAAGTACACCACTTTTAATGGTCAGCTATATGTAAAGTAAAGCTAACAAAATATGGGAATAATATTCTAGAGAGTTAATTCATTTTGTAATTAGAAAAAGGAAGGTATTTCAACAATTATTTCTAAATTTATACTCAAGATTGCACAAATGATATAAAAACCATATGCTGGGTAATTAATTACTGAATCAACAATTATTTTCCAGTAATAATGTTTGATAACACATACACACTTTAGAACAAATGTACTTTGATCAACATGCTCGAGCCTCTCATTTTGCATAAAATGTTCAAGTAAAGAATAACTCAAGCTCTAAAAAAAACATTAAAAATTATCAAAAAATGAAAAAAAATATATAATTACTTGACTTGAAGCAAATAACTTCAATTTGTACTTAGATGCCAAGCACTTCCATCTTTGTACATTCACTTCAGAGATAGAACAACACTAATGGTACACACCGACTGAATCTATTTAGTTATAAAAACAGATGGTTATACTATTTCATACAACCAGCCAGATTTTGCTCTTTTTCTCAATATTACCTAACTGAGACAGCAGTGTGAAAGATTCTCTAACAAAAAGACTTGGACAACATGAGGAAAAGTTCAAGTTTATACCCTGATAAAAAAGTTTCACAGGCTTTACTGCAAAGGTCAAATGAAAAATGTCATTCACTTATACAGTCCTTTAACTTGTCAAATCTCCAATACACATCAGGGTGGAAAAAACTATCACCCATGTTCAAAGTTCTGATAATTTTGCATGAATTATTTTTTTAATTTCGGATTGAAAATCAATGTGAGGTAGAATTAAATCAAGAGATTTGGTAAAATACAAGGTGAAATGGAAACATGTCTGGCATGCTGAGTTTGGTGGGGGCAATCAACTGAAACATGGGAAGAAGAGGAGATAAATGAATAAGCTACTTCCAGACTTCTGTTGGACAGTAATCAAAAAATCTGAATTTTCAAAAAACAAGCAGGCACAAACTAGGAACCAATTTAGCATAAATTTACATTATAAACTGAACTCACACAAAGAAAAATGTGGGCTGGGTTAAAAGTTTTGGGGGAAAATAAGGAGGTATGTTCAAATTTTCAGCCCTCTAGCTTCATTGGCGCAGCCTGTGCGCATGATACATACATAGCCAGCTAGCCAGATGCACTTGAAAACTCAAGAGACCTGTTGAGTGTTTTGGTTTACAGTTCCTGATAAGAAAACCAGAATCAGAAAAAAGTATCAGTTGAACAGTTACAAAGCAGGGTTCCCGAATCTATTTTCATATTTACTTTTTTCCCCCCACTTTTCTATAATGAAGATCTTTAAATAAATACTTCTCAATTTTCGTCAATTGATCAACTTGTTTCATTACACCCATTCATTTTTTTATATTATCAAACAAAAAATAAATCAAATTCAAATTTCTAACAGAAAGTAACATCCTTATGAAGTGCAATGCTAAAACATGACTTTTTTTTTTTTAAAATGAGTTGCTTTAATTTAGAAGAGGCTAAAGCATTATTTTTCCTTCCGTGGCAATTAACTTTAATGATGAGAAAATGTTGGTATCATTCGAGTCCAAGAAGGAAGAAGCAGACATTGATATCAGGTTAATTCAAGTACTACTCTTTCAAAATACCAAGTGTATCATTAGATCCATTTAAAGTAAGAACTTCAAACTTCACTAACTTGGTATTCCCATTTTTTAACTCATTAAATTGAAAACAGTAGAAAAATATATTTCAGTCATTGACAAGTTGAATATGACAAGATTGTCACTCTTCATTTTTTAGAATCAAGTTTTGAAATCTTAAAATGGAAAAAACAAAAATCAAATGGAAAAAAAATTAGAACTGAATGGAAAAATTGAGAAAAATTTATAACTGGTTCACTTTGAGGTTTTGTATCAAAAATGGAATAAAATAGAAGACCATTTCAAAGTCGTTCTGTATACAATTTTCATGTCCAAATGACTGCAATGATACACATGAAATTATTTGAAAAAGACATACAAGTAATCTGTAATAACTCTAAGGGTTTTTTTACTTTTTGTGCAAATGCAAGGCTCACCTAATGTCATTAGAATCTCAAGTGTATCATCCTGTGCATGAATGACCCCATTATTCTTCAAAGTTGAGACACTGAAATGAATCAATACTTCACAGGATACTCATTTTTCTTTAGATTTTTGCCTCAGATCATAAATACAAATTTTTGTTGCAGCCTTAAATAAATTTGCTGTACCAAAATATGCAGCTAGCACTTCTTTTTATTTTTTATTTTTTTCTTTACATTTACAATGAATAGTAAAATATTGGATGCCAATTTTAAGAGAATAAATAAATTTCATTTTTGTTCTTTCTCTAAAAAGGAAATGATAATGGTATGGGCAGAGATAAGAATGAACAAAATGTTATTATAGAATAGATTACACCATCTAAAAGCAGATCTAAGAAATGAATTCGAAGATATAATATAATTTCCAATTTGAAACGAAGGATCTAATAACTGGGTCATAAGCTTGTGTGGGCGTTCTTTTGCTTTTTATTGTGTTCTGGGGGGGGGGGTAACAAAATGGTTGTGGCTGCTAGGTGAAAATTTCAACTTCTCAAAATTGATGTCCTATACTATACAGAGGGAAAATGCCAGAAACTGAATCAAACCAAGCAAATTGGATGAAAACTATTCACGATTTTCCATAGAAAAAACATGAGTGCTGTAAAATTATTTGAGAACACCATATTAAATAACATGGAGCTTTAGAAATAGAAAATGCTGTTAGAAACAAGGATCACCAAAATATACTGGGAACACTGAAGTATAAGACTTCATGATAGGAGAAAAAATAAGTCAACTACTCACCTATATACAATATAAACAAATCGGCTGAAAAAAAATTGTGCAAATACTAAGTTGACAATGCGGATATATATATATATATATATATATATATATATATATATATATATATATATCAACTTTCATGAAAACAGCAAAAACTTCATGTCACAGTGTAGTATTTTGGAGGTTTTTTTTACACTATATATTATCAGTACATTTCCTTCAAAATGATAAAAACCGTATGTTGGAAGCAATTTCAAAGATTTCAAAACCTTATCAAGAGCCAAGAGAACAATGAAGTCCACCTCCTTAATAATTATTCTACTTTTCCAGCACATCTCAAACTTGGATTTAATGGATTCCAAGACAATACCTTTTTATTAAACTTTCTTGGATTATCTATTCTATCCTCTCCACAGAGAAGGCTTAAAGGCTCTCAGACAAAGAGGATGAAAGTGATACAATTCTATCAGAGGGAATGACAAGAAGGGGAAAAATAGTTCTTCAGTTTTTAGGAATATTTGTACAGGTATGATTACCTATTCATGACAAGAAAAAATAATTAAATAAAAAGTACAATGGTGTAAGTAGTTTTACTCATTTTTAAGAGTAAAAGCTCATTAGAAACCATCAACCAAACTGTCACCGAAACTGTCGATATAGATTTCTTCATTTTTCAAATGGTCTGGCTGGCTATGAATGTATCTAAAATCAACGGATTTAGCAGGCTGCAAATTCAAACACTTACTTCTTACTATTTTACAAGATATTTTTTTTGTTTTTTTAAATCCACCCACCACCCCAAAAGCTTTTTAGGGGAGGGTTCGATTTGCAATGTATATTTATACCAAATTGATCATTTAGTTCATGTCCATTTGTTTTTTTAAAAAAGCTTTTTTTAGAGATCACTGCCATCAAAGAGTGAAAGATACAACTTAATTGTTGATCACCCCTTTTTCAAGTTTTGAATTGATGTGGCATGGTGCCAAAAGATGTTGGTCACGTCACAGTTTCTATTGAGTGACTAACTACACCAGTTTTTGTTTTATACTTAACGATTGTTTCTTTATTTGATGAATGAAAAGTGAGCCTAGGTGCATTATAAATAATTTTAGCTCTTAAAAGATTAACTCTTAAATTCATACAAAGAAAATAGAATTTCTATTTCATGGGAAATAACTTCAGGTTAAAATCATCTCCCTTCGACCATCTGGCAAATGTTTTACATTTTTTTTCAAAATTCAATTCACAGGAGTGTTCCACTATTTCTTATAAATTGAAGAATTAAATACAAGGAATTATATACTTCACTTTCGTTTCTCAAGAAATAACTATTCACATTCAATCAAAAATGATTTCTAGACAAAGAAATGCAGAGAAACTTGGCAAAAATGCCTTGTCAGAGTATGAACAATCTCAAACTTATCTAATAATTAACGGCTAGCAAATCAATAAAATAAATTTCCATGCAAATTTTTGCAATTTACATGTCATTTTACCAACACAAATTTCTACACACTGAAATCTACATTAGCCATATCATGCCAAGAACCATTCCTCAAAAAGATTATTCAAAATTTAGATAACCAAGTCAGAGAATGTTGGTTATTTATACAAGCCTCCAAAAACTGTCAATTACTTGATCTTTGATGATCTTCAATGAGTAAATATTACATTTTTCAAGTGAGTAAATGAGTGAACTCCCACAAAGCTGCTCCTGGGGATTTATTTGCAGGAAAATACAAGAACCTTGATAATACCTGAGAAAAAAAAGTCTATATAATGAACAGTGTGATTTTTTTTCCAGTCCATAACGATGAAAAAAAAAAATCAAAAAAGAGAAATGAATATATCCAAATTCTTTTGAGAGGATTGACTAGTAAAAAAAAAAAACACCAACTCCTCAAAGAATCCTAGGGCAGATGAAAACATGGTGACCACACTCAAGACCATCAGATCTGTGAGTTTACTAACATAAAAAAAATAAAGCAGGATACCAATTCCTTCTGTCTGTAAATTTTACTTTATTGCAACTACAGGAATCTAGACTTAAGTAATATAAGGCTCTATCCTAATTAGCTTATCACTATGCTTAATTAGAACTGATTTATTTTATCACCAAAGGTTGATTTCAGTACCCAATCTAAAATTTCCAACATTTGCAATATTAATGCGAAGTAAAGACTACCATCAAGGAAAAAGAGTTGAAAAAAGATTTCCATAATTCCCACAAGTCAAATCTACCATCTTAAATCGCCATGGCTCTCTGGAAACCAGCATGACCTTAGGTAACATCTTAAATCATTGTCTCAGTCCAGAATGTTAGTATCTAAACCATTGATAGGGAATATGTTTCAGATTATGGTGGGTGGGACAAAGAACTTATTCATATCAGCCACTCCCAGTGCTGACTCTTGAAAATCTTCTGACTTGAAGGAAACATTTTCACCAATGTTGCACCAAGTATAAAGTGTTGTGTCTTCTTCTATGAAATGCATTCATGAAGCCTCTTCCTTAGCCTAGATAGAGACTACAATACACAAGGCCTTTGTTGAACACCTAATGCATCATATAGAAAGTGGAGAATTATGAAGGAGATCCATTCACAGCTTCAAATGACCTCTGTTAAAATCTCAAACATTCACAAACCATGTGCTTCAGGAACAACCTTTACATGACAAACATTTGAATAGAGGCATTTACCCTTTAAATAGTTCACCATTTCCTGTATAAAAGCAACTCACAAAATAAATTAAATAGAGGAAGAACTTAGAATAGAGAATTGCAAATTGTTCTTTCAGAGATATACATTGATCCCTAGGAACACAATTACTCCTGTTCCCCAAACGCAATCTCTTCATTGGGGTTCCTCACAGAACAAGTTAAAATTAACTTGAAGGAAACTTCTGTGTTCCACAACTAACACTGGAAGTACTTGTACATCAGAGATATCAAGGGGTAGCAGGTGTACATTAATGCTGATAGTCCAGTATTACCGAATCATGTACAAAGATGAAAAAAATCTTTTTAAGATAGCACCACTGCATACATGACAGTATATAGATATAAATAACATTCAAAGAAAATTTAAAATGATTATAAATAAAGGAAATAAGATTATTTTATTTTCTAATAACACCACATGTTTATTGGTGATACCAATACCACCTCTTTGTTCAGAAGCCATTGTAAGTGATTACATACGAAAGCACAATAAATCCAGGGGTCATAAAGGGAGCACTTAATTGAAAGACTGTCTCCACTGAGGGTGTAAATTAAAAAGGCGAGGGCAAGAGTTATCATCATGAGGCAAATGTCATGTCTGACACCTACCGGTCATTTTGCGCACTAAGCACAAGACTGCCAATTTCAAATATTTTCCATATTTTTTTGTAGCGGACAAAATATTCACAATTAACAAATTTTGTTCAGTATTTCCAAAATTCGTTAATAAGAGGGTTTATAGTACATAGTAGAAACCTTTTACAGAACAAAATGCCATTTTTTCTTAGTTCAAACGAATCTTTTTAATGAGTGAGATTAATTAGAATAACTTTTTCACAGTACCTTACAAAAAATCTTGAACCTCTCATAAATTGATTAATCAAACCATTAGAGTGAGCGTGGTAATAACCATATGGGTGCCATTAATTAGCAAAGAGCAGACATTGGAGTTTATGGCTAAAAAAAAACGTTTGATAGGGTCATGAGACATGGTTTAAGAACACCCTTGTAAAGCTTATCTGTTTTCCTTACATTTCAATCCCTGATCCTGAAGGCAGGATGGAAGGGGTGGGTATAAGGAATTGATGATTATGAGTTGTGAAATTCTTTAAAAGAACACCAAACGTGATAGGTGTAGGAATGAGAACAACTATTAAAGGTTCAATTCACTGCAATGATTAAACCCATCACCATTCAAAATAGTTTCAGAATGAGGAAGGTAGTGACTGTAGATTCACATTCACATAAGTGTACTAAATCCTATTCTGAAAATTAAAGGAAGACAATCACTATTGATAGAGAATATACTTTCTTAATTTCTAATGAAATCTCCCCAAAACAAGTTCCTTCACAAGATTCTCAACTCCTTTTTTTTCAAACTGCTCAACGTGTGTGTGTGTGTGTGTGTGTGTGTGTGTGTGTGCACATGTGAATAGCCAAAAAAAGTTAATATAATCAGTTAACTTGGACAACAAGGCAGATCATAACTAAATCCATCATTAACCTAATTATCATACTATATCCACAGGACATTTAACAACACAACACAAATATCTATCTTTAATTGCACAGAGGGAAACATAGCATTGAAAACTCAAGTAAAATCATTATTTCTAGGGTTTTCTAGTTCTGAGTTGGAGTCCAACAATTTTAGCTAAATCGGATTCAGATATAACTTGAAAATCAGTTACCCAGCATCCTGAGATAAATGCTACAAGGATCAGAATTATTCTAACTCATAGAAGATGAGGAAATATCTTTACTGAGAATCCCCCTAAAATATAAAGTATTTTCCCGGGTGTAATTGTATGAGAACTGCTCTCACAAACTTGACTGGTAACTTGATTTCTTAATTTACCAGCAAACTATGGTGCCAAGCTCTCTCAGGATACAATACTTTTGTGGGGGGATGACTCTTTGTTATTGATATTCAACAAGTGTGCCTCGCTAAATGAGATTGAGAAGATTTTTGCACCAATCTTCTGGGTAAGGGAGACTTGCCTTGAAAAATAAATAAGTTCTGACTCTTTATCTAAGCTCAAGTATTGACTAATGCATGGATGTTAGCATTTTTTAGCGATTTTAAACGGGCAAAATTTTTTGCTAAGAAAGATTAAAAAAAGGCCAAAAAACACCAAAAAAATGCTTATAAAAAAAGGTTAAAAAGAAATGTCTACACACTTTCGTGCTATTTTAATAATTTTCATACAGCCACATCTTTGTCTGAGATTTAACATCCATGTTAGATTTACCAGTGAAGAAAATATGAACCGATTAAGTAGGCTTCCTCAAAGTCAAAGTGCTCTGCTCAGATTTTAAATTGTCTTTCTCTTCGCATTCGTATGGGCATTGAACATCAAACTATATCAGTTAGCCTCATACCCTACTCTTTGAACCTGTCCCATAACATACTCTTTGAACCTATCTCACACATGTTCCCTTGATATTTGTGTAGGCGTCAATAAAAAAAAAATCATTAAAATCATTTTGAAGAAAAAAAAGAAAAAATTCAGTGAAATATTCTCAGGTCCCTTGATAGAAATGGAATTCCAGATTCGCCTGCAAGAATTCCTGAAATTCAAAAGAATGTGCCTATAAACAGTAATGATATTGAAGGCTAAAGAGGTGAAGAAAGATGTTTGCTTAATGGTTTGATGAATGCAATGTTCTGAATAAAGAAAACAAGTGATAAAAGGTAGCAATTTTTCTCCAAGAGTCAATATGCAATAATTAAGAGTATTTCTTAGATAAGATCCATGCTCTATATTGAGTCTTGAAGCAAGATTCCAGTCTACATTTCACTCACTAGCTATCAGCCCACATTTCACTCACTCAGCCTACATTTCACCCACCTAGCTATCAGCCTACATTTCACTCACCTAGCTATCAGCCCACATTTCACTCACCTAGCTATCAGCCTACATTTCACTCACTCAGCCTACATTTCACTCACTCAGCCTACATTTCACTCACCTAGCTATCAGCCCACATTTCACTCACCTAGCTATCAGCCCACATTTCACTCACCTAGCTATCAGCCCACATTTCACTCACTCAGCCTACATTTCACTCACTAGCTATCAGCCTACATTTCACTCACTCAGCTTACATTTCACTCACCTAGCTATCAGCCCACATTTCACTCACCTAGCTATCAGCCCACATTTCACTCACCTAGCTATCAGCCCACATTTCACTCACCTAGCTATCAGCCCACATTTCACTCACCTAGCTATCAGCCCACATTTCACTCACCTAGCTATCAGCCCACATTTCACTCACCTAGCTATCAGCCCACATTTCACTCACCTAGCTATCAGCCCGCATTTCACTCACCTAGCTATCAGCCTACATTTCACTCACCTAGCTATCAGCCTACATTTCACTCACTTAGCTATCAGCCTACATTTCACTCACTTAGCTATCAGCCTACATTTCAGGTTTTTTTTCTTTTACAATCTCAAAAAAATGTTGAATCTAAATCTACACACCACTTAATGGAAAATGAACAATGATTCTTGACTGTCACATAGTGACAGATGGAAAGGCTTTTGGTCAATTATGATAAGACTATAGAACACTCGATGAAAAATCAACAAAAATAGATTCATTAAATGAAAAACAGATGCACACATTGTTAAATATGGGTTTGAACCTTGAGTATCAACAGCAGCCAAGTTTGGAAGGTAGGGGGCACATTTCATTACACATACATTAGCTCATACAAAGTTCAAACTAGCTGAAACACTGCAAAAAGAGATTTTCAAGCAAGGATACTAAACAATATGCGTTAAATATCTAAGAAGAGAAATCACCAAATGGAGACAACCTTTTATACTAAGGAGTAGATGATTTGTTTATACCTTCATTATAAGCATTTCAATCTCTATAAAAAACAGATGCGCTTTGAATACCAGAGTTCTACCTGATAAATTTTAAGATCTTACATTCAATTACAAACATAAAAGAAACTATGTGCACCAATATTCTCTTCAGAACTTCCATGGTACAATATAATCATATGAAGGAATCTGCTTGAAATTTTTTTTTAGAACAGTCAAAAATTTGTAAATTATATGAAAATTAAGCAGTAATCCTGCATGTATCCATACTTAGGTTGCTTTGATCCGTCATCATTGATAAAGGAAGCAACAGCTACACACTTTGATTGGCAATCTATCATGGAGAAGTTGATTGCTAATGTACTTAATAATAATCTGATGCAGAATGCTGGTAATGATGTCAGAAACAATTGGATTCATACCTCTCAAATGCATACACACATAAACATTGACAAAAGGATGCAACTGCTTTCCAATAGAAACTATTCAGAGTTTTCCCCCCTTTCATCCATCTATTGCAAAGTGTCTAAAAAGGTTCTTCAACGTTACTCACTTTTTTGTATTCAACAACCTTTTCCCTTCTATCAGTATCCACTTCCACTTGTCCGCATCGAGAAGTCCATTCAAAAACCCACAATGGTTCTCAGCAGACAGAATCAATATTGTATCCTCAGCAGATGAAGACTCCAACCACACCTTACTCTGGGGGAGCAGACCTCTCAGCTCTCCAGCCAGCTCAAAACCTTATCATTCATGACTAGTAAAACATATGAGAATACCACTGGTTTAGACAATATCTCTATGCTTGGCATCATTCTGACTTGAGATAGTTTTTGACATGCATATCACACAGAAATAAGCACAGCCTGCCTCAAGGAAAATGGACTTCCAAAGGTAGAATTTGAAAGGCTGAATCTATCTATTCTTTGCGATTTATATGGATTTTCATCTGAATAAATACTACGGTAACTTATGTACAGAGACAAAAAAATACTAGTCACTTACATTTATATCAGATAGGTACTTGAATACCTATTTACAAAGCCATATTGCTGGTACAAATGAATATGAAATAGTTGGTTTATCTAAGAGATTTTTTGGATAATCAAATATTTAATGAATTTGTTGATTTATTTGGGTGTTAACTACTGAATTTGTCATCTCTGAAGCCATAATAGCAAAGTTAATGTTAGAAGGAATTTGAAAATTATATCAGTATTAATTGCAGTCCAAATAATAAAGCAGCAGTCTTAATTTACAGCTTCTACAGTACATTCAAACAAACTCTGAAACTGGAATAAGTGGGTGGATGAATAAGTCTGTAGTCTGACAGGTATTTATCAAATCTATTTTGACTTGAAATTTTTTAGGTATAATATTAATATTCATCACCGAATCAAGTGCATTCATAAGGAAGAAGATGATGTTGAAAAATATTTGTTGTGTAAAATAAATACTTTTCTCATTATTAAGCTATGGACTATGTGCCTATAAACAGATTACCAAAATATTCTCCTTTGTACTGGTTTTAAACAAGTAATACTACGCTCAGTGAAGATTACATGACAAAAGTGCCGTTTACTCAGCCACAAATAGTATTAGTTTTAGAATTTCAAAATTTGAGATAAGAAATATAATTAATTACAATTAAAAGTAAAATCATTTATTGAACAAGCCAAAGATAAATTTAGAAAGCAAAAGTAAAAATCGACAATCATATAAAAACAAAGCTATTAACAGCCACCTGGTATTATATCAAACTGAACAAAATTCAATAGATATATCTGGTGTTCAAGTCAAAAAGATGCAGCCTCTAAATAATTTAACAAGCAATTTTCATCTTATTTAGATTTGTGAAAAACTTGATGTTTGGCATCATCTTTGTACACTTTCCTTGATGTTTTTTATTATTTCCCTGTTTATATTTGAAAATGTTTGCATGCTGCCATAGATTTTATTTAGCAACAGTTCATAATTATAGCATTATTGAAACATCAATTTAGTCAGATTTACAAGACAAAGCAATATAAAAAAAATTCTTTGTCAGGCTGCATAATAGAACTTATATATTTGCGATTTTGGCAATTCTGCATCAAAGCTACTCGAGAAAGTACGACAAAAGGAATTCTAATCAATAGTTTAAACGAATAAATTACTGGTCATAAATTTTAATCAGACGTCAATTAAAAGTGAAAAAAGGAATTATTCAAAATCTGTGATCAGTAACGTTTATAAATTATGTATAAATCAGCACTATGTTTCAATTGATCATAAAATTTAGATAATAAACAAGTTTATCATTAACAACCAAGTTGACTACGCATTCTACTGAAGCATTTTTAATAGCTTCCCCTCGTTAAATTCCCTCCAAGTAAATTATTGAGTCACCATAGCCCCCAAAATGGCTGACCCACCAGCTAAGTAGGCTACAGATTTTTCTCTCTTTAAGTGTCTGTGTGTCTCTGGGTACTCCTGGTTACATTTTGGGGGCTACAACCTTAAAAATTTGCATGTTTAATTGAAACTGAAAATGTCTTATTTTTGCAACGGGGGCCCCCGTACTTTTTGAGGTCTTTATTTGGACTTATTCTTTTTTGATAATTTTAGATAATCTTTTAGACACATGGTTCAGGTATCTATGCAGACTATTGTGATTCATTTATTCAAGATACAGATATTAGATTCGTCACGAAAATTATTTCAGTCTTTAGACCACAGTACTCTCTAATCTTCAATCCCTTTCACTAACACTTGTCTCCTGTATATACTTCACTGTTTTCCCCACTTCAATCATGAAATCTTGCAAGATAGAAAGTAGTAACTATGTGTAGATACATCAATAAATCTGCAACCTGATGACAAAAAAGGCATTTTTATTTAAGACAACAAATATTCCATTTTTCAACAATCTGGTATTGAAAAAGTGTGATCCACTACTTCATGATTTTAGCCTTGTCTGAAGATCTGAGAAAAATGATAACTCACCAATTCAGGATATAAAATAACCAAGGTCAACTCACCTGAAAAAGAATTGAATAAAATTTTAGACATAGGAAAATTACATTGATAGAAGAAATTTTCTAAAGAAATTTCCGTTAATGCTATTTACATCTCTATAGCAACTGCATCTTAATTGAAGCCATCCTTCCCAAGAAATGGATAAAAATAGACTAGTTGCAAGCAGCAAAAGGTTCTTTCTTTAGATTTGCTCCTTCATAGTAATCCTTATAATAATAGAAATTTGCTTAACCTTAGTCAGATAGTTTCTTCTTGAAAAAAGCACTTTACCTTTCACCCCCAACGGATGTAGGCTTTAGATATTTCACTATATGGTTGTAGATTATGAGTACCAAAAAGATCCATGATTTTGGAAGCAGAAAAATACATTTCTAGGACTGAAAAAAGATTAACATTTAGAATTTCAGAATACTGAAGACTTAAACAGCTATTGTTACCATAGATTTGGTTACATAACTTGAGCTGAGAAAGGGCATATCATTCAGTAACAAGTTAAAATTATCATTTCATTATTGTTTTTTCTTTCACTGCATTCATTTTAATAGGGATACAATTTTTTTTTTGTATTCATATTAACCAAAAAGATTGAACAACCATAGCCATCAAAGATGGCAAAGGGTTCTATCCTTTTTTATAAGTACATGTGTTTATGCATTGGTGTGTTTGCTCAAGGGCTCCTGGCCATTCAATTCTATCAAGAGAAAAAAATATCTTATGACCTTTTCTGGGCCTTATTCTGACAAGTTTAATAATTTTTTTGTGAATTCTAGCACTGTTTGCCGTACTGTTTTGTCTGTACACTAAAAAATTTGCATCAATACTCCTCTAGACCCAAAATGAAATTTTTCTTAGCATGACTTTAAATTTTGATACTACAGTTTTCCAATTATTGACTCCAATGCTGAGGGTTTTTTTTTTTTTCTTCAATTCTACCTACAGTAATTTATAGTAGAGGAAGTACTACAAGTCATTATAATGAACTTTTATCAATACTATTTATCTTCTCAATTTTTCAGTTGCTCTATTACAACTTTACTAAAAAATAATACCAACATACATTATACTTTTCCAATGACCAATTTTTCAGAGACATTATTTTCATAGAAACCCTCCAAATGTCGCCAGTCATCAACACAAATATGTACTCAATATAAATCATATATACTGGAGTAAAGCTTCTGAGAATCATTATTTAGCTTCAAGTTTTATGACCATAAACTCCACATAGCAAGGGATAACCACCCAGAGAGCAAGTTTTTTCAGCTAGTAATAGAAAAAAAAACAGGAGTCGGGTATCATGAAATGCATTAAAAAACATAAATGGCAATGGGCAGGCCATGTCGCAAGAATGTCAGACAACCGCTGATAATTTAGATAAGTCAAGAAAATATTGGATACATGACAACCATGAGATCTGACGAATCTTGAAGGTCAATGTCCAATGACAAACATTAAAAGGCTGATGATGATACTAATACCGCATTTAAAGGAATCAGTGTGAATCAAATTCTTCATCAAAGCAAAGATCTACACACAGAACACATTTGGCTAGGGGTCAGTACCATTTGCAGTTTCTTCCAACGAAGTTACTTCATAGTTTGTTGGAATTGAGCAGAAATTCGGTACTGGAAACTATTTGACCAAGGCGCAACATTTGTATACATCAAACTATAAAAAGCTCCCTCACACTAGCAACAGCCTCAGCCCTTCCTACTTAAAAAATTGATGCCCCACCATTTCAAGTGCAGAAACTTAGGAGAGTCAAACTAACTCTAAGTATGCTAAAGTATTTGAATGTATAATGACCATTAAAAAATATCCCCTTTAAAATTGATTATAGGAGAAAGAAATTGAATTTATGCCAATCATCTCATTGATAAAAGTAGAACTGTTACTAAAAAAAAAAAGTGTTTGGTTAATTTAGTTCATTGGGTTGTAAATGAAACCTGATTTTCATAGAAGCTTATAGTTTATTTACCGATTACACTAGTTGCATTACTACCACTAAAGTGGAAGCCAAAGTTTTTGGAAAACCCACAGTTCAATGGTTTAGAAAGATCACTTGGGTAGTGCTATGTAGTGAAGTATCAGAAAAAATAAGTTCAAAATTACAATAACAATCAATTAGAATAAAAATTTGCTTTGTTAATTAGAAATTACAATGAAGGGTTTACGTGACTTCTCGTATTACTATTAAATTTACAGACTTGCATAATAGGTATGCACACAAGTACAATTAGATACAAATAACTATATATCTTGATTTTTGAAACTATAGAGTAATAATGCAACTCAACCACCAGAATCTCTTCCTCTTATTATTGCAATTGTAACTGACGGATTTTCACATGATTGACTGACATTTCCTCTGCCAAAATTAAGCAATTCAAACTCTACTGAAGCAGCAGCAACCAACACAATCCTTCACTAATAAAAATTCTTTTTCTATATTCACCAAGATTTATCTTTGTCGCAAATTGTTTCCAGTTGTTTCGAAATGTTCAACACTGATGAAAAAGCCTGGAGGAAAGCTTCAGGCTTACTATCTCAATAAGAGATAACTTCGGATTTTGCATGTATTGCATTTTAAAAAATAAAAAAAATTGAATACAAAAAAGTTAAACATGTCTGTTGAGGAATCACGAGAACAAGAACTATAACTATATAGTTTTAGCAAGCAACAAAGTTTTTTCATTATATTAGAAAAATCGCAGTTTCATTTCAAGTGAATCCTGTGGCAATTAACCTTTAATTTACATGGAATCAGAAGAACACCTGCTTCAAATTGATTGTAAATACCGAAAGGCATCATCCCTACCTAATTTGCAACATACATCACAGAAGGGATTTACGAAAATCACTCAACTTTCGGGTTAACTTTACAGAAATCAATAATTATTGTACTGTTCATTTTGAAAGAGGTACAGACCTCCCCACATTATAGTCCAGTTCAAGATATAACATGGGTGGATGGAGGACCCTAAAATAGTAATCTACCTACAAAATAGCTAAATTAGTAACTGGTTATCGCAGCTCAGTTATAGAGCAGTTGGCTTTCTTGGAGCCCAACACATGTTATAATGGGAGATGTCTGTATTAGTATGTTTCCTACAGAGGAGCAAGTTTAGAACTTGTTGCTGCAGGAAACTAGTTATTTTCATTCATTTCTATTGAATAAAATTCTATTTCAAAACAAATATTTCGATCGAAGAGGTAAAAAAAAAATATATAAACACAAGAGAAGTTCTAAATTTTGTTCAGACAACTGAACCCATTCTTTGTGATGTTTACTTGACATTTTGGTCGATCCATTCTTCAGGCTTCAGGTGTGCAAAACAATCGGAAAAGGAGGAAAAAAAACCTTATTTCTCCAGGAAAAAACAAAATGAACACAGTGGTGCAATTGTCCAAATAAAATTTAGAGTGTTGAATACTCTTTTCAAAGTTATAAACAATACATGAAAGAAGTGTCTTGAAGCTTCAATAGATTTGACTTAGTAATACTAATTCTTACTTGAGGCGCCAGCAATCAAACATACATCTCTAAAGAAATTCCTGAAAAATTTTGATGACTATTTTTGAATTTTTCTGTTCATCAGAAATTTTAATGCTCCATGTACGTTGATATTTTGCAAAACAAACCCTGAGACTTTTCACATACTGCACATTTTTTTGTCTTTGAAAATGTTCATTTTTTGAATAATTTCTTGAATTTCTAATCCAACAATCATTATATGAATAGACTGGCAACTTTCACCCATACATTTACATAAATGAATTCAAAATAAGCTTATTGATATTCAAGAACTTCAGAGAATCTTCAGATTTCATATTGCTTAAAGAGAAAATTCATTACATTCTTAATTAATGTAAACACACACTTATTAGTTATAATTGCCCAAGCTCAATTCAAAACAAATCAACAGGTGCAAGAGAACTTAGTACAGCAAACGTATGATATAACAAGTCTGGTTATTTACTGAATGGAAACTATCACATGACCAACGTCTTTTGGTAACATACCATGATGGGGGTGATCAATTAAAACATAAGAAGAAGCAGTGACCAATGAATGTTACTTCTCTGCCTTTCGTTGGGCAGTAATCAAGAAAGTCTGAATTTTCAAAAAACAAGAGGACGCTAACTAAAGACCAATTTAGAATAAGCTTACAATGCAAACTGAACCCCCCACCCTTCACCCACAGAAAATCTATTTAGAATTTTCTTTCAAACATTTTTTTTGTAGACTTGAGGGGTAAATGTTTAAATTACTGGCTCTATTGCTCCATTGGTATGGCCTGTACGCAAATATAGCCAGCCAAAATTGAAGAAACCTACAGCTTCTAGTTGTTCCCTTAATTCAGGTAAACTGCAACAAGGTCAAAAGATTAGCAGAATTTAAAACAGCAGAAATCAATTTCATTCATCATGTAGCTCACTTCATGTATGCATTTCCCACAAAAAGTGCTAGGTGTTCAAGCCCAGGCTGATTTCAATGCAAATCGGATATGTCCTCACTTGGAAGTTTCTTCATCCAATTTTTCTCTAATTTGGCTATGAACTATACCAAGCTAAACTCAGTAATCCACTCAATAAAAACCATCAAGCGATGAATTTCCTTTGGCTGCATACTGTGTTGGAGGTGATCAATTAAAAAATTGTACAAGTGGCTGATAAAGGAATAAGTTACAATAGAAGACCCAAAAGCTTGACATAAAAAAACAAATGATGCCAGACACATACCAGGGACCTATTCAACATAAACTTACATTGTAAATTGAATCCCCAATAAAAACCTATTTATAAGTTTCAATAATTTTATTTTCACAAATAAACACTGATGCTCAGAATCCTGCCATTATCTATACTCTTAATAAGCATTATCCTTCTAACCAAATCAAAATATTACTTTTTCAAACTCTTACAGGTACAGGCAAAAGCAAACCTGGCCAAATGATCATTGAAATTATCTCATTCAAAGCCATTTTACTAATTGTCTCATGACGAGGCTTTGTGAAGAATTCAGTGAATTTTAATTCTTTTTATTATTGTAGAATCAAATTAACAAATAACGCAGACTGATCGATAGAGTAATTAAATGCACAACCATTGAATCTAATTAGGTGACGTCAATCTACAATATGCGAAGATCAACACATGAACTACTTTTGAAGATAGTGCTTAGGCACAAGTGTTGATGGTCATTGCAACACTTTAATGCATTATCTTTAGAGAAACAAAAATCCACTGCAGGAGCGATCATCTTAAATTGGTTGTCAGGGCTGCAAAGAATTTAGCAATTAAGTGGTAATCTGTCTAACAGCCACTTTATCGATTTGCTTGAAAGCAAGGGACTAACAATTGATGATCGTTATTGTGTTTTGTTTAATATTTTCTAACCGATTCATAAAATCTGAATGCATTTGTCGACTGGATGTTGATAATGGCTTGACAAGCTAAAAAAATTTGTTGTTTATAAAATATGCTTTAGCGAAAACAAGTTCAATGTCGCAAACTCTAAGTTTTTATTTTAGGATTAATAATCAATTTTTTAGTACATCAACAGCTACAGAAGCTACGTTTCACGCAAGAACAGATTATATGAAATATTTACCGAGTTTCCACATTAATTAGTATACGAGCAAACAATGTATTCCTGTTCACATTAACCCATAATGTTTCTACCAAATGAGAAGTGTTTAAAATTGCTTTCCTTCATTTTTGTGTATATGGAATTAGGTTTGTTATCAGAAGCTTTGAATAGCTAAAAATAATAATGCCCAGTAATATTAGTCAAGTAATGTTGGATAAGTATAAAAGATGATCCACAGTTTGAATATTGAGGGTTAATTTTAATCATGACAAAAAATTGTATTATACATTATATGTACAGAAAATTGCTAACATTTCTACTGAAAAACAAAGCATCCATCTTTCATAGTGCTATCGTTTCAATATTGGTCAAGTAAGTAAATGCCCTTATTCTGGCACTGCAACAGCCATCCTTACCCAAGCCCCACATATTATTAGTTCCTCCTTGTTTTGGAGTTCTTTGAGATTTTTACAATACTTGAAATAGACAGAGGCAAGTTGCATCACTCACTCCATTTTACCCATAGCTAGGAGGAGAAGAAGTTAAATTTATGCCTTTCCCAAGGGCTCAAGTGCCACTGCCAGTGCCAGTCTGAGTTTAAACTTGGCCCACACCATCCATTTTCTGCTCTGTAAACCAATCAGCCAGTAGCACTTTCATTTTCCATGCTCGTAGAATCAAAAGTTCATTTTCATTGCTAATCATAGAAAAAAAGATATAGCATATTATTTACACCTTGCTTATAACTAAGCTGGTTTGTAGTCAAAGCATTAGATATCTATGAAGCAACGTGTTTGGGGAAAAAAAAATCTTCAGAAAGAAGCTAGGCATGAAACAAAAGAGAATTTGCAGACTTTAGTGATTCAATGAACTTCGACAAAATCAATTAAATAGCAGTAATTGCTCAAATTAATTTCATTTTATTAGTTGAACAATTGGATTAAAATGCTTTGTGAAAGTGAAAAGGTGCAACAACCAAAGAGAAAACTAAATTGTAATTCTGTATTTTGCAGATAATGTGGCCTGAGCAGAATTTTTTTCAAATTTTTCTTTCGAAGGAGACTCTTTATAAAATAAATAATAGAAGGAAAAAAAGAAAGAGCACTTCAAAATAAATTCCGTTAAGTTTATTCTTTAAAACAAATTCGATAGTTGAACCATTATTTTATAATTACTTATACTGAACCTAATTCTTTTTAAAAATATATCAACACTTTGAGTCTGTATACTCTTGCTCCTGTGGATATGGACAGTAGATAATCTGAAAATAATCATGTAATTCCTTATAAGACTTGAACTCATCCCACATCTCAAGAGCCAATCTTCTTGGGATGTCACCTCAATCACTTTGAATATGGAAGCCTTGATGTTCAAGCAGAGCAGTCTTCAGTCATTCTACTTCCTCTCTAATCTAATTCTATGTCATGTTTGTTTTACAATGAAATAAAACTAACAAATATTGTCTACCAGGTGTATTAACAGATATCAATCAACCTTCTTGTAATAATTTTTTTTCAAAATCAACTAAAAAATTCCAAACATCAACTTTTTAATTGTCAATAAAAGAATTTCCAATTCAAGAGTCAACAAGATCATACTATAGAGACCTATTCTCACTTTCTATTTTGCAAAATTTGTTCCAATCTGTCATATGAATATGACTGGAAACTGCACAGAATTCAATTTACACCTAACATTCTCCCTAATGATCAACAGGTAAAGAAGTCAGTGACTATGGATGAAGATTTCTTAACTGATATCAGCTCAAGTAATATTTCTGAACAACCACAACAGTGAATTGTAAAAATGACTTGACTGAAAAAAAATAATCAGAAATTAAAAAAGATAATCTACTGAAAATCTATGATGAGATCTATAAGAATCTAAAATTGCTATTTACAGGTAGGGTTAGTCACTCAATAGAAACTGCTTTGACACTAGGCTGTGTTGGATGTGATCAATGAGAAAGTTGGAAAAAGGGTTGATTGATGAATGAGTTACATTTCTTATTTTTTGTTGAGCCTTGATCACTGAAAAAGTCTGAATTTGAAAAATGAAAAAAAAACCAGCATGAGTGGTGCCAGACACAAACTAAGGGATCAATCTAACATACATTTACATTGCAAATTGAAATATCCCACCACAGTAAAAAACCTATTTAGGATGAGAATTTGAAAAGGGGGGGGAAAAAAAATTTTGAATGATGTTTTCTTTACATAAGGAGTAAATATTGAAAATTTCAGCCCTTCCTATGCATGAGGAGTAAATATTGAAAATTTCAGCCCTTCCTATACATAAGGAGTAAATATTGAAAATTTCAGCCCAATGGAGATCATTAGCAAAGCCTACACATGTAATACATATAGCCAGCCAGCCCAATTAGAAAACTATAGAAACTCATGTTGATAGTTTTGGTTGATGGTTTCTAATAACAATGATGTTAGTTACAATAAATTGAGCATCACCAATCTAGCTACTTTTATTAATTCAATTCCATCCCCAATTCAAACATAATTCCAGATGGACCACAAATGGAAGGATTCATATTTTAGACGTCTGCTCCATTCATGCTATAACAGAACTTCTGAAGAATAAGGTTTTCAGTATTCAATGTTCATGCTTAATTCATCTGCATCTCAGATGGTCAATTTTGAGTTGTATTTTCTATGTCTCCTTTCAGGTTTGGACAGAAAAGACATTCATTAATGTGACATCTAAAACCCTTCCACAAAGGTCAGGTTTCTTCCACACATCAGAATGATAAGAATCATATATCAATTATAATCACAGATGACAAGTCTCCTAGAGAGTAGACTTTTTACTGGAACCATCAGGTAAACAGATTGAATTAGATTTGCAGACTATTAGTTTACACTAATAAAAAAAGGTATATCAATCAGTGTTGAACAACATCTTTTACATTGATGTATAGACCAAAGAAAAGGCCGAAATAGGTATCTTTGCTTCTATCCACACAAGGGAAAGCAACAAATATAATATATCATTATATACTTAGGTAAATCAGTAGGTCCATAGCCTAATGATGAAAAGCATCCCTTTTACATAATGAACATTCATTTTTCCAACACAGTCTCCTTCCTTGTCAATGTACTTAACTAATAATGTATGAGCAATCCTACTTTGCACATCTACATGTTGAAAAAAAATGCTTAGTGCTGTCCAGTATGAAATTAAGTAAAATTAAGTAAAATTAAGTAAGCTTTCTGTTTTGTTTCATAAGACACAGTACTAATAGTTGAAGGATATTGTCACCAACACTAATGGGCCAATGATTTAGAGTATAATGTTACAGACTATTTATCCAGTAGCAAGTTACTTAATTGAGCCTGGCCTTGTACATAACCAATATGGCATAGCACCTTGTCCAGGATTGAACCTATAAACAAGTCTATTCAGTAAGTCACTTTGCTACTGTCCAACATAGTGTCAACATAATAATAGCCACTAGTCAAAATGATGAGGGGAAAATTTTTCAACAAGATGATTTAAATACTTTTTAGCATAGAAATTGAGGAGCGTTTTCTAAAATATTAAAAAAAAAATTTAAAAACTGTTGGTAATCTTTATAAGGTATTAAAAGAAAAAGAATCACTGTATCAATCAATCCGATTCCCAAAGGTAAGAAACATTTCCTATACTGACAGATAGATTACATTTTATTTCTGGTGCAGAAAGAAAAAGCTCCAGCTGTCATGAGAGGTAAGAACTAATAATTTTTTGTAAATCTCTAAAGACTATAAGATATTTTCTGATTTGTTTCTTTCATAATAATTATTATAGGTTGTTTGCCAATTCAATGTTTACCATTGCAGAATAGGAGTTAGAATCAATTTCACTCTAAAGAGAATTTCATGTATCACCTAATGTTGACTAATATCAACTATAGTATTTGTCACTTTGAATCTAGTGCCAAGACCTTGAGATTCAATTTTACTTGCTTTCACACAAGATGACCTTGAAAGGACTATTACGATTGTCAAAGATTTGATTTACCAACTGGAGTGAAAAAATTTTGGACCAATTATAAAAATGATATGTTGGCTAATTAGCAACAAGAAAATTTGCTGCATCAGTCATTAATTGGCAATTAATTCCCTCTCAACATTTGCTTTTTAAAAAAAAAGGGGAAAGAAAGAAAGTACTGCAAAAGGAACAACTTGATAAGTTGTTAAGAGTCTTCTTTCACTCCTAATGTTAACAACACAAAAATGTTGAATGGGAACAGCTGTTTCACAAAGTGCATTTTGAAAGATGTGTAAAATACATTCTAAACATGCACAATGTTTACAGTGGTTCATTTAGAGAGGGACAGAGTTTGACAAAAACTAATGAAAACAATGTGAGAAACATGAGGAAAGAGAGTACTTTTGGACAGCATGCAATCAGTCCTTGCGTAGTCATTAACGAGACATGTTACAGATGAAGAGCGCTGGATAAAAAGTGACATCTATAAATTACAGCTTTGGGAACAATCAAAATTTTTGTGTTGAATTAATCCACATCCATAGAGTTAACCCTACTATTGTTTCATTTCAGCAGACATTATCAAAATTGACAAGTCCAGTGTACAGAAACTTTCATTTCCACAGTATGTTATGCACACACACACACTAACACAATGCAGGTTTATGACATTTCTGAAAGACTTAAAATTCGATGATGATGTCCTTGAGTTTCTGCCTGAAGGTATCTTATTACTCACCGCCACCAGAGACCAATTTAATCACTGTTGGTGATTTTAGGTTATTCATATATTCTAACATATCTATCTACCTATTTATCTGTGCTTTGTTCAGCCCTAAACATTCATAGAAGAAACTTGAAATCATACATACACACACACACACATAAATGAGTAAGGAAGTTTTTAAAAATCCCTCCCCTGCCCAGATTTTTATTGGGTGAGAGGATTTTCAATTTACAATAATATCATTCATGCTTCTTATTAGAAATCTGTACTGTTAAGTGATGAAAGTTCAACAAAGCAAGAAAAGTAACTTATTTATAGATAGGCCTTTCACCAATCTTTCAACTGATCACCAAGTCGAGTGACTAACCAAAACCGTTATTGTTTTTTCAATCATGAATTTATGATTCAACCATACTGGTAGTATTTTCATCAAAGCAACTCAATTTTACCGCTGAAATTGCTTGATTTATCAGGTAAAAAGCAGTTTATATGGGTGGCGGTGATTCATAATTTCCCTTGGAATCCTAGTTATTTTCAATTCCTTGTTTACAATGTTTTATTCTTTTGTACATTTGTCATTATTCATTCTTTTTTTCAGGAGAAGTGGTTTCAATTTTGACTACTTGACTTTGGACAGCTACAAGATTTGCATGTATCCAGATATCTTCAGAGAAAAAGGAAAAAAAACTACTTTTTCAAAAGGAAAATGATGCAAAAACAGATCTTAACCAAGCAAAAAGTCTCATTTTGCTTTGACATTCTAAATACAAGACTAAATCTATAGTATAAACAATCACCTGAACATTCTTCCATTTACTGAAACATGTAAATTATGTATTGGAACCAAGGAGGAGAGGAAGAAAAGGTAGATGTGAATACTTATAGAGATAAAAATAGAAAAATGATGATTAAAAAAAAACATGAAAAATGTACACAGAACAGTTTAGGTAAAATTCAAGGCTTTTGTTTCTTTCCTTTTTCTCCACGGTCTGTTTTTAAATCAGAAGAACAAATTAAGAGTGTTTCTCTCATTGCATCAGTTAGTATGCTGGTCTTGCAAACTATGACCTACAAGTTCTCATTTTACTGTTGCTTCATTATCTTAATCATGTAACTGACTTACATTAAAGATTACAAACTTTAAGATTCAACAAGTCACTACACTATACATTCAGAAATAAGGGAACAAGAACAATCCCATTCCAAGCAGGATTTTGATCAAAACCTACCATTACTATAATTCACCGAATCATTCACATTAATCAACAATTGACTCCAATTTCTTTTTCCTTCAAAAGTAAAGTGTAAGAAATCCCTTTAAACCAGCAGCATTAAGAAAAAAATCATTATTGATGGGATAATTAAGTCAGAAATAAATTCATTTCTCAACCCTTCTACCAATTAAACATTTCTTTCACCATTGGCTTACCAATAGAGAGAAATTATTGTCATTTCTGATAGCTAAAACTGAGTGTTCACTCAGTACCGTATAGCGACTAGATACACTGCCTATTTGATGCAATACTTTGGGCTCAAACAAGATTCCAGTATCCGATATTAGTCCCAAGTAGTACTGTAAAGCTTGGAGAAAATCAATCAGTAAAATGGTTAAATACCAAGAATGATTTCAGGTTATTCCAAGTATTTCTTGGATACAATAAGTTAACATCTCATGAACACTGAGAAAAGAAGTACTTGAATGCAAGTGACAGAATGCTTACTTCTACATGCATATCCAAACAACTTAAATTTAATATGATAGAATTCTCAGAAAACTCTTTCCACTGAACAACTATTTAATACAGCTGCATTTATTACAAAGAACATTTATTCAGATATCATCAGAAGAAAGTTACCATAAATGCTGGTAGGAATATAATAAAAATCATTTAATTTTTTCAACAATGTGAAAATTACACTTCATCCAATGTGCTTGTAAAAAGACTAGGGGACCATCTACTTAAGCTCAATATAGACAGTTGGGGGGTTTGGATGAGTTGTATTGAGTGGTTGTCCTCCAAATACCCTTGTAAACTATTTGTATTACGGTCCGGCATATACAGTATTTCCCACTTGACAACACAATAAAAGATGTTCATATTTACTCACGTAATTTTATCAGTCATTAATAATAAAACATTTCCTTTGTGAGAAAAAAATGTCCATGTTTCTTTCACAGACAGCTGGATAGATTTCAAAGAAATTTTGTATTATCCACACATTGACCAAGTTACTTTCATGAAGTAGAATAGAGTCCATCTAAAAAAAAAAGGGGGAAAAAAAGGGGGCAAGATTTGAACTGAAGGTTATAAATCAGAGCTTTAGCTTTGGCTGGCAATTTATTTCTTTTGCTCGGAAGAAAAAAAAATCTTTTAAAAGATTTCTTAGAAGCGTACACAATACACAGCTAGTATGGCTGAAAAACTGGGTTTAACATCACAGTGCGAAGTTGATTTTTCTCCCTTCTTCAAGCAGTTTCAAGATCCTACTTTCAAATATTAACAATGAAACTGACGCTTGCTACAAAGCAGACAGGTGGAACATTTTGCTCTTGAGTGACCTGGAAGAGTTTAAGACAGAAGATATTTCATTTACTAAACAAGACTTGCACATATTCAGTTATCATTTTCCTTCGTCTAATTAACCTACAGACTTGACAAGAGATGAAATTCTAAACTGCATCTCCTGGGAGAAAAAAAATCAGGCTGTAACTAGTCCAAACATCTTTTAGAACCTGAAGGAGAGAAAGAGAGAGTGTGTATTGATTCAATAAGAGGGGGAATATATCTTAATACACAGATTTTTTGGAGATAAGTGGGCAAACTTTAACAGACTGAGAAAATGCTCTTTGTTTTTCCTTAAGTACCTTCTGTTGATGATAGTAAAGATGTCATAATATCAGAATAACAAAACAGCCAACTTTCTAATACTGCCACTGAGTACTAATACATGATGCCATATTCAAATATAAAAATGAAGAAAAAGATGGAGCCTAAAATGTGATTGAAGACATCAAGTGCATAAAGTATCAAGAACATCAGGTTACAGATAAGAACATTTTTCTTAAAGAGCCACTCGAAAGTTGCAAGAAGTATTTGCATTTTATTCAAAGCGCAGCCATAAGTCGCGTAACATCATACCTCGGGGAATGCAGTTAATACGATTAAATGTGAATAACAGAACACAAGAAAAATATTTTCTCTAAATATTGGAAGTCAAATATCCAAGTTGAGCTATGGGTATTATGCTTTCTTACCAGCCACAGAGACTGCATGATTACATCTGGGAGATCTTGGTGTTGAGAATTGAATTCTTTATTATCATGATCAATTTTGCACATTTTCAATGAGGGTTCAACGCATCACTTAGATGATTAGAATTTCCTCTTCCAGGTTTTATGATGAAAATAAAAAGGTATATAGTGCAAGTTTACTAAGTGGGATTGATAAAGTTTTAATGTTTTTTCTTTTACCATATTTTCTTACATTAATCTGGAAATTGCATGGTTCGAGTTTGTCAGATCAATATATAATCTACACAACACTCAATGTGAGACCAACAAAAATTTGAACATAATGAAAAAATAAACTTTGACGTCAAATAAAAGAGCATATTGAAAAGTATCAAACCGTTATTAAAAAATCATCGACAAGAATATAAGATTAGACATTTACACCTCACATACACAATTCAGTTGTAAAATTTGCAGTTTGTAAATTATTCTGTCATATTTTTTTTTGACGGGGGGGGGGGTAAATAATTTGTTTGAAAAACTGATTTTTTTTACTTTTTCTGTGAAACTTCTTATTTCACAAGTCAGAAATTTTCAATAATTCACAAGAAATACGTAGACTTTCAGCTCAGTGCAAGTTATGGCCAAATCATGTTCAACACAGCTGTTTTTATATGCTCCTTGAAGTTAAGCAATGTCAGGCCTCATTAGTACCTAATCGGGTGACCATCTGAGAATATTAGATGCTGTAAGCAAATGATGATCATATACAGAGCCTCCAGTGGCAATCCTGTTAATCCCTCTAAGGGGGAAATTGATCTCTACACAACGATCAGTAATGCAGCTCAAACGCCACTCTCCTCTAGTCCCCTGGACCCTCTGACTGGCTTGGCTGTGAGCAACAAGAAATGAATGAAGCTCAGAGCAATCAAGTCTGAAAAGAGACATTTGATAGGAAAGAGAAGAATACCTGGAAATCAAACAAACCCATTCACACAAATACACATTGTATAACATCTGCAATCACTAAAATCTTGGAATAATCATTGATCAACATTACCCATAACAGACTGACTTAATCACTGTTGCTAAGTTAAGGTTATCCAGGTGTTCTGACACGAATATATATCTATGTATCAAGACTTTGCCCAGCCCTAACCATTCGAAGTAGAAACTTGAAATTGTGCGCGCATACACACACACACACACACACACACACACACACACACACACACACACATCCTCCCAATGAGTACAGAAAATCTTTTTTCTTTATTCTTTTTTTGAGAATTCCCACACTGAATAGGTTTTTATAGTAGGGTTCAATTTACAATGTAAGTTCATGACAAATTGGTCTCTTAGTTTATTTCCATGTTTTGTTTTGTTTTGTTTTGTTTTATTTTTTGAAACATGAATTTATGGCTCAAACCATACTTGTAGTATTATCATCAAAAAAACACAATTTTACCACCACTACTCAATTAGTGTTGTAAAAAGCAGCATATATAGGTGGTGGTGATTCATAACTTCTCTTGGAATGCTAGTTTTCATTAGATTCATTTTGGATTACTGTGTGTGGTGATATGTACTAGATATGAAAATCAAGTTACTATTCATATTAACATCTTCAGCAACAACATTTTATCGCTGAAGTATATAGGCCAAGAATAAAATGATACGGATTTTCCAGATACTGAATAGCACCACTGGAAAGCAGGTATTGATCACAGCAGTGTGCAGAGGACAAAACAGAGAAAAGGTGCAAGTTTCAAAAAGGGAGACGTTATTCAACATGTTAAGTAATGAAAATGTTACTTACTATAGTGCTGAACATATTAATTGGGATTATATACTTACTTAATTTGAAAGATTAAAATTCAAACCTTCTCAACAAATTTTACTTCCGACATAAAATTTACATGAAAGTAAAGGTCACAAAAAGATTAATTTTAGTAAATTAATTACTTGAGTAATCAGGTTAAATCTTATGTAATGCTTACATACATAACCCTATCATATTTTATTTTCATGAAATCATTCAAGCCCAACTTGATAGAAATATCAAAATTACACCACATTCAACCATCTCAATTTCAAGATTTTTGTTTTTTTTTCTTTGATGATAGATTCAAAAAGTTTTACATGCAGTATTATTTACCTTCTCCGACAAAGTTGGGAAAGGTGTATTCACTCATGTTTGTCTGTTTGTCTACACAATACCTCCCAAAGTTCTCAATGATATTTTGTAGATTTGCGATAGGCTAAGAAGTAATTAATTAAATAGTAGGGATTTGTTCTTTTGATTGAGAGATATTCCATACGTCAAGACGATCAATAGTTAAAAAAATATTGGAAAATTGAAACTGACAGTTACCGTCCATGCATCATAACTATCTACAAACTGATTTTTAATCAGTTTTTAACAATGGCATTGGCAAAGTGCTTTCAAGTTGAAATTTTTTGTCAAAAGATGGGCCAGTGTTTACAGGCTGAATATTTCACCATTTTTAATTACAAATTGGAATTTACTTGGCACTCATTTATTCCCCGGACTAGAAGGGACAAGTCACATGATACCGCTTTGCTAATGAATTGATTTGGATATCATAGAGCAAACATCTTAATGATGAATACTTCTATATACCAACTTCATTTCAATATTTCTCCATACTAACAAACTAATAATAGCTTACTATTTGCCCATACATGTCAACCTTTTTAAAATTTGTTGAATCTTATAACACAACTATTCAATTCCTGGATATATTTGAATTAAATGAATGATTATTAAATGATTATAGAAAAAAAACTTTAGAACTCATCTCAGTGGAAGAGTTCATTGTTTCAAACAATGGATTGGAGATGTTTTCATCAGCAAAATTGCCATCTTGAAGTGAAAGCATCAGCTGTTATAGAGAGAGAAACAGAAAAATAACACTGTTCATAAGTAGAGAATATAAAGAGTAGATACTACAAACAAAATCATAAATTGGGAAGATTTCAACGCTATTGTTAACATGAACAACCATAGGTGGCAAAGGGTTCTATCACTTTATGTGTTTGTGAGTTCAAGCGCTCTTGGCCATACCATTTAGTCTACAAACTTGAAATCAGACTTGGCATCAGTACTCCACTCGACTCCCTCCTAAAAAAAATTTTTTTTGAATTTTTGGGGAAACAAGCCTCTTAGATAACATCCAGATTCTCTGAAATGTGGATATTTCAAAATTTTCTTTTACTATATTTTAGATGTTTCCAAATGGAAAACACCAATGATGTCATAGATAGAATTTATTTGGGCTATATTTATTCTTCAATGGAATTTGTTTTTAGATGACTTCAAATTTTGATGCTACAGTTGTTCAATAATTGAGTGTGATGCTGAGACTTTTTTTTTTCAATTCTCTTCTGTTCTTGGTAATAAATATAGAAAATAATGATGGCTCAAACTATTTTGAGTAAGTCGCTAAGTAGCGTTGTAAACAAAGATAATCTCTAGACTCCAACCCATTAACAGTTGGAAACTCTTGTAAATGCATTCCTAATGTATAACATTTCAGAGAATTATGTTAAAGAGATAAAACTATTGTAAGAGGATTTTCTCTGCCATCATACTGAAAGGATTAATATGGTATTAACCTAATTCTTCTCAATTCCGAGTGCATATTATGAATAATTTATATTATCAAAAGTATGTACAAATGAATAAACACAAAACATCATTCTACAAGTTATTTGAACATATCTGAATTCCTGCCGTTTTTAATCACTAGGTTTCAGCCAATTTTGGCCTTCGTCTGGTGTATCATTTATCCAGTTTTTTCTCTTGAATACAGTGTGTACACATGCTGGCAAAAATAACATACATATTCTCAGTATAAATTATATACCTGAGGAACTTCAAAGAATGTATCAGCTGAAAGCGATTAAAACATCAAAAATGAAGACACTAAGCCAAACAAGTTGAAGGATGACAATGACTTCTCTCAGAAATTCGGACAATATCTAAACAGCAAAGATGAAGTTTCCCACATGTTTTTTTTTTTATCCCCGTGTTCAACCAGTAGTCCATACAAAGAAACAAAGGTAAGGCAAGGGATAATGTCCAATTTGATTAACCAAAATGTATCACATTCTTTACTTTTAACTAGTAAAATTCTAAATGTATGTTTGTGTCAGAATTAAAAGTAGAGACACTTGAATCCTAAAAAACCAATATGAGAGAAAAGTGACTTCATCAATTGGAAACATTTCAAATCAATCCTGTATGCTTCATGATGAGCATTTATGCAGAATATGAACATCAGAATGCAGCCACTTTTATTAAAAATACTAAATTACTTTCTTTTTCTTCGACTCTTCACATTATTTCTCTTTTGATATTTACAAGTACAACACAAGATCAAACATGGGCGAGGAAGATCATCTTGCACCAATCCTCTGAAGGTGTTTTCCTTCAAAATCATTTGAGTATGAAATGATATGTCACCCATCAACACAGGCTAGTGTTGGGTCCCAGGTGTAGTTTATTCAGATTTTTTTTAAAATTGAAAAATAAGAAAATAACGTTCAAGTTGGTTACAAGAAATTATCCGATTCTTACCCTTAGAAATAAAGGGAAAATGTCTGTAATTTATATGTATCTAATTTTTGGCAAAATAAGCAAGCAGAATTTTGTTTTGCAGACATGAAATATGTGGTCTTTCCTCAAGAGACTCCAAAATATGAGATAATTTGAATGTTTCCCAAAGCTTTTACCCTAATTTATCTATGATAGTTATTTTTATTGTTTATTGCCAAATCTTTTAGCCAAATATAAATTATATAAAACTTAATTTATTTCCATTGGTATTGCCAGCTTCAAAGCAACTATAAAAAAAGTTTTGTATACACACAAATGTAATAAAAGGAAAAATTCTTACACCCTGTCACCTTAATTTAGAAAAGCTTCAATTAAACTGAAGAATGCAGACAAAGCAAAAGTCATAAATCACTCAAATACCAGAGGAATCAGAGACTCATACTTTATTTTCATTATTTATTCCCATGTTAATTGGGTTCAAATACAGAAAAACTATCACTGCAAACTGAAATATAGATTTCAGCCTTAGAATTCGAACAAATTCATTAGTTTTTAATTTTATCTGTTAAAAAAGAAAAAGATATGAGGAGCCAGAAGAGCAAAAACATTCATAATTCCCAGGCATAAGCAATACATTTTCATGAAGCATTCCAGAAATACTAAAAATGCAACAAAAGTTAAAGATTTTTTTTTTTTCTTGCAGTAAATTAGTTTTGAAAAAAGGTTTCCAGATCATCAATTATAAATGACAAGCCTTCTGAAAATGGAAAAAGTTGGTCAGATAGACAAATACAATACTGTACAAATATTCTTTCAAAAATAAGACTTAAATTAGATCAATGACTGAAAGTAGAATATTTTTTTCATCTTCACTGACACAAAATTATTTTTACAAAGAAATCTCAGTTTCTTTGCACTGGTATATAACTAAAAAAAAGAGAGTTTTTTTACAAGTCATTTTTATTTCACATTTTTGAAATTGAAAATTTTTCTTGAAAAAAAAAAAATCACGAAATCATGTACGAGAACATTTATATTACAGTCCAAGTTATATTTTTTACTATAGAAAAGTCAGTTATGATTTTTGGAGAGACAAGTTATGCCATCCTCAAAATTGTTTGTATCAAATGCCAGCAGGAAAAGTGGCTAATGTTATTATTCATTATGTTTTTAAAATTTGTTTGTTAACTTCTATGTTCGTTTTTCTATCAATTTCAATGTTCTATTCAGAATATCTAAAAATATAAGGTCTACAAAAATAAGAACAAAAACTTTATTGCAAAGAAAAAAAAAAGGAAAAGCAAATATATCTGCTCCTGAACAATCCTTTCACTGGCATGGAAAGAATCCTAATGTTATCTGTTCAAGTGATGTGGCTCAATAAGGATTTATTCAGAGTAGCTGGGTTTGAATACAACATGACAGACAATGGACAAGCAGAAAGAGAAATCTTGAACATGACAACAAAAAAAAAAGACTTTATAAGATGTAACCAAAAAAAGAAAAATTATTGAGAAAAAATAATGAAGCTGCTTGCACGAAAAATCTCTCTAAGAGAAAAGAGACCTCCTGGCAGATGAGTCCACAGTTGATAGTATAGTTTTTTTTAAAGCTAAAAAAAGTTATTCAAGTCTTACTTTTGCATATTTGGAAAATTTCATGACTTATTCAAATCTGATTTTTTTTGTTCTGCTAAAATTAACTTGTTGGTATCAGTAAATACAAAGCCCAAGTGAATGAAATTAGAGTTATCCTTGTTACAAAGAGAAGTGGTAAAAATCAACAATGGATACAAAGTTTACTCTCCTTGTGTTGACATCGAAGGGAAGTCATTTTTGGCTGCCTAACCCGGAAGGCTTTAGCAACCCATTTCAGGCATTTCAATTTCAAGATTCTGTTAATAGTTTGATACAAATACCAAAGTATTCATGAAATCATAATCCTTCAGAGACTTTAATTCATATACACTTTCCTTTACTGTACAATACCTACAGTCATACAAGTACACAGCCTTTGAGAAACAAAGCACACAAGGGTAGACACATTTTCATAAAACAGTTTTGTAAATACAATGGCTGATTTTTTGAAAAATCCCCACTTTCATAAAGATCCATAAATGGACAATTTATCAATACCCCAAGTGGAAAAATACATTGCAGATTCAACTCATTTATAGAGAAGTAAATTTTTCAACAGCAAACCTCAGAATAAAATTGGTATGATTTATTTTTAGAGATTCAGCTAAGACAGTGATTCCCAAAAGTTGACTGCCACCATGTTGGGTATACTGTAAGCAAGCAGAGATTTTGGGGCTGTAAAAGACAAGGGGTCTAAAAATAAGAAAAGTGCCAAATTCGCAACACTGTCCACAGTAGAATTTTACAAGATGAATTGAAAATGAAAAGTTGAAACTCAAATTTTAGAAAAGGTACCATAATTTCTGGTTGCAAATTTCTAAATTACCAATCATAATCCTGGATTATGGGCCCGAGTGAAAAAATTCTTAATTGCGTTTCTATCATTTCATCTAGTTAAACTTGGATTAAAGGCTATTGCAAACTTTTTGACAAAAAAAGAGAAACTGATTAAAAATAGTCAAATAGGTTTATTAAAGGACACTGATCACTTATATTGAGCCAGATATGGAAAAGTTGAGCTCTTTATATCAGGCACATCCTTCACATTAATTATTTTTATATCAAATAATTCAGTACAATTATATTTTGAGTTTTAGTAAATGAATACTTAAATTTTAACATTTTTTCATCAAAATCTAATTTCTATGTATCATTCTTTTTATAGATTTTAGGGGTACCAATGAAATATATGCTCTAAAAGGGGGGGGGGGTAAATCCAAAAAGAATTGAGAAACACTGATTAATCACATTTTTAGTAGTCATATGGTATCATTATTTTGTAAATAAGTGTGGAAAAATTCAGTTAAAAGAAACTAAATAACTAAATTATCAATGCTTGAACAAGAACTTGGTTGGTGACAATTTCATGATGAAGTATTAAAGATTAAAATTGAGGAAGTGGGAGGTGAGTCTTGCAAAATGTGGAATCTTGTTTAGAATACATGTAAAATATATTTTTTTAAAAGTTCTCATCAATAATATCAATTATACCACACAAATTCTTTAGCTTCTTGATAGGAAGAGGAGACAAATTTTGATAGAACACCACCATGAGTAGTCACGTCAAAGAATCGACCATTGCATACAGGCAGTCCTGCTCAAAGTCTAACATTGACTAGCCAAAAAAATAATGTGGACCAAATATAAGTACCTTGTTCGTTTTGGGGTTTTTTTGTTCTATTCTTGAAAGTTTAGAGATGCATATTTCTCAAGTTTTAAAGAAAATTGTTTTCACCCAGTTAATAATTATGGACCAGTGAAATTTCCAAAAATATTTTAGATGCCCAGACACCAGGGCTTAAATCCTAACTAGTAAATTCAGTAACTGGGATTATATCCGGAACAACCCTCACAGCCATCTTATGCAGCTTTCCTTGTTTAAACATCTGCCTATTTTAAAACAGCAGCTAACAGCCAATTTGAAATTGATACATCAAAAATATATCATTACTGCCAATGCTATTGCTGCTACAAGATACTGTCAATGCTACACGAAACATCTTTAGTGTATTCTGCACATAGTTGCATATGAGATACATGATTATAGCGAGCACAATAGCTTATTGATAAATGTATTCATTTCAAGCGCATTTACCTATTTTTCATAAGATCCAGCAGTTTCAGAGATCAGAAAATTAGCCTCTGGCAAACACTGCTGCATTAGAAGCAACAGCTAAGAATTACATTGCAGCCATAAGAAAGTAGGAATCAGATACAACGCAATTCCGCTGTGTAGTAGTGGTGGGGGGAAATAAATGCTCGTCAAACTTAAGTAAACCTGGGCTTTAACAGATCTGCTTCCACTGAAGGTAAGTAGATAAGTAACACCAGCAAAAGGTGAGATCTATTTTACACACAAGGAAATCGAAAAATATAGCACCACCTCAAGTCAAATAATTTTCAGACTAATTATAGATTAGGAATAAAGTCAAATGAAAAGTTGTAAATACAATAATGATACATTAAATGAATTCAGGAATGCAAAGCTATCATTGCAATTGCATAATTATTATCAATCTATAAAAAGGATGTAATTTGCTTCTCTCTGAGTGTAACTTTATTGAGATAAAAGCCACTCCTGTAAAATGCCAGTAGGAATCTGCTTATGCAAAACATTTATTCAAAATAAAAAGATTGCAAAATGATTTGTCACTTCCATTTCTTCATTTTGAAATATGATAAAACGAGGAATATGATTTAGCATCTATTTTCCAGGTTCATACTAGGATAAAATATTATCTTATGGTAATAAAAATTTTAAAAAAGCAACATATCATTAAATTACCAACTTGATTATTGCATATTTTTTCTTGTTGTATGTATATAGAATATGTTATATTATTGAAATGTGCAGTGAAATAATTCTATTTAATAAGTGATATACACTGGTTGGGAAAATTGAGTATTATTATTCAAAACAATTCAAGAAAAAATGGTCATGAAAAGCAATTTTAAATGCAATTTCAGATATGTCTGAAGTGAGAGCACAGATTGACAAAAAAGAAAATTGCACGAAATCACTTCAGAACTCTTCTGCTAATTATGAATAATGTAATACTAGTAAATTCTATGATAACAAAGTACATCAATGGTAAAAAAACAAAATTTCACTACATCATGACAAAAGTATGGCTAAAACATCAGTGATTCTATCAATTAAATTTATAAATAACCAATTTAGAAGAAAATCTAATTCTTGCTATGTATTAATAATCTACTAGTGGAATTCGTAGCATCCAAATGGCATAAATATCTAGCAAGTAATCAGTTCAGCTGTATTACCTATCTATTAACATAATAACCGACAAAAATAAGAGGATTTTTGATGTTATCCATGGTTAGATTTGAAATTTTAAAATATTTCCATTTTAAACATCATTTCTTGTCGCATAAATTTCTCCCTTCTTTAATCAGCTTTAAAGAAAGGATGAGAGTAAAACTTGTCTTCACTGACATAAACAGACAAACATAAAAACAGACTCAGTAACTTTGGTATTTATGTGTATAGATAGTAATGCAGATTGAAATATGTCATTGTAATTCGTGAGTGACTGACTAACAATATGAACAGTGAGTGCACAAGACATTTCTTGCACAGTTTCAAATCACAGTCTGGAAAGAAGGAGCTTAATAATTTGGATATTTTAGGATGTATGACATAGTGGCCACCATTTGAAAAATGGTAGGATATCAACCATATTATAACACTACTTTTCATCTTATAATGCACATATGTTTCGGTATTGTCTAGGTGGCATTTTGGTAAACTGGAGTGTGAGAGAATGAGTTACTAATTTGTTGGTCAATACCAAATCATGACGTTCATGTTGTTATGAACACAGTGATTTCTGGAAGAAAACTTTTCGCAGGAAGTGCGCAAGACATCAAAGGATGTTCAGTAACTTGAAATCGAAAAATTGAGACATTTGAAATAAATTTAAAAAAGATTAAGATAAGACTATGACAGTTTGCTAGACAAATCTTGAAGAAAGCTGGAGAAGGGATCAACGGAAACATCACTGAACAAGGGATATTGGGGAGAGGAAGGGGTAAAACTAAGTATTAATAACTTATCTCAAAATTTCTTCACACTGATAAATTTTGAAATCAATTCTACATTTCAGATATAATCTCTCTTCTCCTGCAAGCAAGCTTGCAAACCAGAATGGATGAAGACATGAAAATAAATCAGAACCATTTAATTTTCCCAATGCATCTTAAAAAGAAATAGTCATAGATGATCTAGCAAAACTAAATATTATTCCCAACACAAAGTATAGATTTTACCTTTGCTTAAATTCTATATTCTGCCTTCACTCAAAGACATGCATAGAACTTTATAGCCAATACTATTGCCCTATTTTCCACAGATTACTTGAAATCAATACCTTTTCCAAGAGCAACTAATCTCATAATAAATGACTATACTTGGTGAAAATATTAGTAATCCTAAACTATTCATAGGAAGAACCTACACAGCTATTACAACCTCTAACCTTCATTCCTTAACACAATGTTCAGAAGGGCATTAACGTTTTCAATACTTTACCTGTTTAGCGCAAAGAGAAGAAACTTTGAAAGTGTAAATCACATCAGAAAAAAAAATGAAATTCTCATTCTTACACATCTATACTCTTATTCTTCTGTAACATTTTCCATAAAAAGGTTTGTATAACCAATATTCAAAAATTTGGGGGTGGGAGCATGCCATGTTTGGGGTGATCAATTATAAAATTGGAAAAAATGGGTGATCAATGAATAAGTTACTTCTCTCATCTTCTGTTGGGCAGTATCCACAACAAAAGTCTGAATATTCATGAAACAAATGTAAATGTTGTGTTACAATAGGAGGGCAGATAGGGATGGTTTACTTTCATTTTTATTCTTGATTATTTGATTTCATTTTTAAATAATACTTTCTTTTGTTAACGATACTTTTTTGCATGAGTATAAGCAAACAATACTTATACCAAGATACTTAGTCCAAGATATATCACTTACATGTATGTATGCGGGTGCAACAGAGTAACCCATTTCAACCATTGAATGGATGATAGAAACTGCTTCTAAATTCATTTTTCTCTCTCTCTCTTTGAGCAGAGACTATCCTCTCTCTTTGAGCAGAGACTATCCTCTCTCTTTGAGCAGAGACTATCCTCTCTCTTTGAGCAGAGACTATCCTCTCTCTTTGAGCAGACTATCCTCTCTCTCCCTTTCTATCTCTTTCCTTCTATGGGAATGAGGATTTTGTTTGGGTCTTCAACCAAGGTCTATCTACATATTTTCAGTCACTGGAGTAAAAAAGTAAAATGAATAAAGGGTTGATTTTGAATTCTGACATGAGCGTTTTATACTTTCCCTTGCTGCTGTGCACATACATGCAATGAAACACATCACAGTACAGCTGCAGGATACAAACTAAGGGACCAATTCAGCATAAACTTACATTGCAAATTAGATCCCCCAATATAGACCTATTTTGTGGAGGAATTATCAACAAAAAAAATGAAAAAAAAAAATTATTTCAAGACATAATAAAGAGTAGATTTTCAAATTTTCAGCCTTCTAGCTCCATTGGTGCAGCCTGCATGCATGATGCATACAAACTTAGACAGCTAGACCAACTAAAAAACTGTAAAAAACCCATGGTGACAGTTTTGGTTGACAGTTGCTAATATAAATACCTACGTAGCAAAATAGTCCTACGATCATTGAAAAAAAGAACTTATTTCTAACGCTTGCTTTGTAACTATAAAATCGACCTAAATATAGCAATGACCACTGAAAAATAAAAGTATACATCTCAGAAAAATGTTTTAAACTAGCTTTATTGTTCTTAGAAATAATTATCTCATTGCTGGAAGACTAACTGTACACTTATGATAATAAAGCAATATTAGTGTATAAATACAAAATTGGACCATTTATCAAGTTACTAAGTTTATTCTTTTATTGCTTTGTTTCAAAACTTCATACAGCTAGTTCAAAAACATAATGCAGCTTAGAACAAAACATATCCTACACACGAATATACTTTTCGAACCAAAAAATGCAACAAGCTCAAAATTGGTATCAATAGTTATTTTCCGAAGTGCAGAACACCATAAAGGAAACAAATTCCAACATTTGTATTAATATAAAAGGGCTTACAATTACCAATTGTGTATTCCACAAGAGTTACTACCCTTCTACACATTTAATGGGTTGCCTTTTATAAAACATTTCACCATTACACACACGCACACACTAAAAAAAAAAAAAGCAAATGTCAGTTATTACTACAAAGCATAGTCTAGGTCAGTGCAGGTCCCATGACGATGTTTGGATCTTGACTTACAGCTTATTTTCTCAGTCCTGATATCAAGAAGAACGCTCTATACAATTAAATCCTCTAATCTAAAATAGAAACTACCAGACCTTACAACTAATCTTTTTTCTTAATCTAGCCACCCCCTCCCATGTCCTCAACAATTTTTTGTTATTCGAATGTAAGTATACATGCTATGGGAACAACCCTTCGTTTTTATTAGCGTAGGTATTATAATTAAATAGGTCAGTTAACATTTCAGACAAAAAAGTTTGGTTCCAGCTCAACTGGGTAACTTGATAGAAAGAGTGATTAGGAAAGCAAGATACAACAAATGGAATCAGTTATATTTATTCATTGGTCCTTTTTAAAAAGATTGAGTAAAGAAACTACTGTATATACTTGTGTGAAAATCAATCTCCTGTAAAAGTTGGCCCCTATTTTTTGCCCCCTGAATTAGATTTTTTCATTTATCTCATGTAAAAGACAACCTTAGTTCTTCATGGACAACAGATCAATGTTCATGAATCAAAGTATTATACTGAACATGAATATTACAATGAGGAAAATAATTTATTAATGATATTATGTTCCTATCTACACATCAAAATACGTCTTACCAAGAAATCATGAATGAGGCTCCATCACTTATAAATACTGGCAGTTACATTCAATATTGACCTGCATTACGTAGATAAACCACTGCTTCTGAATCCAGTGGTGATGTGTATTTCTAAGAAAATGTTTTATTTCAGCTTCTGCATGCATGTAAACAATCACAGGGTGGCAATACAGCTAGGAGAGAAAATCATTAAGATTATATTAATGGATCAATATTTCATACAGGAGCTAGACTGATATGTATTTACCAGTAATTCACCATAACTATCATATTTCTGAATAGGTATTTATGGTAATGGTAACTTAAAATCATGATAACACAAGTCTGCCTACCATTTAAACATGACAACACTATGGATAACGATACAGCTAGGCTGTAATGCATTAATGTTGAATTATTACAATCAGTTTTTTATAGTCAAAACTTTTTCAAATAAAATACAACGGATCTTTCTTCATTTTCACAGCATTTTGATTATTCCCAGCAGGATTCAATTGGACATGCAGATTTTGATGATTTATATCAGCTACAGTGATCAGCGAGACTGTATGACAGTCAAAAGTTTGATAATTTTCCATCAGAAAAAATACCAGTAGCTCAAAATGATAGTTTGAGTATTAAAAAAATCAACAATAAAAAAAATTGGAGATCAAAGAATTTGTAATTCGTCAAATTTCAAAAATGTCTTGTCGAAGTCAGGTTAGAAGCTTCTTGCACTGATATACTATACCATTTCACACACGAATATGAAAATGTGGTTGAAGAGTGAATATTCAGATGAGCTATGTGGCCTTATCTATGTGTTTTGTAAGTAGTAAGTGCCTCTACGCTAACCACAGTAACAGCCATTCCTGAGCTTTATGTATCACAAGTTCCTCTTTGTCTCGGTTTTTCTCTACTAAAGGTTTGCGACATGCAAGATAGAGGCAACAAGCACCTATTATTTAACCCATAGCTGGAGAGAAGAGTTGGATTCATGCCTTTCTGAAAGGTATTAGAGCCAGTCTCAATCTGTCAGGAGTTTGAAGTTCGCTTGTGCAGTCCATTTTCCACGCTATCAACTGACTTGTTAATGGCACTTTCCTGGATAATAATCTAAATAAATCTTATTTCTAATACAGAAGAGTTCTACTGTTAGTTAGGAGCGGTATCATGCAATAAATGACTTTAAAGAATTAGTTTTCAAACTTATGCATCACCTGTCATGAAATAGTCAACATTGAAAATTCCCCAGTATCTTCACATAAAAAAACGTACATAAAGTATGTATAAAAGTTGAAGCCTTAGTTGCATCTATGAGATTCACAATGTAAAACCAGATCACGAGTACAAAAATCAGTACCTAATTATCTAACCCATTATTTGGGATCATTCCCTGAAAAAAGCCATTGAAGAGAAGAATAATGATGAAAATGCATTATTTTTCCTTTTAGCATAAAAACATGATTCATCAGAGAATCATTAAATGGAAAATTCATTGTAGTAATGCGTGAGAATGACAACTGATAGAAGGCATTTCTCACAAATGGATTAAAACAAATTTCATCCAATGTGAATTCATCTATGCATGACAGAATAATCATCAGTAATTAAGTTCTGAGAAAAAGAGCTAAAAACTATCTATATATCATTAAGAAATGGATATATAAGCCAACAGGAATATTCACTGAGTAATAACAGTTCATTTCAGATAAAGTTTCAAAATAATATAATGCCATTTATAATCAATTGTTAGATTATATATCCATTTCTGGATAATATAACTGTCCGCATTGAAAGAAACAAATAGAGCTGAAATAGACAGCAAATGAACAAAATGAGAATTTTGAGTTGAAGCATTTATTTAGGCCTTCCCATAACCAACAACTGTTTAGCTCAATGGTAAGAGCACCGTTGCGTTGAAGCGACTTCTCTATCAGAGATAGGTTCAATTCCTGCAGCAGACCAATTTTCTCCAAATGTTTATTCTACTTACGTTGTCTAGGGGTAGTGATATATTAACCCTGTAATGAAGGGAGATCATCTCAAATGAGTTTCTATATGATTTAATGCAATTCATAATTCATTCTGTTGGACCAAATATGTCCATTTCTTAATATATAACTTGCGCTGAAGGAGAAGGATAGACAGAGAATAAATTGGATGAAAATTTGGTGTGAAAAGGTATATTTGGACCTTTGTATCACCAGCGACTATTAAGCTCAATTGTAAGAGCATTCCTACACTGAAGTGGCTACCCTATCAGTGGTAGGTTCAATTCCTGCAGCAGCCCCATTATCTTTACTGGTTTATTCCATTTACATTGTTTCATCATCATCAGTCTATTAAAGTGCATTGTTGGACATGAACCTTCCCCAGGATTTGGCACACTTCTCTATCATGGGCGTAGCAGAGCCAGTATTTTCTAAATTCGTCTAATTCATCTCTTCATCATGTATTCTGCTAGCCTCGGTTTTGCATGTGATCTCTGGAGATTCATATTGTGAGTTGTGATGTCCATCAGTTGTCTATTATTTTTGCAACACAGCCTGTCCATTGCCATTTACGTTTTTTTTTTTAATAGATTCTATGATGTCTCGGACTCCTGTTTTCTTCCTGATATACTGTGCTGTCTTGTGATCTCTCCTTGTGAGGTTGAGCATGATTCTCCCATGCGTGCGTTGCATGCTTCTCAGTTTGCGAGTCTGTTCCTTGGTTAGGTTCCAGGTTTCAGCTCCAGAAGTGATTATTGGGAGGATGCATCGGTTGTATACTCTTCTTTTTAGGATAATTGGGATCGACTTGTTTTTGAAGGTTGAGCTTGCTCTGCCAAAGGCTTGCCATCATAAGGCGATTTTTTGCTTGATCTCTTTCTCTTTCATGGGTTTCATAGAAATTTGTTATCATAGGTAGATGTAGCGGTTTTGCATCTTCGATTTTGATGGTTATGTCCTTATTCTCAATGTGATCATTACACATAATTTTCATTTTACTGAAGTTCAAAGGTGAGTGATATATTAACAGAGTAACAACAGGAGATCATCCCGAATAAGTTTCTAAATAATAATGCAATACATATATATATATATATATATATATATATATATATATATATATATATATATAACCACCAATATCTTTAGACAGACAAATTTAAAGAGCTAGAGATATTGAGAGAGAGAGAGAGAGAGAGAAAACTTGGAATACTGTGGTATTTATTCACCAAGGAATAACACTCAACAACTGTGAAATGCATAACGAACAAGTACTTTGTCATCTGCTGCATTTCTCATTCAGAAAGGCAGCAAGAAAGTGAACAGCAGTTATTGAAGGTGCTAACCGCAGCTGTGCATTTCCACCAGCCAGAGAGGAGGAGGGGGAGAGTAGGGAACTGATAACACAGAACACAGGTTATGGAAATTATCCATATAGATTCAGTTTAAGAAAAAAAAAAAAAAAAAAAAAAAAAAAAACACAAACACCAGTTCTTAAAACATTAATGATTAGGTAACAAGTAATTAACGCAGGATTTACATACACTCCTGTGTGCTATTAATAAACTGAAACTATCAAAAGACAATTTCTATCTCATCCACAGTTATTTGGTTAGCTCTAATAATCATGGCATTAACAGTTCTAACAGATTTCTCAGGAGTTTCTTTTCAATCAGCTTATGCTCGTTTCATTTTCTATAAGCATAGGAATGAGAAATAGTGGAAAAATGTTTTCCAAATTGATTTTTCAGTATTATCTTTCTACTGGGTGCAGCTATGTCAGACTGAACCAAAAAACATTTGTAGAACTATTAGAATACTTGGAGCCTCAAAATAAAATATTACTAGAGTTTAATGATATCCCAGGAATGCAAATAAACAACTCATGCAATCAAGATGAGGAAAATTTTGATTTGCAGGAATGACTTCTGAATCCAATTTCTATACCTTGAATAGTTACAACAATGAATGGAAAGACATTTTACATGGTTTTTCACAAGGTGTTTCACTAAAATCTAAACCACTTTAGAATTAATGAGATAACCTAATTGTAAACTGAACCCTAATTTGAAAAGTTCTTGAAGAAAAATGAGATTCCTCTACAAACTGGACTTGTAAAAGACTAGCCATCATTGAATATCAATTTTATGAACAGTATCTTCCCAAGTCTTCTAATTTGTTTCAATGTTATCAAAAGGGAATTTAAATTTGATTTCAAATATTTTGAGATTAGAACTCATCAAACATAATGATCAGAATTAATCGTACATATTTTCGCAAACCATACGTATATATTTGTGTGAGTGCATTGTATGAGTGCTCGGTTAGACCAGTAGGAGAGATGCACCACCAACCTTTCATAAAGCATGCATTTAGTAAGATGTCACTTTTAGCTGAGCCAGATATCTTGCTCCGGCCTGTGTTTGGATCCCTTGGCTATGATAATGCGAGTTGTTGTGGTGTTATACAAACTGTACACAGCATTAAACTTTGCATGGGTATTGATGACAATTTCGATCTTCCATCATAAGGTTACCATCTTGCCATCTCATCTCGTCATTTTGTCATCAAGTGCATAGTTCTTGAAGTCCTCCGGCAATGGGAAAGTGTGTACAACGAGACCTGTAAATCTTTGGTAGGCTTCAAGAGCCACTGTGAGTCTCATGACTGCTGAGTATCCTGCAGTCAGCAATGATCATATTCACGAGTCAATAGCCATGATGCTCATCCAAATGGACAAGATACATTTTTCGTACAAAACTGTATACAAGATTTTCTATTCTACATTCACACCAAAAAGAAACCATTTTAAAATGGTTCATCAATACTTTGATTGAAAGTTTCAAAATACTTCAAAGTATTTAAATGTTTTGTTCATTCTGATTATGTTCAGCAAAGAATTCAATACTGTAACTGTATAAAAATTACACTTACTCAAATACATAAAAAATATTTACTATAATAATGCAATACATGTATTCACATGTTCATTTTTTGTCTGTGACACCTTAAACTAAAAGAATAGATTTTGTTACTAAAGGGAAGTAACCTACTTAATGATAATATAGAAGAGTTGGGTCGCTAGCATAATTTTTTGTATTATCCACACAAAATGTTTTCATATATGCTGTCAGTTTTCACAGCACGAGGTACATTAATTGTTACATAAGTTTCAATTGCTACTCAAGAAGATAAGCAGCCAATTTTATCTTCAAATGATAACGTTAATATTCTGCAAGTGTACGATATCTCCTGTGGAGTGAAAGGTGAAAGCCTTCTTTTCTTTTCTTTTTTTGATATGTATTCTTGTTCACATCCACAAAAGAAAAAATGGATTTGTGGATTACCAGAATGTTATCTTAATGCAAAACTACACTCTTGACAGCTCAAGATAAAACTGCTGAAACGAGAGAGCTTTAAAAATCAGGGAAAAGAAATTTTTCATCACTATTTGCAAACTTATTTGCATAACCAAGGATTTTCATTTTTTTACTAAAACATCAATTATCACAAAATCAGTAAAGAAGATGATAAAAATGAAAATGCATCAATCTGAGCTGAGAATGCACAGACTATTCTTAACAGTATTAATACTATAGGTTAGAAAGAGAATCATGCTCAACATCACGTAGAGAGATCACAACATAGTACAGTATATTAGAGATAACAGAGAACTCATCAGAAAACTCAAATGGCAATGGGCTGGTCATGTTGCGAGAATGGTAGACAACTGTTGTACATCACAATTTACCAAGTAGCTCTTTAGAGATCACATGCGAAACTGTGGCCAACAGAATATAAAACGGCATGACAAACTAGACAAGTTCAGAATGCGATAACCATGATAGAGAGGTCTGGTAAATCTTGAGGAAGGTTAATGTCCAAAGATGGATGCTAAAAAGTGGTGATGATGAGTTTAATAAGCGTCATTGGTATTTTTTTCATAAAAAATTCCTCAATACAATCTTTTTTTGCTAATCAAGTACTTGCATGATATAGTATTTGAGTAATTTTTACAGAGAATCGTTATTCCTCCTTATCAATCTAGATATAAAGAGTACCTTTTATGAAAGATTCAAGATAGTAATTTAAACTAAGATGCGGTGCATTTGTAAAAAACAAAGCATCAAGATTTCCTAATAAAAAAACCTTTGCAGTTTTTCAAGTGATAAGTAGCCTTGAATGAACTGAAACTTGAGATGAAATATGCCTTAAGAATCAACATCCAGATGCTCAATTACCTATCTTTACTCATAATTCATAAATAGACAATACACACAAAGATAACAAATACCTACACACATAACGCTGTAGAAATGGGTCCATAAATATAGTTCATCATATGGTTCATATCCATACCAAAAGAAAAAAAAACAGAACATGACAAAATGAGGTGAATAGAAGATTCAGTAGCACGTGCCAAGCTCTAACATCCTCAGTAGGCCGAGCATAGAAGTGTACACCATATGGGAGACTGATTAGGGAAGAGCAGACATAGGGCTTAAGGCTCCTTAATTCAACTACACCCTATTAGCCAATGGCTAAGTGAATATATGTAATAGATTAGTATCTAATGACTAGAATATGAGTTTAAACACCAAGTTAGGCAGTGAAATTCATATACTCTGATTCAGTGGGAGAGGAAGAGCTGAATCGCAAGGAAGAAAAAAAAAAAAAAAAAACCCTATCCTCAAGCATGGACAGTACACTGAGAACAATGCACATTTGGTTCTCACAAGGTTATCAAACATGAGGCAGTAGAAAAAGCCCTGAGGGTACAAAAGCAGAAACATTGTGACTGTAACAACTACAATAAAGGTATTATTTGAATAAATCCGTGATCCAAGGAATTCTAAGTTTGTTTTGTTTTGTTTTTTGGGGGGTGGGATCATATTAGAGGTTAATATTGTACAAGTCAAAACAATCTAAAGAAGGGTAAATAATAGCAACACCAATCTAAACCTTGGCTGATAAAAAGTTTCAAAAATTAACTTGATTTTGTATAATTATCCAATATAAAGAAAATATTTCAGATCAGAATTAGAAGCCCAAATGGCAGCCAGTCTTTAACTAATAAAATCCATTATACCCCCTGGATATATAAATATATTCATATCTGCATAAGGGCAGAAGACAAATGTTAATTCAAAAGAGCTGGAGACATCTGCTGAAAGGTCTATAAGGAAAGAAATAAAAGTCAAAGGTCTTACTATAACCCTGAGGCTAAGGTTAGTGATCAGACAGTTAAATTATCCCAGTTTCATAAGTTAAGGCAGCAATATTAACCATACCAACCAGCTTCTACCACAGGAGCACTCTTTGTGCTCTAGGCAAAATTTCATTACACAATTTTGATATACGGCATCAATTTTTCATTAGGCTTCTGTTTAAGTCCTCAGACGAAACAGGACTAAAGTTGGCAGTTCTGGATTGGAAATTACCTGTCATAAACGCAGACTGCTATTTGTCTTCTGGACACAATTTTGTATTCTCTCACAGTTCTCTTTGAATGAAGATGCCATTGTTTTTGGTTTCTATTTCATTCTCAATGTTTCAACTGGTTTCTAATGCTAATCATTAGATATAATTCTGAAAATATCTTTTGAAGCAATGCTTTAAGCAAATATATTACTTAAATGAGTTAGATTGAGAAAATTTTTTTTTTTCCTCAGTAGAACAACAGTAGCATCAAAATCTGAAGTCATGTAAAAAAAATTCCATCCAAATAATGTCAGGATAGATTCTATTTATGACATCACTTTTTTTCCAATGGAAAACATTTATGAATCCCAATAAAGAGGGGGAAAAAATCAACAGACATTTGGATGTTATAAAGTAGTCAGAATAAGGTCCCACAAAAGGTAAAAAAAAGAAAAATTTTCCCAAAAGCTCTTTTAGAAGGGGTCTAGTGGAGTATTGATGCCATTTTCAAGTCTGCACACAAAACAGTATGGCCAAGAGTGCTGGAACAAACCATCAACTAACCAAACAAACTAATACAAATAAACTGATATGGCACATATAAAAAAGGATGGTACACTTTGCAATTTTTGATGCCTACGGTTATTTAATTCAATGAGACAGATCCATTTTTAGACTAATATTCAACTATCACAATCTAACCTACCATAGATTTTTGGCACTTAACAGTTGTGACAAGTTCTGCAGGCTATCACTACTGTAATCCTTGATCCACACAGGGTGCCACAAAAAAATTTAGCAAATATCTAGTTAATATCAAAGTTTTGCTTTTTTCATCTTAGATCATCTTAGATTTTCGTTTCTTTTCGACATTTCAAACAGTTCATTTTTTCACCTTCAGGTGAAGTTTTTGCCAAATACTAAGTTGTTGATTAGGAAATTGAAAACAAGTGGAATTTTGCAATGGTATTGCTGTTATTATAAGTCTGGCTAATAAGATTTCCTGTCATCTTGAAATCTACATGGGCTACAAGAACAAGTTTAGCCTAGTTCGGCATGTTCTACAGATATTACTAGCACCATTTTTGTAAGAAGAAAAAAAAAAACAGGAACCAAAGGTTCGATAACACATCCACCATAATGTTTAAATGCCAATATTACCAGATCGATAATATCAGGTAAGGAGCATCTTATCATAGAACAACTTTCCATTAAGTTTCAAGTTAATCGGCCTGAAAACAGCTGGAAGAATTTTCAAAAAGTTCAAACCCCATTATTGCCAGATCACGTAATCGTTAGTAGAAGAATTTTTATATATAAGGAGCATCTGATCAAGGGACACCTTTCTACCAAGTCTTAAGTAAGTCTGACTTGAAACAGCTAAGAAACAATATGGGGACAGAATTGCCAACCAATGAACAAACAGAGCTTCTTATAGAGAGGTGAGGACACCTAAAAAAAAAAAAAATTTCTCTTCTATATTCATCCAGTGAACAAGAACATTTTACACCTGGCAAGACTACTTCTCAGTTGTATCACCTAAAATCCCCAGTCATTCTAAATACTATTTCACATTTTAGTACTTAGAATGAAGGAACAGTGCAAAGTAACAGGTCTCATATCAGACATGTTACTCTCATAGTTGTGATTACCAAGCATTCTTGTTCATTATAGTCATCACGAGATCTAGTAAAGATCTGAGTCCGAAGAAAATTGTACAAGTGAAAATTTGTCTGAAAAATACCTATTTGAGTTGTGATAAAATTGCAAAAAATATTGGAATATCAAGAAGTGTATCCAACATTGAGTAGAAACTAAAAAAATGTTGAAAATTTTTGTCCTCAGCGTGTCAGAAAGAGTGTTCCAACTCAAAGACAAGATAAAATGTTGGTTGCACTTTGCAAAAATTGATTTGAAATAAATCAATTTTTTAAAAAAAGAGCTCAATAATTTTGACAGTACTGTACTATGAATGAGCTGTGGATTCATCTGACATTTGAAAGTCATGTTAATTGATAACCACCAAATTCACAAATATTAGTATGAACCAAATTGGTTCAGTTCCATTTGAGCAAAGAGTAAATGAAAAAAAAGAAGGACTTTATAAAACAAAATATTCTCTATAACAAGATGGAAATTCTATGTTTGTTCCCATTTTCATCATTTGGAGAAAAAAAATCCCAATTCCCACCAGGAAGAGTTATCTCTTAATTATCAATGCATAGAAATGGCAAAATTATTTTTCATTGATATATTTCCTCCATCAATATTCAGTAGAGGTTTAATAATTCAATTTTCCAATAAAACAAAAAATACTCTAAAAACAAGAAAAACATCAATAAGCATTATCTACTTCAAAGCAACTGATATATTTTGTCATATATCCTTATTCTTGTCAAGCTAGTTCAAGTGGAAGCAGAGAGGACTGAAAACTGGGAGGTCTAAAGTGCAACCCCAAGTGTTGGTTTAGATACACTTATTATACTATGAACTAGTTAATGTCAAAGATATTAATGATTATTTCTAGGAATAAGTCCAATACTTGTATGTACTATGGTGGTTTTACGGATATGACAAGTCCGCCCCACATCTGAAAGTGAGCATCCCTATAAAAACATTTTATCAGCCAAAATGGCAAGCAGCTAAGGAGAATTTTTGAGTGTTTCCAGATCAAGAATGTTATGTTAGACTGGTAGGATGTACTGGAGACTTGGATGTGGGGAAGAGGGGTGCATGCTGCCTCTATAATGACTCTTTTTACAAAAGCAAATAAGTTGCTTGAATCAAACTTTTTAAAAAAAGGAGTATTAATATCAATATTCACAATCTAACACTAAGATAAACTTATGTATTTTTTGTTTAGAGGGCAAAAAAAGGAAAAGAAAAAACTTGAAAACTGGAATTATTAGTTGTGAATGTTTTTACAGTTGTTTACATAGCTTTCAAATATAGTGTACTACTTGGTACAGATGTGTTTATATTACTAATTCATCAATTGGAAATGCATCAGGTAGTCAAAACGTTTTTGGCACATCCACATTGAACCTAAGCAAAAGATAATATAGAAACGATTGAGAGGATCCTATTCGTAAAATGAGCAGTTGAAGTTGTTGATTTTGATTAGCATGGAACAAGCATGTTTGCCCATCAAAATCTGTAGGAGGCATATCAAAAGAAGCAATGAATTAATCACTGTTACTCACAACAAACCAGATGAATTACTATTGCTGGGTTAGGTCATTCAAATGTTCTGACAATTATATGTATCTGTCAGAATTTCACCCAGCCCTTGCCATTCATAGCAGAAACTTTTGCACACACACACTCCTCTCAATCAGTAGGGAAAATGTTTCTGTTTTTTTCAAATTTCCCTCCAAAATATGTTTTTAGCTGGCTGTTTAATATGCAATGTAAGTACAAGCTAAATTGGTCACTAGTTTGAGCCCACTCAGTTTTTATTTTATTTAGTGATCACAGCCCAGCTAAAGACGATAGAAGTAATTTATTCATTTATCACCCCTTTTTCCAACTTTTTAACTGATTCCCACCAACACAGCATATATAGATGGTGGTGATTCATAATTTCCCTTGGAATGCTAGTGTTTTTTTTTTAATGCTAAATGGCCCTCAGGATGGAATTTCATTAACTAAATCCAAGCTAAATACTGGGACAGCTTAGTTCAAGTTTAGGATGACCCAGTAAGTTTTCTTTCAGCTTCATTCAAATTAATACTAATCACTTGGACAATGTCTTATTACCAAGTTTTTCAGGTCAAGTTTAAGAAATAGACTTGAAAGATTAATCCAATTTTGCTTATTTTTTCATCATTGAACCTTATTGAAATACCATCTACACTGGCTGGAACATCACAATTGTTAGCAAGGATATTGTGTATTAGCCTGTTTTTAATCAAGTTTAACTACAAGTCATTTAAATTACAAGAAAAATTCTCAAAATATCAATGAGAATTTCTAGTTAAATCATATTGCTAAGAGGCTAACAATATTTCAGTAAATAAAATAAAAGCAATATTTAAAAAATAAAAAAGCAACAATAATTTGACTACATCTGAAATGGTTTTTGTCAGACACAAAAAGCAGAAAAAATGGTTTTTGTTTATGCCAAACACCCAATGAGTCATTTTAGCAAGTAGTACCACTTTGTCACCTGACAGTGAGTTTATAACTAAACAGGACTGTTACTCATTGTTGCATTCTCACTTATAGCACAATGGTTAGTACACTGGTGTAATGGTCTAATGATTCTGAATTTATTCATAGCAAGATACTCCTAGATGAATTCAATGCCTGAACCTGATCTATAACAAAAACAGTTACTGAATTTACCAATAGCATGTTGGAAATCATCTCAAATCGTAATCAATGCTGCATAAACAATTAAACAAGTTCTCAAAATACTGAAAGTTTTTTTCCAAATGAATCAGAAAACACTTTTAAAATCTGGAGAATTCAATGTTAGGCATTAAGCAAAAAGTTTTAAAATTCATAAAATTAGAGTTGATCAAAGTTTTCAGGCTTACATTCAGTTAATGTGATTTGCTTTGCAACTATCAAGAGAAACAAACCAAAGCGACTGATTCTAATGGAAAGATTCTTGTGTTTTAAATGACAGAACAAATGATGTCTGTCAGTAAAACATTGAAATGTTAAAGGAGATGTAAAGAAAAAAGTTTTAGTGCATTCTTGATTCGGCAGAGTCAAAGCATCTTTTCAGATTAATATATTTCAAGCACTAAAGATAATGGCTGTAATGGGAAAAAAACTATGAAGAGAAAAAACACTAGAAATAGGTGACAAAATGTACTATTCACTTAACTGCTTAGTGCAAACTTTTTCTGCAAAATTCAAAGTCATTCAAAAGTAACTGCAGTGAAAGACACCAGAATCTTAATGAAATCTACTCATTTAAAAGCACTTCAGACATTGGAATATTTGGCCATGATATCCACATCAACACTCATTTCCATTTGAATTGTTAAATTTTTCCTGAAAATAACTTATATTGGTTTGTGGGTGTGATTCCAAACAAAGATTTTGCACTATCTTGCTTGTTCCCTTTTCCATCAATTTTTTTTTTATAAGTGAATGATAATGATAATTCCTCATCTCAAAAATTCAGAATCTAATTACAAAAATAGTTTTATATGACAGATATTTTTCTCAACAATTCACAATAACCTTGCATTTCAAAATTTAGGAATGGGTCATCTTCCATTAGATTCTAATTTCTTTCTCCAACTGATCCACACCCGACTGGGATTTCTTTTTCATGTTATGCAAGGAAATGGTTGATGGAGATAGAATAAGAGGGGGAAATGCACATGCATACATTCCACTTATAAAGCCAAGGATGAATTTTGAAAAAAACAATTTCATACAAATAAAAAAAAAATCAAATTTTCAAAGTAGCAACTATACCAATGATTATATTTTCATAATGAGATTTTCCTCGTTTTTCCACAGCAAAGAATCAAAATGATAAACGAGAAAAGATTCAAGGGTTTGCATCATTAACACCAAGAAATTTCATTGGATTATTCTGCCACACCCACTGCACTCTCTTCAAATTCTATCTTTTTTGGTAATTTCACAATTTTTCTTAGTTTGGCCATCATTTGTGGTTTCACATTGATAAATCCAACACTGAACACCTGAAGGAAATCAGATTTAGAAGTCACTTGGATTAAGACAAGTCTGGTACAAGACCACAATTCTAAGGCACCCTGGGAAGACAAAACTTGCTATTTCAGACTTTCAAAATCAAATATTTAACAATTAGACAGTCCTAAGAAAAAGCATGAATATGAGCAGGTTTTCATTGTATCTGCTTCCAAAACATGTTAATAAATCTCAAGCTTTAATGATATTCACATTTTAAGCTATCTTCTACTTTGTAAAAATAATAACTATAATCTATGTCAATTTAAACTATCATACTACCCCAAATAATTTCAGCTTTCATTTTTTTTTTTTTAAACCAAAATGAATTGATCTATTCAATCACAGACTTAGAAGTTTCAACAAGAATATATTCAAATTATAAATGTATATTTAATGATTTTGAATTATACTGCAAAATAAAGTAAAAATGTAGAAATAACTGACACAATTCACTATGCTGTGCGCAAGTCTCTCCCCAAACATTGTTCAGTCTGAATAAGTGTAACTTTGCAAAATTTGGCTGAATCTATGAGAAATCAGAACTCAAATCATCACAGAATCTCAACAGTTGTAAACATGTACATTGAGCTTTACGATTAGCCACAGGAGTTTACTACCTATTTACACATTGATATCAATATGGGTCACAATAAGTTGTTTTAATTTTTAGCGCATAGCTAGAGAGTTATACAGAATGGTAATAGTTTAACATCAGCCATTTACCATTTCAGATCCTACAATAGGGTTCTCAAACAAATTAATATTTAATTTAAAGTCACAAAATTTGTGAAGCCTCTTACAAAAATCTCTGAGATGTATCTCAGATATGCATACTGGAATATACAAAAAAAATCCTACTTTAATCTAATTTCCTGTAAGAATATTTTTGTCAAAAATACAATGACAATGTTATGGTACCTTTCAATCAGGAAGGTGAAATTAGTAAATTATTATCATGGAATTAAGATCAGTCTTATTTGCATCTTGTAAATATGCAAGCAACTGTTCTTTCCTGGATCTTGATCTAAATCTTCCAATATTCAAGTGAGCTCAAACCAAAATCTCCGATTACTTACAACTTGAAAGTTGCAGTTGAAGAAAAATACAATGCTATCAGGTTTCAAACAATAAATTCAATTCAAGGTTACTTTTGCTGAGAATGTTAATTATGATTTAACTAGAGATAATAGGGAATGAAATGAATAATGGATAGGTTAATAAAATTTTAGATGCATTCAAATATATCACTTTCTAGTTTGAGCAGATATATCTTATTCTAAAGGAATATAAAACAGCAACTTCGAAATGATATAACAAAATTCATCAAAACAAAACATCCAAGCACAGTTCAGAATTCCAGAGGTTAATATTAACCCTATGTGTTTTTGCTGAATTCACAATACCCAGTAAATCAAGTTTAATTCTGGAGTGTATGTGGGAAGTAAGGAAATTAAATACGTTTCAGAAAATCCAAAGGAAAATGGTGATTCAAGACAATGTATATACGTAAGTGATATTTCAAGGAGAATCATGGTCATGTGTTTAAGACTCAGTGAAGAAGAAAAACAATATTAATCATGCATACAACTGAAATAAGATGTTTGAAGAAGATTTAGATGAAAGAGTGGAACAGTTATTTTGAAAATAGAGAGAAAATGGCCTGAGGCTTAACACAGTACAAGATGGAGACAGAAACTATGACAAGTGCCAAGATTGGGATTGAAGCAAAAAGTGCTTCAAGAATAAAACAAAAGCAGCTATGAACCGAAAGGATTGATGCATACATGCAGATAGTACATATTGAATATTCCAAGAAATGGGATTCCAGCAAAATGGAAAAAGAAAACATTGTCAAGGCAAAGCTCCGTACAAAAGATAGACGGAAAGCCAACTTAGAAAAAAAAATGTTCCGGAAACAGATACAAGGTTTTTGCTTTGACTGAATAGACAAAGAAAATAGACACAGAAAACAAACAAAGACAAATGCAAACAGCAAGATAGGTTAGGAAGAATAAATGTGTTGTTCAGGCAAAAAAACACAAAAAAAAAATTTGAGGTAAAAATCTAATTATTGTTATATCTCAAGTACAGCATCATATATTAGATCTGTCCAAAAAAATTGCTTTACAAAATACTCCCCTTCAGACCTCACACATCCCCACATCTATTCCCCTTTTCATAACAGCTAGCAGAGTCCACATTTGGGATTACCATCAGCAGCCACATGGTATTCTCCTTCAATGTGTCCACAGACTGAAATCTTTTGAGGAAAAGCTAAAAATCCAAGAGACAAATTTGAACCGTAGAGAGGTTGACAGATCTGGGTGAAGTGATGTTTAGCCAAAAATACTGTACGAGACATGAAGAATGGAAAAGCTCAGCTATCATGAATGCCTCATTCACACGGTGCACAAGCGTACACAATGGCTCTTCAATACAGACTGAGTAATCCCATGGTTGGGTATCTGTTTATGCATACACAGTAAATTCCCCTTTTTGGTTGTCAAGTTATATCAAGGCCGCTCAACAGGTTCTTGATAATTGCAGGATTTATTCAGGACAGACCCCTTAATGAAGAACTCTCCATCTTCTATTCAGTTCTGATACAATACAGAAAATAAACTATCACAGAGGATTAAAATGAATTATAAAAATGGATATAATTTATCTTCTGTGTTCTCAAACATTGATTTTGAAAATGATCTTGGAATTCTAAAAGTTTTGAATTTTAAAAAAACCATAAACTCTAAATTCTTAGAAAAAGAGGCAGAAGATTACATTTAATATACTGGAGCAAGGCTTATAAGATTACCCGAATAATTAGACACCAGGAGAAAACACTGCTAGAATTTGAATCTTTCTTTAAAATTATTCAACACGATACCAGCAATTTGTTTTACTAGTATTTCCTTCAATGTTTCACTTGTCAGACTTTTTTTTATATATGATAATCTTATAAGCAAGCAGTTTGATTTATGATAAAAGAACCAGTTTTTTGAAAACTTTATCACAACTCCACCAAGTGTGTAAATCAATATATTTGTCATTTGTGTGTAAATTAATATATCTGTTCCTTACTAGATGAGAGTGTGTAAATGATATATCAATTTCCTAAGTTGGCTCTTGAAATTACACCATGAGAGGCTTACCACACAAGTGTTAATATTCAGTAATTTTAGAGTGGAGTTTGATGATTGCTGTTTATGCAGGTATTTCAGTGACAATTCCAGAGAGACATACCATGTTCTCACTGTTTTATATCAGTCATACTGATGCACCAATTACTAGTAACTTACAGCAGAACCTTATCATTGGTTTACTCGTTCAGTTTAAACTGCTAACAAGTCAGAAAATTAATTCAAAAATGGATGAAGCAAAAATTGTATGGTGCAGATTCAGAGAAGACAGACATAAAAAAATTGAGTAAGAAAATTGTGTGCATACATATATATATAAGGAACAATCAACCAAAACTGTTAACATAGTTGTCTTTTAGTTTTCAAATTGGTCAAGCTGATTACATATATATCTATGTATGTATTTATGTATGTATCATATATACAAGCTGCACTAATGGCGCTGAAAATTTATACAGCTATTCTTCATTATATATCTAAAAAAAAATTTTTTTTTTCCAAAATCGCTCGCACTCTTTTTTGGAGGTGGGGGCAGTTTACTACGTAAGTTTATTCTGAATTGATTCCTTATTTGTATCAAATTGTTTTTAGGAAAATCCATCTTTTTTAGCAATCACTGCCTAACAAAAAGAGAGAGAAGTATTTCATTAATCATTCCCTTTTCCATCTTTTAATTGATTACCCCCAACGCAGCCTGCTGCCAGGAGTTGTTGGTAGTGTGACAGTTTCTATCATAACTACATTTATATATTATATATATGCACACACACATACACATATATACAATTGATATTTCTTTGCAATAGGAATTCAATACTCATTATTTGGTTGCTGTTGATATGGTAATGAAATTGATTGCAACATCCACAAAAGCTATCTCAAGATAAAATGAAGTAATGCTGCGAGGAGAGCAAATATACTCAGGTTCTTAATATCCGATTAAATCTGGCTTCTTCAATGATTTCTTTTCATTTGTCTTAATGATTTGTACATTACTGTAAGAGAGTGGAGAGAGGCAGAATGCCATGAAGATCAATTTACAGACAATCAAGGTACATTAGACCCTGCCTTGAGATTAAAAAAAAAAAAAATCAGTGAAAACCAACCAAATTTATCACAATGAAAGCAATAACCAAAAAAAAAAATAAATGAATAAATAAACATACTTAATGAGAAAAAAAATTAGGGGGATTAAGTATATAAATACAAGTCATGATTGATTTTTTCAAAATTATATAACACTATATGAGTTGATTGAACAAATTGCTGACTTTTTTCAGAAATCCTGATGCTCTAACCTGTCACATCAGAGAAAAAAGCCATTTCAATAGGGAATTTTATTCAGAAGAATAGTAAATAGTGGAAGACTATGACTTTCAATGTCTTTCCTTACATTATCTCCAATGTCTACAACATATTAACTACTGTTAAAGATGAGGATTTTTATTCAGCTTTAGTGTGATGCATTTTAGACACCATGGCTTTAGTAAACTAAAGTAGTGCCCTTGCACTGACTACAGCATCAGCTATGCCTGCTTCATTTATCACTAGTTTCTCTCTCTTGGCTAGTTCTTTGGAGTTTGTGATGTGTGGAATATTTATAGGTGACAAGCATCCATAGTAGCATCAGTAACTGTAACATACGCTATGTTATTCATAGCTGGGGGGAATGGATTCATGCACTCCCAAAGGATGTTTGTGCCAATCTTAGTCAAATTTGAACTCAGCTCACCCACTCCATTTTCCACACTGCCAACTGATCAGCGACTGGCACTTCCATCATGGCTTTCAACACCTGATATTTGAGGTTCATTAATACAAGATACTGATGTTCTAAGAGTCAATGCTGTGACCTGATTTAAAATCTTCTGAACATTATTTTTTTCGAATCTGGATAACTTTCTTCAGAGGATGGAAAGTTGGAGTGTCAAAAAAGGAAAAAAAAAAAAAAAAAAGAAGCTTTCTAGTATTCATTTTGTTTGATATCGTAAATATAAATACATTGTAAATATATTTGGGCATATGTAGTTGTTCCTGTTTTAATATATATCTGTATATCTGCCAATTATGCAAATTTGAAAATATATATTACTCAAAATTTAAGCAATTTTAAATTTGGAATAAAAGGAGAAGGCTTTAAATATTTTTTTCAGCAAAGTTGCTAATTATTTCATACTTAACATCTTAAATCATGTAGCACTGAGTAATTTAAAAATCCCGATTTGGGTTTCTTGTATGCACCAATAAAACCAGAAAGTGCATTGGAAGTAAGACTATCTTTTTGTTGCCTTTCACAGATCTGCATATTTAACCTACAGACACATTGCTTCATTTCAAACAGAGAAATAGACAATGAAAAGATCAAAAAGACTAAATCAATCAAAATCTGCAATAAATTCAGTAACAGCAAACCTTATAATAAATTAGGTTCCCAAATTTTGAAGGAGTGTCAGTAGAATAAATATGCAACATTGCTAGAGCTAAAGATAATCTACCATTATATATTCATAAACACTTAAAACTCGATTTGTGAATACTGATACTTATACTATAGCATACGGGAGCATGTAGATATTTACTAAAGATCAGTCTCCTGTGGCCCATAACTAGTAATGATGTATCCAGTGGGATTCACTAGTATTAATCATGTTTTTGCAGCAGGCACTTATTGCATGTACATATATAAGAGACCGAGAAATAAAATAGCAAAAAGTTTTTTTAATAAACTAAAAAAATGTTACTATACAACTAACCAATTAATTCATAACACATTTTGTTATATATATATATATATATATAAATTAACACTCCCTTGTTCAGGGTTGAGCACTCTTCAAGTAAGGTAACTCATTCATCATAAGCTATATGCAATGCTCTTCCAAGTCTGGAATATAGCACTTTGCTGGATGGGGAATTGTGCGTAAGTAAATATATCGCCCAAGTTCAGCCTTACTGACTGTCCAGTTCTGCGTAGGGCAGAGGTAAAATGCCAGCTTCTGGGTCTAAAGCAAAGGTTTTGATCCTACCTCGTGGGATGATGGATAGTCTATAGCCATACTGAAGAGTTGCAATACAACGAAACAGCTGTCCATGGGTGACTCAATTATTATATATATATATATATATATATATATATATATATATATATATATTAATATTGTACATTAGATTTATAGATTACTTAGTGCCCACAGCTTTAGCTCCATCTTGTTGAGGTAGTATTGCAGCTCGCATAAACAGTAAGCAAGCCATAACATTCAATGAAATGAAAATAAGTCAGCAGCAAGATTTTGCTAAAACAAGGGTTTCAACTATTTTGCTAAAAGTTGCTAAAAAATGTTGCTAAAATGGGTTGAACTGTACTCAAGAATGTGAATTGCACTCATAAAATGGATAATATAGAATTACCCTTATGAAGCCACTCTTTTATATTCAAATTTTCTGTCATCTTTGTATGTAAGATTCAAGCCCAGAGCCTCTAATCTTGGCCACTTAGAAGAGTTGGAGTCCAAAGCCCACAACTTCAGCTCCACCTTGCATTGTATTGCAGCGATTTGAAGCTTTTGTAATCATAACATCATAACCAAATTCGCCAATTCCAGTTTCTGCACCTGTAATTGTTACATTACCTGCATCTTTTTTTTTCCATAGTTATTGGAGGTATGAGATGGCCATGGGAGTAACAACACTAACAGTGGACTAAGCAAAAAAGGAATATTTTTCAATAATCTCTATGCATTCAAATATTTTAGCGTGCTCAGAGCTAGTTTCTACCGTTTTAGAATATCTGTATTTAAGACGGTAGGATATTAGTTTTTCAATTAGCCAGCATAAGGGCACTTTTCATAGTTAGATGTATATAATAGTTGCACCTTGGTCCAAAAGTCTCAAGGACCAAATTTCAGTTCATTCGTACCAAAAATTTACACAATTATTGCATGGCTCATTGCTCACCCATCCACAAAATTTCATTAAGATTTTTTTGAGATATCCTGTGAACAGGCACAAAATTTTGGCAATATTATGTGGTTCAGACATAAGTATGGCCAAGGGGAGATAATTGTGCATGGATCCACCCCAAAGTTTGATAATTTCTTCTATAGTCTACTCTCCACCCTTCCACAAAATGAAATTCTTTGAGAATTTATAAGTCATTGTGAGGACTGTCATGAGCATAGATATAAATATGCATAAAAGTTTGTTTTTTTTTCAATTTTTTTTTAAACTTAAAAATCTCACACAATTTGAAAATAATTCCGGGATTCACCAACTCATCCTTACCCATTTCCCCACCTTTCTACATACTTTAATTGAGATTTATTGTTCCTCTGGAGAGATCTTGTGAAAAGGAAGACAGAAAAAAACAGAAAGACAGACATGACCAAATACATATACCTCTCTAACTTGTTCGGCTAATGCAAATTATGTAACACTATAACCATACAACGTGCAAATGAAAGAATTATGCTGGGCCTCACATGGAGAGACCACAAGACAGCACAGTACATCCGAGAAAAGATAAGAGTCAGGGACATCATAGAATCCATTAAAAATCTCAAATGGCAGTGGACTGGCCATGTTGCAAGAATGGTAGACAATCGATGGACATCACATGCGCAACTGAGGCCGGCAGAATATTAGATGGAGAGACGAGCTAGACAAGTTCAGGAAGTACTGGCACCGCGACGCCCATGCTAGAGAAATGTTGCAAATCCTGGGGAAGGTCTGCGTCCAACAATGGACATTAAAAGACTGATGATGCTAATGATGATGATGGTACAAGGTAAGGTGTTATGTGATATACATGGGAAAAATGAAGAAAAATACATCAGAAGAAAAATTAAGGAATCATGCAAGCTGACACTAAGAGCAGAACAGCTTGTAATGGCTGAGCAAGAAAACCACAAGACTTACAGAAGGTCTCATTAAAAGGATCTTCTCTTCTGTTTACTGAATATATTCAAGTAATGAATTTGTATAAAATTGTCATAACTGTTGTAGAAAAAAGTGGTTTGACTTGACTTAACTATGCAATAAAAAGCAGAAAATTACAGACATTTCATCCCAGGAAAGTTATTGGTAAATAATACAGTAAACTGTTTAGGCTTTGATATATATATATATATATATATATATATATATATATATATATATATATATATATATATATATATATATATATACAAATGAAGATCTTTGAAGATAGTATTTTGAGTTAAACAAAAATGTCGCTCAGGGTTTTCTTTTTTACATTTCATATGCCATTTGAAAGAGTATTTTTCAAACTCTGCTTTGAAGAAGGTCGACAAATTGCAATAACTTTTACTTTCCATAAACTTTAAAAAATATTGAATTCTACAAGATTCACATAGCAACTTGGGCAAACTGATGAAAAATAAAGTATGCTCAAATTTAGATCATCACAAAATAATATCAGTGACGTTTATGCTAAATTTTATGACACTATCATTTGCTAACATCTAAAAGATAGTAGTTGCATATCAGGGTTCAGTAGAATAGGCAGCTTAATCCTCACTTACAGTCAAATTTATATCACATTTTACTTTTTGAAACATTGTAGGCCAAAATAGTTATTAACCTTCTGACACCCCTACACTCCTCAATTTTTGGAAGAAATTTCATCATTCATGATTAATTATGAACCTTTCCTTTTTTATGAATCTTACTTCTAACATCAGTTCACATTAATCAAGAACCAGAACTGGTAAACCTCCAGCCTTAAAAGATGAAAGACTTCATATATTATACATTATATATGACTTCAATCTAGGGAACCTGATAAACATCTTGAAAATATCAAGTTAGCTATTGACTATTTTTTGCGTGTCATTTTCAATTCTTTTTAACAATGGACCTTCCACACATTTCTTATTGTCAGCAATACAGAATTCATAGAACATCAGAGCAATAACACTTCTAGCCATAATGACAAAAGCATGAAAGAGCATGCGTTTCAAGGAAAAAAAAATTTCCAACTGACTTTATCAATAACAATATGTAACATCAAAATTATTGGATTAGCCACTTCACTTTCCCGCGTTTGGTTGAACATACAATCAAGCTATTTATTCCTCAAGGAATGTTGAGATATTAAATACTCCAGAATTAATAACCCTACCTCAATATTCTAGAACTCCAAAGGACTGCTAACAGAAAGAGAAACCAGCTGTAAATATATACTTCTTGACCTGTTCTCTGCTACGGACTTGTCTTGGCAAGTTCTCAGTCCTGTAATATTGATGAGATAACTCGTCTTACAATAGGGTGTTTTTCTTTTTTTCTATTACATACATTCATGTTAATTAAGGAAAGAATATATATAATCCGATAGACTCATCATAAATTTTGTTACATTATATAGAAACATTTACTTGAAATAATCTCCCGTCATTACACGGTTAATGTATCACTTAGCCTAGACAACATGAATCTATGTATGTATTACATTTATTAGATATTCTGTTGCATACATTAATTGATTTGTATGAAAGTAAAACATATAATGAAAACTTACTAAATTCATTAATTTTCAAACAAGAAAAACTTCTCGCAAGAATTACATTAAAAGATATACTTGGCAAACAGGTTGAATACATCCATCCATATAAAAACCATGTAGGCAAATTAGTACATATATTTGTATAATTGTTCATATGCTTATCTTGTTAGATTCCCGTTATAACCTAAGAACTCCAAATAGATATGTCCATGTAAAACAGAATAATATAGCTAATGAAATAAAGGGTTATAAAAATACGAGATTATCAGTTGTGATATGATGAAGATCACACCATACAAACTCTCAGGACTTTGATCACTCATCAAAAGAGCTCATCTCTCGCTACTGTTCTATACACGCACTCTCTCTCTCGCTACTGTTCTATACACTCTCTCTCTCTCGCTACTGTTCTATACAAATTGTGCTGAAACATGAAAAAAACTCAAAATTAGGATACTTGAATTATTAAAAATAAATACCTAATAGAATTGCTCTAGGCTCCTTAGTGCCGACCCATACTTAGATAACACCGGCACTTTCGACAGGTATATACTAGTGAATAAATGAAAAGCTGAAGTTCATCTTAAAAATTAAAACATAGGTAATTCCTATGCCAAGCTAATTTTACAGTAGATCAGAATACTATCCAGAAAAACTTTTTAGATTCAGTCAAGTGTCTAATTTTTCTTGTTTAAATTATACATAAGAGAATTTTGAAGCTCTGTGTTCTTAATGCCTACTGACAAGCGCTAAAACAAATTGTTATAAGTAATGCCACTTGAGAGATCAACAATCAAAAGGCAGTCTATATTTACAGACACTTTTTGTTTCATCTTTTTTTTTAAATCAATGCCTCATTGGAAATGCAAATTATCCATAACTCATTTCTCAATTTGTCAAGTGGTTATCTAAAGCCAGAACACAAAGCTTTCAAGTTCATTCAACCATGACAAGATTCAGTTGAAAAGAGAACAAAGAAAAGTAGATGATTGACAAATCAAGGTGACAACTGCTAAATTAACTAATCAGTTGTGATTACAGAGATACGAGCGAATATTCAGCCAAGCATATATTCGAGATAGCAACTAGCAATAAAAAATATCTACAGGTACAGTACAACCAAGAAATAAATTTGGTTCCAGTTTGGTGAGGCTCATAAGCAGACACTCAAAGTTTAAGTCCAATCATAATAAAGCAGCATAACGAAAAAATTTCTGGAATAACATACAAAGAAAGAAAAGAAAAAAAAAAAAAAAAACTCTCACACTCTCTATAAGAAACCATGCACCAAAACAGTCAAAATAGGTTTTTTTCAGTTTTTAAGCTGATCTGGTTGACTAGCTGGCTATGAATGTATGTATATATTATGCATGCAGGCTGCATAAATGGCACTAAGGGGTTAAAATTTTTCTTTCATTTTATGAAATTCACCTCCAAATTTTCGGTGTTTTTAGTGGGAAGGATTCAATTCACAATATAGGTTCATACTAAATTGGTCGCTAGTTTGTACCATTTTATTTTTATTTTTTTTTTTTTTTTTGAAAATTTAAACTTTTAGTGATGCAACACAAGGTAAAAGAAGTAACTTATTCATTAATCCTATCCAACACAGCATGTTGCCAGAAGACAGTTACATAACAGTTTCTATTGAGTGACTAACCAACCAGACCAGACCAGTGTATTTATTAATCAATTGATTGATCAAAAAAAATTCTTTAGTCATATAACAAGTTATTTTTCAAATACTTTGTCTTAACTTTCAACTTGAAAAGGAGCGCATCAGTTTTCAGAAAAAGTAATATTTGAAATATTTGCACGACAGCCACACTTCATAAGTTTCCATCAAGGGAAGAAGCTGCAAAGTTTCAAGCTTAATACCCCACGCCAAGTAAATACGGCTCAAACACTTATGATACACCAAAAAGAATTAGAGCAAAAAAAACATCTTTAAAACTAATATCGGAGGGATTATATTTAAGAGTAGCAACTGCTCAAAAATAGACAGTGAGCTCAATGTGAGCTTGGGTTCATTCTCTGTGTAAATATCAGAAAAATCTCCAGTTGTGAACTGACCATTGACATTGCTGGAGGTGCTTCATGTATTGGTTTAACAGATGAAAGGGCGTATGTTTCTAGAACAACCAGGCTGGTCAGAACTGATAGTTATCAACAACTTTACCAAACAACTTCATATATTATGCTGAAGCAATTACTTCAGTGTAGACTTACAACATTCAAAAAAGCACTCACAAGTGTCTGCTCTAAAATTATGTTATAAATATTTAACACTTTACCTGCCAAATAATTATGAGAAAGAAACAAGAATGTGAAAAAAGAAAAATAGGCCTGTTAAGTGAATCAATAGAAACTGTCAGTGACCAACTACTTTTAGTAGCATGAATTTTTGAGTGGCTGATCAAAGAATACGTTACTTCTTTTACCTTTTGTTGGCCAGTGATCACTAAAAAAAAGCCTGAATTTTCAAAAATGAATAGAAACACCAGCAATCATGAACTATAGAATAATTTAGGAAAAACTTGAATTGTAGATTGAACCCCCACCAAAATCCTACATTAGGGTGAATACCTTTTTTTTTTTTTCATATGTTAACATTGAAATTTCCGCTCCATTATTGCAGCCTGTACACAACGCACACATGCACAACCAGCTAATGAGGCCAAATGATTTACAAACTAAAGATTCACATGTTGACAGTTTTGGTTGATGTTATTCAACAGCAGTGTTCTCTCTACTGAAATTTTTATAAGAGGAGGTCATAATTGTTGATTTTTTTCTTGAAATAATATGTGATGGTATTTTGTATTGACAGGTTTATAAAAAACTTTCATTTTGCAAACACCACCAAAGATTTTCAGTATATATTTCTGGATCTTTCATCACATTTAGAAAACAAAACAGAATAAATTATCCTAACTGAAGCATTTTCAGGCTCAGCATATGCTTTCCTGAAGATAGTTTTGATCATAGGTATAAAGAAAATGAGAAGTTCAGGAAGGCACCATCAGCTATGATTCACATTGTCCTGTAGCCATGTTCAAATTATTCACTCCATTCAATTTTCATTTTACACTGACCCTTAAACAAAAAGTCGTTATTTTCACATTTTCTGCTCTCATGAACCTTCAAGGTGTTTTATAACATTACAAAAACGTCAAGAAGACCCAAGATATTTGCGTTATGACAAAAGAGTAGGGGGGAAAAAATTAAATGTTCTCTCCACGATTTCCAAGTTGAACAATAAAGTAGTCATTGTTTATTAGATGTATAATTATGAAAATAAGAAAAAAAATTCAATTTTTTGTACATCAAGATGAGGCAGAAGAAGAGTCAATTACTATGGCTTCCTATATTCAAGAGCACTTTGAAAAAAGCACTTGTTTGAGGATACAATTAAAAGTATATACAAGTATGTGTGTGTATGTTTATACATATATATATATATATATATCATATAAAATGGAAAACATTCTAACCACTCGTGTAATGTGAAGAGAGCAGCACTTTTTAAGCCAAGAGATGTCAAGTGTATGGCATACAATTACAGATGATAGTTGAAAACATTCAACCATATGCCTTCTAAATCTATGGAATAATGCTTTTCATTGAGCATCAATAGAATGGAATTATAAATCTTATTCCACCAAGTTAATAATAAATCAATTATACATTCATTTTTAATTAATACAACATTTGGTAAGGAGGGCATAAATTAACCTTAAAACCTTATAAGCAGAACTTACCTATATATTTTCATAGACAGTATGATTTTTTTTTCATCCAATTTTAGAAATATTTTATTAGAATAATGAAAAATAAAATTTCAAGAAAAAATAAGTAAATAAATGAATGAAAATATGATAAATAAAGTAAATAGAGAATGAATAAATAGAATAAGAAAATGAATAAATTCCATAATTTTTTTCAATTTTCTGTATTTGCAATAAAATTGAAATATTTTTTGAACAAACCTTAACTCATGAGATTGTTTCTTTCTAACAATTTGAAAAGTTACTTATGACAATATATATTCACAAAATATACTTGAAGGATTCTTTTGGAACATAACTTACATTATATCTTGTAACCTATCTCCCTAAATCTTAACATTATTGAAAGTTTAATTATTTTGAATAATAGTATCATCTTTCATCATCAAATTTCTTTCTGGTTAACATACTTCTTTATTAAATCTTTATCTGTGATATATCAGCTTTGCTGGTTAACACTGTTTTCAAATTGAATAAGAATATCACAAAATTTTTCATTGAGAATGGTTTTGTGATTCTTTACATATACTGTCCATCAGAACGATTCTCGATGAGAAATTTCGTAAGATTCCTAATTCAGTTTGTAAATGGCTATCACCAGCAAGACCAAAATATCACCAATGTAAAATTAAATTAAGTAGTAATTTGCCAAAAAGAAAAACAAATATATATACTTATCAACATGCAACAAAGGATATCATTAAAACAAATATTAACTTTCAAAAAGTAATATGGCTCTTTACAGGAGAAAAGAGCTTTTTGAGCAGAAAATGTTCCCATCGGCAAGAACATCATAGTGTATATAGGTAACGTAAAAATAGAAAGTCATGACCAGCTATCAAGCAACTTTCAAGATTGGTAAGGTGATATTTTTCTTCATTTAGTTTAAATGCACTCGTGACACATATACATTAATTATTCATAATTTTCTCCACATAATTTTAAATCAACTGATGTATTATTTATATTTACACACAAATATCATACTAATACAAAAAATAAGCCAGACCATCTATGAGAAAAAAGGTTGTAAGGTGTTAGGTTTAAGGTTTAAATCAGCAAGTTCCCATGGCTGAATGGTTATAAGTGGCCAGGCATATATTAGACTCTTTCTGGCTAGAGGATGGAAGTTCAATTTTCGCCGTGGGTTTGCTCTTTATTTTCCGATTACACTTTTTAATCATTGTCAGGATATTATGGTCCAATGCAAAGTTGTGATAAAAAGCAACTGAAAATTGGGATGAAGGTAAAAACTAGTCATAATTGATAATAATGTTGCAATATTTCTTCAAACTCATTCAGAAAACTCAAGTGATGATGATTATGCATAGGACCAGGTTTGAAAGTTATAGCTTCCTCAGAGAACTGTATCCCCAGAGAACAATATTATCCCTGGGTATTGTTCTTGGAACACTGAGTCAGTGCCTCCATCAATGATCAATACGTCAAAACGCTGACACATCAAAAGATTGGCATGCAAGTAGTCTTTGATTAGCCAAATGAAAATGGAATAGGTTCTAAATAATGGATTCCTTCTGGAAAACATTAGCATGAATAATGTACAAGTCAAATGACAGGGCTCAGAGTATAGGAACAAAAACACATTGTATCATAGCTGAAAATCCTGTAATCTTTTTACAATCTGTTGTCAGCAATATCAAATTTCAGATTCATATTGAATCAAATCCAGGTAGCTAATACCAGCTTCTCCGTGACATTTTTCTAAAAAGAATAAGAAAAGCAGAACAATGCCTGTAAACCTACAATACTTTTTGCATTCACAATTGTAAAAAATCACACATTCAGGAGATTTTCTAAAATCTCAGTCTAAAATAGATATTCATTTTATCACATGGGATTTTTGTCAAGATTTTATAAAATCTTTATTTGACAAGTAAGGTAACAGTAGAGGGAAATATCTGGGAAATATCTTTTGTTCACCATATGCCAACTATTTTCTTAATATCTTCTTTTACCTTTTTGATAATAATTAGGCCGCATTACAGCGTGAAAAGTATATTCTGCCAAGCAACACCAGATCACTCACTGTTAATATGAACATAATTGGGCTTTTTGGTCCATATATGGTCACTTGAGTTTTTCGGTAGGGTGTGCGGTGAGGCTGAGCAGTTCACAGGACAGAGAATGGAATCAGCGAGCAGAGTTCAAATTCCAGCCAAGAAATTTTGGGTTCACTTCACACTAATACCCTTGAGAAAGGTGTTGATCTATATCTGCTCCTCCTGGCAACAGATAGTGGGGCAGATTGGGCTCTCTAGGCATGGTTGGCAACCAGCTTATAAGACAGACAACTCACTCAAAAACAGCCTAAAAAGGGATGGGCTCAAAAGCAAGCCAACTTGCCCCTGACACACCCATAATGAAATTAGTTATGGGATAAGTTACGTTAACATTTTTTGTGCTCATAGTTTCCAACATTTATAAATAATCAATGAGAATAGAAAAGTCACTGATTTCAGTAATCAATAGATCATTTGTCTCATGACTGGAAAGAAAAGGACATTCTAAGGACAAAATATTTCAAGAGTTAAATTCACAAGTAAAAGGAGTCAATTTTAGTTATAACACAAGGAGAAAAAAAAAAAAAAAGTTAGGTTAGTCACCCAATAGAAACCATCATGCGACCAATGTCATTTGGCAACATGTCAAGTTAGGAGTGATCAATTTAAAAATAATAGAAAAAATGGTTGTCAATGAACGATTTATTTCTCTTGCCTTTTGATGGGCAATGATCAAAGAGAAAGTCTGAAACTGGCGATTAGTTTAGCATGAAATTACCGAGCTAACTGAATCCCCCTCTAAAGCCCTACTTGGGGGGAATTTTCAAAACACAAAAAAAAGGGTTTTTTTTTGTTGACAGTAAGAATTAAATGTTGAAAATCGTAGCCCTCTTGCCACATAAAGGCAGCCTGTAAGCATCATAAATACATAAACAAAGGTTAAGCTTAAAAACTTTGGTGACAGTTTTGGTTGATGGTTTCTAACATGTAAAAAATCATAGTAGACAATCTGTAGCATTTTGTATAAGATAAACAAAATTCTCTTAATATTCAGGATATCAAGTTTGACAAGATTTCTAGAAATTTCTTCTGAAACAGTATTCTCGAACAATAAAAAATGTCCTCTTAGTTATCTACAAAAAATCTACAGTTCTCTCCAATATCACAGAAAAAATCACAGATTAACCCTAGTGTATCAGCTTAGTCAGACCTGCCAGGGTTTAGAAATTCTCAGGGGGGTGATTTCCTAAAAAAATATCTCCCCCACCTTGGGCGTAGAAAAAGTATTCAATTCTAGAAGCTCTAAAACAGTTATTTCAGTGTATTGAAAACCTATCTTAACATAGCTAATTCTAAACCATGAAATGTGAGAGACTTAAGAGGGAAAGATTTTTACAGGCATATTTTTTTCCATTGTGGGAAGTTAGTACAAATCCATTACAGGGCAGAGAAGGCACTTGGCTTCAAAATGCAGGAAACTTGGTAGGTCTTCTTAGTTGGACTTAACCTTTCCAGATTTTACCATCTTGTATTCATGATATAAACTTATTTGTTCTACGAAAATGAATAAAGAAAAAATAGATAAATTTATATATTTCTCTGAATTTTTGAGATGAGATATTATTATCTCTATTATTGTTCGGACTATCCTCGTCTTGGTTGTTTTCCATACAGCATTTCGGCCATTGTACTCTACAGCCTTCATCAGGTATCATCTGGTAGGTGTGGAGAAGTAATGAAACGAACCCTTTATTTAACTGACAGGGGTATAGCTGTAGTAGTATTTTTGAATTATTGTTATCTCACACTGGGATTGAACCTAGAACCATTAGATTACTTGCAGTAATTCTGTCGGATTCTCCAACCACTACGGCTGGAGCGTTGTATGGAAAACAACCAAGATGAGGATTGTCCGAACAATAATAGAGATTATATATTTCTATCAGTAACCTTTCTCCTGATTTCAGACCACAGACGATCCTTTTTTTCTAATTTTTCAATGTAGGACAGAGATTGAGTACCAATAGAAGTTTTTCGGGGAGAATTTGAGGCTTAATCATCAACTTTCCCTTTTCAACATCTAATATAATCTAAGGTAACTTTATAGTTTACTTGAAATATTAGTTTGAGTTAAAATCAATTTCAATTTGAGTGTTTAGGTATTCCAGTAAACTATGATTAAAGCAGAAATATTCTCAGAAAAAATATGACAAGGTGCACTGACAGATGAGTGGAAAGGGAAGAATACCTACCCACCAGGTTTTTTTTGTTGTTTTGTCAGGACAGAACAAGGATCATGGGGTATGATGATTCAAATATGATGAAAGAAATACTAGTCAAAAATGAATAACGATTCAAATACTCAGTTGTTAGTTGCAAATGTTCATGAGAACCACTCTTTAAGTCTTTCAAAATTGAAGCTGGTCTATTCACAACCAAAGCAACCTCAACTAAAATCCTAACAGTGTTATGAGACTTGTTACCTTAATGGTTCATTTGTCTAATTAGATTCAGGAGGCTTATTACATATGGATAACATCAAGAGAGATACAAATTGAGCAATTAAAAAAAATATATACTCACCAGACAGCTTGTAAGTATAAATTTCAACTCACCTGAAAGTAAAGAGAGATAAATACTGAAAACTGTCAATTTATACAAATTATCTTATTTGGTTCTTTTTAGAAACTATGAAGAGGGCAAACAATGAGAGATTTACATGAAAAAGGTAAAGAGATCTTTTTTGAAACAAATGAATGAATTAGTAAATAAATATGATAACTCGCCAAACAAGAAATTTTTTCCAATTTTTCAGCTAGCAGAATTCACAGACATAATCATACCGTCAAGCAAGCACTCAGGTGATTTCAGTATTATATGCAGGGGTATTCACCAATGCCTGTGTACCTGGTGTAGTCAAAAATTGAATTATTTTAGTATATAAGTGGCCACAATTTTTCTCTTCCTAGAGAGGGAGAAAAAAACAGTTAGCCATTTTTTTTTTTTATACAGAGAAAAAAAAGGGGTTTGTTTATCATCTTGAATTATACACCTGATTAAGGAAAGTTAGGAAGAAGAGATTCAATTGTCCAAACAAAACTTGTAATGCAAATGACTCTCTTCAAAGAAGTTATGGACAATATCTGTACCTTGCATGAATGAATCACTATAGCCAGTGAATACATCATAACTAGTTATCTAAAGATAGATTTTACTTAAAACTATCTGGAAAAATAAAAATAAAAAAAATAACATCACAAGATTTGGGCATTGTTGGTCCAGAGTGACTGTAGAGACACCCCCCCTCCCCCAGAAAAAAAAAACATGTAAATGGTGCCTAGTAGTGTAATCATGTAAATCTTCAAGGCTGAAGTCCCAAAAATATGACCAGGAGCACCCAGAAAGACACGCGGAGAGAAGAAGAAGCCCACTTGGCAGGCTGGTCAGGTGAGTCATTTGTGGGGCAACAGTGATTCGATACATTTATTGTCAAATGTTTCATCTCCAATGTTATATAGAAACATTGACAGTTGCTTCCAGTTCATAGCTCTTAAATGAACTATTTATTTAACATTGACAGCTTTGAAAATGTATAACACCCTTTGGCAATAAGCTGTTACTACATTGAATAAGAAAAGCAAAGTTAGAGAAGACATTCAGTTGGAATCTCAATTAATCAACAGTGAAGGAAAAACTCAGTTTTGGCCTGAATTCCTTGTATTCACTTTTCTGCAGCTAGCAAACTAAGGAGGAATAACCACCCTGGATTGACCTCATGTAAATTAACTACTACTCTCAGTAAATATGAACGAGTGATTAAAATCCATTTTAATTGCAAGAATAAAAAGCATTTTTTGAAAATATGGAACATCTGAGTATAATTATACAATAGAGAAAAATTACTGATTGCATCAAAAGGTTCAGTAAATCATGTCAAACATTCTGCTCAAACCGTGCTAGATAGTCTCAAGTAGTTGGAATATCTTAAATGAAGCATTGTCATTAAGGGAAGAGAATGCAAATCTTGCCAGGAACTTATTTCTTCATTTCCTATCTATTTACCTTGAAGATCAGAGAAGAAATATAAAGAAATATGAAAAAACAAGCAATAGAATAAGATGAAAGAATATTAAAAAATGAACAATAATAATGCTTCATCTCAGAAATTTGGACAACTTGATAATTATTACATCTAAATACTACAAGTGTAAACAAACAATAGGGTATGATAGAAGATCCAAGATGAAAAGAATGATGATTATTGGTTGAGCTTTCTAGCCTAATCAATCAGTAAGACAGGCTCCCAAGGATGAAAGATTCAAGTTCAAATCTCATTGAAAACTTATGCAAATCTACTTTCTATCAGATGAAGCATTATCATCCATTATTAATTTTTCACAAGTATTCTCTTTCATTTGAAAATTCACAGTTGCTTTTTACCGCAACTTTACCTGGACATTTTTTTTTGCAAGTATAAAATTCAAGACGTAAGAAAATACCGATAAAACAGGAACAGTAGGTAACAATGCTTCATCAGACAAAAAAAATAGATCAGGATAATGTTACTACAACTAATGTGCTACAAAACATACAAAATATGGTGCAAGGGGTTATATGGCGAGCTAAAGGGTTAGGTTTGATCATCTGTAAGTTCAGTCGGTAAGAGCCATGCTGTACATATGTCTAGTTTACCTAGGGAATCTACCTAAGTCTGAGTTCTCACCTAAAGATTATTGTTTATTCTCATTCCTGTTTACTCAAACTGTCACTCTTTGACAGTGAGTAAAACTTGTGGTAAAAAGCAAAAATGAAATTTAAGATGAAAGAATACGCTAATCAAAAATTAATAATGGTTCACTGAGAGTTCATTTTCATTCCAATCCATGCCACTTTAAAATTCAAAGATTAGAAGTTTTCAAAAACCTGAGAGTTACAATAGAATGCAACAGAGTAAAATGAAAGACTAATCAATGGAAAATAGACAGTTATAAATACTCTAGTGACTATGATAGTCACTAAACTATGTTTATTATTCATTTAATATTTGTATAATATTTCGTTAGTATCTATTTCCTATAATACAAACAAGTAAATTCCTTTTGACAAATGGTCAAGTTCCACAACATAATAAAACAAGAATGATTGCTTCTGAAAACTGACGTCCAACCTAACTCCAATGCTGAACGATTTTTAAAAGCATTAAATTTTTCCCTCATTACCGTCTGTAAGAAGGAAAAGGGTTAAATATTCAAGATACCAAGCTTCGAAAATGGTTAATGCTAGGTTATTAGATCATGATTTCTAATCTGACATCCCTCTAAGATAGCAATTTAAAAGATCATTCACAGAAACATGAAAGAGAAAAATTTAAACCAGAGCAAGTATCATTTTCAGCAATTGTAACCTTCCCCATTTCAAAATGGCTATGGTACCAGCTGTAGAGTGTCAGGCGTTGATGGCAAATTCAAAGTCAAAGAGGCAGACAGCACTAACCCTACAGCTGAAGTAATAGCCATTTTAAAACAGGAAGGATAACAACCTCATTTTCTTATAGCCAGTAATTTTATTTCAAGAAATCTCTCAAAGAAGCATACTGTTACAGCTGAGTGATAAACGTCTACTAATAAATAGAAGATCAATTAAATTTATTGCGATATATTCCTATAACACAAATAAGGCAGGGAACAGAATGTTCAAGGGATACTATTAAATACAAGGTCAATTTAATTCATGGCAACAAATTCATATAACAGAAATAAAACTTGATAACAGGCCAAAAGTTCTTTTCCTTCATGCTCAAACACTCTATAACTTAGTTTAATGATATGGATATCCAAGCAATTCTTTAGAAGCATTCACTTGTACAGCATTGCATATAATGTAATTGAGATCAGGATATTCAGTACCCAAAAGGCATGTTTGTTTTCCACTTTAGGAAATCTATGAAGAGTATCTTTCTTTTGAAAACAATAAGGACTTAGGGTACTTGCTTACTGATCTGAAGACTATTGCTTGGCATTCAAGTCTGCAGAAAAAGATAGGATGCCAATCATTTGTCAACCTGTCAAACAGCTGCCGGCACTTGCTTTAATAAACCAAAATGATCTATCTATACACAAATAGTTTTCTCGCATATGACTTAACAATAACTATCATATTTGGTGACATACAAACCCCCTACACAAACTTTTCCTAAAAAATGTCATAAAACTCAAACATAACCAATATGGTCCAATCCTGGCTGATGAATGAGAAAAACTCAGGAAAGAGCATTCTTTCTTGAAATTCTCTATTAAAATATGAAGGGTCTTTTATAACATAAAATACAGTGAATTATTGTGTGTGCATACATGTCTGCACCCTGTGTGTATGCATACACAGATATTGGGATGTATTTTATGTGTGTACTTTTTATTTCACGCTATCCTTGCAAAAGTTATCAACTAGGAGAAACCTCTACCACAAAATGAAATAACTAGGCTTATAGCACACAGATACAGCAGAATTTACAACTTGATTTCTCAAAACAATCTTCATCAGACACACGCGTATACTGACATTATATCAAGTTTTGTGAAATATTTGTTCTTGAACATACAGTTATGGTTTCAGATATAGCAACAAGTCATAAATACCATTTAGTACTGATGCCCAAGGAATCCTCATGTAAATATTTACAATAGTGAACAAAGACTTACACAATAAAAGTTTTGGGTCTCGAAAGTGCAATAGAATTATCCACACTACCATGCTGGAACGCTTATAACAACCTCATGAGAAAGCAGTACAATCAGGTACATTCACAGGTACATAAATTTCCAGAGATGCCTGATAACCAAGTACCCCATTTATAGTCTAAAATTACCTGCATCTATGCTGGTTAAATGTTCACATGTCTCCCCCTACATAGAGGAACAAATATAAGGACACATTTGAAAATTGACTGTAGACCAGTTATAGCCCAGGAGTTGAGGTCTATGATTTTCTACTACCTTATGAGTGAGACCAAATTTGTAACAAATTTTCCATTTTTACTAACCTTAATCCAAGTCCAGATCCCCCACACTTACACACACTTCTTCAAGATTGACCCTCGGAATTCATGCAGAAATGAAGACAAAACCGTGGATGTGGTTGAGGTTAGACCGTTAGGAAGACAGAAGTAAATATAAAAAAATTTTTCAACAGCATAACATCTCACCAGAAGGTTACATTTTGACAAAACTTACATACATATGTAGCAGGTGTCTAAAGTGAGAGTTTGACAATACATGAGTAATCTATTTAGCAACAAATGAAAGGGAAAGGAATGAGGAGTTCCATACATGACCAACTGAAATGTTTTTGCCTAAATCGTTTCTTTCTAAATGTTGGTATGTTCTGATTCAATAGGGATCTTCCTATTTTTGTACTTGACATTTATTTTTAGAGCCAACTTGAACATTTTGAAAAATGGAGTCCATGCTCAAACCATATTATATCGAGCCATATAATAACAAGTCTACAGTGTAACACTGAAATTCAAAAAGTCATAAATTCAAGAACATATTTTTCGTCTTACTAAATATAATCATTTCACTGAAATTATATCAACAAGTTTGGAAAAGTCTCAAGTGTACTGCAAAGTAGGGCAAGTCTTCAGTCAATTCCATTAGAAATAAGTTAATTTGTGATGAAGATGGGATAATTGAATACGTAGTTATTTTTCTTTAGTTACGTATTCCAGCCTATAACACAAACTATCAGCGTACAAATAGAAGTAGAGAAGATGGAATCAGTGCTTCACTATTCGAAACGAAGTAACAGGAGAGAATAACTCAATTTACACATAGATTGGGGGGTGCACATAATGGGGTGGGTTTACTTTGAATCAACACTTTAGTATGGGACGTTACTTTGATAATCATTCTTCAAACCAAACTTGCATGCCATGGAGCCGTTCCAGATCTAGACCACACTTATGAATTTCAATTTGAAGGAAAACGCATGAACATACTTATTAAGTAAAAGCTTTACTTATAGCCTTTGATTATTTTCCATTTTACACCATACTTGAACTCTGCAAGTAGAATTCACAGTTCTCTCACACTCACATACCTTGTGACTATGATCATTTTTTTAATATACCAACTATATATGAAAATGTACTTAGTATGTAAAAATTTCCCTCCAGAATATAAGATCTTGAAGAATGGAAAATTACTAAAAAAATCTTTTAGATTAGACTGAAACATAGGCAATGAGTAAGAGAAATTTTTGGAAAAATGCATTTGATGTTTGAGAGTAATTATTTGCTTCTTCTAACTTGAGTGAATTTGGCATCATGAAATCATGCAAATTTATAGACCAACTTGATGAATGGAAAAGGAAAAAGGTAGAAGATAATCATGTAAATATGTGTTCAGAAAGTACTCTAAGAAATTAACTGAAAGATTTCCCAGTATTCTGGTCAATAGAAAATATTTACAACAGCCATTAGTCAATGATCACTGTACCATTCGACACGGATAACCATCTGGCCAGACCTGACCCAACCAGTATGAAGGAAGGTGGGAAAAAAGAACTCCACGAAGAAAAAAAAATACGAGGAATGATCTCATCTTCAAACACTAAGAGTAAGATCCAATGAATTATAGGATTCTTCTAGCGTTACCTCCGCTGTTAACAATGTGTATAATAGCTATTGATATCTAGATTTTGAGGAATGGAATATTGGACAATGTTAAACCTCTCATAAAGCAGCTCTTGGAGAATCAACAGCAGAGAACATACTCTCATTTCTTCAAGTTCAAAGACTGTTAGAATGCCAAAGCAACAAATTGTTGTTGTCATTAATTAATACTATTATCATCATTAGTATACACACTTAAATGAACTACATGTATAAAGCAAAAATATTTAAGCGAAGCTTAAAAATAAATCTAGGAAGTAGAGTTCACAGTACCCATTGCATGCCTATACACACGCATGCGTGCACGCTAATATTATGATGAAAAAGAAAAAAAGAAAGTTCAAATAATCTATTTTGTTATAGAAGCTGAACACATTGAAGGAGGAGAGGTGAAGCAGAAGCCATTTGAAAAACTCAGCAAGCAAATTGATACGCCAAGTAAGCTTTGATGGTGGCTGGCTTCCAGAAAGGCCCGAGACTAGAAACCATGTAGGAAAGAAATAACACAACGCATGATTAGTAAAAGTTCTGGTAGGCTGGCATCACAAAACAGCAGGCAGTTCTGGCTTCACGCTGTTTGGAACAGCCTAACAACTGTTCAAAGAGAAATTTACCAAACACTAGCCATTGGGAAAATGTCTTCAATTAAAAAAATTGGGGAGTAGGGAGAGAAAAAAAAAAAAAAAAGGAAAAGTTTGATTCTCCACCCATGCCAAACCAGCAGGGGTGCTGCACCTAATAATTTAATGCTTTTCTAAAAGAGCTATAATAGGTCAATAATGTCTAAGCTTCCAACTTAAAGTGGGTAACTATTACTCACTAGCCCAAATAGGAAGAAAAATCATGCTAAATGAGAGAGGCAATCTATTGAAAAAGGATCAAGAGACCTAATACAAGTGCTTATTTTCCCCCTCATCTGTTATTGAATGGATTCATTTTAGAAGAGAGATACAAAACAATATCAAAAACATCAGATGTGCTTAGGACAGCAGGAATTATAGGATCTAAACAGACATTTGAATGAAAATATCAATGTTGACTCTTCATTACTAATTGTACCCAATAGGTAACTAATAACAAAAGTTATATCCCTTATATTCTTAGCTTTATCCCAAATAAAAAGATCTCAGAGTAATAGTCATAAATTTTCTTCAAATCATTCATATTAAAAATCTCCGACCCAATTCACACTTGAAATCACTAATATATCAACTTGAATTCATAAATAATTGTTAGATTATAAATGCATCAACTCGACTAAAGAGCTAGAATTTGTAGAGATGGTTAAAATTTAGTGTTTGTTCTTTCAAGTACCTGAACACTTAGTGCAATATGATTTTAGAAATTACCAAATCATTTTAAACAAGTCAAGAGTAGTGATTACATTGTGCATACAAAAAACATTATAACTAATATTACAGATTCTTACTACCCCACCCATTGATCCATTAATAAGTCAAGTGTAAATATTACAGAAATTACTCGATACTCTATTTCTAAGCTGCGAAAGATGCACCATGAAATTTTCATACATCCCTCGTATTGTTCAACTAATCAACTGGTCTTGTCACAACTGCAACATTGCTGCCAGATACACAATGCACATTAACACATGACCAGGTAGCTTTATGAAACTCAGAAATATGCTATCATCAGGAAACCATAAACAGATGATTCAAATATTTCCTGTCAGGAATATAAGGCACTATTATTCCATTTTTTCAAGTATCAATATTAATGATCAAAAGCCGATCTTCAGATGAGCGCTGCACATTAATGGTGCATCAGTTAGCTTCAAAGCAATTATGACTCAAGTGAAAATAGTTTTCTGGTTATAAAAAGTAACAATATAATTCAAGTGAAGCTATGCATGTGTTCATGGATGAGTTAATTCGAAGTGCATCTTGCTTTTCAAATCAATGAAGCATCCTCCTTGTATTGAAAAATGCTAAAACATGTAGAAAAATTTAGTCAAATTGCTATTTAAAGGCAATACAAAGAGAATCTAAAAACATTTAGGAGTTACAAATTGGTAATTTTATTCTTGCATCAGTTGAAGCAAGTTTGTCTCAGAGTTGAATTCTCATAGTGCAGTAGCTAGTGTGTTGGTTTGATAAACCATTGCAAAGCTCATTTCTTACAATCTGCTGCTGAACTGAATTGTTATGTAAACTACCAACTTGATCCTTTATCATAAAAGATCCATTTCTAGGAATGATTAAAAATCAATTCAATCTCGTACATCCAAGTTTAGATCAAATGTTGGCAGGAGCAACCAACGTCATAAAGAATCTATCATGAGGTTATCAATAGCCCGGAGGTTTATATACTCATATATACATGAACACATAAAATGTACACAAAAAAAAAAATGAGGCCAGTCAGAAAAGTAAGGGTAAAGAAAAGACTAAAATGAAGTAAAAAAGCAAACATTCAGAATAAGTAACAAAAATCTCAAGACTTAGTGTAAATCAGGTACATAAGACCATAAGATTTTTCATGCTAAACATCAGGTGTTCAGATGGAATCACTTTTGGGCATACACATTCTACCAGAAAGCAATCTGCAATCAGAAACCAATGCCAGCAAAAAAAAAAAAAAAAGTTCAGGTACAAAACTTCTTTTCCTTGTTTTATTTTTGATGGAAAAAGTAGAGTTGTAAACTATTCAAAGATGAGTGTATAGAGATGAAAAGGATTTCCAAATAAACATTCCACTTAATATACTACCAATAATTCTTAAAATATAATTATCAGAAACAACTGTAATCAATAAATCTTCGAAGAGATTAGACTTGCAAGCATTTGCTTTGAAAGCATGCAATTTTTTTCTCCCTCCAAAAGATGGTGAGATAAGCTGGTTGTTATTGAATGAAATTAAAATAGCTGATGTTGGCAAGCCAAATAATGTGTTTCTACAAGACATACTTTTCATGTTAATTCTATGGAAACTTTATCTAATAAACTTGGGACTTTTCTGCAGGAATTCAATAATAACAATCCTGCAGGGCGAAGAGATAATTTGTCAACACATCAAAAAGCTTCAAGAGACATAACCATATGGTTCTGGTGATAATAGGTATCAAACATGATGCTCTGCTTTCATCTAAGAGCTATTTGCTGAGCAGTCAGCATTGAATTATCCTACATCTGGACAATGCTTTGTGGATTGACTCTGGTTCCTCAAACAAACACGACTTCTGCTAACATGTTGACTTTAATTTCAAATACGTGAAGTAATAGTAATTATGTTTCAAGCTTCTTTACAATGTTTGGAAAAATTCAGAGAACATCTGAAAGCTTCTAAAACTACACAACATTTGCAGCATCACTGACATTCTAGTGTAAAGCATAATGTTTGAAAAAAAAAAAAAAAAAAAATAGGCTGAAGTTATCAAGATAATAAAATCAGACAAGGAGTGAAATTAAATTGAAATATTTGTAATTAGATTACATTGTGCACATACTTGCTTGGATACTGACAAAATTTCAATTATTAAATTCAAAGATGGAATTTTCAGATATTCTCTAAGAGATGGCAAAGAAAAGAAATTATACGTAGACAAATACTTCAAGAGCAAAATTGCCTGGAACTTGGAAAAGAATCTTCTGGAACATGGGCCAAGTAAATAAATGACAATGGTCAAATGTCATGCATAAAGACAGCTTTTAAAACCAATAAAAATGCTCATTTCAGTGCTGTTATTTGCAAAGAAATTAATTTTGATAGAGGCTCCTTCAAACTCAACACCAATAATTTTGCTTTGACCAGTGCAGAAATAAAACCTAGTTGAACTAAATTAACTGCAGTATATCATCATCTATTTCATGCGTGTCAGCAGAAACAATTTCCAAGACTGAAAATAAATGTTGCCAGCTCAAACAATATTTTCACACTAGTTTGACAGCTAAGAAGTGATCATTTTATTTTTTTAAACAGCGAAAAATGGCAAAAAAAAAAAACACAGGAAAAATGTTCAAAATGGTGTGAGTATTCAAGTACTTCTGCGTTAATTCAGTGATTTTCACACAGCCAAATTTTGATTTGTCAAAGACAGAATTCCATTTAGAGGCAGAGATTCAATATCCATGCCATTAAACATATAGGAACTCTATTCAGTCAGTAACACTAGGCTTCATTCACGATTGCTGACATTCTCATTTTTCCCTCAATTTCTAATGCACAACATTAATTGTTGTTAATGAAGAAAATGACTGAAGCTTAGCGGAGTAGCAGTAAAGTCAATAAGCAGAGATGAGAAAAACCAAATCTTTATCTATGTATACTCGATTGCAATTGGCACAAAATTACAACCACTGTTGTTCTTATCCTTCCTCTCATCAACAGAATATATTGTCTTACTATGTAATCATAAGAGTGAATTCAAACTTTGATACCTTTGTCCAATCCTACCTTTGATATCATGGCTTTTATAAACAGCAGGTCAAAAATGATAGCTACAGTTAACAGACTTTTAACAGAGGGAATTCTCCTTTACCAGTCAGTCTAGTACAGGTAAAAGTCAAGTATTTAGTTAGTTTATGTCTAGCAATCCATGATATTAAACACACTGTAGTATATATCAAGTAGGTCAGAAATGCTGAGTTGTTACTGCATAATCCAATACCTATACTTATGACATCTGACTCAACAGTTCAGGAAACCTGGCTCTGAAACAGGGGTCAGCAAACTTTTTCAGAGGCGAGCCAGATGAGAAATATTTCATGTACTGCTGACTAAGGTGAATAAAGATGAAACAATGATCATGCAATCCTATACAAACAGTTTTATTTTTAATTACTTTGATAAGTTTCCAGTATGTTAACTTTGTACTTTCAATCAATGTGAACTGAGAATCTTTTTTTAGGAGGGAAAGGGCAAAATTTAGTCAAATTGTAGTTCAAACTCTGTATATATTGATATAACAGCAGGGATATGTGGTATTAAAACATTTTTAAGGTACAGTTCATTGATTCTTTGAAGCTACAGCAAAAACTGCTCTATTTTTTATATATAAGGAAAACGAAACATTGTGAACAAAGTCAGCAAGACAAATTTGGCCTGCAGGCTGTACTTTGCTAACCCCTGCTCTGAAACAATGAACGTGGACTGTGGGAATTGAACCTATAATCACAAAATCCAACGTTTGTGCCGCATAAAAAAGTATAAAGATGATAAGACAAGATAAAGAATTTCAAAGCTTCAAAATGATCTATCAAATACTTTTTCATTTATAGAGATGTCAGTTCAAGAATCCTTAAGTCTAAGCAACAAAGATTAGGTCATGATAAAAAATAATGGAAGGGAGATTGCCTTCTTCGCAAGGTTTCAGCATCCAATATAAAGATTTTTCCAAGCTGAATGCAGGATATAAAACCAAGGTCACATCAAATTACCAAGATCCAAGCAAATGGAAAAGTAAGATTCAGAGCTTTTTTCCCCAACTTTCATTCAAACCAATGTTCGTATATGTGTAGGAATGGACGTGGGCGAGGGCGTGTTCACCAAATCAGAATTAACGGACAAAAGCAAGTCCATCCATTCTACAGCCATGATTGGCAGAAGATCAAAATGCCAGTTGTTTGGGGTGGAAAAAATAGAAAGTGCAGAGTTTTATATCAACTTCATTTACCATCATATGAATGAACTTTCTTCAGCAACTATCAAAGACAATCATAACTTAATGTTGATTTGAGTAAAAAATCTAAAAAGCAAGGTTGAACATTTCCAGTAAAGTTATGTGAGTTTTATGGAGTGGGAAAAGAGACATTTATTTTCAAGTTCAACCTTCTTTTCAGGTTAATTAAAATAGGAGAAACATTTTCAATTACATTTTATTATGAATTTCATTACATTATATTATTTACAAAATGAAAACTAATGAGAGTTAATATCATTCTATTCATCATTCACTCCTTTATCATGGCCATGTAGCACAAAACAAGCTTCAAATTTTTTATTCTTGAAGATATTCTGCAGTATTTTTTATAATTGCTGGACTGTATAAAATACATGTGTCATACCTAGCTAATGATTAGAGTGAAAAGTTTATTTATCCATTTGTCAACCAATTTCATAAGACAGGTTGGGGATGGGGGATTCAGAGATTCTATCACAAAACTAGAAATTTCAGATATTTATCAGGGAAAAAAAAAAATTTGCTAAATTTCATCACAAGAAATATATGATTTTTAATAAACATGAATTAGACATAAACAAAAATTAATCACCAATATTTTTAAAATTGCATAGGTATTATGACAAGGGGCCCCATCTACCTAAGTTCAGAAGAGACAGTTTTAGGGTTTGAATGAGTTGCAGCGAGCAATAGTCCAACAAATTCCCCAATAAATCATTTGTCAGTCCAGCATATACAGTATATCTTACCAACAAAAACATCATTTTTTAGTTGGTAATGCAACTTCAACAATTCTCTTTTGACCCCTCACATAGGGAGCAGCTTCACAATAGTTTTACTGGAAGATAATGATTAATATATAGCCAACTGCAAGAAAAGGAATGCAAGTCCAGAATAATATACCAATTTGTGACAGAAAGTCACTTCCTTTACACAATTTTTATCTATCCATATAAAAGCCAGGTGTGCAAATTAGTATGTTTAATTGTATGGTTGTATGTATCAGTTTTGTCTGATTCCTGTCTTAACCTAAAGTTTATAATGGATTGAACCATGTGAAATAGATTAGCTGGAAAGAAATAAATAAATAAAATAAAAAGTTATATCAAAATGGGACAGGCTATAATGACACAATAAAAAAAATGGAAAAAAAATTTGGACATTTAATGTTCAGTTTAGGCTTTTAAAAAAATAACTCAAAATTATAACATTGAATTCTTTTTTCAAATAAATTACCAAATAAAATTGCTTTGGGCTCCTTGGTGCCAATGCATACATGAATAACTATCATTTTTTTATGGGTATATGCTAGTGATTTAATAAACATTGAAATATCTGAATTGCCTACCAGTTGTCTTTTGAATGATGATTATTCATAAGCATGTAATTTTCAGTTAACAGTAAAATTTGAATGGATATTAACTAACTAATGCTATTTTTAAGCCTATAAGTTTTACAAACATGTCTCAAAATAGCAGCTACTACATAGTAAAACAAAAAAAATATTTTCACAGTTTTGTGTATTTTCTCTTTCTTGTATAATTAATAGGAAAGACCTAATGGAAAATGGAAGCAAAGCCAGTCAAAAAACCAAGGGACAACAAACCATCTGTGAAGACCTCCGACTGGTGAACAAGAGCAGGAATGATATCAGGTGGCTGACCACTGACCGATCAAAGTGGAGAGCACTGAGTGCCTCAAATATCAGACAATATAGAAGTATTGATTGATTGAATATACAAGAAATGAGACATCTTTCAAAAACATTATAAGATTGTTGAAAATTCATAATTGAAATACCTACATACCCCCCCCCATCCAACCAATCTAAATGATAAGCAAGTCATTCAGTATACAAAGGATCATCAATAGTTTACAAATTTTATTTAGTAATTTCGCTAGATTATAATACCTTAAATGAAAAAAAAAAAGCTTAGATGTTTCAACGTTTGATAATCTTACTACAATTCACCAAATATCTGTGTCATTGCATAACTCAAGGATAGCTAGAGCTACCAAATTTCTTGTAATAACTAATGGGACCCCCCTGCTTGTTTTAAGCAGATTATTTTTTGAAAATTCAGAAAAAATTTTTAGCAAGGTTTGATTTGAATGTAAGTATAATGCTAAACTGTAATCTTACTTTGTATCTGTCAGGGTGAGTTGAACCAAATCTTTAGCTCATTTTTTTATTGTATAAGTAGATATCTATCTGAAGATACCACCTGTAGAGTGGGTTTTTAGCTAGTTGTTAAAATGCAAAAAGATATTTTGACATTGTTGAATATTGGGGGAGAAAATTCAAAAATAAAGGAAATGCAACAATAAAATTTTTGCATCAACAGCTTTTTCAAGATTCTAACATTTTTTTCATTTTTTAAACACAATAGCAACATGTAAATCTCAATCAAGGAGAAAATTACGGAAATTTTCCCTTCGAAGCAATTTTCTCCTGCTTATTATAGCAAAACTTCACATGACCAAACACTCCTGTTCCCATGATTCTAACTGATTCTATATAATAGTATTCAAGACTCATTTTCATAATTTTTTTGCTTTTATAAAAATCCATAGAGAAAATTTTTGCAATACATGCAACCGAATTATTTTCCTCCACTACAACATTTTTCTGTATCTTCATGGTCATTCCACAGTAAAAAGTATGTTTGTAATTCTTCACGGATAAAATGAGGAAAATTTTTGCACACCTACCCACCAAATAACTTAGAATTAATCCTCCAAATGATCAACAACTTCTGTCAACTTTAGAAACTGATATTGCAATATTTACATTGCATAGCCCCAAAAATGCAAAATATGACATACAAGCATCTTTTTTATATGGGTGAGTGGAGAAGAGCTTAAGTTTCTTATCTACAATAGTCATCAGGGTATCATCACTTACTTGGTCACTTGCCCCAAAGCAGAACAATCTGGTGGGTCACACTGGTAGCAAAACAATTGACATGCATAGAGAGTTCAAGCCTAGTTGGGTGCCAGACAAAGCTAGGTTAAAAATATATTTTTTCTAAGTTACATTAGTGGCTTGCCATGGAGCAGTGGTCAGAAAGTTAGTCTTCGAACTAATTACTACTGTATTGAGTTCCATGTCATGGCTTAGCGCCACACCAAGTTGAGCCAAATAGATATATATAGAGAGAAAAAGATTGCAATTGATAAATATGCTAAAGAAAGATTTACTGATGAACTACCAGGAGCCAACATTGATAAAAAGTATGGAACACATGTGCAGCTTTCAGAGATGACATACCCACTTAACTAGTGACGAGCCACTTAATAGGTATAACAAGATTCAGAAATAGTCTATATTTGCCAGAGTTGATGGATGATCATAATTTATAAATAGACTTCAAAAAGGACAAAAGAAAATGCTTGCCATGTAGACTCTGTGAAAGGTCTCGACTCAAACTGGCATCAAAGACAAATCTAAGTTTAGATATTTGAAGAAATAAATATTGCCACTTCAAAATGTCATCAAATCAAGCTTCTTTTCCAAATATCAGATTTATAAATACACTTCTGAACAGACTGATAAATAGAGTAGCCAATGCACTCAATATCTCAGTATTTTCCATCTCCCTTTATAAAAGAGGATTGTAGATGATGTAATCATTTAAATAAGGCTATCTCCTGGAGACAACCTATTTCTGTTTAACCTTTTTTCCGTGTCTGATTAGGAGTAACATCTGCATAAATAGAAAGCTGACTTTATATTCGTCTTATCACTAACTTAATTCACAACTGTAGATGGCAGGAACATAAAATTTTCAAATGCTGATCACAGATCTGATATACATATTTTGCCCGCCCCATTAAAAGGTTAAAATTTTTTCAAATATATTTTTTTTTAAATTTAAGAAAAAAAAAAAAACCACTTTCACCATATGTTATATAATTTCATCAAAATCATTTTCAAGTGAAATAATAAATAAAATAACAGGAACTAAGGACAGAAGGTTTTCACTGGTTTATAACTACCCACCTCTCTCTATCTTATTAGTCTAATTGCTCAATCTCTAAAAGGTTGTGAGGTTGAAGGCTATTACCAAAATTATGTAATCAAGATAAAGCATAACAGATGACAACTAATATTAATTGATAAAATGCTATCATTGAATTAGAAGCTAATGGGTTGAAAATGTTCAATGGAAAGCGCACCTAGAGACTTCAGTGAAGACAACGTGAGAAGAGCTTACAAAATTGGCTTGATTATTCACAACAAGCAGAAGTACCCAGCCTTGCCTGGGTTCATACCCAACATAAACACTATCACACGAGTTCACTATACTTCGTATCTAATACTGACAATTTTCACTTGATTCTGGTACGTTGATTCTCTCAGAATTGTTGCTTCCAAGCAATTAAGAAAATAGTTATAATTTACCTTTATGAAAATTTGCAAAAACTTTATATAATTACTCTATGTAAATTCTTTTAATGTCAATCACAGCATCCCTCCCCCCACTTGATATGCATATATAAACATTCGTCCGAGTGAAAGTTTTCTTTCAACAGAGGCTAAGGATTAAAAACTCATCAAAAACATTTTTAGAAATAAAAAATATCTTGAAATATTTAAAAATCTTATATATCATAGAAAACCTACCAGGAACCATTTAAAGGTTATTTTGAAATGACTTCAGCTTTCTAATTGCAAAACTGTGGTCTACAACTTGGAACATACATACTAAAAATACATTCACTTTTCTATTGAGATATCACATTTGAAAGCATTAACATTGTTACTGTCAATAAACCTAAATATCAACACAAAATCATGAACACATTCATATAAAATGATGATCTATAATGTTATTTTATGCCTGACAACATCAAGCCATCCTACTAGTTGCATCATTAAGCAGAGTGGCCAACTAAGCAGCAAAACAAGAGGCTAACAAATTTACAAACCAGTCTTTGTCTGTATTCTAGAATAAAATTGTACAGAGATAAGCTAGCCAAGGATCAAGGTGAAGTGTTAGCATCTACAGACATGAATGTAATCTGACAGCCAAAAATAAAATGTTGGAAAATAGGAAAAGCAAAATCTTATATCAAAAGACAATTGATAAGTATGACACTCATGAACCACGCGAGAGAACTAATCTATATTTTCTCCTCACCAGCCCAACTTCTAACCATCTCCAATACAAAGCAGATCAGCACTTGTCAAGCAATTGCATTTTTTTCCAGGATTACTCTAGAATTTCTTTTACAAACAACAATTATCATTTTTTTTTATTCAATCAAAAAAAAAAAAAAACTCACAAGGGAGAAAAAAGAACAAAAATGAGTAAAAATCAAAAATGCTCCTCTCACTACTAAGAAATGATAAAGTCACTTGGTAATCACACAGTTATAGAAATAGACAATATATATATATATATATATAACAAAACATCTGAAGATACATTTCAGTAGCATCAAATATCTAAGGACATTGGTGAATATACTTTCAAATCCAATGAAAGTATATCATGGTGATGGTTATTACAGCTGAATTTTTTTTTTTTAAGCTTCTAGGTACTGGCATTTTCAATACTCTCTTTTGAGGATATTGAAAAAACATTATCATAACAGTGACATCCAAAACATAACCAGTAGATTAAGCCCCATACACACACAAATAATAACTCCATGTATAAACATGAATTATAGGTTGATCAATATGACATCTGCAAACGTACCACTAAACTATTCTTGGAACACAAATGTTCAGTTTTTCAGAAAAGAAATCTGCATCTTCACATATCCAGTCAATGCATTTTAATCTTTATACAATATTTTGTGATTCCAGCTGAAGAAATGGGGTTTAGAATGTATATGCACATTTCACATTCTGTCAAGAAAGATACACAATATCCAATAGGTGAAATTTACTTCTACAGATAACAGTTCAGATGCACCATGCCTGCTACAGAATAAATCTGAAATCCAAAACCAAATTTTGGAAATCATGACACAAAAGAAAAATTCAAATAAATATCAAAAAACTGTAAATGATTCTTCCCTCAAGAAATAAAGTTTAAAACACGTATATATCAAAGAGGAAGAAGCAACAAATCAACAAGATAAGTTAAACAGTTGAACAAATGCTCAAATCTACAAAATATACACAATCACCTACCAATTGACTTTTAGAAAAGTGTGGATATTCCATTAAGTCAAGAGTTGGAGAGTAACATAGCTTCCAGCAAGTATGAATTAGCTTTTTATGTATAAAGTATCTATCTTCCTTTGGATACATTCTGAATTCTCAAGACATACAAACACAGTCAGATTACAATACATTTACATGACAATTTAAAATATGTCTGCCAAGTATATATTTTTTTTGAGGAAATATCATTAGCTAATAGTACTTCAGACACAATCTAAGGAGCATCTTTAAACAACTTTTAAACAAGTACATAGATACAAGGGGGGAGGGGTACATTATCTCTTATACATTCTACACACATTACAGAGTTTACATATTTGTCAAGATTTCAGTGTACTCTGGAATCACCTTTAACCGAAGATTTATTGGTTTTCATCTCGTACACCTGAATATATTAATGTCTATTAGCAATTGAAGATAAAAAGAATTATGTACACAGTGTTAGTTAAGTAAAATCTGCCCACACAGAGAACCTGAAAATATCACAACAAAACTTTTATTCCTCCTCAATTCAAACTTGAAACTGTAAATAACCATTTCAGATCATCATGAATTTATATTCTAAAGATTTGGAATGCTTATGAAATCAATCTTTATCTTAAAAACAAAAATAACTAGTTCAGTTTTTGGTGAATGCTTCATGATGATTAGAGAAGATTGGTGAAAACAGTAAAAAGGTACTGCATATGCTATAGCTCTGTTGGTATGGACAGTATACACGATAACCAGCCAGCAAAACCAACTTGGAAATTGAAGAAACCTATGTTGACAATTTTGGTTGATGGTATCCAATAATACTCTATTCCTTATGCACTAATATTATGATTAGGGTGATATCTAATTGAGCTCGATATGGACATTTATAGGGCTTGGATGAATGAGGGCTAGTCCTCCAAATATCCTCATAACCATTTGTGTCCTAATCCTACACAAATCATATATGAACTTGCAGTTACTAAAGAAAATTCTTTTTTCATTTTCATTTCATAGTTTTGAAACAAAAAATTAATATCTATCTATCTACTTGAACTTGCTTTATAGAAATTTCAACACAAAATCTAAAAAGTTTTCAATGAACATAAAAAAGGGCCAAAATAATGACAACTAATACCAAATGCATAGAAAAGTGCACTCAGCAAGGAGCATAGGATATTGTTGCTAGTTGGCTTTCTAGGTTGATGTCAGAACTTTTGCTCATTCTGGTTTTGAAAAGCAATTTGGGTTGATATACACTGATGAAAGATGAAATTGCAACAACCTGGAGAACGTACCTGTACATCATGTCTGAGTTTTAGAGTACAAGACTGTTAGTGCATAAGGAGGATATACAATGAATTAATGTGAGGATTGAGGATTGATACATCCCATATTTTAGAACCTGTGCACGTATTGATCTGTATATATGATCATTTACTGTAATCCACCTATAATAACTGTATGCTTAATCTTGAGTAAATTGAAATATATATTCGGGGTGTAGCAATTTCATTTCCCATCTCAGTGTAGAAGGGATTGTGAAATTTTCAGCCATCTAATAATCTGACTGCAGTACGCATTAGAATAAGCAGAAATTATAATCTATATATTATCTGTAGTCTTGTACACGTACTCATATTTGCTCAGGATGAAATAGAAGAGAAACAAGAAAGGAACAAAATAACATCTGAAGATCCTTCTTTAATCTTTGTGATTACAGGATTATATCTGAATAAACATCTAGATATTAATAAAAACCAAGTATGTTCATTTTTGATTTTTCAATCTCAAAATTTGTTTTAGAGACAGATTGTGCAGCATTTATCTCCCAGTGGGAAGATAAGTGGCATATATGTACAAGTTGAAATTTAGCCTATAAGTCCCTATGGGGAGTGAAGTAGCAGGTATACAAGTTGAAATGTAGCCTATCATTCTGCAGTCAAGCCTCATTTCAGCATTACAATGACTGCCATGAATGCAGATAAGAAAAGCAAGTATGTTAGGAATGGACAGAAAACTATTGCACTTTCCTGGCCAATTAGCAGGCTTTATTCAAGAGAAAGGCAATCTCAAAGAGACAGAACAGATAAGAATAAAGAGAGCAATTCAAGAGATCAGAAGGGCTGGCTCTTGATCAAACTGTTAATCAAAAGAGTTGTGTGCTGGAGCATATAATATATATATAATACCAATATAGCAAGAAATTAATTGGCCAATTTCTTGAGGATAAAGATCACCAAATAATTGGAGGGAGCCAAAAGGACAATAAATTATGACTGGGGTTAATTGATCAACTCGTTTGCAAGAGTTACCCGCAGTAAAGAAAATAATAAACTGTTAATAATCAATGGGTAATATTCCCCTTACTTTAGGGTCAGCAAGGATCACTACAATATGAGCAGAAAAGCCTATGGTTCATTAGTTTCCACAGAGTCACAGATCAAAAGTTTTATTTAGTTCACAGGCAGGTGTCCAAATATGAATGAATAATAAAATTCACCTCAAGACAGTTTATCTGAGGGTTTTTTTTTTGTTTTGTTTTCTTTTAAATGAGAGCATTTAGATAATTTTGATACTTTCATTTGTTCAGGCAAGAAACCAGTTATTTTTCAAAAAGAAATACTTATCAACAAGCTTGCAGATTATGTTATAACCTTCAAGGTATAATTACTACATTTTTTTTTCATCCTTCCAATCACAATAAAACTGGGAGATCATGCTACCAAAAATAAGCAATATGACAATCTTTTCAAGTTTTTACTTGCTTCTCTTTTTACCCCCCCACCCAATGGTTACATAAGAGTCCTTTTCCTGAAGCAATAATTCCCCTCACTCTTCCATAAAAAGATGTCCAAATTTTGACAAAGCCATGCTTCAAAGTCAACACTGAATTATCAGGTGATATTACATTGGTGAGTATTTTCATCATGAGAAAAGCTAGTAATGTAATAAGTCATTGCTACCAAAAGCTTACAACAGCTCAAGTGGTACAGCGGATGACCCAAAACCAAAATGTCTAAAAGCAAGCTTGTAAAGACAAGCTAACTTTGGAATAAAAAACTAATTGCAAAAGTTATTTTATTCAGTAAAATACATACAGAGGATGAACATTCAACAGTCAGCTTTTTTTATAAGTGTTTACCTAAAAAAAATTACATACGGCAAACAAGTTTGAAAACCTTTGGAATCTATCAAATCCAATCATGAGGAGATATCAAACGAAGCAGTGTAAAGCTAATGAGGATCTTTATTGGAAATCGACCATTACAACAAGTTTATTAAAGTATAATAATGTTTATGAAACTTGATACTTATATCTTCCCTAGAAAATTAGGAGATAACTTGATGATTCATCTTTCTTCAAACAAACTTTTTGATAACTTCATACCCCTTGACTTAGGTATCATTTCTTGGTTCATGCTACCCCATAGTGACTGATGTTTCTTAATAATACTGAATTATGTTGCGGCTGAAACAAGTCAGTCTTTTTCAGAGAAAGAGGGTGGGAGTTGAAAATTGCACCTTCAATTCGATTTTCAAAATAATCCTCTGAGATACCACATGTTACAAGTGTGTTTTTCTCACACCTGAACCCTGCCTGACTCAGGTGCAAATTAGTACATGGATTAAGAGGTCAACCCCAGTACCACAGAACTGCTCCTGTATCACTCACACACACCTACTTAAGGTTCACAGCTGAAGAAAGTTATCATTTTTAGGTGTCATTGCATGAAAACATTGAGAAGTCAGCGTAATAGCCACTGTGATTGTTGTGGTCTATACAATAGCAACATGATAATGAGAAGCGATTATTTTCATGCTTGGAACTTATTTTGAATAAAAAAACACATCATTGAGCTTTTTTGAAATAAGAATTAAAAAAACCTGAAAACAAATTTTTTAATTCAGTTTTTAGATGCATGCATTTAATGCAGTGATAGCTGTCACAGACAAACTGACATATCGAAATAAATGCCTCACACTACAAAGCATTTCCTCCCATTACTTCTATGAAAGAAATATTTGTATCTGATGTCACTTTCAAGAATCTTACATTTTAACTGACAGGGCCAGTTTCATTGAAAGGTGGTATTTCAACCTGTTGAAAGCCAGTTTCATTGATGGGCTGTATAAATCCTCTGAGATTCCACAGGTTGCAAGCGTGTTTTTCTTGCACCTGAGCTCTGTCTGACTAGGGTGCTAATTAGTACATGGATGAAAAGGTCAACTCCAATATCACAGAACTGCTTCCCTATCCCTCACACCCACCTACTTGATTTTCACAGTTGAGGATTTTTACTCCTCCCAAAATTTTGCATCAGTAAAAATACTGGCATATTCTGTCATGAAGAACATAGTATAGGATAAGTATACATGGATGTAATAACTGAAAATCACACTTTCAAGTTTGGGCTGTAGGCTGTTTTGTGCAAGGCAGAGGACCCATGTTCAAAAAGCACACCTATGGTCTTACTTTCAGGCATGTTTTTTGTAACTGTAGGTCTCCTAATCCAATGTACATTGCTAACAAAGATTTCACGTAAGTAAAACTGAACTGAAGTTGTATACTAAATATATTGACACAAATAATATTTCCATTGAGACTTGTTCCTACCAAAACAATTATTTTCTTATATCTCGAAGTGAACTACTTGTAGCGAGAGCAATGAATACTGAATCAAAATTCAAACAGCATTCGTAAGTCATCAGCAATTTTGTATTTTATTTTCAAACAATTTTTAACACTACACAAGTTCAACATAATTCTTAACAAGTCTGATCATGAATGCAATGCTAATTTTTTTTTAAATTAGTCTGCTCAGGTTTGAGCATAAATGACTGGCTTCAGGATAGTTAGTCAAAGTATCAAAGTATTGTAAATATCTAAGCCTATTCCAGAAAATTTGAGAAAAATTTGAAAGTCAATTTCTACAGGTTATAAAAAGCAACGGTTGATGAGATCTACAGGGGCTCATACTAGCAACAAATCACCAAAATTTTAGTTTTAAATGTCAGCTCAACCGTTTAAGAGTTTATATATAATCGATGAATAAAACATAAGATACTCAATGTTCAAGTAGAAGACTTCCATGGGAGCAATATTCCTCTTTTACCTTACTGTTCTCTGCTAGTGCTTTTGCAATGACTTGATAGTGAAAGCGCAATGTAAGATTATCTGTTGCTATATACTAATCATGCCACATGAATTTCAACTGAGTCGAAGGTTTGGAATACAGCTTTATTGAAGATCACTGAATGGTGCAAATATACAAACTAATTTCAGCAGAGGTTTGCAGCCATAGAATCATTCACAGATCAGTAGATAGTAAGGTAACTAAAGACAGTTGTTCATGTTTTGAAAGGGAAATGAAAAGCAGTACATATACTATGAATGAATAAATAGATTAACATAAAATTTAGGGTTCCAAGATCTAAACTGACACTTTTTGATTTACCTCAAACTCATCATTGCCAAAGATTTCAATTAAAAACCAGATACGATCTTAGGAATTTAATACTCTTTCTTGAGTAATATCAAGATTTCTCAGATAAAAGGTTCAAGTTTTATATGACTATTGAATAACTCATACTGTGGTCATTTCATTCATGAATTTGTAAAATCTTTAGTGACCGAAGTTATTTATCCATATTAACACAACATCGGCGAGATTGTTTCATCGAAGTTGAATTAGCACTGCATGTTCTAATATTTCAGCCTTAGACTAGACATAGCTAAGCTTGGTAATTATCACACAAGTCATTTTGGTAGTTTTCCAAGAGAGCAGAAAAGATGTTATCCAAAAACTTATAATTTTTATGAGTTAGTTCTTAACTGATGTTGTGCATTTTTCTTGATGCAATCTGAGAGTAGGGGGAAGAGACTTTATTAGTGAATTTAGAATTATGCAAGCATAAGAGTAGCTATTTTAGGATAAAACGTTTAGATATCAAGTAGTGAAAATATGAACATTTCAGAAGGTTGACACTTCCATTTTTAAATGCAATTCTCAGAAAGGTATTCATCCAGATTCCCACCTTTATTCTTCCTTCCATCTTCATGATAAATACAAAACTATTTTGAGGATATTTGATTTTTCTTTCCTAATGAAAATAACTGCTACTCAAATTTATTAAGTGGTAAGCACTAAAAATAAACCATGCCTACACAGCAATATTTTGTGTTACTTGCATTCATCAATTCCAAAATTCCAAATATAGTTTTAACAGAGGACTTCACTTTTTCCTTGTGTTTTTTTTTTGTTTGTTTTTGTAATGAAATGCAATCATATAACCTAACGGAGAAATACCAGCACATAAATAAGTTTTCCCTTGCCTCCATGTAATTGTAGTTATTTTTACTGCTTTGTTATTTTGGTCAATTTTATAAGAATGCTACTACAAAAAACATACTTTTGTAATTGTTTAACCATTTCGAGACTCTTGGGACAAACAAATTCCATTTCTGTGATTGCTGGGATATATATGTCCCAAAGAACACTTTTAGAAATCTACTGAGACATTCTAAATTCAGACGTTAAGCACATTGGTCTTAAAGAGTTACCACATGGATTTTTTTTTCCTTTCAAGTTTTGAATCTACTGAGTGGTATCTTTTTCACATGGTATCTGATTAGCAAGATGGGTGGACTTTTCTATTTATAAAAATTGGCATAGAATTAACAGTGTGTCAGAGGAGTTGATAGTCGAGTGCCTGGGAACGGAATTACTCATGATGTGCTTAATTAAAACAGTGATCTAGGGGTTAAGAGTTCAAATCCTTCCCACATAATAGCTTTTATCTATACTAGTGTATATGTGGGTGGGCATGGATTGTTTCTCCCAATAGGCCAATTACCAAAGAACAAGCCAAGCATCTATCTCAACAGTATCTTGAATAATTTACGGAATTTGTTTATAATTGTTTAATATCGAGAGTTGAGCACCATTTTTTTTTTTTTTTTTTTTTTTTTTTTTACATACACATTTCAAGGCATTAAATGTCTAATAAAAAGATAAAATAAAAACTAAAAAACAGAAGAATCCGCAAACCCAAAGCTTTTAGGATTTCAAAAGATGTTAGTGATAAAATGAAATAAATGAATAAAAATGAAATAGATAAGTAGTGAGATATAGATGAAAGCAAGTTCTAGACAAAAAAAAGAATTGCAAGGATTTGTTTCAGAAGAATTTTTCAATAGCATCTCTAAATTCTACTAGATTTGCTGGCTCCTTTATCTTGTAAGGCAAATAATTGTGTCAGTGCTCCATTTTGAAGCCTTCCTGAGTTTTCAATCAGAGAGCAAATCTATCATTTGCTAGCTCAAAGATCAGGCCTTATGTAAAAGAATCTGAATGGCATGGGGGGGGGGAGACCTTTCACACTTGTGAACGTGCTGGGCTATCCATTGGTGTAAATGGAAACTGAAATTTGACAAATGGATTAAATAGACCCTTCTCCACTTCCATTTGCAGTAATCATGAGACAAGAAGGCGGAGGAAGAAAAGAAAAGAGCATTCATTGAAAGCCATTAGCTTGGCTATAAACATAGCCAAGCTAAACAGAAAGACATTAACTTTGACCTTCAACAAGATGAACAAGTCAAATTTTAGTTCCAGAAACTCTTACAACCTAATATAATCTGATACTGGCTCCAAGAGTGCATAGAAATGTCTGGGTGTGTCCACACTTGACAGATACATTATACACAATAGATAGATACAAGGTTTTTATCATCATTCAACTGCCACCAACAAAATGTAAGCTTAACAAACTTAGGTACACATGGCATGATTTGAGGCACTAATCTCAATCCCATCTCAAAACAATTATTTGGAAGTGGAAGAGTTACATTCTTAGCTCATCACTGATGGATTTTGACATGTGAGAACAGGGCATCTGATAGGGAAGGTAGATATACTGCTTATATAGACTTATGTTGAAACTTGTGAGAACTCTTTGTATGTAGCTATCACTTGGAGATTATCAGCCTTGTGTACAATCAACTTTTTATTTGAATTGGTTATTCAGTTAGAATAATGTTACGTTATCACAAACTTCATGTATCGGTGACTATCTGATCGGATCTATTGTAAATCTGCGAATATCTATTCATCTTAATAAGAAATTGATATATACCCAATTTTCCAAATCACACTTATTATTTTTGACACACGGAATCAAGCAAAAAGATTTCAAAGCACCATCATAAAGATTTCATACTTTATTACTGTACTGCTCACCCTTTGAGAAAGCCATTGTTGTGAATAAAGTGATAAAAAATAAATGTCACAATGTACTAAAATCTTGGCCAAGTAAGTACAGAAGGAGTATACAAGACCATCTGCAGATTTTGGTCAATAAAATTTGTTTCCTTTTAGTTTAAGAAAGGATATGAAAGTCTTGATATATCCAAGGGCACAGTTTGCTTGGGATATTTTCATCCGACAGTGTTGCGTAAATGTTAGCTTATTGTCTACGTGCACTCCAAGGTCCTATTCAACTAGAGTTGACTCCAGCGTGTGAAGAGTTTTATCTTCATTGGCCACCCTGTTTTGGTGCTGAGTGTTCAATTTCCCCAGATGCATGACTTTGCATTTTGATGGATGGAAATGCATCTGCATTTGGAGTGCCCACTGTTCCAGCAAAATGTTCAGCTAATTGTAGGATGGAGTCTTCTGATATTAGGGGCATATACAACTTGGCATAGTCAACAAACATTGACTGTAGTGACTCTAAAGAAGATCTTTCACATGTAGGGTGAATAACATAGGCCCAAAATAAAAATAAATGAAATACAAAAATAAAGAAAATAGAAATAAAATGGTGCAAAATCATTTATGACTTTTAGAATTGACTAAGCCATACAAATTAAACAGGCACTAAAATTTAAACAATATAACATTATTCATGCTGAAAAACCAATTCAACTAACAATTGAATTGAAAAGCTAGTGTACACAAGATTGATAATCTCAAAGTGATAGCTGTATTGAGAACAGCTTTAATATCATTTACAATAAAAAAAATTTTTTAAAAAAACAATCATTCCGAACTTGCCATAAACCTGCAAACATTTTCTACATTACAAGGAAATGATATATAAGAAATGGTGAACAAATAATAACTTGACAATATATGGTCTTACCAGGTTCTTCAAGACTGCCATAAGATTTTAAAAAGTGGCAAAACACATTATCAACTATATTGAACAGATTATCTGTATTATTTTTTGCCATCTATATAATAAGAAAATACTTCAGTTGATGAAGAAATACTCTAACGATGACAAAAGTATAAACAAATAATTGTTTTTTTTAAAGCTTCATTCTCAAAAGAAATTAACAACAGATTTACAAGATGTCCTCAAAATAAGAATTTACTTCAGCAGCAAACTATAAACTGATTCCAGAAATGTTTTATCAAACCAATCACGTCTGTATTGAAAATTGCCTCAAACAAGGACTTGAACAGTCTTAACAATATATGCAGGAATTCACCCATAATGCACTATTAACCCCTCCTAATATTTACCTGCAGCAAAAATATTGGCATTTATACCAGCATAATCTGTCAAGAACATAGTATAGGATAAGCATACATTGATGTGATAACAACTGGTGCTCACACTTGCTTGCCTAAATATTTCTAGCTCAACCACTTCTTAGTTTGATCTTGACTGAATAATAAACTATTTGTACCCAACGATCGGTTACCAAAAATTCCTAGACAGGGGGAAGGGTTTACTAATTTATTCAATATTTATTGGCTAACCATGGGTGCATATCATACAGATACTGGTGCAGAGTACATGGCAGAAAATAGGAGAGTTGATCCAGCATGAAATATCATTCAAGAATCCATCGTATCTGATGGCATATAAGGCACCCACCCTCATTTATAGAAAAAAAACTATTTCCAAAGAAGCATTCCATGTTATGGAAATATGTAACAACAAAAAATCAACAGCACCAGCTGTCTCCTGAAACATGCTCATCATCCCTATGGAAATCAAGGCCTAGCTGATCAACACCATCTCTCTGCCCCTGCTGATCAATCAGTGTCAGAGGTGGACACTGACCAAAAAGAGCCCTGGAGAGAAAAAAAATCACCAACTGAGAGATGAGAGCTTCATACAAGTAGCAGATAAATGAGGAGAGACTTAATTAACAGTGAAAAAAAATTTGAAAAATCGTCAGAGTGATTCGAGTCCACAAATAGGAGCAATTTTAGTCCACAAATTCATCTGGCGCCAGAGAATTAAATGGTACAGAAAACTGGATGGCAACTTACCAACCAGCATTCAGAGCCTACAATGTCAGAAGTTCAGGTGTCGGAGCAAGAGGCCGATCTTGCAGTCCCATGGCTTATCCTCAAATCTCATGACCTGTCTGTTACTGAGGTGACCCATGCAGCCAAAGACAGCCTTCTCCGACCCTCATGACACCTTGCAGTAAAAATGGAAGATAAATTTTAAAAAGATAAACACTAGAGAGGCCAATCTGGTCCAATCCACCCTTCGCATAAATGCTACCCAAGTGAGTATATCGATATTGACATTTGTTTCTTCTATCACTCCTTTGGGGCTCCAACTGAGAGCAGTCACCAAGTACAGGAAAAATACTTCATCACTTAAATTCTATATTTTTCATTATTAAACATCTTGAAATATCCAGGTAGTTTATGTTTCTTATCCACTCGAATTATTTATTGTTGATCAGTACTTTTGACAGGTTTGTATAATTTTCTGTGATTTCAACTCAATTACTCAACATCTTGGTATTGATTAGGCTCAGTATGGCACAAAGACCAATTAGAGAAAATGAGAGTAGGAAGTTAACATTATGCCAATCTTCTAAATGAGGAGGGCCTCCCTACTGAGAACATAAGTATTCAGAATCATGGCTCTTACCTTGGCCTTGACCCCAATGGGGAAACACCTATCAATTTCAACTATTACGCAGGCCACCAATTTCCTTGGTTTTATTCACCATCACATTTTACCAGAATGTTAGAGACGAAACATTTCATTTTCAAATGCTTAGTGAAAGCTTTGATTTGTATATATCAGCAAGCATCCAAAAAATTCTCATTAGATTTTCATGAAATTTATCACAAAGGTAAGTTTCAGAAAACATCCTGTTTTATTCTTTATTTTTTTCTTCTTTTTGCCAAATTATTGATTTTTGAGTTAGACCAGCATAATTTGAAAATCTTGCTTGCCATCCAAGAAACTTTCACTAATCAGTCCAACAACATTTTTGTAGTTTCTTTAAACAAAAAATACTCCATATGTAATGATCAAACTTCAAATGAACAGAAATACATGCTTTCATTAAGATAATCAGTGCTAAAGAGTGCAACTAAACATTTTTGCTGCTTTACCTCTTTCTGACATTGACAACATGCTCATTTTGTCCTGTACACACCACTGGACTTTTACCTGCTTTTCAGCAATGCTATTTAGTTTCTCGAGAATCCCTATTATTCTATTCTTGGCCTTCACACGTCAGCAAAAGAATATTGGCGCAGAAGCCATTAATGCTAACCTTATAGTTTTTATGGTCACAAGATTTCTTATTATTTCAATAATGTAAAAACTCGATGTAACATGACAGTTGATTGAAGATATGCTCATTTTCCAAATACTTACCATGTCACAAATATGAAAAATGATTAAATAAATGAAATTTTTGAAGATGCAAACTATGACAACTGGTAAAAATTTAATTTCAATGCGACAATCTGAGGACGAATATAAACATGAATAGGAAATCTGAGTTTGAATCCAAATCTGAAGCCATCTGGGTTACACATATACACACACACACACACATTTTAAAACAATTTTTAATCAGCTATAACTCTTTCCCAGGGAAGAAAAATTGTTTATACCTTCGATTTTCTTAAATAATACCATAATGACAAGTAAAGTTGCCCGAACTCAATCATATTTGAGCATTTCATCCCAACTCAAAACAAAGTTTTGTGTATGACACCAGATCCAAATGTTATTGATATTTAACTAAGTAAGCTTAATAAAGCACTAGGCCACACATGTCAGGTGCTCAATGAGGATCAAATTTACAAAAATTCTGGTCTGAGAGATTAATTTACTCTACAAAAAGACAAAACCCAGCCATTATTACTAACTAGTACAAATTTGCCATTTATCAAAGTTTGAGTCAGACAAAATATAAAATTATTAAAAATAAAAGGGTCAAAGAGTTTTGATGTACTGACTCAAAAAAAAAAAAAAAAAAAAAAAACCCTCCGAGTTTAATCAGCTATTTCTAAGCCGTCTTTGTTTTGTAACCAAATATCCATAATTACTTTGAACCAGAAATGCAGTTATTTGCTTTCATCTCTAGGTAATCCAAAATACATGGAAATAAATTTTCTGAAGTAATATAGACAAAAAAAAAAAAAAAAAAAAAAAGCCTCATCAAAAAATTTGTGAAGTTAGATACTTGGTACTCTTTCCCCTTTACCAGTATTTGTGAGTTAAAATCAATGTTACAAAGCACTCAAAATAGAATTCGTTAATTGATTCACAAAACACCCTCACCATATCTAAACGTTAATTATTTTTTTCAGGCGCTTCTTCATACAATCTATCCATACTTGAAACAATCAGGTTGTAACAAGATAATTTTATTTCAAAGTTGATTTTTTGTTCATCTTTTTCAGGCATAATGGAATAGCAAGCAACAAAGCTGATAATTCAATTTTCTTTCGTCGCCTGTTAAGTAGTGATCAAGTTATTTTGACTAAATTAGAAGAGAAAGAATTCCTTAGCACAGAGGCTAGAATGACATAAGCTTTCTGAGCATTGCTTTAGTCCTCAGGCAAAGACTTTAAATTCAATTTCAAATGAACCTTGACATCTCTGGTACTTCTACAAACTTAGATGGGGGGGGGGGGGGGTATAAAAGAAAATTTTAAAATAAAAATAAGTATTCAATATATGCCAGTTCTTTGCTTCAGTTTCTCACATATCAATGATCCAACTCTTTCAAAACAAATGGGTTGTTTTCAAACAGCTGTTCTTGAAAAGCATCCAAGAAAAAAAGTGTCCTCTTGAAAAAGCAGGAAAAGACTACTAGATGATCAACCTTTTTGGTTCATATCTCTTCCAGATGTTCAAGAACTTTTGACTTGATTTTTGTCAAAAAAAACTTTTGACTTGATTCTTGTATTGTATTAAGACAGTACAAAAATAGAAAATATTTTTTTAAAAGTAGTCTAAACACAGTTTTTTTAACAGATTTTCCAATGTGATAACACCCTCCCTGGATTTCCAAGAATAAGATTTTTCTTATAAATGCTCTGTCTGTTTATTGCTGCACATGATCAAAGCTATTTCCAATAGATTTTCTGGAAGTGTTCAGTTCACTCTCAAAAAGACATATTACGTTGAGAAGTTTTAAAATGGCATCTACAATTTTTTATGAATGGATTAACAAAAAAAAATTCTATTCGGAGATGTAAGAGCCCCATAAAGCAATAAAAAGTCATTAAATCTATTTTCACACCATCTACACAGATCCTTAGCACATTAACACATACATAGGTTGTATGTACGCAGAGTAACTTTCCTTTTACCTCAAAAGATTACAGAGAAGTACTGTCCTTTATACTTAGTAGTAACAACCTGCTTCTCAGAGACGATACAATCATGCCATATGCAGATGTACATTTCCAAGGAAAAAATTTGATGAGGATCCAAAATGATTTCTGCCATTCACAAATAGAAAGCAAATAACATAGAATACAATAACCACCAATGGCAATGAAGTGATAAGCAAAACCCACTTCTTCAAACTAAGAAACTGTACAACATGCATAAGAGTCATATACTATAAGGTTTTTGTTTTTCTAAAAAAGACAAATCTGGTTAGTTATTCAGTAGAAACCATCACATGACCAATTCTCTTGGCAGCATGCCATATTAGGAGTGACCAATGAATTATTTCTCGCCTTTTGTTGGGCCATAAGCAATGAAAAAAAGTACAAGTTTTCAGAAAACAAACATGAACAGTGCCAGAAACAAATTAATGGACTGATTGAGCATGAACTTACATTGTAAATTAGGCCCTGTCAAAAACCTATGGGAGGGCTAAAAAAAAAAAAACAAAAAAAAACAAAAAAAAAAAAAACAAAAACAGATGTTATAGCTCGTTGTAAAGAGTAATTATTCAAATTTTTAATCCTCTAGCTCCATTGGTGTGATCTCTATGCAAAATACACACATATATAGCCAGCCAGACTGACTTGAAAACCAAAGAAACCTAAATCGTTAGTTCCAGTTGACAGCTTCTAATATGTAAAGCAAGCTGAGATTTTAGAGAGAACAAATTGTCAGTTATTCTTTCTCAAACCATGGTGTATCAACATGTGAAGAATCAACTTAAGTGGTCAGCATTTCTACAGGACTTCGAAAAAGTTAATAGTCTTGCATGCATACTTGTAAACATATCAATTAATTCACCATGATACAACAATATAGAAAGAAAACACTCATTCAAACTCCCCATGCAGGGGTACCAGCTTGAATCAATTTGTCATCCTAATAGGCCAAGATGAGAAGTCCTTTCTACTTGGAGCAATTCAATAATTAAGCATTCAAAATCTCGCAGATCATTCCTGATCAGATGGATGCAAATGCAGATGTAATGCCCTTGGCATGGTTCTATGTAGTCTGAAGGAGTGGAATCGGGATTTGCTCAGTGACTAAATCATGTGCTCGCAACAAAAGTTGCAAGGATTTGAAGGCATTTTTGTGGAAGTTCCTGACCAATACATTCACATGTGAGGTTCCCCACATTAAACTGACCTTGTGTCACAGTCTGCTCTTGATGGGGTTCAGGTAAATAGGAATTTCAAATCCTGACAAGTAACCCTTAAATCCTTCAAACACAAAAGACCAACTTTTAATAGGATCCTAATTGCCAGGCAAGTCAGAATGACTGAGGGTTGATTAAAAACTAGCCACCCACACAATTTAGAGGGATCTAAACAAGTTAATTGAGAAAGATGCATAGAAAGGATGGTGTAGGCACATGGGAAGTAAAAATGTACAGTATTGCCAGGAATGAGAAATTTTTTTTTGTAAAGTCTTTTGGTGGTACAAATTTTCATTATAACTGGAATTAGCAGATACAGTTAAACTTAATTAACCAAGAGTTCTTACTCTTGCATTCTTTCATAGTTGTCTTTTTACGGGAAAATTCTGACAGATCTGTAGAAGTGTGTCCTCCACCCCTTTTAACTATTAGGGAGGAGAGAGTAGAGACTGACGAACAAAAATTGAATAATGAGAGGGGGGTTTTGATAAGAGTGAGGGGGTTTGAAATTTATCCAAAATTAATAAACAGGGAGAGGGATGCGAAAGCACACTAACTATGAGAATTTCGTTCAAAAACCAACTAAGATATGGAAACAACCAACGTCACAGAGAGCTTTCAGAACAAAAACTCCAGCCTTGAGACATTTTGTGCACATTCAAGAGAGATGTAAATTACTGATTTTAAGATCTTTCAAATTCCAATTTTAAATCAATACATGACAGCTATCTTATCGTGCAGCACGTTTTACAGTGATAGAGGCTTTTATAAATTTCTGATAGTGATATCCGTCTCTTGGCAAATGTTTTACGCTTATTCTTTAACTGAAGGTGACATTCAGCCATTGAAGCAATCGTAGCCAATTATCTTTATAGAACTTGGTTACCCAGCACTATCAACACTTTCCAAGATTTTCATCCAAACATAAAACAGCATTGTTAGTTGTAGTTGGTAGTATGATTCTTCCTAAGCATTTGTTTTTATTGATAGTGAAAAGAAAGGAATTAAATTCACTATTGACACTATCTTTCTGAATCAAAAGTGTCAAGTACAACTAATTAGATAAAATAATATGTACTGCTGAACAAATTTTTGTCATCGGATCTGTGAAAAAGTAAATGTTAGAAGAAAAATTAAAGCAATCAGATACAACGATGACTAGAGGGAGGCTGGAGAACCCATCTGCCAAAATATTGTCATCGAAACAAACCAACAAAAAAAAGGAGGCTATATCAAACAATTCAACATCTAATCCAATTCTCAACTGCAACTTTGATTTATAACAAAGCTAAATGTAATTAGAGACTTCCAAGAAAGCGGTGATCCAATGAAATCAAAACATAATCCCAAATATCTTTCTTGGGTAGGTTAATAATCATATCAAATGTAATGCTTTTCATCAAAGTTCAGTTTGCTTATTCATATGCATGATAGAACCACCTACTGATAAGTCTTGAAGTAACAGAAAAGTCTTCATCTATATGGAAATGAATATGGCTGAAGTGCAGAGCAATTAACATTAATTTTTTGGATGCTCCAAGTACAATTCTAATATAAGAAATATGTGCATAAGATGCCTCTGCTCATATTTGAAGCCTCTCAAGCATTCAATAATCATCATATATATCACTCTCAACTTGGGACTCCTGCTCAAGTAAAGTGTTTCTAACTGTGCACTGCAATCTAACCTTTACACAAATTGACTTTGTCCAACAAAATATCTACAGCTTTAATGTCTCATTCTGCTCAAGGTATCAATACAGTTAGGACACATTTGCAATGTTGCTGAGTGATGTCAATTATCATTAGTATGCTGAATTAAGTAAACTACTTATTCACAAATTATGTCCTAAGGAATGAATGAACAAAAGCGATACTGCTTTGTGGCGGGTGTCTCCAAAATCATTTAAACAAATAATCAAGCAGCTAATGTAGCAGCAAAAAAAAAAAAATCTAGCAAATGATGAAGTCCTGATTTCATCTCTTGGTATATATAAAACATCTAATCTATAAAAACAGTCATGGTGATTTTTATAGATAAAATGGAAACTAATTCAATCAAGTTTTATCATGATTGCCAGAAAAAACAGAAAAAAGTTTTCCATTACATCAAAATCATTGTTCAGGATGAAAAACGTTGGTTCTTTACCTAGTCACACTGTCATAAATATAGCAAGTAACATCAATATAACCTTGCATAAGCATCTAAGTCTTCAATAAAAGATCTTTCTGAGGTCAATCAGTTTGAATTGAATGAGGAATATTCTTGGTGGGTTTTTTTTGGATGCTATGTAAAATTAGCACTTGAAAGAAAACTCCACCTTACAGCAGTCTTTTTTCATTGAATCTTTTATATGGTTAAATATTTTGAAGGTTTGAAAAAGTCAAGTGTTATTCTCAGTTACCTCTATTTCTGGTAGATATAAAACCAGCAAAAATGGTAATCATGCCAGAAGGGTTCTTATGCTTTCTGGTGGTGATTTTCAGATAATTAATTTACGGGTAAACACATTGCAGCCTATGTCATTTTTTAGATTACTTTTGAAAGTATCTATATTTTTGGAAGTGGCTGTTTTCTCACTGAGACTGTTCCACAGTCTAGTAACAGTCTGGAGGAGAAGTGATGTCAAACACCAATAAAATCATCTGTTCTATTATAATCAATTATATTGAATAGTCTCAATTACCATTGAGACTATGTCGAACCAAAAAAAAAACAAAAAAAAACAGAGGTAACCCTATTAAATCCCCCCTGGGGTGGGGGGCAGTGTTGTATACACTCTTCCTTTTCACTATTAACAAACATAACAATCAGTGAAGATAAGAACAGCTGAGTAAGTTTCCTCCCTCCAAATGACATAAAACATAAACTGATCATTTATCTCCAGATGGAAGAAGTCAAGTCTATTTTCCAAGCAAACAACCCACTCTTGGTCCAATCAATTATTCTATTGTTCTATCTCCTCTCCTATAAAAGATGATACCATGATCAAGCTTAGACCCATCAGTTTATGATAGGAGATTTATAATGTAAATTTTACAAGCATCAGACAATGTTAGACAGGATCATGATAAAGTGTACCTCCCCCACCCACCCCTGTCGACTACTTATGGGCACATAGAAGTGAAAAAAGTGACTGATGGGCAAGAAAAGAAATAGTTGGCATGTAAAGTATCCATGAAGTAAATCAATTCGTAAATAGTCAATATTTAAGAATAAAATTTAGATTTCACTTGCAATCAGAGACATGATAGAGACATGCTAGTAACCCACAGCAGTACACTCTGAACATTCAAGAACAAACATACTAAGTATTAGGCTAACAGAAAATTCCACCCACTCCAGTGTGTTACCAATATCACCCATGCCCACAAAGTATATCAAAAGTAATACGTACCCATAAGACCAGATCAAAGGCCCTCGGCCTAATCTAATCGGACATAATATTGTAAAAGAATAGATTGACCACATTCAATATACTCTATATACCCAAATTGTTAATTATGACACTGAATCAGCCAATTAAAGAAATAACCACCCATCTGTATCTTGTATGTTCATTCCTATTCATAGAGACAAGCGAAATTCAAGATTACTACCAGTAAAGAAATCTGATTGCAATCAATTGTCATACAGCTGTCAACAGCTTTAAAATATTACCCTTGATTTTCAGTCATTTGCATATTCCTGCCAAAGCCAGGAGAATCTTGTGGGATAATGAAGAATAAATTCTCATACTCATAAACAATATATCCTTGATAGGCAATCATCTACTTATTACTAAGCAGTTATCATATATGTCCAAGATTATATATGAGAATTTAATGTTTGATATGCAAGACTATTGGTAGTCACCTCAACTTATTCACCTAGTCATTTCAAAATCTCCAGCCGGTTCACAAAACAGTTTCATCTCACTAACCTTTATTCAACCTCAATACTAGAAAAGCTATGCTTCATTTTATCAACTCTGAACAGTTATAAATCTCAAAGAAAAGAAAGCAAGAGCAGAAGATTTCTATTTTTCTTGCTTCATTTCAAATACCACTTTTACCCATCACCATTCATAGTCTGGCTCTTCTTCTTTGCAACGAAGAGTAAGACTTGAAAATGCTTGTTAAACCCTGTTTTATTGATGGAATAGGCAGATTGATATTCTAAAGCTATTCTTTATTTGATTAAAAACGTCAGCTTCGTAATATCATTTTTTACCGCTTTTTATTGCAAATCTCAGATCATAATTCTGTAAATATTAAATAAACAGTGTGGATTAGAAGTAAAATCTTACGTGAACAGTCTCAGCTGGAACACGAACTCGGTCTGTTGATTTTTGTGCTGGTAATCATTATGCTTCTCTGCACCTCCAAATCTACAGTATTTAGTATTTGGGAAATCAAATTCAATACGTCATCTCCAGACTGAAACCATTATTATAGGTTTTTATAAAGTTTTAACTATTAATGTGATGGAAAGCAGCCAAATCTATAAGTGTTGCATAAATGCAAGATTAATGAAAGGTCAGTTGTTCAATTTATGGTTTGACTTGATGTATAGCCAGGCACCTGAAGATGACTAGATGATACAAGAATAACCACCTTACCCCAAAATAAGTGCATATATATATGGAAGGAAGGGTTATCCAGAGATATAGGTAAATATGCTTGGTTTGATTTCTACAACTTCATGATTAATGTAATGTTCCGGTTTCTTGAATTAGAGAATTGATTTCATTAAATTACTGCATTAAAATAAAATAACAAGGCAAATATGAGAATCATAGCTTGAGGGGATATGGTGCTTGATCAACAATGCTGAAGAGCTATGGTAAAATAACAGTTTTGTTTTCAAATCCTCAAAACAGTTCCATGGTAAACAACTGATGATCCCCACAAGAAAATTTCACCTAGATTACTATAAGATCTAATTCTATGTAAAACATAAATCATTTTGGACATCTTTGATTAACAGTTACTGAATTAACAACTTACATGACAGGTTATAGGAAAAACAGAAACTCAAATAATTGTATGCAAGATCTTTAGTTGAAATTTCTGTAGTAATATCAACAGGGCTTAAGACTGGAAAACTTTCTATACTAATAAAAGAAAAAAATGTTCAGCAACATCTTTAGGGCTCAAAGCCACAAAGCTTTCCATACTATGTGTATATACATATATAAATACAAAGTATTGTATCATCAAACAAATAGGATGAAATCCATGAAAAAAGGATAATCCAGCTATCTCGTCTTTCATGAATCTATCATTCAAGTACATCAGAATTTGAACCTTTTTTTCTGTCAGAGGTAATCCATACTTTCAAAAACTTTCATTGTTTGAAATTAACACAAGTGCAGTGGACAGAATGTTATTCGTGCTTTCTGATAAGATTAATCTTCAAAGAAAACTAACTCAAAACAATTCCCAGAATTGTTATTAACCTTCAATGAGTTTCATTTTTCCAGATCCATTCTTCATTAATTTAATTAGAAATAGAAATTAAATGAATGAAAGAGAGAGAGATACTGGCATTGAACATCATCCTGACTTATGCCTGGCAAGGGTGGTGTCAGGTAAAAAGCTTAAAGACAACTTACATTTCAAATGCCAAAAAAGGGGAAGAAAAAATTGTGAATTATCATGAGAATGATCCAATGTCTGAGCTTTTCAAGTGTAAGAGAATGACAGAAAATCAGATTTATAAATAGAATGTTGAAGGAATCAATTGTTTGATAATTGCATATTTTGACACCAGCAAATAAACAAATAAAGCAGATTGGCTTTGATCTATAATGTGTTGAAGCAGTTATGATGCATTTAGTTTTATGAAACATGAACCAAATTATTTCCTGTTGCTACTGCTGCAGCTCAAATGCAAAGATTAAGTGGTCTTTTTAATTTTAATCATTCTTGACATCGCTTCAAGCACGATTACTGTATAAGTGACAATACCTCTGTCATTCAATTTGTGTAAATGTGTCGCAATAATGTCAAAACCTTTTTTTTCAAATGAATAATAATCACATTAAAATTTTTGGAGATAGAAAATGGGCCAATCCCACTTCTCATTTTAACGCTCGGATAGCTGCTATTTATCAAACAGAATAGAACAATTATTTCAAGATATTAAGCATGCCTTCTTTCTCTTTATTAGAAGAGGAAAAAAAGATTCAGTGTTGTCAGTGACAATGTTTTTTTCAACTGGTCTAAATAGATTCAAGAGGGCGTGAAGTTTTCATCAGAAAACTTCATTCTAATAGGACCAATCTTGATACCTACCAAGATAAATTATCCACATTCAAATTTGATAAAATCTAAGACACAAAAATATTTAATGATAAATATTTCATGAAAATTATTCACCCAGATATCAATAATGATGTAAGCTTGTCTACTATGAATCCGACTTCAGTTAAAAGGTACTATGACAAAATTAAGTTAGCTTAATAATAATGATGGACTTAATCTTTCAACAAAAGCAAAACTAGATACAATAAATACACAGTCATTGATCTAGTGTCTTGATAAGGTACTGATTCCTATTTTTGGAAGATTTCATCGTCATCATCAGCCTTTTAGCATCCATCATTGGACATAGAGCTTCCCCAAGATTCACTAGACCTCTCCATCGTAGGCATTGAGCAGCCAGTATTTTCTAAATTTAACTAGCTCACTACGCTATCTTACTTTCTCTTGGCCACAATTTTGTGTATGATCCCTGGAGATGCACTTTGTAATTTCCAGCAGTTCTCTGCCATTCTTGCTTCGTGTCTAACCCATTGCTATTCAAGTTTCCTAATGGTTTTGATGGTGTCTCTGACTCCTGTCTTTCCTTTAAACCATGTTGTCTTATGATCTCTCCATATGAGATTGAGTACAATTCTCTCATGTGCACTTTGCATGGTTCTCAGTTTGAGGGTCAGTCTCTTGGTTAGGTTTCAGCTCCATAGGTGACTATCAGGAGGATGCATTGTATACCCTTCTTTTCAGAACTAGTGGGATAAAAAAGTACAGGTTTCCTCACTATGGGAAAATAGAGCATGCCCATGGAATGAAAAATGATATAATGCAAAGAAGCAATTACCATTAATTTACACGGGAAAAAATTTTTGAGTGTCCCTAGACCCCAAAAATGGTGATTATGGTATGTTAAGTCGAGTTATGTGAAATTGAGAAGGTTGAAGTTACAGGAGACTGGAGTGTAGGATAGAAAAGAAAAGAGAGCACACTGCCTCTATAATGGCTTACTGCTAAAATAAAAGATGAACACTATTTTTGCTTTTGCAAAAAAGAGGCATGAAGTTTTTTTAAGAGCGGGCAATTCCTCTATCATTTGATCAAGGACAAATTTACAGAAATCATTAATGAAATAATGATAAGGTTAGCCTTTATTTACCATCTATTATTAACTTGAAATCTTGACTATTTTCTCTCATTCCATGTACTCAGAGTGACATGATTTGAAGCATTCCTTCATCTAGTCGTAGATTTCCAAATTAAAGTAGGCAAACAATTATTTTATAAGATAAACCAATTTGAGAAATGCCACAAAAAGGACAAAGTTAAGACAGAAAAACACTGAACTTATAATGGATTATAAGAAAAAAAAATTTCAAAAGTGTTCAAGATCTGTATGCAGAATTTTCTTTAAAAAAACATGGATGCCCTTCAACAATGGATTAGAAGATAGGGTCAGTAGGTAGATTTGATGACAGGTTCAAAATAAAGCCTAACTTAGATGCATTTCTATGGTATTAAGAAGTATCAACTTCAGCAATAATTTAGACATACGATACGAACAAAATGCCAAAACATTAGTGGCCAATTTTCAATGTTTATTGTAGGGAGGGTATACATCTCTCACATTTAGATATCCAACAAATGAATAAAAATTCACAAGCATGCACTGTAACACATCAATACTGTTGTGGTATGAATCCACTCAAATCAAGTTATAGCAGAACTTTTGACATATCATTGAAATGGAGATGAATGGTGCCAGTTCTGACATTTTATTCTGATATTATAAAGGCCTATATCCTTTTGCGCCCACTTAAAATTGAAATGGCCAACATAAAGGAGAGAAAAGAAATACCTTTTGTGATGGTGGTAGTCAGACTTAATTGAAATTTGATCATACAACAATGGCTAAAGCCAACATCACCAGATTGACATTGGCTGGAACAAGTTGCTGATCAAATAATACCACTATTAAAAAGGTTTACTGATTAAATAATATCACTATCAAAAAGGTATTTTGACCAACTCGTTGAATGAGACGAGACAGAGTTATGGCTTGTTCTAACCTGTTCAATTTCATAGCGCTTAAAACGAATTTCAAAACGCGTATTATTCTTTTCAACTATTCAGCTCAAGAGTTTAGGAGTAAGCTTTCTTAGTTGTAATCAATTTTTTCAACACCAACCCACTAAAATCAATCAGACCATCAGTATATTTATCAGCAACAAGCAAGTGGTATCAATGGGTGATGTGAGATTAATACAATAGATAATTTATAAGAAACAGGGTATATATATATATGTATAAACAAAAGCACTAGTGGAGATGAGGAATAAATGAAATAAAATAAAATGCTTCTACAAATGGCACAGTTAATGAGTAGAACTGAAATGTGTTTTTCAGTGGCCAAGTCCCCTACAATGATTTTGTGATTATTTTTCACTATCAACAAGAAAAATGGTCTCCATTGTCATTTCCTTTCTGAAAGAAAACAGTTAAGTAATCAAAAAGTGCTTGAAAAGATATTGCCATAATATATTACAATCAAAATACCAGCCAGGGAAAACTTAGCCAACTTCTAGCAGCTGCATACCGAGTAAATAAAAATATTTGTTTGTTTGACTCAGTGTTCCACAATATGTCAATAAGTACATGATTTGCACAAGAACTTGTCCCAAAAAATGCTTGATGGCAAGGCTTCATACAGTGGTAGTGCAGTAACCTAAAATGTTTAAATTTTGAGGTTCTATCCCTGTGCGAAGTTGTTCAGCAGTTTTGTATTTCTATTATCACTAATTCAAATACCCCTAAGCCGACAACTCAGCATTATTCATAATTCCAATCTCAAACAGATGACAGTAATACAGTGTGAAATAAACAGTAATTTCACTTAAAACCAATTATTCAAGTCTAACAATTTTCTTGATTGGACACCAAGCACTTGTAAAGCTTAAAATTAACTAATGTGCTGTGTGTGCTTTGATTTTCTTTCAGGATCATGGCTCAAAGAAATAAGGATTTTAGCAGTCCCCCACTCTCCAGAGTTGAATTATTAAAAGCAAATTCAAAGGCCCACCCACCCTCAAGTGAGAACTTTAGTTGATGATGCAATTCTGCTGCTGATAACCTTACAAATATCAATTTTTCTTTTTGTGCTTGAGTTATTCTTACATGCGTGACACTATTTTTACAATCAGATACAATCATATGGCTGGTTGAGTATGAACTTAATCGCAGTTCATTGAATTATTCAAGGAAACAGGCATTACTGGTCATTATGCAAGCACAAGTTTCGTAATATGAGAGACAAATGATGGATTGTTTAACACTAATCTACAAGAGCATATGTAGAGAAGACTTTATAAAAACAATACATTTGAAAAGAAAATTTTCTGGATGCAACATGACCACAATTTTAATTGATGTTTTTCAGTATTCAGCGTCAATAAAATTAGCTGGTATAAAAGAAATTTTCTTTAATGAAAAAATAATTTAATGCTGGAAACTACAAATATACCATTTTTACACAGTAAAGTTGTTGGAAAAGCCAGGACAGTTACTGATTATCACCAACTCCAACAGGAGAAGAAATTAGCAAATATTTTTAGCAACAAAAAATGAAATTCAACTTTTTTTTGCAGTTCAAACGATCAAACAACAAAACATAAAATGCCAGCAGAAATGAGTACAAACACTTCCAACTCTTTTAGGGAGAGTAATTTAATCATCATAAGATTCCTTTTCATGTCCCATGTTCTAGGAAAAAAAATAATCTGACACTTGTAAATAACATTTCAGACAAGTGAATTTTTTCATACTTATATAAAAAGGACCAGTTCAGATTATGTGTTCTGGAGTCTACTTAACTACAGTGTATTATTTGCAGGAGAGAAAAAAAAGATAAGACTGACTGCTGCAGGGTCAAGCTCCACTTTCCCGGCCATAGATGATTACTGCATATTGATTTGTATACATAATAACTGGAAAATTACATAAATATATATTTCCAAGCATAAATATTCATTTATTGAAATGAAATAAGCCCTCACGTATTTGCAACATAAATTTTCATAGATATGTAGGACTAATCAGTTTGGGAGTATGAGAGACGCCTACCGACCACTTGATCGGAATCTGAAATCACGGTAGGAAAATGTTAATTTTATACATCGGCTTGGTTCGATATGACATATCAACAATAAAGAGTTACCTTGCCTAAATTAGGTAAGAATTGTTGTTGTTGTTGTTGTTATAGAAGAGAAACAGAGTCAACTCCAGCCTCCAACTTGGACTGGAGTTGAACAAAAAAAAAAAAAAAAAAAAAAAAAAAAAAAAGGTCAGATCAAAAATAATATCCAGTGACTTTGACAACTTTACTAATCTGTTGCATCATGATTTCTCCATTCCAAACATTATTGCCAAATGGTCTGTCACTGGTAGGCTATAAGCTAAAGAAAGAAGCTATTTTAGAAATGATGGCGAATTAAATTTTCTCATATGAGAAGATAAAATAAGAGAAAAAAAGAGAAAATAATAATGAATAAAACCGAAATAAGTTATCAAACAATAACATTTCAAAAATTCTTTTATGCTCTACATGAAGATCATTGGGCTTCAGTGGTTCTCAGTGTCCCAGGTTTCCTCAATTCCTCCCCACATTTTGAATAGTGATCTTGTGATCTTTTCATTATTATACTTTTACTGTGGAAAATATTGAAACAATTTATTCCTATTCTGGCTGATATTCCTCCACTTAGAATTGAACTTCCTCCCCAGGGAGCCATATGCTTTATGTTTAAGAATCACTGCACAAGAGATTAATCTTTTAAGAGTAAAAAACTAAGTTAACAATTATCTCCTGGCACTGAGACAACAATGACTAACTCTTGTTCAATGAAACCACCACCTTTTTCAATTTTTTTTTAAAATTCAAGCACAAGAGATCTTCGAAGCCCTCGTGTCATGTTTGATACAAACCATCTTGAATTTATGATGGTCGTCAAAATAAATTATTATATTTATTTCAGCTAAAGTCACTTCATTTTGGCAATTATTGATTGTGGGAGGCAAATACAATTGAAACAGCTGAAAACTATTTCACAATATGAGGCAAGATGAAGAAACTCCAAATAGAATTCTTTTCTAGACTTTTGAGAATAGAACAAACCTTTTAATCCAATCAAAAGTTTAGAATAAGTAACTTACTACATTATGAAGTAAAAACGAAATTTAAAAAAAAAAACTCATGTGCAAGCCTTCCTTGCGTAGCTAATGTACCAACCCACGGTTGATGCTGGTTACATCGTAGTTCAAGTATATCAATCAACACCCTAAACCAAAATCTAGTACTACTGTCAAGAAGCGATGGAACTATAGGCCCATCGACCGAGTACAGCGACCAGGGGAGGCTTGAATTAATGGGGGCGAATAGAATTGATCAGTGTTGCTAAATCACTTTAAAACACATCAAAAATGGTAAAAACCCCACCACAAACATACTCACTATTGGAAAAAAAATACCGAGGTATTTAATCATCACATCCGCAGGGGGTGGGGATTTCCATGAGGGGTCACCCAACCCTTGGCGACGGGCCTAGGCAAATATCTCCACTTACACAATGTAGATAATGCATTTATTTCCATGAGCGACTTGCATGAGACGCCGTTAACTAAGTGGATCATGTGCCAAACTGAAAAATTTGTTTAGGAACGACGTCTACTCTTATTCCCCTTCCCGGAAGTGTCAGTATATGGGGGGGGTAGAGCGAGAGCCTTCCCTGCATTCATAAGGTTTGATATTAGAGAGCTTACATCCCAAACCAATCACAGAAATGAAGTTGGAAACAACGAATCTATCTGTTTATTGAGAAAAGAAAGGCCTATATGCGTGACCTATACCAATGAAAGGAAGAACTAGAAAGACTAATAGAATAAGATTCTAGACAGGCTACGTGAAAGGGGTGATTTCTTCAAGAAGCAGACACAGGCCAAGTGAAGAAAAATCAGCAGTGAGAGGAGAAGAAGAATCAGTTATCGGTAGATAAACTCACAGACTTGTTACCAAGTAGTCATTGGTGTCAGCTGTTGTTTACGAGCAGGGATGGAAATGGGGGGGGAGAGGAGTACGTAGGAGAGGGGTTACGACGTATACCTACATCACAATCGCCAGTTGTTTGCATCTACAATGTCTGCTAATGGAGACGTTATCGTGTACCTAGTTCCTTAAACCGCCCCTTACCTTATACATAGATTCCAAAACCAAGCCTTACCGTTTATCTAGTAAAAAACAAAAAAAAATTTCCATCACTGTTAGTGTTGAGGGACATCGACTTCCGAAATAGTCTGACTGGTGCACTTCTTTGAACTATTTTACAGCTTGCCTACTTTTTTTACCCTACAGTTAACAAAATGACTAAATGTAAATGAAAAAAAAATTAAAAAACAATACCAAGGTGTTTTCTCTTCTCATGCTAGTAAAAAAAAAGTGGGGGGGGGGTTAAATCTAAATCTGGTTTCATTATATATCAGAAAAATATACGGTAAGCACTGACACGCAAACAAAAGACATGTACTTTTGAAGAACTGAGTTTTTTTTTGTTTCGTTTTTTTTTTCTTTTTTTGTAGTTGTTTTTTTCAATTGAAGTAATTCAAGTTGAAGATCTCTCTTCCCCAGGTAGATGTTTTGGTTGGACTAAAGGTAGACACTGTCTCATTCCACAGGTTATTCATCATTTAACTCTCTTACGCCCACAGCTAAATTTCCTTTTTTCTGTTAACTTGTCAAGTTTGTGCGGTACGTACCTGTCTACAAAAATTATAGTGTATTTGACCTTTTTACCCTGGCCTTGTGTCTAGTCAGGCGAAGGCAGCTATCATTTTGCATTATCTAGGTAAGATAACAATGTCACTCGGCCTGATACTACCTTCGTCCTTAAACAAGGTACTTCAACGTGTCTGAGGTTTATCATTATAGATAAGACTGACTGGCTTTCAAACGTTGATTTTTCGACAGCCCAAAATGAAGCCCTTTCTCTCCACGAGCGGGAGAGTGCCTCCCGCCTTCTAAAAAGTTGCATTCGTTCTCGCTTCAAATACTGACCGCTGATACTGCAGGCCAAGTCGTTAGCGTAATAGCCAAAAAGCGGACTAAATTCCACCAACTTTTTTTGAACATGTTTCATACTGTTGTTACACGTTCAGTTAGAAAAAAGGAAATCATTGACAAACCGAGGTTTTTTTTTTTTAAAAGAAGTAAATATAAAAGCTGTTTAAAATGTATCCTCTTTCAGCTATGAAGAGTTTACAATATCAAGGTAAATTAAAAATTTAATTAATCAACTCAGCCCTGTTGAGTTTATCGTTCAGACTAAAGAGAGCATGTGTCACAATATAGTCTAGACTCAACAACTAAATGCTTTTGTTCTCCTTGTCAAGATGAACCGCAACTTGATTCCAGAAAGTCCCCGGAGGCTAGAAAGTGGAACTTTATACTGTTATGGAAACCCAAGCAATTAAATAATCCATAACAGATAGTGATACTTCATTTAGTTTTGCCGAATTTTGATTTTATACCCTTTAATTTCAAAATATACCCTCATTCATGGCATGCTGTTCTCGGAAAGATAGTTACATAAACCAATTGTTCATCATCAATATCCCACGAAATTATACCTGTTAACCTCAATCTTTTTTGTTGAGAGAATTTGATGGAGTGACAACGAAGTGCAGGATATATATTCACTAGCAGAAGAGGCAAGTGTCTAATTTTTTAAAAAATTAAGATAGGAATACTTTCAAGTAGCCATGACTTTCAATCATCATCATCATCATCGTCGTCGTCGTCGTCGTCGTCTTTCATCGTCTGTCGTTGGACAGAGACCTTCCCCAGAATTCGCCACACCTCTCTAACGCGAGCATCGCGGAGCCACGAGTACTGAATACCTGCTTCAATTTCTCAATCTCCACTAAGTGAAATAAATTCTTAAACGAATTTCATGAACATCATCATTACTTTACTACGAGGAATTAATAAAACCAATAACTGATTTTTCCAGCATTTTGACACCAATTTTTACAGCATGAAATGTGCAATATCTTCCACACTCTTCACTGAAAATCAACAATGAATAACGTCACCCATTCAACTACATCAACAACTCCATTTTTTAACCTCATATTTTTTTCCATTTCTAAGCAGAGAGTACACTGTGGTTGGATCTTCTTTAGATCCATTTTCAAATTTGGCATTTTTTTTTACAATCATATTCATCACCTCTATCAACAATGCCGTCATTGTATTCACGTATAAGTACATCAATCCTTGCAGGTCCTTGTGTACGTTCTTTGTCTGGCACAGGGGCACAATAAAGGGGCACTTAACGAGGATGAAATGGCTAGTGAAACTAACTTAATAACTACGAGCCACCAGCTCATGGCAAGCATCCTAGTAATTATCACTCGGCAGGAATTCCGGTTCAGTGATTACAGCAAAGGGTCGAGAGCTAACCAAATTACAAGGTTGCAAACACTTTGCTAAAAGAAGTGTGAATAGAGAGGCTCCAGGTTAAATAGCAATAAAAAAAAAAGAGTACCCTTTGAAACTAATGCCGTGTAAAATTCTGAATGCACTACTGGTAATTTATCCTATAATGAAAAGACTTCTACTTGGTCTTCTGACAAGATTTTTCCTTCCGCACGAACAAAATACAGATATTCCAAGTACAATGAATCTGGATGCTTTCAACAGTGAAAGTAACACGGCTTCTCAGCACTCAGGGGCAGACATAGGGCCCAGGAGAGGGCATAGCAAGCTCCCAGGGGAATAACTATCAATTGACAGGCGTTATAGACCAGAAGATAATTTGTGTCTCTTCATGCCAGCGCCCAGAGGCGATCTATCATCTCTCACCTCGCTCTTGCTACGCTTCTACTTTTAATCACGTATATAAACCCTAGAAAGACAATATCATAGGTACCCCGACAGCAGGTTTAGTCACAATCGTAGCAGCGGCAAGTGGATGCTTTAGTATTTGCATTTACACCAAGTGCGTAACCGCGGGAGCGGGAGCAATTTGAAATCATCCCGACCCCCTGAAAAAAAACTTTATGAATAGTTCACCTACTGCATTTCTGCTAACAATACAATCACAAATCTCGGTAAGTGTAAGAGGGGGACTCCCTCAAGGAACTAAGCACCTCAGATCTCCAGATACGTCAGTGCTCCTGAAAGAACTGCCTACTCGACAAGCTACTTAGCACCAGGCTTTTGAAAGATCACAAGCCCCTAATAATACATTTGTGGACCCTCCGGAGCCTGCGGCGCCCAGGTTGGGAACCACTGCAGTAAAGGAAGTGGCAATCTCCACCTATACACCTGCATACCATTATAGGGAAGTTTGTTGATTTTTTTTTCAACTCGAAATATTTTTTCGATCCAAAGAAGAAAAAATATCGAATCGCGCACATTGGGCCTATTCATACACACTAATTATCCACTTAGCAAGTATTTTGTTTTAATCATCATAATGCTGGAAATGACAGGGTTTTTTTTTTCCAGTACTATATCATAAGTTAATACAAACGAGGGGCAGAGATCTATCATTTATGAAAAGAGTACTCTCTCCCCATTGACAGCTTCAAGTTAATCAAGCTTATGAAAGTTGGTCCTAATGTGATTTTCAATATATCTCGAAACTTAAAAGTTTGTAGAAGTCCCCGTGCTTCGCAATCGACAGGGTGACCTATTTTTATACTCTGGCTCAGAACTCATCTTTTATTCAACAAACGAAACTGAATTCATTTAACACGTGAATAACAGCAACCTCTTCAACAATTGATGACCACCCACAAACCCACAAAGAAGCCCATTCAGCAAATATTACACAGTTGCCAAAACCTTCCGTAACATAGTTGAATAGTTATGTGGTATGAAATTATATCAGCCATTGCTGAGACACTTCGTCGTATATTCTGGCAGGACAGCAATATACTTGGTCTCTATTTCTTTAAACGTTCAACAGCAGGTAATGGCCCGAGATGGATAAAATCAACTAATTATGCATAATCTGCAAATAATACTATAGAATATTGAAAATAAAATGTTTCATTTTCTCTTCAGAAGAATTTATGTTAATCAGAATGTAAGAGGTTGACAACACTCGAAGAGCCGATTATCACTTACACTTCCAGACCTTCCAAGTCTCCCGCATTCTGAGGCCAAGTGATACCCCCCATCCTGTCGTATACAAAAATCTCCAGCATTGAAAAAAAATATGCCTGTAAAATGTTTCCCTCCCCAGCAGACTTAACAATTCTCCCACATTTCGCAGTTTTTGTTGATTAGTTTGCAATACACTGAAAAGCTTTTTTAGAGGTTCTGGAATTGAAAATTTTCTCTGTCTCCCGCCCCCATCCAGGGGGGGGGGGGCATTTTAAGAGAAAAATCTCTCCTGCGAATCTCCTAACCTTAGCAGGTCTGCACTTTAACCTGACTTGCTTTTTGGAGACAAAGCCACCTTTATGAAACTTACTGAGTTCGTTTCAGATAACAAGGTAATACAAAAAGGTCTTCCTCAGTAAGAGCATCAAGTACGTTAAAACTGTTTCTCCAACCCTCTTTCATCACCCATTACTGACTGGTGATGGTGGGTCTCAGGTTACCTGACTACCGTACCATAACCAATCTGGTTACACGACTCTCTGCTTTTTGCACACTCGCCTCCAGTCATTCTTATCGTATTAGTCCTTAGTCTGAGTTCATGAAGTAACTTTTTTTCAACATTCATCTTTCTTATTAACAAAGATTGTTTAATATAGCGAAAGAAGAAAAACTTCCTGGATTGTTGAAGTTCAAAGATGAAACTAACGAAGCCATCTTAGACTAGTTTTCAAGGTATGTCGGAAGAAAGACGTGGTTGGGGTTAAGAAAAAAAAAGTTGAAAGGTAAGCTAGGCATGGTTTCAAGATACAAAGCGAACCTATAGGGGGTAATGGATGTAAGATAATATTAGTTGCTTAAAAGGGTGTGTAGGTTTTCAGAAAAGATTTATTTTGTGGCTGTGACAGTTCGGTGTTATTTGGGGTCCACTACTATTTCCCGTTTGTGTTGGTATGAAAGAATTGTTGTTGGGCATGGAAAGGAGAGAGTCCAAAGAAACGATTGAAAAAAAAACACAAAAGGAGCTAGTAAATGGACACGTGGGTGTCTAGCAAAGAATGGGGACAGCATGAACACATACCTCGCATATCCCAACTCTAAGGTTATACCCCTAATATATCCAACCCACACTACGTGACTCAAGTACAGTTCAGTAGTGGTGGGATGAGTGAGCTATGTTACCTTTAAAGAAAACGGATTTAGTTTGAACTAGGATCAAATGCAGTCAAAATAAAATCCTCGAGGATTATGCTTGTGGGTTTTGCCCTGGAATTGAAAGAATGAACCGAAAAGTCAAGAACGTGAAGTTAGTTCTATTCCTGGAATTCTTGTATTCCCAAAACAAGACTAATAACTGTATTCAATGGCATAACCCACCCCCAACTTTTTTTTCAGAAGGGAATATTTTTTTTTTTTTTTTAAATGAATGGAATTCTGGGAAATGAGTTCATCACGCAGTTTTTGTTTTGTTTTAAGGTCCTCCTCGAGTTCCGGCTGATGTTACGTTAACCTTTTGAGTCATTTCTCGAGGTGAATGCTGTTAAATACAGTTCCTTAACTCATCAACACCAGTGGTCAAACTACACTTTCTATTGACCAGCCTCTTCATTTCATTTACAAAATGAGCGAGTATTCTTGGTTTCCTTTACTAAAAAAATCAAGAACCATAAGTTCAATCACGCGTACACCATTCATGGTAGTGGAAAAAGCAGAAGAGCAAGTAGTTCCCATACTTATAAAATATTACGATATGGAAAAATTCTGCGAATATTATTTTTAATAAAAATTGTAAACGGCTATTTTCGGACTTTTTTTTTTTATACAAAAATGTGGACCTTGGATATTCTATTGTGACATCATCAAGAGCTGGTGAAAGTCATTGGAATGAATGTCCTTTTAATGGCCCCCCTTCCTACTTTTCTTATCCAACATAACTGGGACCGACCGACCGACCAACTGAAAAACGTCCAATAGAGATGTGTGGACACATCTAAAGATAAACAAATCAGTAGGTGTAACACAGCTTGGAAAGGTTCGTATACTAATCTCACGAAAAAAAAAAAAAAAAAAAAATGAAGAATGAGAAAATTGAAAATGCCAAGTTACCAAAGAGACTTTTTTCCCAGTCTCCTTTTTATAACCGAAAAAGATTCCCCCAAACTTTATTTTCACGCTTCGGATAACGTATCGTTGTTTCAACTTGAGAACAGTCACTAAAATAATAAAACCCACTGCAGTCAACCATGAATAATGAGAATGAAGTATACTGTTCTTGTTTTTTAAGCAGTTGTCGATGTCTAGTGATTTTCACCTTTTTAGTTTGCATTAATATTTTTTCCTTATTTAATTCTTTTTAAATGAGAGCTGCGGATGCATTTCTGCGATATGACAATTCAAGTTTTTAGACAAAGAAGCTATTGTTTAGTGAGCAGTCTCTTTCATGGGAGACGTCATTGATCTTTTTGTGCTCAGCATTTCATTTCGCTTTCTGATTTTATCCGGTGGCAGAGTAGCAAACGTAAGAGAGCATGAAGTCCCATCCCATGTGCTGAGTTTACTACAAAGAAACGCGATGAATATGTATGTATCTTTCTAATTCACTATTCAATGCGGGCATGAAGGTTCGAAAACAGAGGTTGAAGACATCTACTACATAAATCCACAGGTAGAAGGGAAAATATGATCAAATTTGTGAATTTTAAGCGTGTCCTATTTATGATGTCGCAAAGAAACTTGAAAAGTCGGGTGGGTCGATGTTTTGAACGGAAATTAACATTCAGGGCAGACGTACGCCCTCCCTCAAATAGTGATGAATATGATTTAGAGATTTTTTTTTAACACTTCATTTTATAAGACGTAATCATTATGTGAAAGAGACCTAATCAGTTGGTATACTTTGACCACCGCGTGAAAACATGAAAACTGATATCAACGAGTATTTTGCATCATTTCAGATCCATTCCAACAGAATAATATGAAGAATTTAGAAAAAAAAACTCTTGAATAATGGTCTCATAATGTTACCAGTTTATTGTAACAAGGCTTAATTCTACATACTTGCCAACTTCTGTGGGTGAATTTTCCCCTTTCTTTACCTAAATCTGTTTTTTTATCTACCTCTTCAACGTTGAACACGGGCTGTAGGGTTACAGCATAAGTAGACTTTGACTTTCTAAAGATTTCAGCTCAATATTGGAGCTGGTTCAGGTTGGGTAATGCTTATTTATCACTGACTCGAAAGCCGCTGGACATTTACATCTGCTTCGGAACTTCTCTTAAAAGTAGCTTTGTTGTTTTATTAAACTATGTCTTTCCTTCTATCCCTACTCCACAAAATCGAGAAAATATTTGAAAGGTGAAAATTACTCGTATTTGACAGGCATCAAGAGATGTCTGGTAACCAGCGGGTTATCTGTATCCTGTAGGCATATAACATTCAGGAGAAGGTCATTTTTCACGTTAGCGCTTAAAAGCAATGTCTAAAAGACTTCGGTATTAGCTGCAGACATCTGAAAGCACCCTAACCCTCATGCTTAAGTAGAACGGAGATATTAGGAGACGAATCCGCGGTGCACAAGCTAATCACTTTGCAACTCGGAGTGTAAAACCAGAATTTGCTAAGAACGGGCAATTTTCTCAAAGTGGGGAAAAAAACTGTTGTGAAGCGACAGTAAACGTGCTAGTTTTCCCAATTATTTTTAACAAGTTCGCTCTTTATGAAATACTCACTGTATATCTGCTTAGTCCAAGCAATATCTAAATTGATCATCAGCAAGATGATTATATCACTTCTACCTGGGTGTTTCTACGAATGTAAATCCTTATTCATATTCAGAGCTGACAATAGGGGTAACAGCTTTTTGCTATTACTGCTCATAAGCCTGAGGAGATTGATAAGGTGGGTATGTGTGAAAATAGCCAAAAAACGCACCAAGTGGCCAAAACACACCAAAAAGATAAAAACTGTCAAAATACGCCCATAATGGCTAAGCACACCTGCACCAATTCAGTGCTTTTCGTACTGCCAAAATAAGAAACGCACAGAATTTAACACGAAAGGCACCAAATTGTTAACACTGACGATGCGGGTTACATCGAAATACAAGACCCAAATTGCAGCTAAATCAGAAAGTCAAAGAATCAATCTTAAAGGGGTCCAAATTTGCTCAGTACCCTCTCGATAAGAGAGAACCTTGGCAAAAAACGAAAATAATGAAATACTGTAGATCATTTTTTATCCGATAGAAAATTCCTGATATTGCAAAAAATGCTTCTAAAAAACTCAGCAAGATTCCAACAATGCTACCCCAAGGCAGCAGGGAATTTCAATTCGTTCTTTGTTTTTTTTGTTTTATACTTTTAAAATTGTTTGTACTTGAAATAACTAACCACTCTTGATATTTATTGTGCTAAGGAAATGAACATAAAGGGTCTGTTCAATGAGCAAGAAAGCCCGATACGAGAGACGCAAATAAAATGCTAATTCTAATTCTTTTTCGGACAATCAGATCGCTTCCTCCAATCCTTGATGTTACCAATACAACGTTTTAGCCGATCTACTCTCCGGTCCTCGTCAGGTGCATAACCTCTAAAAAGGATGGGAAGAAGAAATTTGATAGTCCGAACAAAGGCTGGTATGTTAATGACTCTTCCCGAAGTTATGGACAAAAAAAAAAAGCCAATATGTTTCCAAAATAAACAGGCACTTATGAGCAAATAAGTGGTATATCGGCAATTTAAAAAAAATACTTTGGTTGCATGTGTGTGTGTGTGTATGTGTGTGTAACATTAGTCTTTTAGACCCTCGAATAGAAAGCTTTTTACAAGCTCTTTGAAATAATGAAACCTTCAATAATGTGTTCAGACTTATGCAGAAACTGGCCGAGTAATCCAAAATGTTTATTAATGATTAAGCCTTAAGCCTCTAACTTCTTTTTTTTTCAATTAGCCTTCTTGGATCAGAGTTTCAAAAAGAGAACTGAAAATTACTAAGGGGAAAACTACCTTCAAGAACTTCAGGCTAACAGAAATTACCAGCCATGTCCGTAAGCAGAAATACGGGTTATGTTTTATTCAGAATGAGAGATAACAGCCAATTTTCAGAGGACTTAATCAAGAACGCATTCACTATCAGTAGCTTGGGAAACGAGTCTCACACCCCTCCCAACCACACTTTCCTTACATAATATTACATTCTCAAGAACCAGTGGCAATTTACTACTTGAAGAGAAAAAATAAACCCTGATTTCGACTCTAAGTACCGATTTTAAAGACAGACAGGCAAGTCAGACATACCCCAAACGTACGCACTCGGAAGACTGGCCTAACACGTTTCCTTTCTTTGGCTCATCCAGTGGCACTGTGCCAGCCTTAGCCAAGCTAATAAGGGCTGTCTTCCGTGAATAAAACGGTGCGAAATTCGTCCTAAATTCAGATTTATTCCCTCAGTTTAGATGAAGGGATGCGGACTAACTTATGAAGCATATGAATACGTTCTGGTTGAAGTAGGTGTTCTTGCTAAGGCTGCTTTTAATTCCTATGTTCTTTATAGATGAAACAAGACAGTAATCTTCTTATCAGTTCTACTAATTGCTGTTACTTCGCCGGAGCAAGAGCAAGGAAATTAAATTAGACATAAGTCAGTAGAGAAAACAAGAACAAGCTTCCTTATTTATTTCTCCTCGTCAAAACAGATGGTCTGATAAAAAAAAAAGGGATCTCGGGAATTTTTCTTCACGGAGCTTCATAAACAAAGTAAACGAGTATTATAATTTTCAGTAACGTCTAAATTGGTGGCTTTAAGAGCATTTAGAGAAATATTCACAAAGGTGAAGAAAAATAATTTATTTACAGTTTTTTACTAACCCTCAGTGGCGTAGCTGAGGGGGTTGTGGGTATTTAAAATGTTCACCGAGCACATGGAGGGGCCACTATTTATGAATAGTATGTCAACTGCATTTCTACTGAAAAATCTCACTAAATGTCCAGATATGTTTGAGGGGGTCTATCGAAGAGCACCCCCACCCAATATGTAGCGATTCTTGGGTTAACTTTCATGATGTAACAATGACAATGAAAACATTTAAAAAGAATGACTTCTTGACACAAGAAAGCAAGAAACATGCGAAAGTAGCAAAAGAAACGCTCAACAGACATGTAAATATTCTTTAGGGTGGAGTAAAAATGTGGCAGAACAAAGCTCAAACTATCTGACAGCAGCGACCTGGCATTAATCTTCCATTCAGAAAAAGGTCGACGGAGAAATGCCAGATCAAAGGTCAAGTCGTGTTTTGCCTCAGTTTTTCTGAGAGGTCAAAGTTCATTTCAGCTGGCGACTGAAAAATCCGCCTAACCTATTATCTTTTGCACGTTTGTTCACGTTTACTTTGATCTCAAGACACGGTGGGGGGTGAGCTTTATTTCAAAGGCGAACCACCCCCGTCGCATCCTTTTCTTTACTTCCTCTCCAGCTATTTTTTATAGTTGTTGTCATTATTCCAGGTTGATTATCAGCCCCCCCTACCACCACCACACACAGAGAGACATACAAGGACATTAGTATGGTTCAATGAATTCAATCCTCAGTGATGTTCAATTTTATGGTGGTCAATTCAAACAATTTTTCGGTCGGCTATAAAATGGCTAACCCGATTGTAAATTTCAACACACTCGCTCACTCGATGCTAAAAACAGTGCACAACATTTGTGTGCCGTTTTTAGAATCGAATGAGTGAGTGTGTTGAAAATTCATGAAAGAAAAACAGGATTTGATGTACATAAATTATATTAGTAATCCACGTACAAGTCATGCGCCGTTTATAATATCGAGAGTGTGGATTACCCAATATAATTCATGTATTCATTGACTTCGCGAGTTTTACACACATACGCTCAGTTGAGGCTAAAAACGGCGCACAAAAGCGGTTTGAATTGAACACTAATACCTGGTTTAATCTATTTAGTACTCTGTGGTAACAATGCATTAATCTGCAAGACCAGATAGCTGACCATTATTTCATTGCTTCCAGCCTATTCGGAGGCTGGAAACCAATAATTGAAGCGTAGTACCTGGACCCCTTGACAGCACCTCCCCATTGCACTCAGCAATAGCCGAAGGGACAGGACAGTTTATGGATGACCTAAAATGTGATAGTCACAAAACTAAAAAAAATGAAACAGTCACATTTGTTTTCAAGGGGTTGGCAGAGCAAGTTCCAATGCTGGTCAGTCAAAAAGCATCAGACGAAAACGTCAATTCTTAGTACGAATATTCAAACTGAATTTGAATTAATCAAGTAATCTAATGAAGATTTTTTTGTAAATTTGAATGAATATGAAAAAGTTTTATTGTGATTTTTATACGGCATATGCACACACTAAAGCATTGTTTATATCTATTTCGAATTCCTTTCAAGTAACAGATTTTTTTATACATGATGAACGAAATTATTCTGTATCTTGGGCTTAAGGGACCCATTCAAACTTAGCTTTATCTTTCTTCTTCCATTAAATAAATGTTAGCAATGTTTGTTTTTTGTTGTTTTTTGTTTTGTTTTTTCATTTACTTAACTTTTCTTCAGATGACTGAAGAGATGAATATCAAAATATCAACATTTATGTCCACGAAATACTTTTCCTCCTCTCGTCTTCATCATGGTTACCTCTGCTAACAAATTTGGAGAGAGATATGTATTCGGTCATGATCATCTTTCCGTCGGTCTATCTACACAAAGTCTCAAAAGAATTTCAATTAGATTTTGTGGCAAAAGTTGAGAAAGAAATAGTTGAATTTTGAGGTGGATCCAGGGATTCCTCTTGATTGAGAGATATTCTTCAAGGGTTTTTTTTATAAATTTATCATTAAGTATACGCTCATGACTCTCCTTGCGATATCTACAAAAGTTCTCAATGAATTTCAATGAAATTTTGTGGAAGGATGAGTAAAGGGAGAATTTTGGGCGGATCTTTGCACAATCATTTCCCCTGACAATAACGTTGGCAGAGGTATGCGTTTCTTGAGTGCTTTATAGTTTAGGACAATATTATCTAATCGACACTACAGCATTTCTGTAAACAACTAAGCGAGTTTTCCGTATGTCCGCATAAAATGATATGTGAACCCAAGCCCTTACAAAAAAAAAAAAAAACTTCGATAAGTTTAGAGGACAGTTCTCAATATGAGACTGGCTGAAAAAAAATTGTACGAACTATCAAGTACAAAATGCAAGGCGTTGTATTCTATTCCTCAACTAATTAACAGTATTGGCATTGTCACGGAGTTCACTTTTCTCATCTGAACGTGTTTCTGTGTGTCTTTCTTTCAACACATGTACGTAGACCTAGCGAGTTAATTACACCGCCCCTATTCACCTCACGTTTTGTCCTAGAATCCTCCCTTTGTTTGTCATTTTAAAGCTTGGTTTCTCCAGGTTAATGTTACATGGGCAGAAATAGTAGTAGTAGTTAGTTATTATGGTATCAGAGCGCACAGAAAACCCAGCGATAAGGAAAGGAAAAGAAAAGAGTTATATGCCCAAATGCATGTGCTTGTTCGAAGAGTTCAACTCAACACATTTAGAGCCTGTTAATAAGAATTCTCCAACACAAGAACTATTTTGCCTATCCTCATATTGCAAATAGCTTTTTTTTCATTTAAAATCAGCATGAAAGACTATTAAATTAAAATAAACGTTAAGAAGCACTTCGAAAACTTACAGTAGAAGCTATTCAACTGATTGTCACTTCTAAACTTGGAAAAAAGTTAATTAATGATAATTATCAATTTTCTGCTTTCTGAACAGCGACTCTATTCCTGAAATTTTCAAGGCTGCTGTTTCATATTCATTCATTGTATTTGAGATCCAAGAAAATTTAAAGCTATCATGTATCTTATTGAGATCATAGGTTCAAGGTTCCCACGAGGTTAGTGAAATCCTTTTCCTCTGGGAGAGTAGAGATTCGCACCTGAGACCCAAAGGAGAAAAGGACCACAATTAGAAGTCCATGGTGTTGATTAAAGACCTAACAGCAGGTGGTATTACTGTCAATCAGCTGGCTACAGAAGTTATTTCCTTGTAAGTAGTACACGTGTTGTGTGGAAGCCATATGCACATGCACAACACTTACTACTTATCAAACACATGTAGTAGTAGTAGTGAGACCATAGTCACTTTGCTAAGCAGGCGAGAATCGTTAGCATAAAAACAAAAAAAAACATTGTTTTGCACTCGTAGAGCCTTGCTTGATTAGTGCGGTTAATACATTCCAAAATAATTCGTATAATTCAAGTATTATCATTTTATGTGCATTTTCTTTTTCAGTTTATACTTGACAATGGTTAATTCAATTCATACAGTAATACCTCAACCTGACTAATATGAACACCGCACTATTAAAATTATTCCTGTACTTGACTTTTATACAATGCATCTTCACAATTAAATCAACTAGAAGCCGATGATGAATTTGATGTTAAAACTACCTCATGTTACAACGTGGAGAAGAGAGAAATAGTCTCACCTAACTATCATCAGGTTGAAATTTCATTTTGACCTGCTGTTATATTCTGAGTCAATGAATCATTAAGGTTGCTGTTAATTTGAGGGGAAATACGAAACCACACAATCAAAATAAAATTTACCAAGCAAAAAGGGATGAATTACTGTTTTGCTTCATTTAATAACGAAGGAAGTATTGTTTCGTCTTCACCGTACACTTAGAAAACAAATACTGAGAAATTCTTTAAGGCGAAAAAAAATGTGTGAGGAAGTCATTATCTGAAATGAGATTAAAAATTGATCTTTCAATAAATCCCAGGGATAATAATAAGTATATTTGCAGATTATACATCCCTATAAATAAAAATAATGGCAATGGTTTTTTTTAAGAAAATATTCTCTGGAGAGAGAGAGAGGAATGTAAAATATTTACAAAAAAAAAAAAAAACTAACTTCCTCTTTTGCCATCTCCGAGTAGTAGTAGGGAAGGGGGTGCTTCCCCCCCCCCTTTTTAAGATAGCGGTTTCAGTAGTCTTCAGAAGACTACAATAAAATATTTCTCTCTATCGAGAACAGTACAGTCTTAATTGAAGAATGATACATTTCGATATTATCTAGCATAAAATCACAAACATGTGGAAGCGAAACCCTCACGTAGTACGAGTAGCGGCACATGCTTTGAGAGTTATAGATTACGTGCTAAAAATCCCTCGATATGTAAAAAGTGCAATTAAGAAGCTTATAGATTATTTCACCATAGGGTTAGCGGTAAGACGTCAAATGCAACGTGCTTTACATGAAAACACACTGTCAATACTGGGATTATGATAGCATATGTTCAACTATCTTCCATACAGTTTTCTTATTTAAAAAAAAAATGTTAAAATTTCAACAGTCACTTGAATAAATAACACAAGTTTTTTTTTGGCGACACAGTTTGAGTGCATAGCAAAACTTGAGACTTAACTAAAATACATTTCAATAGATAAGAAAAGTCTCATTTTAATGTGACGACATTGAATTAATGACAACAAGAGAAACCCGGGATAAACACCACAGTGTAAAAATGAATTTACTGAATGATTAACGTCGATTTAGCACTGACTGAAATACAGAATTTTCCCACCAAGTGTATATTACCACTAAGCAAAATTGAATCGAGTCGACACTTTTTTGTTCCGGTTCAGAAATCACTAATAAAAAAAAAAATTTGCAACCACAACACAAATTCTTTTCTTTCCTTTGTGACACACATCTGAGGGCGAGGGTAAAGCGTATTTTTCAACAGCTTTAATTCAAACATCTAACAATATACAAAGCAATCATGGAAGTTCTTGCTGCTCACATTCCAGGTAAATCGGGATAAAATGGATAATTCGTTCAAAACAAATGAACTAAATTGTACTTCACCTAAAACTAAGCTTTATATAAAAGACCTTATTAAAAAAAACTTCACGGAGTTGAAATGATTGTCAAGAAAGAGGAAAGAAACTAGTTTTTAGAGGGTAAACTACAAAAAAAAAATTGCCCGGGAAAACCGTCTACTTATCTACAATACGTTTTACAATGGAATATTTTTGTGTCTCTCTCAAATCCAGTCACTTTTCTTTGTCTATATATATCTATTTCTTTCTCTCTATCCCAGATCATTTTTTGTTCTGTTTAGTTTCAGCTTATTCAGAAAGATAGAGTACTGTTTCACATGATCACATCTCATATCTATTGACATGACAACAGCTATTGTTATTTTTTTCTCAATAGGATTTAGTGCATTTTAACTCTCTCACACAGAAATATTCTTTTGATCTGATTAGTTCCGGCTAATTCCCATAAGATGATTTTTCTTTCACATCTTTCCTTGTTTTGAGTTTTGTTGTTTTTTTTCTGAGGAGCTGGTTAATCTGTAAAGCTTGATTTTGAACTCATTGCTCGCAATATGAAATGATACAATTAAATCAATCAATTGCGAACTGAGCTAGACGAGGGTCATGAGACTGAACCGATAATAAGAACTTGTGAAAAGACGTGACACCTATTGAATTTCAAAATGTGACTTTACATCACTTAAAGTACACAGTCAACAAGAGGAGGATGAATTCAAACAATCTAATAACAATCAATACTGCTACTATTCTCAAATCTGGCGGTTTAAAATATAATACAGCAAATGAAACCCTTAGTGTTGATTTTTATTTTGGGGGGGCTTCCTTTTGTAGATTTTTTTAAAAACCTCGACATAAAAAAAGGTTGGGCGACTCTAAAAATAAAATATGTTGAATATTGGTTCAGCAGTTTTCTTCGATAAAAACAAACGGAGGTGTCGTATTTTCTTGGTATCAGCTATAAACCACGAGCATCTCAGATTTTATGGATAGACTGACTGCATAGTGTATTAGGGTGTAAAAGCCCTGATCCAAGTCTTACGGTGAGCTCTCAATAGGCAGTAAAACTATTTCAAGAAAAAAATCGTGTGTTTAGAGACTAAGAAACCCAAGTTAAAGTTGATGACTTGGTGGGTGATGAGTAAATCTTTACTACAACATTTGACAAATATTATTCTCCAACAAAAATTCCAATGATATTCAACCGGTGTTTTAGAGATTAGACAAGCTAAAGCCCACATTACATACGACGTGTTACGGTGTTAGTCAATGAACTTAGTCTTATTCTCAACAGAAAGAAGAAATAAAACCGAGGTGTGAAATATGATGGATAACATTTTAAAAAATACGAAAAAAAAAAAGATCATTTGAAATATGAAACTAACAGTTATAGAGAGGACGATCTTTCATTTAGTAATGTGCAAAAAGCACATGAGTAAACACATCGGAATTATTGGGATTGTTATTATGAAAGGATTTCCTAGTTTTAAACAATGTTTTAGTAATAAGCAGACATCATTAACTAGTAGTAGTTTCCGGGTGTGTACCATTGATAATGTGTTTCGTAAGATTATATAGAGCCAAAGAAAAAGATAATTGTTTTTATTCGTGGGAAGAATTGAATGTCCATATGAGAGGAAGACAGAAAACAGAAGTCAGGTATCAGATTTCAACGAAAAAGGAGAATGAAGATGAAGAATCTGAAAGCATAAGGACAAAATATTTCAATGCAAAAGAAAATATCAAGAAGAATAAAAATTGTTTGTCAGTGATCTTGCTTATCCGCATTCTTTTTTGAGACTAAACAGAGAAAACATTTCTTCTATCCTTGTTTATTTGAAGGTTTATTATAGGATTTCTAAACCAAACACCTGTTAGGAGTCAAAAGTGAAAGATTTATATTACAAGGAAGCAGGCAAGCAGCAAAGAAAACGATTTCTTTTTAAAACCCAAACATTAGAGAAGTTGGTTTCTTATTGATCCGATTCGACTGACAATCTCTTCAACATTAGAAAAAGCCCACCCTAGAGTCTAGAAAATCCATAAATCTGTTTTGATTCATATTTCGGATTCCCACCTGTTACGAACAACTACAATAAGATTCAATCATTTTCTATGGAATGAAAATTAGACTTTATATTTTAAAAAGAAGAAAGGAATGAATCAAAGACAATTTTTTTACATGTTCTTGTCTTAAAAATCTCATTGCACTGCAGGTTACAATATTTTTAAAATCCATTAGTGTTCTTATGCTTTTCAGACTTACTAGAAGAAAAAAAGGACAGAACTGAGATAAGTGATTGTTTTTTTTTCTTGTTTTTAAATACTAAGACTGAAAAAAAAATAATGAATAATTCATAGTCGGGTACATAAAAACGTTAAAACCCAATTTCCGAGTTGTTTTTAACTTGGGAAAATGATTCGTACGATCATATAATGGTTAAATTTTAGATTTTTACGTGTTTTTTCCCCTGGAAAATAGCTCCTTTCCAAATCAAGAGATGTTCAATTTGAATCTAGACCACGATTTTGGTAATAATTGATATGCAAAATACAACAGGTAGTTGTGCAACATAACTGACAGTGTCAGATGAGCAACAGTGTGTATGTGTAATCTCTCATATTATACACACACACATATACATATATATATATATATGTATATATATATTGCAATGATACACAATCTTTAAAGAACAATGATTTTTGTAAGTGTCGCACTTTCATAAAGAAAAGTCTCAACAAAGCTGAAAGTCCATCTTAAGATACCGGTGTTCGAGAATTATTATTTTTTGACATACGTTTAAAACGTTTCGATAAAGCAACAGGTTATCGTCAGTGACGATGGGAATAAAAATGTCAAGTGAAATAAGGAATAATTAGCACATATATGTACATGAACCTCGCAGAAGACAATAACATGATGCTTCGACGAAGCAACAGGTTATCATCAGTAAAACGAATTGAGGGGGGAAATTTCTACTGTAAGATGTAATTTCTCTGCTTTTTACATTAATATGACGTTTTAGATCAGTTTTTTTTCCCCAAATAAAATTAATAAGGATCAGTTGTTGAGATAGGAGAGGATTTCTATTTGAAAAATATTGTCAAATTGATAAATTTACTACTAAGCTTAGTTGAACACAGTCTGAGTAGAAGAGGAAGATCGTGTTTCACCAATTTCCGAAAAGGAGAGAGTTAACCTACCTCTCTCAAGGGTCAGTACTCGAAATCCTGGCTTTTATCTAAGCTCGAACACAAACCGATTTATTAATTAAAGCCTTTTTACCTACCAATACAACACATGTTTTAATATCATTAACTAACCACAGATCTATTATCTTGCGTAATTTATAAGAAATTACGACTAATATGACTTGGAATAGACAAAAAAAAATGTCAATGCGTGCACAACTCTTTCTCATGCAACAAATTGCGGACACACTCATGACGTTTCGAGCAAGCTCCATACCATCGTCAGTCGACTACGAAACATTTAAAGGTGTGTGGGGGTCAAATGAGAAAATATATCGATTTTCTTTATCCAGATTTTATTTTCTTGAACTAATACTTCATTGTAATGAACTCAATATCAGAGTTTGAGAAAAAATATAGGCTAATTTCAAAATTTGTTGGCGTTAAATTCCATCACACTTTTCAACTGAATGCTACAGGTTACATTTGGTTCGATAGACGGTGGGGTAAAATAGGACGATACAGGCATATTCCGAAATACGTTATATATATATATATATATATATATATATATATATATATATATATATATATATATGTGTGTGTGTGTGTGTGTGTGTGAGTGCACATAATCATACACACAAACTATACACATATAAATATATACATATACTGCACACGCATATATACAGTACACACTGCATACAAACACTACACATATATAGTATATACTATATACAAACATAGTACATGCATACACGATACATACAGCACACATATAAACACTACACGCATACTGTACACGTCTAAACACTGCATACACACGTCTGAACACAGCATACATACTACATACGCATACAGACACATAAATACACTAAGAGTATACACACACATTGGGGTGGGGCAAAATAGTTCGGAAGTAGAAATGTGTAAAAACTACTACATGTTTTCTAATATGTAAGTAAGTAAATGTAACCGGAGTAAACAAAACAATGAAGTTGAGTATTAAAAGATTAATATTATAGAAAGGTGAGGGTGACACGCGATTAAAAAAGTGTCGGGGTGTAACAACAAGAGATTAAGTAACAGCAGTATAAACATCTAAATACGACATGTTGTTGTTAAATGTGTTTGTGTTGTGTACGAAGAGAAGAAGAAATGACATGAGACGAGAGAGAGCATTTCGTCGGGTGGTACCCTACCTGCCAATTGTTGTACCCTAGCCAAGTCCTGGCGGCTGCGAGCCAGCCTCCTCCTCACCAGTAAATATCCCGTGTAACACGTTACCAGGAAATAGGCACCAAGTACAGAGTAAACAACTTTCCTGAACGACACCCTCATCATGCCGACATGGCCATCGCCGCCATTGCCCCGAGAAGATGGAATTGTCGTCTGCTTCTTCCTTTTTAACCCCAAAAACACACAACACTTGGTCCGTCACGAAGGACTCTCGTTTATACGAGGTCTTCTTTAAAATAATTCTTTTTTCACTTTCTTCTTGATAATAACTTCCTTGGGCAAATCCGAAAAGAATAAGCGACACCAATATCAATAATAATAACAATTGACAATTATTGTTATTATTATTGATTCCGTTCTCCGCGTATTTCAGTACCGACGAGGTCTTGATCTTCCTTGAATTTTTTTTTTTGAACTATGTTATTTTTTCTTCCTTCTAACTCAGCTTTATACAAAGATATTGGAATTGATATTAATATTCATTGAAGCATTTTTGTTTCCAAATTACTTATATTCCGACAAATCACTTTCTATTCGGAAATCCTTTTCTTTTCTTTAGGTGATAACTTTTTCTTTTCTTTTTTTCAAAAACAATCCCTTCAAGTTGCAAAGAAATATCAATATTATTAAATCAAATCTCCAATTTTTTTTTCTTTTTCCACGAAAAAAAACAACAACATCCGACTAAGTCCTTTCACTTTTTTTTTTTTTTTTTTTTTTGAGTTTTCGCCGTTGGTAACTTCCTTCTTGGTCAAATAACAACACTCAATAGTTCCAAATCAAATATTATCAAAAATCAATTAATTATTACCACTAATCCAATATTTTTTTTTCAAACTGATAATGTTGATTATAATGGTGGTCAGTGCTGATAATGTTCTTTTTAGAGCTGTTCGTGTCTATTGTAACTAGTTGTATATTATCACCTCCCTAATTTTTTTTTTTTCCTTGATGATTTTTTTTTTCTCCTTTCCCTAGTTCATCTTAGAAGAGAAGAGAGCTGCCTGTCCGCTCTCTCTCCTCACTTTTAGTAATATAAGTTCACATGTATACGACTTATTTACTTCCTAACTAGGCGAGCAAGTTGACTGCTGATAGTGTGGCACTATGTTACAGCAGCAGGAGCAGCAATAGTATTCACAGTGAATAGTAGTAACAATAGTCGCAGTCACTTTTTTACTACAGCATTTCCGACCATTGCCCCCCCCTCTCTCTCTTCTTATGATATCCCCCATGTGTAATTTATACCTATAAACTATATAAATATATATATATATACGTAATATCCTGATTGAGGGTCTGGCTGTGGGTAAATAAATAAATAGATATTTCTTCTTCTATTTCAGAGCTCCTGGGTGATAGTGGTGTCTACACGCACTTGCCTGCCTCCTTTCCTTTCCTGTCAAATTCTGTATTTCTTACTGCTTATCTTTCCTTCCTTCCTTCTGCGCTTTCCACCTTACTCAATTGGATTTTTACTGAAACCTACCTCCATTCAAATTGTTCATATTTTCTCTCTATCCCCAGCAGCACGCATCACTGCCTTCTCCCTTCCACCCCACGTTCTTTTTTTTTATTTTTGTTTTATTGTTTTGTTTTTTTCGTTTGCCTGTGTGACTCTCTTGTTGTTCGGGTGGGGTTTTCCCACCAACCTATTCTTTTATTACCAGTCCATCGGCATCCACTACAATATATCCATCTATCTATCTATCTATCTATCTATCTATCTATCTATCTATCTATCTATCTATCTATCTATCTATTTATTTATCTAAATTGAAATCTCACCTTTTTCTCTATCTAACTGTCTATCTATCTATCTAAATTGAAATCTCACCTTTTTCTCTCTATATCTGTCTGTCTATCTATCTATCTATCTATCTATCTAATTTCATCTCTCCCCCACTGTCTGTCTCTATCCAAGTTTATATCTCACCTCTTCCTCTTTCTTCCGTTCAGAGTTCATCTATCTATCTATCTATCGATCTATCTAAATTGAAATCTCACTTTTTCTCTGTATATCTATCTATCCATCTATCTATCCAAATCGAAATCTCACCTTTTTCTTTACATATCTATCTATCTATCTATCTATCTATCTATCTATCTATCAATCTATCTATCTAAATTGAAATCTCACCTTTTTCTCTATCTATCTGTCTATCTATCTGTCTATGTATGTATGTATCTATCTATCTATCTAATTTAATCTCTTCCCCTCTATCTGTGTCTATCCAAGTTTATATCTCACCTCTTCCAGGCTCTAAGCGTTCAGAGTTCATCTATCTATCTATCTATCTACCTATCTATCTATCTATCTATCTATCTATCTATCTAGGTACCTAACTCACCTCTTTCTCTCTCTCTGTTCTATCTGTCTCAGCCATATTTCTCCCTCTCCTTTTCTTTCTCTCTCTTCTGTTCATCTATCTATCTATCTCAGTCCATATATATCTCTTTCTTTCCCTCTCCATCTCTGTTCTATGTATCTATCTACTTCTGTCCATATTTCTCCTTCTCTTTTTCTCTGTTCTCTTCATATATCTATCTTTTCTCCGTCTTTTTCCTCTATCCCAGTTCATAGCTCTCCCCTTTCTCTCTCTCTCTCTCTCTCTCTCTCTCTCTCTCTCTCTCTCTCTCTCTCTATTTGGTGTTCATATTTTTAAGTATATTTTATCTATCTATCTATGTATCTATCTATGTATCTATGTATGTATGTATGTATCTATCTATCTATCTATGTCGTCAGTTTAATCACTGGAATACCCCCAAATAGTGCGGTTTTTAGGTAGTTCGATTATGGTTTTGCTGTACTAATTATTGTAACTTAACAAACGCTAGAAAAACAAATTAACCTGTAATTAGACTTCAAACGCTGCGGCTTTGTACAGTGCGGAAATTTTGGGAAGGAATTAACCGAACTATTCAAGGTATACCTGTAAAAATTTGTCAGTCACTTTCTTTTTTGTTATCCACCTATCTATCTATCTGTCTGTCTGTCTGTCTGTCTGTCTATCTATCTATCTATCTGTCTGTCTGTCTATCTATCTATCTATCTATCTATCTGTCTGTTTGTCTGTCTGTCTATCTATCTATCTATCTATCTGTCTGTCTGTCTATCAACCTATCTGTTTATATATACCTCTATCCATCTGTTCATACCTACATCTATCAATCTATCTGTTCATATCTATCTATCTATCTATCTATCTATCTATCTGTCTGTCTGTCTGTCTATCTATCTATCTATCTATCTATCTGTCTATCTATCTATCTGTCCCTTTTAAGTTCATGGAGTCGAACTCATGCACTATTTTTTTCTTGGATCTGCTTTCTGGCTTAGATAGATGCAGACCTGGCTTTCTCAATGCAGTCAGTGTTCAAGCCGAGATAAAAGCTGGGGATATCGAAAATGTTCAGGTCAGACTGGCTCTTCCACCACCACTTCTAAGATAAGAGTTACATTATCTCAATCTCCACAGTAGTCTTTACATTCGTGTACTCATAAAATCAGCCATATCGTCTCTCTCTCTCTCTCTCTCTCTCTCTCTCTCTCTCTCTCTCTCTCTCTCTCTCTCTCTCTCTCTCTCTCTCTCTCAACTCATGCCAGGCGCAGATCCGGGGCCTGGGGATCCAGAGGGTCCAGACTACCCCCTTTCTGCTAGTGCTAGGACAAAGCACAATTAGAAAAAAGGATAATACATAGATTATGAAATGTTCTGAACACAAAAAGCCTTCAAATAACCAATTCATGATATAAAAAAACATTGTTCTGTTCTTCACGCAAGGTGTCTTCCTTCTTATTCTGTTTATATTTTTATCTATTCTTATCCATTGGTTCTGCGCTAAATTCCTTCTATTATTCTTATCAGTTTCAGAGCTAAAAGCCAAGACACAAATTAGTTAAGTAATTGTAAAATGCCGGATCACGTATTCACTTTCTGAATTGTTTTTTTTTTTTTTTTTTCATGTATGAAATCTATTTTCTTTTCATTTCGACCCACACCCCTGTAAAAATTCCTGGATCCGCCCCAGCTTATTTGGTTCCTTTCGGCAGTTTAAATCTTTTTCTGTGCAAACGTGCGTCTTCCTCTTTTTGATCCTCTCTCTCTCTCTCTCTCTCTCTCTCTCTCTCTCTCTCTCTCTCTCTCTCTCTCTCTAACGATTCTTGTTTTTCCTCACACCTCAACAATCTTCCTCTAACAGCTTCTACTCTGTTTATATCGTTCTGTCTCGATGCAAATAAATTGCTAATCATAGGCGCGCGAGCTAGGGGTGGAGGTAACTGCCCTCTCAAATTCGGGCGAAACAGTATAAAATTTCAAGAAACTCCGTGTGATTCAGGCAAACCGTGTAAAAATTCGAGAAATTCCGCGTAATTCGGGCAAACCGTGTAAAAATTCGAGTAAATCAAGCCGTCCCCCGGCCTCAACCGGAGATTACCACCAGGCCCTTGTTGCTATTCATTTCATTTTATGCTTAGAAATAAAAGTAAAATAATTATAGTTAACTCGCCTTTGCAAATACGAATGAATGGCTTGGCTTCGCGAACGAAGATTTCATTTTTTTTTTTTGGGTGGGGAGGGAGTCTAAGATTATATTTATACCCGACCCCCAGCATTGTCGGAGCTATATGTCCACAGCACACAATATCTTCAAAAGTTTTCAATGGATTTCAATGAACAATTGTGAGTGGCTGTGCATTGGGTTACGGAAAAAGTGATTAAATTTGGGGGAGGATCCAGGGATTCTTACAATTACCTCCTGTACGTCGTAGCTATATGTCCTCACCACTCTGTATTTCCAAATGTTCTCAATGAATTTCAATAAAAAGTTCCGAAAGGGTGGACCATGAGAGAAAGAAGAAATAATAAACTTTTAAGGTGGATCCAGGAATTTCTTTTATAGTTACTCCCCCCCCCCTGCATCGTTACTATTTGTGAATTGACTTTTATTCAATCAATTATTCAATCTAAGTGAAAATGAAATAGGCAGAGGCGTGTGCTCTGGTTATTATTGAACTAGTATACACACGCCGTCAAAAATGATGGCATATATGAAATATATGGATACACATTGCATTTCACACACGTAGATATTGGAGATTTGAATCGCAGTGAGCTTAGAGAATAGCATTCTCGAAACTAAAAATGGATTTTTTTGCTTTTTCGTTATTTGTTTTTGCTACTTTTTTTGGTTCTTCAAATTCAGTCATTTTATTTCGTCATTAGAACATGAATGAAATTCTATTTTACTACGTCAGTTCCGTGAATGAATATAAACACTACATCAGTGACGTCCCTTAGCGTGACAGAAGACTTCTGCACATTGCTGATCATCATGTGAATGGATTTTACAATACAGTGTTCCAGACTCTGTATACTTTGTGTGATTTTATTCAAAATCTTATACCTTAATGTCCGTAAAGAAAGAAAGTTATATTGTTTTCGTGATCTTCTCTTTATTACGCCCCATTTTTTCCACATGCATGTTTGGATTTTTTTTAGAGAAAATGCAATTTACGCTGGCCTTGGATTGATGTAAAGGTTGTGGTCATTTTCTATCATTATTAAATAAATTGAATCATGTCATGGCAGCGTTTATCAAATGCCTGTAGAACACTGTCAAAGTTGGTGAAATTTGATAATTCTAGTTTTAACTTAATTATATTTGTACCATGCTTAAAAAATTAAGTTACCATGTTATCGAGTTGGCGGGATCGAACCGTGCCAAGTCTTCAAAAGACTGCTTCGAGGGATATAGATAGCAGGAGTGATAATACACGTTGTGATACTGCAGATATCATCATCAGCCTTTTAGTGTCCGTCATTGGACATAGATCTTCCCCAATATTCGCCAGATCTCTCTATAATGGGTATATTTGTAATAGTGCCCGTCTATTTCGTCACAGCATCTTATTTTTGATCAGCCACTGTTTCGTATATTATCTCAGGGGATCCACGTCGTGATGTCCTATGGTTATCTGATATTCTTGTAACATGTCCAGCCCATTGCCATTTGAGCTTTCTAATATATAATATGATATCTCTGACCCCTATTTTTTTTTATATACTGTGCTGTTTTGTGTTCTCTCCATGTGATGTTGAACATGATTCTCTCCTGTGCGTAATTCTCAGTTTGAGGGCTACAATCTTTTGGTTAGGTTCCATGTTTCTGCTCCATATGTGAATATCGGAAGGATACATTGGTTATAGACCCTTCTTTTTAGATCTAATTGTATTTTCTTGTTTTGAAAGTCCAGCTTGCTCTACCGAAAGCTTGCCAACCTAGAGTGATTCTTTCCTTAATCTCTTCTTATTTTCAGGATTTCACGAAGATTTGTTGTCCTAAGTGGACGTAATGTTCCACTTTATTTAGGTCTGCGTTTTCGATGTCGATCGCTATGTCTTTGACCTCATCATGTTCGTTGCACGTGACATTTGTTTTACTGAGGTTCATGTGAAAACTGGCTTTCTTGCAACGACAAGGCAAACACGATGCATACGAAAATATCTCTCGTTTATTTCTTGTGTCGGAAAAAAAAGGGAGACCGTTATCTCTAAAACACGAAACGACGTCGGAGCGGACAGCAAGAAAATGCGTTGATAACAAGCTTAGACCTAGATGGATGTGTCTCTCTCGCTCTCCGTATCTTTTCCGTGGTCTCTTCTGATGTCTCTTGACTGATCTGCTGAAATATATAACGTTTCCCTTTTCTTTGTCCTGCCAGTCTTGATTCAGTCTTCCCATCCATCAAAGGCTGCGACAAGTTCGCCTTCCACTTATCAGAGGCCTCGGCAACACCAACACCATCCTTCCATCTGACCCTTATCTTGTTACAACAAAGGAAAACATTCTGCATCTCTGCATTCAATAACTTATATGTTTATCCGTCAATATTATATTCCAACTCTTCTTTTTACGCGTCTATTTCTTAATTATCTTCTCTCATATCTAATCCAGTCTAACTCGTGATAGACATTAACCCCAACAATTCTGACAGCTCCCTCATCCCTGCTCATGTTGTTATTAGTGTCGGCTGTGTTTCCCCCTTTAAAATTCTCGTTTTTTTCTCCTGATCATCTCCATAAAGCCCTGTCTATCAGTGTACGTTTATTTTGTCTTCCTCTCTTTGACCACTACAATGGTTATGAGTGCGTCACTGCGTCTCTCTCTCCCCCTCTCTTTCATATATATATATATATATCATATAATGATATAATGATATAATTGATGATCTCAACAAGAGAAATTTTACACATAGTGCCATAATAACAAAGTGTATGAAAAACATTAAAAGAAGCACAGAAGAAAATTATATAAATTGCATTAACAGATATTGGGAAATAAGTGACTGAAGTGACATAAAAATATGAAAAAACGTTTTTTAATATGTTCAGTGTTTGAAGCTGTAAAGCTTTCCAGACACACACACCCATTTTCTGTGATTGTTTATTCGATTTACGTTGTCAAGGACGAGTGATATATTAACTGTTTAATGATGGGATATCATCTCAAATAGATTTCTATGTAATATAACGCTATTTATAATGCATTCTGTCGGACTAAATATATCCATTTCTTAATACATAACTGTTACGTTGAAAGAGACGAACAGACCGAAAATAAACGAGATTAGAATTTGGTGTGAAAGCGATTATTTGGGCCTTTGTATTACCGGCAGCTGTTTAGCTCAAAGCTGGGAGAATCGCTATATATATATATATATATATATATATATATATATATATATATATATATGTGTGTGTGTGTGTGTGTGTGTGTGTGTGTGTGTGGTCTTTTTAAAAACCCTATGTATTCTGATTTTTTCATGTATGTTCGGATGAAATCACTGAAGAGACTGCGGCAGGGTACATTCGATAAATTCTACAAGTGTCAATTAGGATTAAGGATTACTGTAGTTTCGTACGTTGTACAAGAAGTTAATGAGGGAAGTCCGTTATCTTCCCTAGATACCTGCGCTGAATTTGTTCTTATGCATTCACTTCGGGGAAACCGACAGGAAACAATTGATAAATTGTTCAATAAGTATTAAGGGCTACGGTCAACGCAGTGTAGAAAGTGATAGTTTCGTAAAGAATTGATACTGAATTCAAATCTAACCCAGTGCTTTCTACTTGCGATATTGACAGTTATTTAATCTAAGTAAATTTTTTAAAAAAGGTTCTATTCATTCGGCACAACTTTGTGCATACTGACAGTGTTGCCAGTTTAGTGCTTTTAGTGCTAAATTTTGCGCATTTCTTGTTTTGGCGGCGTGAAAATTTAACAGTCAGCAGTATTTTTTTTAGCAAATTTTAGCTATTTTTCAGTTTCGAAAAATCGAATCTTTCAGCAATTTTAGTTATTTTCTAATTAAGGAAAATCTAGCTATTTGTAGCTATTATAAACGGCCTTAAAAGTCTAAGAGTGTTTTTTGTGCGTTTTGTCCTTTTGTGACGCTTCTTCGAGATCGATCTAGCGCGAAAGGAATTATTGCATCTTATTACTTCATCCTGGCTACGAATTATATATCAACTGATCAAATGATTATCTCCATTTCTTCTTCCCTGTTCGCAGGGGCAGAGGTGAGAGTGGCGATTTCAAATAATCCCTGTGCCCCTGACGGAGGTGTCCCCGAAAAGCTTCAGGGATAGTAGTTCACCTACTGCATTTCTATTGACATGATATAGCGTCTGCAGCCTCCACGTTGGGAATCTCTGCACTATATGCTTCAGGTTGTGGAGCCCCTCAAAGAGCCCCCCCCCCTTTCACGCCCAGGCCCTCAAATATACAGCTACGCCCCCGCCTGTTCAACCTCTCACCCCTACATGTTCCTCCGATTTTAGTTCCCAACAATATAATCTGTGCACTTTTCTTTCTTGGTTACCGATTTTTCTACCTTATCTACAAATTCTCCATTACCCTCTTCCTGTTTTCACATATGTTTCTGATAAGATTATCAACGTTTTATTTTGACTATTCTTTCTCAATTCTTTATTTCTTAGGGAAAAAAGTTTTCTCAGACTGATTCAACCCTCTCTCGTACATATCGATCTTATTCCCAATTCCTGCAATCATTAACTCCAAATACTGTCCCATCATTGCTATCCTGCCCTTCGATAACCCTTTCACTCTATTAAGACAGGAGTCCCAAAACTCCTGGGGTCCATCAAATGATGCTGGGGAGTCTGCAGGAGTGTCCCTTCTGGACTTGGCATTGCAAATCTTGTGGCAAAAAAATTTTTCCGTCGCATAGCTTTTAAAAAACATTACATTGCACACAGACCTATGCCGTTTACAAGAATTCGAATATATGTAATCCATTTGAAATAAATATGATTTTTAATGGTCAAAAATTGCTATTTATTGTTCATTAATTAGTTTGAGAATTAAATGCTGAAAATATTTCCCTTATAGAAGGGGTTCTTAAGTTTTCGAAGTTTAGAAACGACTGAATTATGATTTATGCAATTATTTTTATGAAAGGCTTAATTTGAATTGAGTTACTTATAAAAATTCCAAAGTTTAAGAATCAGCAAGAAGTATGAATTTACATCAAATAAAACTAATTTTACTTAAAAAAAACGTTTTACAAAATTGCCAAAAAATCAAAAACTTTGTCGTTGTGACCACATCTAAAAGTTGAATTAATCGTTATGTATGATATGGTCGGACAATTTTCATCATCGATCTCTTCATATCTTCGTCGGGTGCTGTTGGCTCTAGAATGTGTTATCATTTCTTAGACGCATGCTCGATTAGACTGGAGACGTCATATCCATTTTTTGTATATTCGTGTTGTGTTTTAGGTGTCAACTTCCCAGTTACTTCCCTTGCATTGGATGGACACGTAGAGGAAGAAAATAGTCCGATAATCCGATAATGATATCGTACAACATAATGAATACACGCCGTTCAACAAAATGAAGACGAGAGTGGAATTACCCTCACATTTATTCACAAGTTGGTAACATTTTTAACCAATAATGGCTTATGTTCTGGATATTATATTTTGTTTTATATACAGAGACATGACAAAAGCAGATACGGATGCCCTCACCTATCTAAAGTTCCCTTGACACCACCTTTTCACTTTAACGAAAATAGGCGAGAAACAGAAATAGTTTTTGTTGCAGCGAGCTGCGATAGATGCAGCACGCACCCTCTTCATTTCTTCTCTACATCTCAGTCTTCTGTCTCGCACCACCTCAACTCCCGACCACCCAGCCTAACATACCATCAACGCCATTTTTGCAGGTCTGGGAGCATTCAATTTTTTTTCCATATCAATCGATGGTAATTGCTTCTTCGTTTTACGCGATTTCAGCTAAGAAAGGTTTTTTTTTGTATAGAAAAACTCTACTTTCGGATAACGGGGAAAATCTGCACGTTGATTTCAAAGTAAGAGCTTTTGTTCAACGATATAAACAATTGGAGAATGATTCATTATGCAAATTCGGTCAACTTGATATAAATAGATTTTAAAGTCTCTATTTTCTCAGTTATTGAATTTATCTTATCTGCTATATTCTCTCTTGGATTATCTGACTAGGCTGCAGTCGGAGCACAATATAAATCTTTTCTGATGTCTTCAGGACATTTTCCTTACTCCGTGACCCCTAACGGTATAGACGTGTTCAATATAATTGATGACAGGGAATTGACTTGGCTATGAGAATGTCAAAATACTTCTCTAGGTGGCACTACTTTTTACCCCAGCCATTCCAGCCGTTAAGTTATCCCAGCCAGTTCCTCCAATTTTCGGAGATTCTCTTGATAAGTATTTGCAGAGTATCATTAGCATGGAAAAAAAAAACGAAAGCATCACCTTTAATAATTTCGTTTTTATATTCACTTGTGAAGTTTGAGGGAAATGATTCCTTTTGTTTTTTAACCGTCTCACATTTTTCTAACTTGCTCCCCTTATTTACCGATCATAAAACTTGAATTATATTTGATTGAATAGAACTAAAAAGTTGCCAAGAAGGGCAATATTTTACCTAACTTTGCGATTTTTTCAAATATCAAGTAAAGGCCATCCAGCTCTCAATTTCAAAAAAAGAAAAAGAAAAGAAAGAAAAAAAAAATTTATTTCTCTTTTCAATCGAAGCGTTTTTTGCCTCATTTTTTTCTTTATGAAAATCATTATGATTATGTTTTTGTTTATAGGTAAACATTAAACAACTTTTCAGTCTGTCAATTTTCAAAAATATCTCCGGTTCTATAGAATTTCCTCAAAGAATACCAATCTCTTACTAATGGCACAGAAATTTTGACGATAAAATGTTTTGTTTTTTTTACAATTTTTGAGTATTTTTTTTCTCGGGTGTTGATTTCCTGCAGAAAATTCTTATAGTCCTGCAAAATTAAAGTCATTAAAAATTGTTTCAATTCTGAGTATTGATTTTCCGGCTTTTACGAACACAATAAAAAGATACATTCAAAATATTCAATACATCAAAAATGGTTTTCATTTTTTTCTTTCAATTCAGAGCCCCCAAATATATAAAACATTCACCTGAAATAATAATGCGTACCTATGTAGTTTTCTTTCCCATACTAGGGCTACCATTTTCTGTATGAAAATCAATTTTAAATTATGAAATTAATTCAAATTTGATATTAAAATTTATACTGAACGACCGTAGCCGTCTAAGATGGCAAAGGATTCTATCCATTTGATATGTGGATATGTTTGTTTATGCTTGTTTGTTTCGGCGTTCCTGGTCATACTGTTTTGTCTAAGACTTTAAAACTGATATCAGCACACCACTATACCCCTTCTAAAAATGTTTGTTTTTATTTTTGAAAAAACAGCTTTTTCAGACCTTATTTCGACGGGATGAATGACATCTAGATCTCCAGAATCAAGATTTTTCTAGATGTTTGGGGTTTTTTGGGTTTTTTAAAAAAATCTATTTTAGATGTTTTCAAGTGGGAAACGCCAATGATGTCATAAATAGAATTTATTCTGACTATATTTATTCTTCGCTTGACTTTTTTTTAATACATGACTTCAAAATTTGACGTTACGGTTGCTCAGTCATTGACTGTGATGGCGAGTTCACTTTAGTACAAGCTGTTTTTTCAACATTTGCTGCACCCATTTCCCACTCACAATGAGTGTAAAATGCAGAAGTATATCAGAATTGGATTCGTGTCACTCAAAAAGGGTGAAGACACTAAGGTACCCTAGTGTGTAATCAGCTCCAAGACTCAGAGCAATGATGGCATGTGACTAACATGTTTGAAACGCCACTCGAAGACAATGCATCCCGTTCCAGCTTCGCCGCCCAAAGAATTCTTTGAAACAATAAGTCAGTTCTTGAAACAAGCTAAAATGGACGGCGCTGGAGAATTTCAGCAACAGAATTCAAAAGTTGTTGAGGATTCCAACGAGACATCTCTGTTGATTGCAAGGGGCAAAAAGGGCCGTAATATCGGAAAGACCCCCATAAAACCTAGTGTACAGCGTGCGCCAGAGCTCGTTCTTGAGAAGGAGAGTGCGAACGAACTTTCGCGTACCTCTCTATCCAACGACACCATCCAAGGTAGGATCTATGGAATATCTGAAGACACAAAAGATCAAATTCTTCAGCAAGTAAAAGCTTCTCCTGCATTTACCATCCAATTTGACGAAACGACTGATGTCGCTCATAGTTCTCGTCTACCGCGGACAACGAATCTCCATGAAATCCTCCTCTGAAGAAGAAATCAATCGAAGAATCACTCTAGGATGGCAAGCCTTCGACAGAGCAAGACCAACCTTCAAAAACGAGAAGATCCAATTTGTCCTAAAAAGAAAAGTATACAACCAATGCATCCTCTGGAGAGTCACCTATGGAGCTGAAACATAAAACCTAACCAAGAGCCTGGCCAGAAGACTAAGAAGCATGCAAACGTGCACAGGAGAGAATCATGCTCAACCTCATGTCAAGAGATCACAAGACAGCACAATTCATCGGGGAGAAAATAGGAGTCCGAAACATCATAAAATACATTTGAAAACTCAAATAGCAGTAGGCTGGTCATGTTGCAAGAATGGCTGATAATCACATCTCACAACATAGATCCCCGGAGATCACATGTGCTATCGAAACCGGCAGAATACAAGATGGAGAGACGAACTAAACAAATGCAGAAAATATTAGCTCTGCGATGCCCATGATAGAAAGGTATGTTGAATCCTGCGGAAGGTATATGTCCAGCAACGGACGTTAAAAGACTAATGATGATGATGATGATGTATGCTCGTTTTGTAAGAAAAAATAAAGTAAATGAGGAAATGCTTTCTTGCCATCCAATGTAAAGTTATACTATAACAGCAAATATCATATCAGACTTCTTCCAGGAAAATCATCTTTAATGGAACTCATCGGTACAATCTGGTTTTATAACAAGAGAAAGGAAAAAGACCATCTGCTATTAATGCACACAGCACTGCATCAAATTATTATTTTCTAATGTAAAAAACCGTGAAGTCCAGGAATCCAGAAATGTACCTGTTGAAATAAGAAATGTCATAAACCTGGTTATCTAGGTAGTTAAGTACGAAGCTAAACGTTCAAACAGTCGTCCCTGTAAACAGCTGTGCGGGTATGGATCCCGAGCACCAAGGCTCGTCTTTTTTTTCTCCATATAAACGTACGATGGCTTTCAAAGGGAAACGTCCTTGGACGACTTCATGAATTACGAAAAGAAGTAGTAACATTTCTAGATTCACAATAAAAAGCAGATCTCAGTGACAAGTTCCAGCTGAAACGAATTTCGCTATCTCTAGCTTACCTAGTGAACATCTTCGACGCTCTGAATGCCATTAACCTTAAACTCAAAACGAAAAACGTCAAATTAATCATGAACCATTACGTTATTTGAGCTTTCATGGCCAAACTTGACCTCCGAAAATGTCGAATTCAGAATGAAAATACCACCGGTTTTGCTAACTTGGATTCTGCTCTCATTCACAGTTACCTTGATTATGAGTTGAAATAACAAATTATTAAACATCTGACTGAATTGGAAGCTGAATTCATTAAATAGTTTCCGGGTATTGTCGAAAAGTGTGGAGTCTGGAAATTCACCAAGAATAAGTTTGCTTGAATTGATATTTCCCACACACGAAATCTTTAAACCTATATTTCTTCACAGATGGAGGCATCCCGAGGAAGCGTGAGATATTTCTGAAAATGCAAGAGGAGTTTCTTAAGTTCAAGTCCAACTCATCGGCTCAAAATTTTGAGAGACTGGATCAAGAGATGTTTAGGGTCAAATACCTTCCTGTTTACCGTTTGATCTCAAGTGAAGCTCCAAAGATTATGTTTGGATATATGTATCTGTGTGAAGCTGCAATTTCCACACTCGTTGCTGTAAAGACCAAGTACAGAGACAAAGCAGACGTTGAAGGGAATTTCGTTGTGCTTTCACTGGCATTCGACCACGCATTGAAGAATTGGTAGCTAAAAAGCAATGTCAGTTATCTCTTCGAATGTCATCATATATGATGACATTTAATGAGATGTGATGAGATGAGACTTGATATGTTATCTATGTTTTGTTTTCTTTGTTCAAGAGAATGACAAAACACGTATTTTTTTTAGAAGTTTTTCTTTTTGTTTTGTCATCATTTGGTTGAAGATGGCGGAGGCGGGAAAGTAAAGTTCAAGTGGTAGAGGGGGCGTGGTGATAAAAAGGTTGAGAACGGCCGGTGCTCCAATTTACGCCCTACAACATAACTGAAAATCCGTTATGTTTGAGAATGAGTTACTGACAGTCCAATCAAATTTCGGCATTCCTTGTAATAACGCAACATGTCACCATTTTGTTATTGGCAATTTTTGAATTGCCCGTTTAGAATGGCTGAAAGTGGCAAGATTTTTACCGTTAGTTCGAATAACGTTAATCGCAATCTAAAAATACCGTTCTCAATAATCTTTTGGCTAAGGGACTTATGCTTTTTTTTTTTTTTTGTTTTTTTTGTTGTTGTTTTCTTTCTTTTTTTTTTCATTTCCACGCCCCCCATCGCTAAAAGTACAATTAGATTTAGTGTTAAGGTTAGTAGGTAGGTTTGCACTTAGTGTTTGTAATTTCATAATTATGTATTGTATTGTAGAAAATTGAAGAGCCAGTGTATTGAAACGTTTTTATTTACTTTGAATAAGTTGAAAAATTTCGCACATGCGCATAATGAATGTGACCTATGGATAATTTTATGTGTCATTTTTTACATTAGAAAATAACATTAATACAAAGGAAATTAAATCTACAGAGTTACCTGGAAATTAAATCTAACCAAAGGCTTTTTTCTTTTCTTTTTCTCTAATCTAATCAGTTTCATCCATTTAAAACTCGTCAGTTCCATAATAGCGATGACACCTGATGCGCTATCGCATGAAAAGCCTAAATTTATTCGCACCAACTTGTTTGATGTTTGAAAAAATAGCAAATGGGGAGTTATCAGAAAGGACGACCACATTCAAAAACATCCCCATTGTCCACTGCGTTCTCAGCTAAATCCTGGCTGATCTGAATAGTGGCTTTCTTCTGGCTACTCTGTCATAAAAATCCATGAAATTAATTCATCATACCGCCACTCTCTTAAGTTGACTTCGACACGCCCAACGACATCATCTCTGGTAACAAATATTTATTGCCCGTCTTATTAGACGGGAACAACTCTCTGGCGGTCCATTTCACTTTTGAAAGAACGGAACACAGTGGTTTCCTCTCTTTCATTAGAGGATCGTACGATCACATAGTCTGCAGTTCAGGGTAAAATTCCCAATTTCGATGCTATCTAACGTTGGCTGACTTAACCTTCAAATTCATAAATGAAACATACTGTTTCCAAATCTGATAATGTGCTCCAAACAAATACTTATGTGGTTATTTCTCTCGTGATTTTATTGTAAGATTCACAATGCCCACTTCTCCACAAACTGCACAAATCTTTTTTTGTGTCTGAGACGCGTTTTCAACTTTCTTCTAATAAAAAAGCACAACATACCGAAAATGTGTCTTATTTTCTCCCATCTCTAATGTCAGGACGAATAAACAAAAATACACTTATATTGTCGGTTTACTTAAAATGCACAATGATATGATAGTTGTCACAATCAGAAGCAATCATTTACCTCCATCAACGAAGTTCAGAAAAGGTATCAGTTGTGTCTGTTCGTTTGTTCGTTCGTCTGTTCACTCGATATCTCCGAAAGTTCTGTATGGATTTCAATGACATTTCGCAGAACAGTTGGCAATGGGAGTAGAAAGACATGGTAGAATTTTGTGGCCAATACAGGAATTTTACTCTCATAGAGAGATGTTTTTCTTTTTTTTTTTTCTTTCTTTTCAATTACATTTATGTATATGGTCACGTCTGTCCACGCGATATCTCAAAAATCTTGATTGAATTTCTATGGAATTATGTGGAGAAGAGGACAATAGGCGAAGGGAAAACTGATTAAATTTCGGAGCAAACACAATCATATCCCCTACGCCGTAGTTACATATAAACCACACAATATTACCATGGTTTCATGTCTGCCAAAGTTCTCAATAAATTTCAATGATATTTTGTGGAAGGGTGGACAATAAGGTATGGAAGGAACTATTACATTTTGGGGTGGATCCATGCACAATTAATCCCCTGACAATGGCGTAGCTAGAGATATGCGCTCTCTGAGTACTTTCTAGTCTTGAATGAAGTCAGTTGAAAATGAATACTCCTAATGCCATATAGCAACGAAAACAGAACGTTCTTTGGGGGCTATAAACATTTTTAGACATGCAAATTTGAATGAGAGAAATAAATATGTTTCGATATTTTTTTGTATTACTATTTTGATTTTTAGGAAAAACCGTGTTGTGAATCAGATTAAATAGTCTGGGTCACCAATAGTGAAGCGAGTGACACAGCACAGCCTGTTCTCGTTGAGGGGTGGGGGTAAGCAATTTCAGAAATGTTTTGTGGTCATTTGGGATGAGTATTCTGACGTACACTGGCTAATAATTTTTATGATCGGTGAATTGTTCAAATATAAGATTTTAGTAGTAAAATAGTGAGGATAGTGAAGGAACCCTGTCCCTCCGAAGTGAGGGCACGCCGTTTTTACGCGTTCCCACAGCACTACACCACTGATAGTTACAGTTACATTTGTGTATTCAATCAATATCTCCGAAAGTTCTCAATTAATTTTAATGAAATGTTATGGAAGTATGGACTGCGGGGTAAGACAGAAGAGCTTAAATTTGGGAGAGTTTTCAGGTCTTTGTCAATGTAGAGTGTACGGCTCTATAACTCATGTAGTATGTCCATAAAATGGCCTTTGTGCTCAATCTTGTAAATTATACCTTTGCAGTAATCGGTCTGTGGTAGGCTTTTAGTTTGTCATTGAATACACCTGATAGTACAAAAACCATTGAGAAACCTTTCGTTGTGATTTTTTAGGGGTGAGATGTTTTTTAAAAAAAATAAAACTGACTAATAAGGCCGAGATCTTGAACACCTGATTGTACAAAACCTTGAGAAACCTCATCGTTGTCATTTTTTTTTTAGATGAGATGCTTTTTTTTTTTTAATAAAGCCCAAGTATTAAAGCCGAGATCTTGAAAAGTTATACCTTTCCAGTGGTCAGACTGTGGTAGAACTTTAGCATGTAATCAAGTACACTTTGAACTACAAAAATGTTGAAAAAAACTGTCAGGAGTGAATAACGGATGAGTAATGAGCATTATCAATATTTAGTGGCTATCTTGGATGCCATCAGGAAAAGTATACGCACCGGATGACATATTCTGTTTTACAGCACTCGTATTGAAAACGAATAAAAACTTTATTTCATGCTTCCAATAAGAAGTTTCCACGGGCCCCAGTAGAACCATATTCCAGTCTGCACTAAGTACCAGGTTTTTATAAAAACAAGTTACCCAAAACTTTGAACACAATTAATGAAAGAGAGGCTGCAAGATTAAGCTGACCAGAATTGGAAGAAGTGTGAATGTGATGACGTGAAGCCAAATTTTCATTCCTTCTTAGTGTAGAATGAAATAAGTAAATGTTTGTTATCGGAAAAATTGCCTTCACTTAGCTGAGGAGTTTGTTTGTACAGTGATATTCATAGTTCTATGTTCTTTACAAAAAGTTGTTTGTTATTGAGTAATTGTTCACTTATTGTGTGAAGGTGAAATTGTACTCGGAATATAAGTTATACGTGAGTAACGACACGTTTCTCGTCAAAAAAGAGACAGAAGAAATCGTGATCTGTTTGCTACAAGTGTATTGGTTAGAGTTTTAAAGGGAATTAGTAAATTTCATTGCGTTGTATTGTTTGCAGTGTTGCCAGCTAAAAAATCTTTTCACACTTAATCAACCTCGAAAAAGTGTCAATAAATGCCAAAATGCGCTTTAAAAAAATACTGTCAGCTATCTTATAGTTATTTTAATAGCCAAGTATGCTATGAAATAGCTAGAAATTGACTAAAATCGCTGAAAAATAGCATCAAAATTGGGCTGAAAAAAGCGCTAAATTTTCGATTTTCGCTCTGTCTAAATAAGAAACGCGCTTAATTTAGCACTAAAACCCCAAACTGGCGACACCGATTGTTAGTTTAACTCTACCGAAAAGATTTCGAGACATATGTATTCACTAATGCCTGTCTGTCTGTCCACACAACATCTCCAAAAGTTCTCAATGTCATTTTTTGGAAGGGTGAACAAAGGAATAAAGAAGAATGGACTAAATTTTAGGGTTGATTTAGGATTTTTTCACTGTTACCTCCCTTGAATCGCTCTTATATATGAACAGATTTCATTCAGTTTTTCGATATAATTGCATTGGTAAAGGTATGCCACCTCTGAGTGCTTTTTAGTAGTTGCTGATTTTGAGAAAATATGTGTGAATTGCGTTTTTTTCTCTTTTGATTGAATGTACGGTCCCTATAATGTTAAATACTAGAAAGCACTCAGAGAGTGCATACCGCTGCCAATGCCATCGTCAGTAAAAAATTGATTGAAAATCAGTTTGCAAATGATGGGGGGGAGGGGGTTAACTGCTGCAACTGTTGAACAAATCCTGGATCCGCCCCAAAATATAATCAATTCTCCCTAGCCTGATCGCATACCCTTCGACAGAATGTCATTGAAATTCATTGGAGGACTTTTGGATATATTGCATGGACAGATAAACATTTGAAGATATTGTGTGGTGTGGACATGCAGCGAGACACGTAACTGTGGATGGATCCGCCCTAAATCTAATCACTCCTTTCATAGACCATTGCCCACTCTTACACAAAATTTAATCGAAATTCATCGAGTACTCTTGGAGATAGTGTGTGAATAGACAGACATGTGGTCAGATGGAAGGTCATGGGGTAATACATACACCTCTCCCACCTTCGTTGATAGCGGTAAAAACGGTTGTTAAAAAACTATTCCTTTTTAGTGAGTTGAAACATTTATTTTCCTCTTGAAGGTGTCACTTATAGAATAATAAAAACGCCTTGTTCATGCTCAAGTACCAAAGAGATTATTTTAAAAATGCCAGACTGGATACAAGTCCACAGATCATCTTTTGGGGTCAATCAATGGTACGGTTGGACATTTCTTGGAAAGAAATCATTCACAGGAATTTATTTTATGAGCATAAGAAAGCAACCAGAAATCCTATTCATTTGTACTTGTTCAGTTCACACATGAGACTACAATCTTCATTTTTTTATATTCTTTTCGTCTCACTCACATCAGCACTGTTGGACACGCGCGCATACAAAATACTTACGTAATGAACAGTATGTTTTTTTTCTGTTACTCTGTCCATAACAATAGACCCTTCCATTTAGAGGTAACAGTTCATCTGTATGCGTTCGTTTCCACGTGAGACTAACATACAGAAATCTCATACTCTGCCAACGCCATTGGGAGAGTGATTTCTCATGGATCGACCTGAAATATAATAACTCCTTCCTCAACTCATTTCCCGCCATTCCACAAAGTCTAATTGGAATTCATCGGGGACTTTTGGAGATATGGACAGTCATGACTCGATATTATAGGGTGCATACATATGCTTACGACGCAGGGGAAATAATTTTACATGGATCCGCTCCAAAATGTAATCACTTATTCCATAGCCTTTTTTCGCACCAGCTCTGTTGCCTACATACATGCAGATCTACATATATAATGAACAGTGTGTTTTCTGTTCCTCTGTTAACAATAGATTATTCCACTTACAAGTAACAATTAATTAGTATGCGCTCCGTGTCCGCCCGAAACTAATGTCGCATTTTTCGTCTTTTTCACATCAGCACTGTTACACACACACACACACACACACACACAGAGAAATCTACATATATAATGAACAGTACGGTTTTTGTCTTGTTTCTCTGTCCGTAACAATGGACTCTTCCTCTTAAAAGTAACAATTCATTAGTATGTGTTCTGTGTTTACACGAGTCTATGCTACTCATTTTCGGATTTTCTTTGTCTTTTTTACATCAGCTGTTACACACACATATACGCAAGCACACAATTCTAAGAATATACTGAACTGTGTTCATCTGCTTATCTGTCTTTAACAATGGACTCTTCCACTTGAAAGTTACAATTTTGCTATAAAATATCTCCTACCCAACTATTTTGAACAATGGACCTTTCCTCTTGAAAAATTTCACCGCGATGGAATTTGGTTTTTGTAAAGTTCGGTTTTGGGGAACTAAGTATACGATAATGGATCCATTAGTAGATATTGAGCACACAAAAATACTGAAAATTGAGGAGTAGGTATACGCCATACCCCTGCATACCCTCCCACTTTCCATCACCGTCAGTTCGGTAGTTTCTTCTCTGAAAAAATCACCTTATAGAAATTTGAATACATCAGTGAATCTTCTCACCAGGATAAACCTGTACTCCAATATAAAACAAGTGAATCATTTAATTGTTGGAATGCCCGTATGTGTTACGTGCATTGACAATTGGATTTAATTCAAAGCATGTTCAAAGTTTGAATAAATCTTTCGACAAAAAGGTGGAAATAAATAACAATGTATTCTTTATTCAAAATAACAACAGAAAGATTATTTTATCTTTTTGTGTGGATTGTCAAATCATGTCTGTGTTTTAAAAGAGTCCGTGATGAAACTATTATAATGTTCCGTGAAAATGTTCATAAAAGAAAGCATGTCAGTATGAGGGTAAGCCTTTTAAGGTTGCGTAAGAATGTGTACGTGGTTGCGATAGTAGCAATGTATTTTAAAAAGCTGTTGAAATTCAGAAGGATTAAGTGAGGAAAATAGTTACTCACTGTTCATCGATGTGGTGTAAGTGTAAAGATAACTCCTTTGAAACATCGATGAATGCGTACCATTGTTTCTAATGGTGAGTTCGTGTGTATATGTAAGCGTATATATATGTATGTACGTCCACTTGTCTCGTCTGTGAAATGCCTGGCGCGTGCCGGTAAAATGCGTTGTGTGTGAGTCGAGCGACGCACCCGAAGGCAGCGAAGGTCGCAACCGACTGTCTAATCTGTTTGTCTTTGTTTATATATGAATTTGCTAGGCTCCCAGACGAAACCAATTTCACCTGTTGAGGGATGGCCTGTGATTGGTCATAAATCCATGAAAGTATCCGGTATTTCATTTTTTAAATTTATTTCCGTTTCAAATTGGAGGGAAACTCCTGTAGTCTGCTTTGTACAATGTTGTTCAACTGTTAAACTACATTCAAATTTCCACAAGAACTTCATATAAAAGAGGTTTCCATTCACTGGACAATCTAAAATGAACACCATGACGTTTGAACTCCTTACATGAATGATATAGTCAAACGTCAGTCCTAATTAGAGTTTATTTCGTTCCTGCTCCTGTAATAAGAAACTTTTCACTGTTTGCGTATCTCGTCGTGCTGAACCAAACAGACACATAAAACCGTGATTTGAAATCACAATCAACTGATTGCTTGACGGCTCTCTTGCTCACTGTACCAAACTGACAAGTCCTATATATTTACGAATTTATTTATTATATATACAACATAAAAGTTGCAGTTACCATATTCATTTGGAATAGATAAAGGAGTGGAGTCTTACTCTGAAGCAGGTGTGTTACGTATTCTGATCACACCTTTTTATTCCTCGAAAATCATCATCATCCTTTTAGCGTCCATTAATGGACATAGACCTCCCCCTAAGATTCGCCTGCCTTACCTGTCATGGACGCCGCGTAGTCAATTCTTCCAGAACTTGTCACCTTATTTTTTGCTTCTCACGTGATCTGTAGGATTCAATGTTGTGTGTCGTGGTGTCCAGCGGTTTTCTGCCATTCTCGCAACATGACCATCCCATTGCCATTTGAGTTTTCTGATGGAATCTATAATATCTCTGACTCCTGTTTTTTCTCTAATATACTGTGTTGTCCCATTGTCCCTCCATGGGATGCTGGACATGATTATCTCCGGTGCACGTAGCATGGTTCTCAATTTGAGGGTCGATCTTTAATGTGCAGTAAAAATGCGAGTTCCTTTAATCTTTCGGCTCGTCCGATATTCGTCATAGAAAGTAGAGCCCTCACAGAATCTTTCCATTTTTCATTTGTATTTGCAGGGCTATTATTTGTATAATGTAAATATATTGCAAGTGATTTTACATTAGAAATGCATTGAAAATGAGGAAGAAAGAGGGACAGGGATTGTCAGTGTTCAGGAATTAAGGCAAGCGTTACTGGAAGAGAGCGAAGGAGTTGGAGAGAGAGGGAAAGCAGAGACTGAAGGAAGAGAAAGACGAAAGAAAGAATAAAAGAACGGAAGAAGGGGAGAACGGAGGAATAGAAGGAAAAGAGATAGGATAGAGAAACAGAGAGAAGGAAAGGGAGAGAAACAGAGAGAGGGGGGATAGGGAGAGAAAGGGGAAACAGAGAGAAAAGGATCAGAAAGAGTTTTCTATTGGGGTCTTCCGACGTGTCACACTTTTGATTAACCCCGTAATGCTTCACCTGCTGAAAAGTTTGTCGCTGAAACTCTATAGGGCTTTTCTCTATCATTTTTGACAGGCATTAGTTTTAGTATTTGTACAGAGCTGCGGTTTTGTTTGAAAGTCAGCGAACCGCGTCGTTATCAGAAACTTGGGCGTGTTTGTTCTATGGCAGAGAATACCAACAGAAGGAATTTTAATAGAAAAGTCTTTTTTTCATGGGTATCTTTCGTCCCCGACACAAAAAAAATCATCGTTGAACTTTTTTGTACGAGCGTGTTTTCACCAGAGGCATAGAATTCCACTGGGTTGGGAGATGACAAACAGGGCAATTGTCACCAACTCCTGGATAAGGCCTTTTTACTGAGAGCGAGGGGGGCTCGAAAGTTGGAACCTTATTATCAATAAAGGATAATGAAGAAGTACAATTGTTTCATGTAACCTTGACTTGATGTTCCCGTATAGATAAACCGTATTATTATTCGCTGGTAACGAGGTTTCCTCTAAGATACATTCAGAATATGTCTTTTGCCATCCCCCTCTGGAAATATATATACACACCCTGGAAAAGTGGCGGTGGATGCCTCTGATTAGAAGTAAGATAAAATGAAATGTAACATTAACCGGGTATTGTACCTTTGGAAGATGACATAAAACCCTTCTGAAAATTGAAAATTCGCCAATATTTTTCAGATATTTGTCCCCCCCCCACTGCTGATACTGGGTATACGGAGGCCCTTTTAGAGAGAAAACCGAAAAACCAGAGTCCCTAATCAAATTGAGATAAACATCATTTAGTTATGCTACAATCTAAGACTTGAATAGCTTGGCTAGTTTCTGCAGAAAGTAAACTGTCACCATGCACATTCACAACATCTTACCACTTTATTCAATCAATCATTATTAAACAAAAGTTATTTTTAAACCAATAGCAAGCCATGATACAAGGGAAAATGATTAGGCTCTGGTGAGCCAATTTTAGATTTCACGAAACTATAAAATCTCAGACAACTCTATAGCCAATTGTAGTCAAACACAGGAGTCACGCTATGACTGTCCAAATTATTCCAATGGTTCCAGCACTCTTGACACATTGACTCAAAAGTTAAAAACTTAGAGATTTAAAAGCCGAACCGATTTCGCCATTATAGATAACCGTCCCGTCCAAACACCAGAAAGCTTACCAGTAGCTGAATAGTGTATTTGGATTCTTTCATTGGTCACAGCCGTTTAAAGAGTGTGTGAAGAGGTAATCAAATCGAATAAAATCATACCCAGAAGATCCGGAAGAAAGTCTTGGTGAAGAATGAACTACTTAAAACTGACTTTGCTTCTCATACTGGCGCTAAAAAGACATTGCAGAGTTACAACTACCGTTTGATAATTTACAATTCTTCGGAATCTTATTTTTCAAATGTAGGAATTGCCTTTCGCATTTATTTACATTTCATCGTTACCAACTGCTGTAAAGAAAGTCCCTTTTTAAAAATGATTTAAAATGAACCAAATCGCACCCTGGGTCAAAATAGATAGAACAATCTCAATCTAATTAGCGTTACACAGGAACTTCTGTACGAAGTAGACATTTCTAGTATAGTCAACAAGTTTGCCCGTGTTAGATCTAGAAATGTTAACTTCTAAATTGTAGTTTTGTAACTTTTGACATTTGAAATTGATACCAACATGCAAGAAATACTATATCTGAAATGTCAGATGAATTTGTGGTATTATCTAGCTGTGTAGCAAATTAAAAAAAAAATGTAATTACTATGCAAGTAAAAGATTAGGCGCTTTAAGGTTTACGCGTATTTCCTAAATTTAGAGCCCTTTTGGAACACATGCTACAGGTTGCACACTTGCTTGATCCATCCTGAGTACATGATGGAATAAACAAGAACAGAATTCTAACGATGTGTCCACGTATCACTGAAAGGGAATCTGCAGGTATGGGAGACCACTGGAAAGAAACCGTGGATAAAAGGGGCTCTGAAAGGAGGAAACTGCAGAAACCACTGGAAGGAAGACCGTGGATTAAAGGGGCTCTGAAAAAGGAGACACTACAGAGAGCACTGAAAGGAAAACCGTGGATAAAAGGGGCCTTGAAAAGGGGAAACTGCGGGTAATAAGGACTGAAAGGAACTAATGGGAGAGTAATGAGAGACCGCGGATAAGTTGGGGCAACTTAAAGGGAAACTTTAAATCATATAAATTCTACCTAATCAAGAAAAAGGATAGACTCTGTTCAAAAACTGCGACGTTGTTCATACAATTTTTGACCGTATTTGACAACATTTGTCAACATTAGCTTTTCTTATAAAAGTATTAGTTAGGTTTTCAAGTTAATCTCCATGAAAATGAATAATTGCTTAAAAAATAAAACGAGAAATATCGTCCAAAATGCAACTTAATTCATTGTAAAATGAAAAGGTCATATATCTATCTATCTATCTATCTATCTATCTATCTATCTATATATATATATATATATATATATATATATATATATATATATATATATGAAAATGTAAGTAGTATATAGTCTACTTCCTTTCTTTCATTCCCTATCTTTTATCTCGGGAATTGATTTTAAAAAATGGAATGATATGACGTAGTGTGACATAAAAAAAAAAATAACCGTCTTTCTTTGTCCACTCTCTATATCCTATATTTCTATCTTTACCAACGCTTTCTCTCTCTTATTATCCCCCTTCTTTCTTTCTTAGTTTGGTACACTTTCTATCTCTTTAACCACTCTCTTCTTGAGTCTCTCAATTCCTTAAAAACGCTGTTAACCAATTCAAAACTGGTTTTGACTAAATTCTGCCCTTCTTAGAACTGCCGACTTATGTCTCAGTTTAAAAATTTTTTTCATCTATAACCCCATACTTGTGAACGCTGGTGACGTATTTTAATACCTATAATGGGAATTGCTTCGAAAAAGAATAAATGATAGTACTTTGATGACAAAAAAAAAAAGAACGTACCACTGAAAGGGAAAGTACATATATTTTTTTCTATCAGGAGAATTGATTAAAGAAACGAATAAATGACGTCAGTTTATTGTGAAGAGACAAAGTGTTTCATACAAATGTGTGGACATATAAAAAAATCGGTGCTAGTAGGATTTTGCACCTTCATCTTAACTCACTAACAATTTTTTTACATAGATAACGCTCTACGGCGGTTCCGACAGAAGTACTTTTTTTTTAATTCATTGATCAAATCGGAACGCGTTAAGGATAGAATAATCAATTAGTGCCAGTATTTTCTCTTTTTTTAAGTATACTCAACAAGCAATCGATGAACCTGACACTCAATCAACCGAAAGAAAAACTATGGTTAAGGTTAAGCGGAGCAAAAGGGTACTAATGTTATTAACATTTTATTGGAAAATACGGTTTAGCATTTACCCATGAATGCTAATGACATTATATTAGTAGCCCTTTGTTCCTTCCCTTAAACTGATTATAAAAAAATAAGCTTTACCCTAACCCACCCTTTATATTGATTGTCAGTCTGGTGTGAAACTGTGCTTCAGAATCTAATCAAATTACCTCATAACTTGGTAGATCGTCGACGTTCCATGTTTGGTCCTTCATGGCATTTCTTGGGACCCCATGAGAAACTTAATCGTTCCTTACCCCCCCCCCCCCAAAAAAAAACAGAAAAAAACAAACAAACAAACAAAAACGACCGTGGGAGGTAGGTGCACATCTGATATGTAAGTGTTACGGTTAACCGTAATAAAAATCTTTTTATTTACTCACGTAACCATGAGCGCTCGCTGGAGGGTGCAGCTGGCAATTGGGGCATTAGCCCCCTCTCCCTGATCAGGCCTTGTCACTTTGGGTGCAGGGGTTTGAAAGTTAGAACCTTATAGTCAATAGAAGATTGTTATATGTGTAAAAAGATGGTATTATCCCTAGTTGGTAACAGGATTGCCCTCAAGTATATCCTCGATATATCCCCACCCCTGCTCATATATCGCCCCCGGAAAAGTGACAGCAGGTGCCCATGCATGCACCAATACCATTACATAGGGTATTTCATTCGAAGTGAGAGGAAATAATGATTGTATATGAACTGCGATTAGTAGGTTAAAAGTTATCGTCGGGAGCTTGAAATAGATGGGTCGTAGTTAGCAATGGGAAAACTCAAGATACTTTCGTTCATCGAATAGCCCAGCTTTGTCTGGCACAAGGCTGCAATTGTGAGATACTCAGTGAATATTGCACAAACTACAACGGTAGCGAATTGGAGTAATCTTATGGAATAGGTGTATCAAAACGTTATGCAGACATTTTTCAAGGGAGATAACTTTTAACACGATTAATTACCGCTGTATGAATGGCTATAAGTGTCCAGGTAAAAAAAACAAACGAAATAACACCGATACTAATTGGGAAAAATAGGAACACTAACCCCTGACCAACCTACTAACCAAAATCTCAAACATACCTACTAACCCTAACACCAACCCTACTTACTAACCCTAAACCTACATACCAACCTTAACCCCAAATCTACTTACTAACTCTAACCACAAACAAATCTGCTAACCTCAACCCCCCCAATCTACTAACAACGCCAACCCTACTTACTGACTCTAATCCTAGACCTACTTACTAACCCTAACCCGAACCTAATTACGAACTCTAACCACTAACAAATCTACTAACCCTAACCCCACCTCGAAATCTACTAACCCTAACCTCACCCCAAAACCTACTAACCCTAACTCCAGATCTACATCTAATCCTAACCTCAGACTTACATACTAACCCTACCCACAAACCTACCTACTAACCTCACCCCAGACCTGTCTACTAACCCTAATCCCAGACCTACCTCCTACCCCTAACCCCAAACCTACCTACTAACCCTAACCCCAGACCTACCTACTAACCTAACCCAGACCTGTCTACTAACCCTAATTCCAGACCTACCTCCTACCCCTAACCCCAAACCTACCTACTAACCCTAACCCCAGACCTACATAGTAATCCTAACTCCAGACCTACATAGTAACCCTAATCCCAGACCTACCTACTAACCTAACCCAGACGTATCTACTAACCCTAACCCCAGACCTACATAGTAACCCTAATCCAAGACCTACCTACTAACCTAACCCAGACCTATCTACTAATCCTAATCCCAGACCTACCTCCTACCCCTAACCCCAGACTTACATACTAACCCTAACCTGCCAACTAACCATAACTGCAAACCTACCTATTAACCCTATCTACTGACCCTGACTACTAAACGTTTTTTTTTTAGATCGAAAACGTTATTTGACCAACGATAAAAATCTAGCCACTTTCAGTTATCGAGAGTGGCCATGCAGTCGTGTCTATCCAGGTTATCTCACTTGCAAAATATCGACATAACGTTTTAATGCACCTATTCCAGAGAATTACCGTGAATTAGCCCAGGAGATATGCCTGGTAACCATCGTGCCACAGTGGACACCCTCTTAAATGTGGAGTCCCCAGTGAGAATCTAAATCAGTACGTACTCGAGCTTGCTAAACACGCACGCCCACGCACGCCCACGCACGACTGGCGAATATCTCTACGTCAGTCAGTCGGTACTTGTTTGAGTTGGCGGACACGTGGCGTGGTCTGTATGTTGTTCTAATTACTTATCTCACCACTATTTTAACAGCTGCCTCCATAGCTCAGTGGTTAGAGCACTGGTCTTGTAAACCAGGGGTCGTGAGTTCGATCCTCACTGGGGGCTGGATGTTGATCCATCTAATTTTTAATTTACTGTAAGTAATTAGGCTCACGAGGCTGTTATTATTGCTTCATAGTCGCTTGGATTATTGCTTCATTATCACATTTCAAGCTTCAACATAGTCGACATTCCTGTCGTATCACCTTAGGGGTAGAGTTGGTAATACGGGTAGGGAGTGTGCGAAACTGCACTCGTTGGAGTCAGAGATACAAGAATAGAGCAACAACTGGGCGCCTACAGTAGTGCGATGATCAGTCAGCTCATCTCAATAGTTTAGAGAGTTCAATCCTCCTCTTCGAATGCCTTCCTACTGGAAAAGGATGATTGGGTACGGACGTTTCAGCACGGCTATCTGATAAGGCACCAGTATTTTGGACACCAGGATAAGGAAAAAGAATTTTAAAACAAACACATCCATGCACATATAGATGTGACGTTTTAATCTTGAGACCCCAATGCAAACAAACCAATGCTCCATAGGAATTTTTGAGTCGAATAATTAAACCAATTAGACATGCAAGTGAAATCTACAGTGAAAAAAAAACAACAACAAAAAATTAGTAAAATAACTGGGGTCGACATTCCAGATCAGTTGGCAAAAAAATTATCGCCTTTATTCATGATTGCAGATTTTTGTTATAGTGTTTTGTTTTGTTTTTTTTTTTGTTGTTGTTTTGTCTTGTTCTTCTTCATCAAATGTGAGCATGGATCTGCTCAAAAAGTTAGTTGCTTCTTTCTCGCCAATTTTGATCGTTAAATGGAGGAAAAACTTCCCCCAATTTGGACCCCGAAGAGACGGGAAAAAGTTCCTCCCGATTTCAACCTCTAAAAGTAAATTAGAACACCCTCTGAAAGGAAGAAAAACTTTGATCCCCCCAAAAAATGAAAAAAATCCCCTATTTTGACCCCTGAAAGAGAAAAGTTTCCGCCCCTTCCCACTTGTTTTTCTGAGTCGCACATGAAAACACACACACTCTCTCTCCCCTCTACCTCTTTTCCTCTCTCTCATACATCAAAACATTCTCTCTCTCTCTCTCGTACAACTCTTTTTCCAAATCCTCTCTTTAGTGACTCTGATCGAGATTACCCTTTTCTCCATCGTACAAGTAAACATTCTCTCTTTTACGCAGAGACTTTCTTTCTGTCTTATTTTTCACTTTCTCTCTCTCTTCCTCTTTCTTTCGTAAATATGAGTTCTCTCCCCCCTCTCCCTCTCTCTGTCTGTCTGTCTCTCTCTCTCATATACAACTTTTTCAAAAACACAAATATTTTGGAACACTTACAAACACTCTTTAAGTCACAATTCCGTCTGAGCAAGTGTACATAAGATATTTTTCAGTGTAGCATAAAACACCAACGACCGCGGACAGTGCTTATGCCAGAGCCCACCATCACTGGATCCAGGCCGATCTTGAGGTCCCTACACCACAACCCAACAGCTCAAGAGTGATGACGTAATGTGATTAATGTGATAATGTCAATGACCTTCTTACCTCTCTCGACCAGCATCAAATGTCAAGTCTACGCCCTGTATCCCAGCCACAAAGCGGGATCTGGCTGAATACCTTACCACTAACTACTGCCAGCACCTCATTAAACAAAGACAATGTCTGTCTTGGCGTTGCCCTTCGAGTTGGTCTTCAGCTCTGCGAAACTCAACGCTACCGCTACGGGACAATCATCGACAAATTTGGTCTCCACCCTCTCATGTTGCCTCAGTCCGGGCTGCCTCCCTCACTACGCCACCCTAGACGACATTATTGAAAGGGGACTCGTCAAAAAGCAGTCAGATATTATCGGAAGATAAAATTTCGGAGCTGGAAAAATTAATTTAGACATATTCTTCCGAGATAATTTCTCAACTTCTTGCATTGCTATTTATATACTCATTTATATATACACACTACAAACCAGGAATACTATTTAATACAATGCAATATCCGATGTATGATGGATTTATTTCATAAAGTGCTCGATACACCCAACATTGAACATTAAGTTGATTTAGAATAGAGCTTAAAATATGATGAATTAAAGGATTCGCTACACAAGCACGTTCATGTTTCTGTCCTGTTTGGGCTTCTTCAGGCAAATGATTCGATATATTTTAGATCCCTATTTTGGACATTTTTGGAGGTAGTAGCAACATAGTAGCAGCAGTAGTAGTAGTAGTAGTAGCAACACTAACATTATCATTATTTCATACCCCAAGTCACATCAAAAACAACCCAGTCACCTTTTTATAATTATCTTAGATATTCAGAAGCATAACAAACCTAGAATAATTAAACTAACAACTAAGGTCATCCAAAGGTCAACCTTAACACTGGGAAACAGATTTAAGTTATAATAAAATACTCTCTGAGACGCAACATAATAAAGAGCAGATGTTTCAACAACATACTGATAAGGAAAGTACCTACAGTATCTCCTGCCAATCTATAACTACCAGCAAGCAAAGTATCTCCACTATGTGAAACAGAAAAATGTAACAAGCAGTGACCTACAACTATACAAGGATTTAAAAAAAAGAAAAAATTTATAAATACAATGAGAGGAAGGCTCTCCACCCTAGAAAAATAGACCCCTCCGCCAAAAAATGTCCTTATTAGGAATCTAAAATAAATCGAATCATTCGCCTGATGAAGCCCAAACAGGGCAGAAATATAAACATGTTTGTGTATCGAATCCTCTATTTCATCATATATATATATATATATATGTTTTTCTGAATACACGCAATTTTGTTCTAAAAAAATGCCACTGTATTAACCATTAATAACACACAGTGAACTTTCGTTGTGACAGCTCTCATTCTTTTCACAGATTTTTTTAATGGCTATTATCGGGCAGATTTTATTTCCAAGTAACTGTATACGTCCCAAAGACTCACACAAAGGCTTCAAAGAGTATGAATAAAATAGATATGTCTCTATAAATATGAAGAACAGTGCTTTTGGATTGAGAATAACGTTGTTTGAATGTTAATATTTTATCAATACTTTCTAGAACGTTTGCAGTTGCCTGGAAATGAAATCTACCGAATTTGAGCTATTAGAAAAGAAAAGATAGAGCTAGCTACTTTTAGCCATTCGAAATAGCCGTTACCCACAGTGCGTTATTGCAAAGGTTGCCCATAATACTTGCGTTGTAAATCGGAGCTCCTACTAAAAACGCAATAGTGATTGAGTGTTTTAAAAAGCCCATGTTTGATCTCGAGGTCAAGTCAATATCCATGCAAAAAGTATGAACGCTAGGACCTTGGCTGTGGTGCTTGGACAGATAGAAAGACAGACAGAAAGACACACAAATATGAGACTTTCGCGTAGTGTTAAAGTTTCTAAAATATCGTATAATACCTTCCATATTTCTTTTCTAATAATCAATGTGTTTTTAATTATGCCTAAATCTACTTGCAGTACAATCTCAACTAGTTTTCCACTGGTGCAATACCGTAGCCAATGAGGGCTAACAGACGTTCGGTATTGCTACCTGTAGAGACCAAGGAGTTTTCCTGTTGCCACAAAAAACTACCTTCCCTATTCTTGGTATATCTGTAATCCGCGGGGCAGTACGTTCCCACTGCACTAGAAGGGAAGATCTCAGCCCATCCTAACGTTTTTGCAACACCAGTTACAGGGACTGGAGCAATTTTTCGAACTTCCTGTGTAAGGAAGATCCCACAATAAACCGGCTTGCATAACATTTCAACCTTGTTGGGAAGCGAGTAGATACGGAATGAACCCTATTGATGAGATCATGGGTTTCCATAGATCTGGATCACCATCAAAAACGCCAAGAACCACTGAATTACATTGTGAAAAAAAAAAAACTAGTAAATATTCATCATCATCAGTCCTTTAACCTGGGTCGCTGGGCATAAGATTCGTCAGATCTATCCGAGAAAATATTGCATATTCATTATCATAATTCAATCTTATATTGTAGATTGCTCTGTGTCGTACCAAAGCTTTTTTTTTCACATTTAAATAAATATAAACAACCATAGCGTCAAAATTTTAAGTCTTGTAAAAAAAATTCCTTCGAAGATTAAGTATGGTCAGAATAAATTCCATCTATGACATGACTTGCTTTTTCCCCAAGAAAACATCTAAATTCTGGAGAATCTAGACGTTATAAATAAACCAGTCAAATAAAGGCTCCAAATGGTTGAAAGAAGCTTTATTTCCAAAAATCCGAAAAAAGCATTTTTAGTGAGGTGAGGATCAAGAGGAGTACTGATGACAGTTTCAAACGGTATGGCGAGGAGTACTACAACACAGAGACATAAACACATACACAAACACATGCACATAAAAATAAACAGAACCCTTCAATACCTTTGATGGCTACGGTTGTTCATTAGGGTAAAAATTATCTCCCAGGTCACATCCGGATTTAACGGACTTTTGGCATGCACGAACACCCCTTCTCTCTATTAGTCCGTTAAATTGAGAGTTTACTGTTTCGAGACAAGTAGAATCTAGATTCCTAATGGAATTAATTTATTGCTGCCGTTCATTATCGGCCATAATTTCTATTGATTCATTGATTTTTATTGAATATATTTTTATGGATTTTTCTGTCACGCTCTATTGTGCTATTCTGTTTTCACCGAACCGCTAAAATCGTGTGTCAAATTACTAATGGATCAAGTATTTTCCCCACCTCACTCTTTCCAGTCGTTTACTCGTATATCTACAAAGATGGATCAATACGTATGTAAGCCTGATACGTATTTATGAGCTGGATTTTGGATTGAAATTTTCACTGCATAATGTTTTATCTATATGAGTGATATTTCTTACTGAATTGAATGCATTGTTTAAGGAGGAGATTTGATTGAAAACAAATATCTATTGTAGGAAATGCATATTTTTTTTATCATAAAGCTCGAAGTCTGTTATGGATATACGGGATGAAAAATAAATAAGTGAAATATAAAAAATATTGCTCAAGAATGGGTATTAGGTCTTACTCATAACCCCTGGTTCGCTGTGAACGGTTCAGGCATAATGGATTTTGCTTCCTATCATAAAATGAAAATTACAAGAACAAAGGAGAGACCAAGGCTATTGGCCTTTTTTCGCACCCATAGAATGTGGAGAATATTTTGATCAGAGTCAGGAAAACGTCCGTGGTTTAAACTGAGTGTCAAAATCATGCTTAAATTTATGATATAATTAAATGGCAAAACTCTTGTAACATAACTCACAGTTTGGCTCTTAAGAGACCGAGTGACACAGGGACGAACTTGTCCCATGTCGGGCCCCTCATTTTCAAAAACTAGAAAACGATACACAAGAATGGTGAGCCATTCAGTTTTTTCATCATTCAATGTCCCACCCACCCAAAAAGTTTAGAAAATCATATAAAAAACAAAAAAACATTCTGGTTTCTGAAATTGAATTTCAATTTCAAAATTCTGATCCGAACAAATCTTCAATAGTTTACTTTAATGATCAGTTTTTAACACTCATCTCAACAGTCTGCAACGCGTATGCGTCAGATATCCGGTGCAAGAAGGCACTTAGCCTTGTGACCAAAATGACTGAAAACTGCTTTGGTTTCAAATGAAACCCAATGGTCCAACTAACCCCAGGTCCAACTTCACGTATCCCCTTCTTGACTTTCTTCATTTTAATTCTATCGTTCCTTCCTTTCTTCATTACTTCATAGATGTCTACACGAATCCTTTCCTTATCCGCGGGGGATATGTTCCAAGACCCCCAGCGGATACCTGAAACCCCGGATAGCACCGAACTTGACATATATTATGCTTTTCCTGAAACATAAAGTTTGAATAAATAAGAGATTGATAACGTCAATAATAGTCATGGAAAAAAAGAACAATTAAAGCAATAAACAGTAATAAAAATCATGTGTCGAATAGAAGCTTCGTTTGTCGAGATCATTCGACACAGCAAGCTCAACCTTCAAGAACGAAGGAATCCTATGTCCAAAAAAGAAGGATATACAACCAATGCGTCCTCCCGACTGTCACCTATGGAGCTGAAACATGGACCCCAACCAAAAGATTGACCCTCAAACTGAGAACCATGCAGCGTGCATAGGAGAGATTCACCCTCAACATCACATGGTGAGATCACAAGAAAGGAGAAGTACATTATGGAAAATACAGGAGCCAGGAATATCATAGATACCGTTAGAAAACTCGAATGACAATGGGCTGGTCGTGTCGCAATAATATCAGACAATCGTTGGTCATTGCGACTCACAAATTGGATCCCCAGAGATCATATGCGAAACAGCGGCCACCGAAAAATGAGATGGCGTGACGAAATAGACAAGTTCAGAAAATATTGGCTCCCATGATAGAGAGTCTGGCGAATCCCAAGGGGGGGGGGGTTATGTCCAACGACGGACGATCAAAGGCTGCTGCTGCTGCTGAAGCTTAGAGTCAATCCCTTTCAAAAAGGTCACCATTGTTTGTCAAAAGAAAAAGTCTTCACTCAAATATCCGCTACTTTTGGTGGGTTTTCTTGGATTTTTATCACTGCAAGATATTATGCTGTGATTACCATAATTAGAAATAAATCTTTAACCTCTCCTACCTACTGGCTAAGCAGTAGCGGTGAATATAGTTCAGAATGAGCAGCAACTTCCGATAGAGTAAAGGAATGGTAAGGTGTATGAACGTGTTAGAAACAAATACATCAAAAAGCTTTATTTTGTAAAAGAATACACCAGTGAAGAAATGTACAAATATTTAAAATAGATTTTTTCTCTACAATAACTGAACGAGTTGCCATATTTTGTGTTTGACTTGAAAAGTTCTTTTTGTTGAAAGGATTTTGTTTAGTTTATGATTTCTTTTACTTTGAGCAGTTGTGTGCTCAAGTGTCAATGAGGAACATTTCCGGTTATTGTTTGGATGATGTTTGGAGTTAACTAGTATAGATGTTGTACATGATAATCGCATAAGGCGTAATCTATACCCCCCATTTCTTTGCGAACCCCATCCAAACAATTACCAAAATTTCTGGTTTACCTTCAATAACGAATTTACAGAGTATATGTATATGTATTCCATCGCAACTTTCCGTCCTTCTGACTTTCTGTCTCCAAAAGTACTCAATTTTAATGAATTTTTTTTCTTTGGAGGGTGTACAATAGGTCATGAAAGAAGCGATTAAAGTTTTTGGCGAATCCGTGCAGAATTACCTCCCATCCGTCGTAGATATATGTGCACACCGAATGATATCGCCAAAAGTTCATGTCTATCCACAAGATATCTCCAAAATTTCCGATGGATTTCAATGAAATTTTGTGGAAAGTTGGAAATGCATTAGTTCTTGTTAAAAACTGACTAGTTAGACGAACGCATAATTCTTCGAGAGAAAAATGTTGCGAGTTTCAAGACAAAATTCTCTTGCTGTTCGAAATTGACGCAAGTTGTTATCAGCAGGGTCTTTGAGCGGGGACAGCATAGTACTCGGGGCGGCGGTCGAAAGGGGACCCGGAAGTCAAAGGTGGCCCAGGAGTTTCCTGGGATCTCAGACAGGTTGAGATGAGTCGTGAAATGTTAAGATGGGTTGCAGTCGCTGCATGCCTCTATTTGATAGCTTTGTGAAGTCGCTTGTGAAATTATGGAAGATTTGGACAGCTGCAGGAAATCTTGACTTCAATTTTTCCTATTTAAACCGACGAATCGTTAAGTCCGTCGAGTATGTATTTCACTCGTTACGTGTTAGATTTTTCTGTCAGAGAGTCATCGAAGATGCGCCAAGGTATTTACGAAGGGTGTATGCATGTGCGCACGGAAAAGATTTGACAACCGTTACGCAGGTTTTAATGACTGCTGCCTGTCGAAATGTTGACTGTCACAGAACAGCTGCAAGGAAGGGGCTTCTGTAGCTTGACGAAATCGAAAATAGGTTCACCAGGGTCTAATCTCTCCCTTCTTGTTTCAAGGCATTTTATTGGTTTAAAAATAGTTCTGTTTGATTAGGATTGTTTGAATAATGTGTTCAAGAGCTGGGAAGAACCTGATATGTCATCATATCAATAACCGTCGACCAAAACTAACACCAAAACTTTCAACATACGTTTCTCCAGCTTTCAAGTTGAATCGGCTGGCTATGTATGTTTGCAATGTAAGTTTTTGCTAAATTGGTCCTTGGTTTGTGCTCACGCTTGTGTTTTGAAAGTTTTGGAACTTTTCTTCGTGATCCAACAAAAAGCTGCTAACTTATTCATTGATCAATACTTCATTTTTTTTAATTTATGTAGCCATAACGCGTTGGTCTTTGACAGTTTCTGTTGAGCGACAAACCAGAACCGTTTGCTTTATGTCTGAATTTTTTAAAGTCATCGTTTTTTTTTTTAATAAAATGAAATTATCTTGTAGCGCCGGAAACAATGGACCTTAAACAATAAGTTTTTCTGTCTAACCGAATTTTTTCCCCACAGAGCAATTGTTCTTATTGTTCTTTCTTTTTCATTTGTGTGTAGGCAGCTTGGCGCAAATTTAATTTTCATCTGAAACTGATTCGGTTGTCTTGAACCAGAACTTGAACTAGGATTTGACAAAAAAACTTGAACAATTATTAGCCTTATCTGAATTTCATACATGAAGCATTCCTATTATTTAGGTCGCACCAGTGGAGCTAGAGGGCTGAAAATTTAAACATTTATTTGATTCACCATAGAAAGAGGTTTCTGAACGTTGGTTTAGTTTGCAATGTAAGTTCATGCCAAATTGATTGTTTCCTTTGTGCCCGGCAGCATTAAAACTTGTTAATTTTTTTTTATTTCAGATCTTTTCAGTGACCACTATCCAACAAAAGGCAAGAGCAATAATTTATTTATTGATCATCCCACTTTCCAATTTTTCAGTTGATCACCCCCAACACAGCATGCTGCCAGAAGACGTTGGTCATGTGACGGTTTCTAAGTGACTAACCAAACCTGTTTGCTCTTTGGTTATATTGTCGTTCACCAATCGTAACGACATGCAATATGGCAATTTGTTTTTAACCAAGGAACCCACACGCATTTGCATAAATTCCCAGTTTCAAAGGAATGTTGCTGAAGACACCAGGTTGTGCCCGATGACTCTGTACTCCCTATGCGATGGGAAGGTACTGCTTAGGAGACAGAACACCAGAAACCAGATTTATACTTATTCGTACTGATCCCTAGCCACGAAGAACCAGATATATCATTATATCAATAACCATCGAACAAAACTATCACCAAAACTTTCAACATAGGTTTCTTCAGTTTTCAAGTTTGACTGGCTGGCTATGTATGTATGTATGTATGTATGTATGTATGTATGTATGTATCTATCTATCTATCTATCTATCTATCTATCTATGTGTACAGGCTGCACTAATGAATCTAGAGGGGTGAAAATTAAAATATTCACTCTTTATTATTATGTCTAGGAAAACCATTTTTTCCATTTTTTCAAATTTCTCCCTCTTAATAGATTTTTCGAGGGGGGTCAATTTGCTGTGTAAGTTTTTGCTAAAATTGGCCCCTAATTTGTGCTCACGCTTGTTTTTTTAAAAAAAAAAAAGTTTTTCAACTTTATAGTGATCCAACAAAAAGTCAATAACTTATTCATTGATCACTATTTTATCCAATTTTTATTTATGTAGTCATAATGCGTAAGTCTTTGACAGTTTCTATTGAGCGACTAACCAGAACCGTTTGCTTTATGTCCTAGTTTTTGTAAGTCACCGTTTTTTTAATAAAATGAAATTATCTTGTAGCGCCGGAAACAATGGATCGAAAACAATAAGTTTTTCTGTCTAACCGAATTTTTTTTTCCGACAGAACAATTGTTATTAGAATTTTTTTTTCACGCGTAAGAAACCGTTAACCTAAACTGTCAACTTCAACTGGCTTCTTTGTATGTTGATGAGTTGTAATTGGGTTAAGATGGAAGATAAATAAGACGACAGATAATCTAATAAGAGACATGTTTAATACTGTGTATTGTATTGGTAAGTGACGTCACAGCCGAGGAACGTAATTATCCTTGTAGCAATAGGATTATTAGTTGTTGTTAGTTGCAGTAGCAGCTTTATTGGTTTGTAGAAGTAGTAATATCATTATGTAACAGGTCTCTTCAGTTTTCAAGTTAGTATGGCTGGCTTTAAATGTATAGGTCGCACTAATGGAGTTAAAAGGCTGAAAATTTTAACATATACTGCTTATCATTGATTTCTGGCCATGATTACAAAAAAAAAAGTTTTTTTTTTGGTTTTTGTAAAATCCCTCTGAAGTTTCTAGAGTGTAAATGTGTTGGGGTCAATTTACAATGAAAATTTATGCGAAATTAGCCTCTTAGTTTTAGTCCAGCAGCATCCACACCCGTTTTTTTTTTCAAATTCGGAGTGACATTTACTGATCACAGTTCAACAAAAGGTGAGAGAAGTAATTTATCTATTGATCCCTTCCCTTTCAATTTTTTGATTGATAATCCCCAACTCGGCATCCAGCCTTCAAGAGACATTGATCACGAGGTAGTCTCTCCTGGGAGAATGAGCTTAGAATAGCGTTGCTAACTGCTTGGCTAAAATCGGCTAAATCATTTCCTTTTTCGGTTAACTTTAGGGCTAACATGTTTTACAGTCATTTAGACTCCAGAACATTAATAAAGATTATGAATTTGATATTAGTAAGCGTACCAGAATTTCAATGTATTTGCTGAAAAAGATTCACTACGGTTTATTGATCTCAAACGAGAAGATTATGAAAAAATACTTTTCGCTAGTTTGATTTGTTTTAACTGACCTCCCCAAATGGCTAAAATCGGCTCAATTTTCAGCTATCTTTATAGCTAAAAATTGAAAAATATACGTTTTGACTTAGCTATAAAATGAAATCAAATCGGCTAATCATCTTTTTAAAATAGCCAGATTTTCAGCTATCTGCTACCTCAGATTTTTATCGGGTGAAAATCGGCTAGAACTAACCGAAATACGGCTGATTTGGCTTCCCCAGGCGAAACAAGAAAAAGGGGAGAATATAGTGGAATAGGAAGACAGAGAAGAGAACAGGAAAAATAGTGTAAGAGAAGAAAGAAAGAGAGAGAGACACACACCGAGAAGCATAACCACACCCACTCTTACGAGTTCAGCCGCAGCACGCGGGGGAAAAAAAAAGGAAAATAGAATCTCGTCTTGTGATCTCGCCTGATACGAGATTTCAACGTAATCCAACATGGCGTCTTCCATGAGCAGTCACGTTGCTTCTGCGATGACAACAAATAACAACGAAGATGAAAAGGTTAATGAATGGTGCACGATCGAGTGTACCGTCTGCACGGGTTTTGAAGAAGTGGCCAGGGAAGAGGCCATGGAAGTACTAGGTGTTAAAGAGGTGAAGGTTGGCCGGGGATACATTCACATAACGATGCCGGCCAAGGATGCGACCAAGGTAAGAATGAAGAAAAGAAAACCGAACTGATAAAAAGAATAAAGAACTTCTTGTCTCAACCCCCCAAATTTATCCGGGTATTAATCGGGTGCCCGTTCTGCAACTCTTATATCGAAACCAGCATGCTCAGTCAAACAGCAACATGGCAGTTTCGGAAAGATTACAGGAGAGAAAACTTAACCTCGAAAATACCATATTGAATTGTATCAATTCTCTGGGACAGCATAATTTTGAATTAAAATAATTCTAATCTCTAAGAGTAGTTTATATTTGCTTGGACAATAAAGTTAAATAAGGGCTAGCTTATTTACTCGTTAGCAATTCTTGCACATGGCAACAGGCACCGCCATTTTTAATTTGGCCACTTTAAATGGCTGAAAATGGCTGCATCTGTAACTGCTGTTCACAACGTTATTCTCGATCTGTATTTGATATAATAGTTTGCTTCAGAACCTATCGGGTTGGTAATTCTGTTTGGATTAGGGTCGAGTAGTTAGGGTTCGAGTAAGTAGTTAGGTTTAGAAATAATGTTTCTCTCTTAATTATTCATTGGCGTTATTTCATTACCTGGTTATTAAATCTATCCAATAGCCATTTAAAAAATCTAGCCACCTTTAGCCATTCAAAAGTGGCCAATTTTAAAATGCCAGTGCCTTAAGGGTTAGCACATAAATAGCCCTTTCGATGAGGTTAGGAGCTTTTTATGCTAATTCCTGTTTTGATGGGTCTAAGATATAGTAGCATAAAACTTGACTGAAAAATAGCTGAAATTGGCTAAATTTTTTAAGGCTAGGGATTTAATTTCCAGATAACATTTTTAGCTATATATATATATATATATATATATATATATATATATATATATATATACACACACACTACGGGGTATAACAGCTGTTGCCAGGGGAAAAAGTAATCCTGAAATGTCATGTATTAAATTCTAACACAGCTTCTCAAAGTAAGGATGGCAATCCTCCAAGTGTATTGAAAATACCAAAATTGACCTTTAGAGGTCAGTTTCACCTATCCTGTGTTCATTCTGGGAGTTATTATTTGGATGAGGTCTGCAAAGAAAAGGGAGGTAACTAGTATGGATGCTTAACAAAATAAAAATGTAAAGTGTAAATCATCCTGACAATTAGGAACAAAGTGTTTTCTCCTTATTTACCTGTGTTTCTGTGGCAAAACACTGTCAGAAATGACAAATAAAATTCACTTGATTATTTTATGATATAAATTTCAACTGAATATTCATTTTAGTGTTAGGAATATGAATACCAAATATTTAATCCTTTTTTTTGTCTATTGCAACCCTAAACTCTACACACAACTTGTAAATACAAACATTAACCCTAGAGACACCCTAAATTATATGCTTTCTTGTTAGATTTTATGAAATACAGTTTTAAATGGTCAAGTTTTCTGCTTTCATTTGTTCTGTAGTAAGTTAGCAGCAGCTCTAATGATGGTCTACCACCTTTTCATTGTGAACTTCATCCACACAGCTGTCTATGCACACAAATTTTAAAATTAATGGTGCAGCTTTCCCCCCCTAGGTTTGAAAATTCCAAAATGGACCTGATCCTAAACTGACCATGAGAGTTAATCCTAGGTTCATACTGTGGTCAAATTACACTTCTTCAAAAATTTGGAGTCATAGAATGCAGCAGACTCCAGATAGATTTGAAAATATCAAAACTGGCCTTTTCTGAAAACATAAAAATTCCTTACGTCGTTCCCACCGAAGTATATCCCTCTAAATATGAATAGGATAGTTTGTTCTCCCAATCGATTCCTCTGGTCTGTTATTGTATCTTGTACTTAAAGCTACTGACACGAAACCTAACATAATCATCTAATCAAAATGGTATATATAAAATTTCTCTCAGTCCCTTAGGCAAGAAGATCCTATAGTGTGTGCTGTGGCACTGTGGCTAGCATAAAGGTGCTGCAGAACATTAAAAAATTTGAATAATTCCAGGCGATTGTAGTTCAATGCTTTGATGCACAGTTAGGACAATTGGAAGTGACAACTAACTGGCACATTGTGAATTACTTGGTCCATCAAATGTTGAACTTCACCGTTTCAACACTAGATGGCTCTTGGTCTACAGACGAAATTTACATTCCACAGTGTCCTAGAATTGTTTCGAACATTCTCAGTGTGGTTGTTGCAAGTGAATAACCACAGATTCTCCAACGCCTTGTTGAGGATTGAATCTTCTGATTGGTGGTGAGATCGAGCTATTATTCAAGCAAGTGTTTGAATAAAAATCCCAAGTTAGTATACTATGAGTAAGTTGATAATATGAGTTAGAAATTTTATTTGAATTGAACCTTTTTCAAAAGTTAGAATTCCTGCCTTTGTATAAATGGAAAAGTTTTGATTGAACATTGATAAGCATTGTGAAAGTGATGATCCATTACAAAGGGAGAGTTGCAAAGTATTGGAAAAATGACGATAGTTATTTGAACTTTGGCTTTACTTAGACATATCAACCATGAAGAGAGACCCCAGTGTGTATTGTGTGTGAAAGTTTTGGCACGAGAGTGCGTGCTTCAAAAATTTAGGTGTTGGACAAAATAAGGAAAAACACCTGTTGATTATTGGTGGGGTTGAGGGGACTCTTTCAGGAAGTAATCTTCGCATTCATACAACTAGAGTTGTCAAAAACTGATTTTCGATACAAGTGAACTTCCTTGATATAACCGAGCACCCTGAAAGAGCTGGAGCTGGTTTTACTTGAAGAATGGTTCAGAATTTCTCTAGATACTGTCCAAAAGCTGTATGAATCAATTCCTTGATGTATTGAAGCTGTTTTCAGTGGTAAAGGAGAGTTGTCTACTCTGCAATATATTGAAAAAAATTGATAATCAAAATGGTGTTTCCTGTTACTGTTACTTTGTCCAACCCCCGTAAGCTAAGATGCCACTTAGAAAACTAATCATCGTAACATGATTGGTAAACCTTGTGACTGTTTTACTCGAAAGTCAAATACTAAAAACATCAGAAGGTTTTTTTTTTTTCAAGCATACTTCAACACTAAAGAATGCTTTGCTAACAACCTACAAAGTGGTTTATAGAATTGTAAAAAGCAACAAGCTCCATACTATTGCAGCAGATCTGATTCTACTGGCTGCTGTAGATATGGTAAATATTATGAACGATGAATCTGTCACTTCCTTTTCTTCAGCGTCAAGAAGTGACAGATTCACAGAAGCCTGGGGAATCTTAAGGAAGGTTTATGTCCAATGATGGACACTAAATGGCTGATGATAATTATGATTGATGAATCTCTGGGGGGAAACTGCTTTCAAGTGTGCAGGACCCGACACATTTAGAACTTCGATGATCAATTAATTGAAAGAATAAAAGTTGTGGAATGTATGGTGACTAATCAGTAATTTAGTGATCGCCATAAGATGAAAATTATGTTATGTATTAGTACTAAGCTTGACTGATTGGTTCGACTTGGTTTTGATAAACTCTCTGATAAAATCTTTGGTAGGAACCTAATATTTGTAGATCACTGTGTATGCTTCTTTTTTTTTTTTTTTTGTTTGTGTATTGTTTAGATGTAAATTCTGTCAAAATGACCGTAAAAATAAACGAAAGAATTGCAAGCAAAACATGTATTTTCAATCAAAATAAGATTGTTTAATTAGGAATTACGAAGAGAGATCGTGATGGGTCAGTTGCATTAATTGTTCACGATATCGAAATTACCATAACTGTAATGTGGCTTTCACACACATATACAAAAATGAATGTCAGTTCCAAACAGAGAGTTGTTTGGTCAAATAAAAGAAATGTTCACGATACAAAGATATTGTGATTACGTATTTACGAAGAAAAATGTAAATTAATCATTTGAAAAGAATAAATGTTCCTTTCAGAAAGATAATTGTAATTGCAATTTAGACCTCAAAGATAATAAGTTTGAGATGGAGATGTGATAAGAATTATGTTGAGACTGGTGGACTATGAGTCAGAAATGACGAAAGATATTTGAGTCGTTGCATATACGTCTTGGAAGACCTTTGTCAAAAAAGGGCCAGAAAGATGGGGCTTACTGGAAGTCTATACTTTTTCTTATGGTGGAGGGTTTACCATAAATGCGCGCTACTTTTAGGGCTAGGGAAATAAGTGACGTCAATATAGTGGTATTTAGCTTGGCAATTTTTATGCCTCCTTTATTCAGTAGATTGTAAAAATTTTTATATACTAATAATTTTAATATACTAATAATTTTAATTCACCACATATGTTTGTTTGATTTGCTATGTGTAATTCGTAGATGCTAATAATGATGTGCAGGCCTTTTTTTTTTTTTGTAAAAGTATCCTTACTGATACAAAAGCTAAAGATTTGTTTGTGATTTTCGAAACACTTATGATTGAAAATAATTTTGAGTGGAGAAAGTTTGTTGGTGCCTGAACACATGGTGGACATTCTGTAACCAGGGCTTATGCTGGGTTACTGGCATTTATTCAAAGCAATACTCCAAATGCAATTTGGACCCATTGTATAAATCAAGGGGAAGAACTCACTTCAAAATATCCAAGTCCTCCTGTGAATCTTCTAGAATGTATGTTGAAAACAGTCAACTTAACAAAAAGTTTGACATTAGGAGCAAGATCTTTTAGAGCACTATACAGATATATGGAAGTCAAACATACATCTTTGTTGAACCACTACAGCTTGTTTTGACTAAAATGTGCTGGTCTCTATGTTTGTATTATGACAAGAACTGTATACCTATCTTGTAAATGAGGGACACAATTATTCTAAATACTTTGTGGAAATATATTTTTCAAACCAGATTAGAATAGTTGTGTGATATATTTGGGAAGTTGAATGTGTTGAATCTGTCCCTGCTGGAAGGCAACATACACGTTTAGAAATTGGTTGAGAATGTTTCACCAAGCCGAAGATAATTATCAGTTTGAGAAGGAAAAATAAATGGTGATAGTGATTGTGGTTCCCATTGTTGCAAAAGTTTCTAACCTCCAATCAAGGTAATTTCTCTCATGTTATATAAAATTGATTTTGAAGAAGCATTGTCTCAGCTTTGTAACTGGTATCCAAAATATTTTCAAGAAGATACCTAGTATGGAGAGGCTCACATTCAGAATCCATTCTGGGTGTAATCTTCATATTACTTTGCAAAGGAAGAAAATCATTTTGAGCTCTTTTGTGACAATGTATAGAAAGCAAAATTTGCCGAGATGAAATCAACTGAGTTTAGGATATCAGTAGAAGATGAGTATCCTCTGCCAAGTGCTGAAACTCAGTGAATCTTAATTCCATTTGTGTCAACTTATCTCTGCTAAGCTGGGTTTTTCAGCAGAACCTATGATAAAAAAAACAAGTATCATGCTGTAATTGACTTTGCTCAGGAAATGAGGATGGCTATCTCCAGTTTGATTCCAAGATTTAGGAAACTCTGTAGCAAACAACGGGCTTATCCATCCCTCTAGTAATGTATGTAAATGCAATGGTTCATTTTTTTTCTGTAGTTGAAGAGGAGTACATAGTCGTCTTCATACACCCCTGCGATTCATACAAACTCCTATTATTACTCGGCCCAGCTGCGGGGGTCGGTTTCCCCGGAGCAGCACTGCTCTATTGCCCTTAAAGGAGCTGGTCCCCTGGTGGACGCTTTTGTGGCGGAGGTTGCTATGGTTGCAAAGCAAACCGTAGCTGCGTCGGCTGGAGCTATTTTTGGAAGGGGTTACCTATTTTCCCCACATTAAGCCTGACCTTGTGTCAAATTCTGCTGTGGTGGGACAGTAGATAAATAGAATACAAACTTGCTGAACACTTGCCCCAACAAGCAGAGTAAAATGCTATCGGAAAAAGAATTGATAAGATATAGAAATCAGATAATGCTTCATTTAATTTGTCTTCAATGTACATAAAACTTACAAAATTTTCCTAGTCTCTCAGTTGAAACTGTCTCAAAACCAATGTCTTTTGGCACCATGCCTTGTTGGAGGTAATCAATTAAAAAAATTGGAAAAGGGGGTGATCAGTGTATAAGTTCTCACATCTTTTGTTAGGCTGCGCTCACTTAAAAACATGTATGACTCAAACTAAGGGATCAATTTAGCATAAACTTACATTGTAAAGTGAACATCCTCTTCAAAGGTATTATGGGGAAAGAATTTTGAAAAAACCAAAAAACTTTTTCACTAAACATAATGAGTGAATATTAAAATTTTCAGCACTCTAGATCAATTGGTGTGGCCTGTGTACATGAAACTTACTTACATAGCCAGCTAGACCAACTTGTAAACTAAAGAAACCTATTTTGACATTTTTGTGACAGTCTACTAGCATACCCGTAAAAAAAGATTATTTATGTTATGTATGAATAAATAAATAAATTGGTGTAATACACTCTTTTGACCCTAATTTCCATCTATTTGGCCTGGTGCCATTGTACGTACTAGGTGTAAACAAAAGCTATGGCAGGCAGTAAAGCTGTTATCAGCAGCAGTCATCAGATCTGTACCTGCTGCTTGTTTAATCACTTAATTAACGTCATTTCACTCTATGTTTAGTTGGTCTTGCGGATATGCTACTTGACTGCTTGCGTATAGATTGGATGTTTGAATCACGGCAGGTTAACATTAAATTTATATATCTGTTTGCTTCAGCTAACAAACCAATGAACAAAAAAAAAAAAAGTGATGATTATTTCATATAATAAGATGTATAAGGATCACAGAATATGTTATTAATTGGACTTTGGTAAAATGATCCTCTTTCCTAGGAAACACTTTATTATTAGGATACTAAAGCTGTTATCGTGAAGCAGTGTCTCATCTACAGGTACATGTACCTATAAAAAGCAAAAAAATGCTGCCTCAAGATACAAAGAAACTTATTGCTCTATAATTTAAAAAAAAAAAAAAAAACTCTAAATTCAGACATGATTGTTTTTTTTTTTTATACGCAAAGTTTTTTTGGAAAACTGTAAACAATTATATTCCTTCATATTCTGTTGCAACTGGGGGTAGGGGAATTGTGATTTCTGGTGGTTCTGGTGGTTCTAGTATTTTATAAAAGGTAAATATCTCATCCTTGCTACTTAGAACAGAAAATCTGCATAGGACCTAATAATTCATAGTAATTCTATAACAGACCGGTACAAAAATGTTTGTGGTACATAAAAAACTTGTCTATATAAGATTATAACTTTCAACAGCCAGCGAAAATGTTAGGTTTCATTTGGTTTAGTGTTAGTGAGACAATTTAATATATTGAAAAGCCAAAAAAAATTACAGCTGTAGGTATAATAGTTTTGGAATTATGGGTGAATATGTCCGTATCTTTTGAGGTAAGTATTGAAAAGAAAATAAGAAAAGCTTCTACTATAACTAAAAGTATGATTTCTTATCTCATAACATTTAACCCCCTGGGAAAAAATTTATCCAGGTTGGAGCATACAATAAGACAACTTGTATTATTGACTACATGCTAGGTGTCGTGGTAATACTTCTAATTTGGTTTTAGAAATTTGAGATGAAACATTTTTACTGTTAGAAATATATTTTTTTTAGCTTTTCAGAAACTGTCAACTAAAACTGTCACTGAAAATGTCAACACAGGTTTCATCATTTTTCATGTCAGTCTGGCTGGTTGGCTATTTATGTATCAGACATGTATCTTAGCCCTGATGGAGCTAAGAGGCTGAAAATGTAAACATATACTGCTTATCATGTATAGAAAAAACATTTTCCTGTCTTTTTGACTTTTCCGCTAAAATAGATTTTTAATAGGGGTTTGATTTACAATATGAGTTAATGCTAAATTAGTCCCTTAGTTTATGTCCGACAGTGTTCATGCTTGTCCTCTTGGAAATTCAAACTGTTTTAGAGATCATGGCCCAACAAAAGGCAAGAGAAGTAATTCATTCATTGATAACCCTTTTTTCCAATTTTTTTTATTGATCACCCTTCTATGGCTTGCTACCAAAAGATATTGGTCACATGATGGTTTCTATTGAGTGAGTAACCAGACCTGTACTTTAAATTCGGTTTTAGGAATTTGAAATGAAATGTATCTCCTGTTAAAAATATTTTGCCCAGTTTTCTTCTAATTTTTATTAATTTACTTCTAGACAATTCATTCTGAGCATTAAGTTGAATTGTAAAAAGATGAGATGAGGTAGCCTTAAACATAACAAACTTGCATAGTAAACATCTGGAGCTCGTCTTTCGGGCACGGCACCTTGACCAGTTAGGCTAACACAGCTGTCAAGAATAGCTTGCTTAGGGATTAATAGATTAGCAAAAAACGAAATGAATAAGTAAAAAAACAGGTCTGGTTGATCCCTAGATAGAAACGGTCTCTTAACCTGCATTGTTTGACTGCATGCTGTGTTGGGGATGATCAATCAAAATATTGGAAGAAGACGGATCAATTGATAAGTTCTCTCACCTTTTGTTGAACAGTGCTCAGAAAAAGAATCTAAATTTTTGAAAAACAAGCTTGAATGTTGTCAAACGAACTAACATAAACTGACAAATTAAAAAAAAAGTTTTTTCTTGGCAATAAAGTGTAAATATTCAAATTTTTAGCCCTCAAGCTCCATTGGTGCGGCCTGTATACATGATACATCTGTGCATAGCCAGCTTGAATAACTTAAAAACCGAAGAAAACTATGTTCACAGTTTTGGTTGATAGTTTCATCATCATCATCAGTCTTTTAGCGTCCGTCGTTGGACACAGACCTTCCCCAGGATTTGCCACACTTCCCTATCATGGGTGTCGCGGAGCCAGTACTTCCTGAACCTGTCTAGCTCGTCTCTCCATCGGATATTTTGCTGGCCTCGGTTGCGCATGTGGTCTCGGGGGATCCATGTCGTGAGTCGCGATGTCCATCGATTGTCTGCCATTCTTGCAACATGGCCAGCCCACCGCCATTTGAGATTTTTAATAGATTCTATGATGTCCCTCACTCTTGACTTTTCTCTGTGCTGTCTTGTGGTCTCTCCATGTGGGGCCTAGCATTATTCTCTCATGTGCACGTTGCATGGTTCTCAATTTGCGGGTCTGTCTCTTGGTTAGGTTCCATGTTTCAGCTCCATAAGTGACTATTGGGAGGATGCTTTGGTTATATACCCTTCTCTTTAGGATTAATGGGATCTTCTTATTTTTGAAGGTTGTGCTAGCTCTGCCAAAGGCTTGCCATCCTAGTGTGATTCTTCTTTTGAGGATCTAATGGAGATTCGTTGTCCTAGGTAGATGTAGTGGTCTATCATACATTAATCTTGTTGATCCTAAACTTGAAACTTTCTTATTCCAGTTGATATCACTTCAACATTCATAGGATTTTACTCCAAGTTATTCTCTCTATTTTTTTTAGGCTATTGTCTTCATTTTTGTTTTATAACACATTTCGGTTGATAGATTGTTTCATTTTCCTCAGATCTCTTGTAATCTGGATAAACCTAATAAGCTGGTTGGAGTCAATTTTGAGAAAATTTATTAAAACTGTTGTGATTTCATTGAGAATGGCGAACATTGTAGGTTCTTTCAGAGCAAAATAATTCAATAAGGAAGAGTTTTCTACAGTTCAGGATGAAAAGAGAACAGATTCTTTTAAAAACTGCAGCATTGTATTAACATTTTTGACAGCATTAGTCTACATTTGTCTCCAAATGAATTTTCAAGCTAATTCCTGTTGAAACATCAGAAACAAAAATGATTATGTCCAATATGAAACAAAAAATATCATCCAAAATGCAATATATAATTCATTTGTGAATGAAAAAGTTTTGAATATATATATATATATATATATAGAGAGAGAGTATTGTTAACACTTTGTTGTCTGCTTTCTCTTTCTCTCTCTCTTCCCTTTCTTTGTCTCATTTTTATATTTTATATTTTAATTTCAAGAATTGATCTGAAAAAAAAGGATTAGTGTAATGTAAAAAAGAAAAAAAAAGGAAGGTATTTTGCCCACTCTCTGTTTGTATCTTTCTATCTTTACCAGTGCTACGAACCGATTTGGTTACTCAGTTCCTTACAAACACTATTGACCAATTCGAAAATTGCCTTAGCATAAAATTTTCCTGCGTTTTAGGAACTGTTGGCTTCCATCGTAGAAAAAAAAAAAGAGGGTACAACTTGATTTTTGACCAACTCTCGACTTACTGGGTCTTTCCAAATTACAGGAGAGATGTTTTGTACTGAGTCTTTAGAATTTGCTCAGCCCCCATTCCCCCGCTTTTTTATTAATTCAATATGAAAGTCCAAGTAAAACAGATTCACAGAAAATCTTGTTTTAGTAGTATCAATAAGAGTGAAGGCAAGACGACAAATTTTCTCCTGAAATTTCTATCCAGGAAAACATTTCTTGGATGATGAACTCTTCCACCTTTGCTTAACTGTTTGTTCTTCATCTTCGTTTATGGAGAAGATCTTTTTTCAGAGATTTTTTGGACATCTTGTGGCTTTTGCTGTTAACACATTTTGAATGATCCTTTCTGTTTGAACATTAAAGATGTCGAAAATATATTACAATACTAGGCATCATTAAGACTGAATTATTAATAATTTCCAGTTGTCGTCTTCACCCAGGTCTACTCTGTTCTGAATGTAAGCTACAAATTTTCCCAAGCTCTTTTTTTTTATTCACCTCCCAAAACAGCCTCAATATCCCCGAGAAAGATTCAACAGCAAGACAAGTTAGGGAAGGGAACAGGTTGTGTGTGGGGGAATACGTGGTAGATAACAGATCCTTCCCTCCCCCCCCTCTCTCTCTCCTGCAATGAAGGGCTGAAAATATTCATGCCAGTAATTTTTTGACCTGAGATAGTAGATGCTGATACTATTTATTACTAAGGTCGATGTAATAACGGTCAACAGAGAATGCTATCTTCAATAGCAGCAATGCTTAAATGTATGAAAGGAAAAGACTGTCAGAGGCATTGTTACTATTTTAAGGAAAATCCTCTTTTTCACCTCTGTTAGATTCAGGTAGTGCTCCCTCTGAGGACCATGGAATGAATCATCCAAAACAATGAGATCAATCATCCCCAAAACTCGTTGAATGTTAATGACCCTTCTTTAAACTATCATCAGTGTTCATTTTTCATTTCTTCTAAATGGGAAAACAGTTATTTCTTTTAGTGCATGATCTGAATTGTGCAGAATTAAGACAAAAAAAATGTTAATTAAATTAATTGGCTTATCATTAATTATTATTAGCCAAAGTTCTTATGGTGGATTGTCTGACAAATCATGAAGGACATGTAATCTTAACCCTTTAGATTTTAATGAAAATTTGCAGTTTACTTTAGGATGTCCCTCAAATAAAGTTATAGAATTAAAGCATTTGGTAAGGTGGGGTATCCCGTAGCCAGTCAGAATCCAGGAAATGGGTAATGTTCAGCTTGCTTATTCACAAATAAAGAGCAAAAAATACAAAACTAATAGTTACGTATGAAAGAGGGTACCTGGGGGCAGTTTGTGAGGGGAAGATTCTCTAGATTTTGATTGGTCACAGCTCCCCTCCCCCAAAATTTGAAAATTGCTATAAGTTTATTTAGGGACATTAACGACAAAATGCATTGTAGTACTATTGTAGTGCAGTGTATTCTCTATAGTGCATATCCCAGGGTTCTATCTTAATTAGAGTAATGAACTTGTAAACATAAGGTGGTTCATTAGAATGTCAAAATTTGAAGGGGTCATTGCCCCTTCCCCAGTTGGAATCTTGAAAAAACGAATTTCATTTTTGGAGGTTTGAATAAAATCTCACCTGGCATTCTCATTTTTAATGAAATATGAGGGGGTGTGGTTACAAATTTGACTTTTATTTTTAATGATTTTTCAGGGTGTTATTTGAATGTTTGTATCGATTTCTAATTCATACTGAAGGGTTTGAAGTTAAGAGTAATTGAAGCCTGTCTTTATTATAAAGGTGTGTGAATTAATTGATGTTTATTTTTTTGACATTCCTTCTAATTTCAACTGCTCACAAAATTCTTTATTGTCGACTGCAGTATCATATTACACCCCCCCCTCTAAAACTGACCTTATTTTTTTTCTCATCAAGTTGGTTAGGGAATCAGTGATATGTCTCCTGCAAGTGATGTATTGTTTTAGCTGGGAAACCTTCAGTGGATAACGTTAGGGGGTATAGGGATGGCCTAAAAAACATTGGACATCACAACTCACAACATGGATCCCCAGAGATCACATGCGAAACCAAGGCCGGCAGAATACAAGTTGGAGAGACAAATTAGACAAATTCAGAAAGTATTGGCTCCGCAATGCCCACAATAGAGTGGTGTGGCGGAACCTTGGGAAGGTCTATGTCCAACAACGAATGATAAAAGACTTATGATGATGAAGCTCCTTGTACCCCTACTGGAATAACAAAGCTAACTTAGAGAAATGGAATAACTATGGTTTATTGTGTCATAAAGAAAATCCCTTATTTTAAAACATAAAGCAATATTCGGATGAAAAGCATCATATGTAGGGAGAGAAAAGTTTGTCAGTTCTTTTTTTAACGTGTGTTTGTATAACCACTGTAACACCTTTCTTCATAGATCTATGTTCATTTCCCCCTGCCTGGAATGTGTATAAGTTCCCATTATTTGTCTTCCTGTCAGTGTTGATTAGTTTTCAGTGATCTGAAGTTATTGCTGCCACACTCAAGAAGCCTTTATCACAAGACAGCACAGTTTATTAGAGATATAGAATACATTCAAAAACTCAAATAGCAATGGGCTGGTCATGTTACAAGAAGGTCTGATAACCAATGGACATCACGAATCACACTGTAGATCCCTATTGATCATGTACGAAATTCTGGCCGGCAAAAAATAAGATGGCGTGGCGAACTAGACAATTTCAGAAAGTCTTAGCTTTACGGCACTTGTGATAGATCTGGTGAATTTTCGGGAAGGTCTATATCGGATGCTAAAGGCTGATGATACCCATGAAAGACAGTTCTAACTTTATCTTATCGCAATCATGTACAGAGGGTAATGTTTGAGAGTCTAGGTAGGGCTGGACCAAGCCTCCATGGGGCCCTTAACAGAACTTGATTTGGGATCCCCCACCGCCTTGGGAGCCCTCTGGTGGCCACAGGGTCCTAAGCAGTTGCTTAGTTCACTTGGGCTGGCACTGAGTCTCTGAACATAAAGCTGTAGTGAAAGAAGAAAAGCTTGAATGCTGCAGTGTCAAACCCCATTTCTACTTCTATTCTGACAGCAACTTCTGTATTGTATATATAATAAATGAAAAATTATAAAAATGCATATTTTCTAGTATAAATATATTCATTTATAGAATAAAATAAGCCCTTGCTTATTTGTAACATAGATTTTTATAGATATGTAAGACATGTCAGTTTGGCTCTGGCGGTGAGAGAGACGCCTGCCAATGACTTGGTTGGGATTCCAAATCGCGGTAGAGAAATATTAATTTTTTTACGTCAATTTGGTTTGTAATGGAAGAGACTAACAGTGAAGAGTTCTACTCCCGTAAGTCGAGTGTTGTTGTTGTTGTTGTTGTTACGGGACGGATAACCAAGTCGACTCCAGTGTCTGACTTGTATTATAGTTCAACAAAATCCAATCTATTCTATTAAAGCACCATTGATCTGACCTGAATAGTCTCTCTCGCAAACTGCAATAGAGATAGATAGCTATTTAATTTGCTTCTGAATTCAATGACAGAAACAAATTCGTAGGTATTTGATAAGTAGCTGTATTTGATCCTCTGGGCAAAATTTCGTTTTGACTTGATTTGTCACAGAGTTACAGACATATGACATATATATTTTCTGGATGATTAGTTTGATTCCACCTTTTTTTTTTTTTTTTTTTTTGTTGCTTTTTATCCTAGTGTGTTTTTTGCCGATCCATTATTCTTCAATCATGAAATTACTCTGACAGCTCGACTTGCCAAATTGGTTAAGGTGCCATGCATGAATGATGAGCTTCACATATTTACGAGGCAAGTTCGTCGTTTGAAGCTACTTATCTATTCTGAATTTTTGCAGTTTAATGCTCAATAGATTGACTAGCTCGAACAAAACATAGAAAACACTGGAAGAAAACTAAGCAAAATATTCTAATAGTGGAAATTTTTCAAATTCTCCAAGATTCACTTGATTTCCAAATTTGATGCTATTCCAATACCTATGTTAGTGAAATCTCAGAGATTATCAGATTGTCTCCTCTTCTGGCCACATCTGGGAACCCTAAGCAAAATACTGCATTTGAGACACAGCTTCATCATCTTAATAGTTTTGGCTATGTCCAGCAAAGGGTGGGATTCAAGTATGCATCTCATCTGAAGCTACTTTCTCATACCCAAATATTGAAATTTAATGAATGGTTCCCATTATATCTCTACAGACTATGTAATGACACTGGAGTGTCCCATTCAGGGCACATGCCTGGGGAAAGTGTAAGAAGATCCTGGGATGCTCAGTTGTCAGAATCCTCCTCTCAGCCTCGTTGATGTAGTCAAGAGGAAAGCAGAGAGCGATATGTCTGGCATTAACTTGGCTGCATGAGTTGCCGGAAGAATTTGGGTGTCGAAATGCCTAAGGGGGTTCCACTCCCTGGTTTGATCTTTTCCTAAACTGGCTGCCCTCCCTAGGTTGGAATGCCTGATATGCTCTACTATCTACTACTATATTTTGGGATGAGAAGAGATGGATTCGTGCCTTTCCAAATTGTGTTAGTGTGGAGTGAACATGAACAGCTCTGACCAGAATTTGAACTTACCAGTTCCATTGTCCATGCTGTTGCTGATCACACCTTATTGAAATTCAATATCATCATCATCATCATCATCAGCCTTTTAACGCTGTTGTTGGACATATACCTTCCCCAGAATTCGCCAGACTTCTCTATCATGGGCGTCGCGGAGCCAATACTTTCTGAACTTGTCTAGTTCATCTTATATTTTGATAGCCACAGTTTTGCATATGATCTCAAGGATCCACGTAATGAGTTGTGGTGTCCATTGATTCTCTGCCATTCTTGCAACATGGCCAGCCCATTGCAATTAAAGTTTTCCTATGGATTTTATGATATTCCCGGCTCCTGTTTTTTCTCCAATATACAGTGCTGTTTTGTGATCTCTCCATGTAGATGTTGAGCATGATTCTCTCGTGTGCATGCTGCATTGTTCTCTGTCTGAGGTTCAATCTTTTAGTTCTCAAACATAAACAAACTCTCTACTACTTCTTAATACTTTTTGTTTGTAAACATAAACATACTCCCTGCAACACATTTTACTTACATATGGAAGAAGCAATCATGTCAGCTTTGGTAGCATTGTGGTTGAGACATTATTCCTGAAAGATCATCTTTTGAGGTGTGGGGTGTAAATTTGTATTTATTTCACTCTAAATTCCAAGTTTACTGAAACTGAAAAATGGATTGATGTAAAAAAATTTGCTGTAAAAGCAACAAAAATAGATGGGAGAAATTAGTCAATTTCTTCGTCATCATGAAAAGACTTCATCTCAGAATCTCAAAGTAGCTTTGAACTAGGGCTGCCAGCAGTGATTCCTCAAACCCCAAGATCCCATGGTCAAATAAACCCAGAGTCTACTGGAAAAAATTAAATAACTTGAACCTTGGAAAGGCAGTTTTAAAATAAGTTAGTTGGTCTCCTCATCAACTTCAGTAAAAAAGATGTTATGTACAACGAGCATTTTGAAGACAAACACACAACAATCAAAAATCAAAAACACAGACCTAATGAAAATAGACCATTAAATGAAGCTAGGACCACAAATCTCTATGAAATCCTAGAAAGAAGAAGAAATCAAGCAAAGGCAAGCTTTCGGTAGAGCGAGGTCCACCTTGAAGAGCAAGAAAATCACACCAGTCCTAAAAAGAAGTATGTATAACCAATACATCCTCCCTATAGTTGCCTATAGAGGTGAAATGTGGGACCTAACCAAAAGACTGAACCATGCAACATGCACTTGAGAGAATCATGTTCAACATCACGGTGACTGATCATAAGATAGCATAATATATTAGAAGAAAAACATGAGTCTGAGATAAGAATCCATTAGGAAACCAAAATGGCAATGGGTTGGTCATTATGACTCACATGTGGATCTCCTGAGATCACATGTGACTGACAAAATATAAAATGATGTGACAAACCAGACAAGTTCAAAAAGTATTGGCCACGTGATACCCATATAGAAAGGTTTGTCAAATACTGGGGAAGGTCTATGTCCAATAACAGATGCTAAAAGGATGATGATGATTATGATGATTTATCAATGGTTACTAGTCAGCTAATATGTAGTTACAAATAAATGATCCTGACTTTATTTTATTACTATTCATCGAAATCTCCATGAATCGAGGCCAGTAACCTTGAGATGATCCAGACTACACAATGGCAGGGCTGTCAAATATGGTACATTCTTATAAATTTGGTACTATTCTCTGACTGACAGATTTGATAGAAAAGAAAATCAAGGTCTGTAGCGCAGTAAGGTGTAAAAATCATTTTGGCTCCAAGTTTGAGTGATAAGCAAACTAGATACAAATACTCGTTCGCTGAATTTAATGAATCACTTGACCTGAGAAATAATTACCTTGCTATCATAAAAATCTAAAATGCAAGGAACTGGAACTCAGGTACCAGCTGAAATCAATTCGGAAAAAAATGAAACCAAGTACTGTCTGTACTTGGATCAAACACAAGAAATTTATTGTAAAACTCATGGCCAAAATTGGAGGAGAGTGTTATACTTAATAAATGAAAATCCATATCTTATAACCATCAAAATGATGTATGACTTTCCAGGGTTTCTTAGGAAATGAGAAAACTCAAATCCTTCCATTATGTCCTTGCTTTGTAACTGTTAGAAAAAAACCCAGGTTTGTTGAGTTGAAGTCATAATATTTTAGTTTCCATGCAAAAATCATGAGGTTATTATATGGAAATAACAATTGCTTCTGGACTTTTCAGAACAGTGGTTTTCAACAATTGTTGTGACAACCTGATGTATCACAGACAGTAGTCATGGAAATGGGAGGAGTTACCAGGATTTCAATTTTAAATAACAAGATAGACAAAGAAATATCAAGGTCCTCAAAGAGAGCATGCAAAACTGAAGAATATGAAGGACGTCTGTGTTTGTTGAAGACTTCAAATTTTTCATTAGAGAAATTTAGAACAATAATCTTTTTAAAATTATTTTCCAATTATGCATATGAGCAATATTGATATGTTGAAAGTGTTTGTAAACACGACAGAGGATTCATTAAGTTGAATCTCTCTAATCTGTTATTCTATGGTCAGGTAACTCATCTGCTGACATTAGTTTGTGAATCTGTCACCATGACGTTAATGTTAGTGGTAACATGCCGAACCTTGTTTACACTGCTGCTCAATGTTTCTGTCGTATAGTCCTGTTAATTTCATATAGATAAGTATGACAGCTGATGATGTAGTTCTGGTTTTTGTTGCATGTGTCAGCTTGGTGATCATTGCAAGTCCCAAGTCTGGTTGAGACCAGGACTTTATTTTTACAAGTTTTTATGACCACCACTTTGGAAGGATGCAAGTCTACTGGGAGGATATCTCAACCATAATTACACAGCTTAGAGTGTACTCAATTAGCTGCTGAGTGTGCAGTGACATTTGTCCTCATGAAGGGTTTTCCACACTCCTCTCTCATACTGGGAATTGAACCCAAGACCTTCTGCAAACCTGCTAACCATGACACTATCTGGGCAGACTCTAATTTCATATACAGGGGACTACCCCCAGTTACAAACACCCAACATGAACAATTTGTACTTACGAACGGACTGTCATGAATCATTTTTTTAAAAATTGTGTTGCAGAAAGCAGTTCGCAATCGAAATATTGCCCGTCTATTTTTTTTCTTCCAATTTTAGATGCTTTCAGACCATCAGATCCCAGAACCATCTGGAAAATTCATTAAATGATAGTTATATTGTAAATAGAACCCTCTCGTAAAACCTGAAAAAACTTTTTTGCAATAACCAACTAATTCCTGGATGGTTCTTGAGGGTCTCTAATCGATTGAAAGCACCTAAAATAACAAATTTTTTTCTTTCTAGAACTGTCTATGTAGAGAAACAAAAAAACAAAACAAATCTTAACCCTTAGGAATAATAAAAAAAATTTGGCAGGAAAATCAAAACAAAAAAACAAAACTTGTATATAAAAGTTTCATTTGCGAATTTATCAAATATCTGTCAATCATCAACTTTGGGCCACAGCACATTGATGTCTGTCAACATAGAAATAAACGAATTCGAGCCTTGACTTTAAATGTCCCATTCTACTTGATAATTAATGAAAATTTGTTTTTCATTTCTTTAGACAACAATTTGGGCTTTTTCTTTCTAGCAAAACCTAAATTTCAATTAATTACATTTTTAAAATGGGGTGTCGATCGGTGAAAGAAGACCATAGTAAAATTAAAAAAATAACAGAATTTTCTCGAAGTCGACATGTGCTAAAGTTTATTTATTTTTTGCTATGTTATTTGTTTTTTTCATCATCAAGGCATTAAGTAAACTTTCTTTACTCCTGATTGCACTTTTCACTTGAGTCAAGGTTGTGATAAAGAGAGACTAAAAATTAAGAAAGGAAAAACCTGTCAAAATGAATACTGAAGATATCATCATAATTACTATCTTATTGTTTCTTTAATGTTTTTTATGCATATGAAGGTGCTATATACTAAGACAACCATTTGACTACCTAATGCTAGATATACATAACTGTCCCGACCTAGGAACGGAACTTGTTTGTAACTAGGGTATTGCCTGAACTTAGCTGTATTTCAGCTCTTCAGGATATCATCTATGAAACACTGAGGACGACGCCAATGCTAAAAAGCATAAGCACAAAAGCTTTATTTATGCTTGAAAAAGTAGATTTACCGAAAAAATTAGTCAAAGGAACTTCGACAAAAAGTTTGTGTGAGCATTGTGGGCTTTGATTGTCTACTACTGTGTTTGGTCTTGAAAGCCAATTTTTGTGGTTTAGCAATGCCCAGGTCCCAACCTTGCCGGATTAAAGTAGTTCAACCTGTATTCTCTGATGATAAAGGTCAAAGTTCATCTCATTGTAAGTGAATGATTGAGTGCCCAGGCTTTACCTCTCACAAGTTTTTTTTACTTGTTTTGGAGTTCTTCAAGGCTTTTGTGACACATGAAATAGAGGTATCAAGTATCCAAAGTGGCCTCACTCATTTCGCCATATGCTATTTCACCGATATCTGGGAGGAGTCAAATTCATACCTTTCTCAAAGGCATTAATGTCACGGTTTGAGTTTGAACTAGACATGCCCAGTCCATTTTCTGTGCTTTTAATTGATCGTCCCTCTTCCCATTGTATTTTCTTCATGTTTTCAGTGCATTGTCATCCATTTCCATTTTGAAGAATAGCTAGATAGATTGACAAGGTTATGGAAAGGTTGAAAATCATGGCTTTAGAGCAGCAATGTCGTGTCTATCTTTGAAATGTAAATTAGAACTCCAGACAAACCAGTCCAGTGAGATAGTAAATCTTGTTAACCCTAGGGTCAGGGTGTAACGAGAATTTGGGCTGAATGTCTTTAACTAAATTGACCATGTAAAAAGGAATTAATGTGGAAAACTCACCGAGAAGTGAAGACACAATCAAGGTGAAATCCCCGCCCGAATTAGATCTAAACTTGTCTATTGCTTGGAGCATTGAAAACCTTATGTCAATGTCTGAGAGGGTGCAAATCAATCATTCGCTTAACCCGTCATCTTCTTCGTGCTGGTTCGAGCAATGAAAGGGTACCTTGCATGCTAGCATAGCAGATTATTACCACCATAGTGGGTTTAATGTCTAATGGGTGTCTCTCACATGTGGCCTTGTGCCAGACTATGGTAAGCTCAATAAACACAGTTGATAAAAGATAGTGATTTTAAATATCCAACTTCAAGCTATTTAGATAGATAACCCACTGTAGCCAAGAGTTCATCTGATGAAAATAGCAATTTGGATCATTTCATGCTTTGTTACCTCAAACTTACTTTATAAAAACGGGGCTGATTTCTCACTTGATAGAAATTGTTACATGACCAACATCTTTTAGCTGCATGCTGTAATGGGGGTGATCAATTAAAATTGGTAAAAGGGATGATCAATGAATAAGTTACTTCATTGACCTTTTGTGTTAAGTGATTATCACTAAAAAAAAAAAGTCCAGCTAAGGATGCATCACAAGGTGCTAATGTAGATTTTGCCTGGTAAATCAAATATAAAAGTTACCAGTAGAGATTCATTTAAGCGTTCACACTCGGATCCATCTCCCTTGCTGCATGCTACAACCCACACCTTTTAAAAGTGATTAGTTGATTAGGAATAAAGAAGTTTTGTCTCTTGTTCGGCCTCTCTTTCTCTCTCCATTCTACATCCGAATAAAGTGAAGGCTGCTATCAGCCATAAAGCACCAGGTTGTATTTGTTTTTTTGTTTTTTTAAGATTCCTAGTGCTACTGCTATTACAGTAGATCAGGGGCCAATGGGGGCAATAGTTAACTATTATTGCAAATCAGGTGTGGGGATAGAGTGCAAGATGTGAAGAAAAAAAAAGTTTATTAGATCGATACATACTGACAAGAGTCTTTTCTTTTTTTTTTCCACTTTGTTAGAAATATCTTTCTGTATTTATTCATCCTTGCCACAGATATCAATGTGTTCTCCGAGCATTACTACTTATAGTGCAATGGGAGAGTATTCTTCAGGGAAACGGATCCCTAGTTACGAAGATTCAATTTTTTGTTCCTTACTTCACCAAATGTGGAAAGGAATTAGCAGCTCAAGTTGAAGTGCTATCTAAATGGTGCAGATTAGTGTCGTTCTTGCTTATAAATCATTTTTGGGTGGGAAGGTTGTTAACGTTAGGGACCAGGAGAGTGTAACTAATTCACCACAGCTTGCAAAGATTCGTTCAAAAATGAAAAAAAAAATATATATATATATATATATATATATATATATATATATATATATATATATATATATATAAAAAGTATAATGTCAAAGTGACCTTCCTTGAAATAGAAAAGAAAAAAAAAGTTGATTTTATTATTTTGCACCGTGGTTGCCTATTAGTGTCACTAAAGTTTAATAGGATGTTTGGGGTTTTATGTTATGTCGTCAAGTGTTGAAATAAATGAATGAAAATTAGGTATAGTTAGTGTGTGCCCTGCTTAGCAACGACATAATACTTGTCTGTTTGAGAACTTTACTTGGGGACAAATCCAGAGAAAAGGTCATATTGACCAAATAAATTCTCTTATAAATGTCCTTTTCTAGGCATGTGTGCTTGTCATGTTAAAAGCTCAAGTCATTTATTATGGAACTAGATCACTCGTTCTCAAACTGTGTGCCACGACAATCACTGAAGTGTGCCTTGTGAATTTTTCCAAATATGTAAAAACTAGGACAATGCACATTGCAAAGATTCATTTTTTTGGAAGGGGCTGGACTTTATGGTGTGTGGTGCAGCCTGCCATAATGGCCTTGGAAAACAATTTTCCATCTGCTTCAAATTATTTCATTTTCTTAGATATAGATATTTTATAATTAAATTTCCATCTATTTCAAATTTAGATATTTCATATCTAAATTTATATCTATGATTTTAGATAAAAGATCTATAATCTGTAGTTTTTAATTTATTTCTATTAGATTTTTTGAGAACCACTGATCCAAACAACTCTACACTGCAATGCAGTGTGCTGATTAATATATCTGGAGAATGTTAACTTTGTGCAGTGGCCAGTTGTTGAGTAATTGCAGCACATACGGACACACATGTAGGAATGTCTTCTATCTTATTTAGATGCCAAAGTTTCCTCGGAACATTTATTGCGTGAACAGATGTAATAATTATGATATCAAAATTAAAAAAAGTTGATCATGTAATACTTATCTTTGTTTTGCTAGGAAACTTGTGTAAAATATTTAGATGTTTGCTTAAAAAATAAAAAAGGGTACCCAGCTCACAGAAAAATTTGTAATGGCCCACTATAAAAAAAATGCTATTTTATAATTACAGGTTCACCCCTGCTTTCTAAAAGTAGAATGTTCTTATAAAAACTTTTTGTGAGCTGAAATGCTGTAACATAAAGAAGTAATTACCATTGATTTATATGGAAACAATTTCTGAGCTTTCCCAAACCCAAAATTGGTGATGATGGTATGTAAGGCTGAGTTGTCATAGGTTCAGTTGGTGTTAGGTACAGGAGAGACTGGTATGAAAGAGGGAGAGGGTGCATGCTGCCTCTATAATGGCTTGATGAAAACAAATGCTGAACGTTTTTTTCATGGTTTAATGTGAACTTTCGAAAAAGTAGGGATACCTGAATTATGTTATTCAATCAAATCAGTAATGTGTGGTTGTTTTTTTCTAGAGTATGGAAGAAAGTGGAACTTTTGAGTGAATTGGGACGAAAAAAATTAATTTACGATTTGTTCAAATGGAGATGATTTCATGTTACCATCATATTTTGTTTCTATGAGTTTGAGAGTTATCCAGAAGAAGAAAATACCATTTATATCTACAAATCATCACACATTCAAGAGATCCATTTTTCAAAAACTTTTTCAAGAGTTTCGGAGTGGTCTATGAATCTAAAAATTCAAGATTTATCTTTGAAGCAGTTAATTACCCTGCTAAGTAGTCATGTTAGTATACATACAGACATTCTTTATATAATAATAGATGTACAAAGGCATAGAAACCATTAGACTGATTGGAGACTATACGGGATTGGTTCAGTAGGTTTGTAGCCTGTCAAGTTATTTATCATTAACTGAATCAGAAATTTTCATTCTATAATAAACAAAAGAGATTATGTTGAAAAATAAATATATATGCGTATGTGTGATAATATGTATACAGATAGATAGATATGTTTACTTCACTGCTCCCCATAAATGTTCACCGGTCAGGCTGCTCTAGGATCAAACTACTCTCCTTTTCTGATTGAAGATGATTACTACAACATTTGTATTGTGTACATAATAAATAAAAAAAAACATTCTAGTATAAATATATTTATTTATTAGAATGGAATAAGCCCTTGCATATTTATGCACATTTTGTAAAACCTGTCAGCTTGGTCCAGTCGGTAAGAGAGCTGCCTACAAATCACTTGGTTGTGAATCCAAATCATGGTGAAGAAATGTTGATTCTTTAAAAATTTATTTTGTTTTGGTTCAAAATGATGAGACAGACACCGTGAAAAGTTTACTCCCATAAATGAGGATTGTTCTTGACAGAAATAATACACTCACTTATTATTGGTAGATAGGTGTAAATATAGAAAAGAGAGGAAAAATCACTGATGTCTTGAAATGTTGGCGTCTGAAAAAATTTTTTTTTCAATTTAAAATAGATCCACGAAATGAAGCAAATAGACAGGTCTTGTTAGTCACTCAATAAAAACCATCAAGCAACCAGCATGTTTTTGTAGCATATCGTGTTGGGGATGATCAATTAAAAATAGGGAAAAGAGGTGATCAATGGAGAGGTTACTTCTCTCACCTTCTGTTGGGCAGTGATCAAGAAAAATGTTTGAATTAGAATGCTGCCAGACAAAAAGAAAAAGACCAGTTTGGCATAAAACTTAGATTGTAAATCGATCCACCTCCCGACTAGAAACCTATTTATGGGGAGGGATTTTGAGAAAACCAAAAGTTGTTTTTTGTTGACATATGAAGGTGTAAATGCTCTGTTGGTGCAGCCAGTATGCATGATAGATAAATAACCAGCCAGACCAACTAAAAAACTGGAGAAACCTCTGTTAACAGTTTTGTTTGACAGTATCTAAAAAAAATCAAATAATTGATAACCATTGGAACATACATACATACATAGCCAGCCAGAACAACTTAAAAACTGAAGAAACCAATATTGTTAGTTTTAGTTGATGGTTTCTAACATACACTAGAACTGGGCAAAAAAAACTTGAGTTGGTTCATTCATTCCTCAGAGAAAATTTGAAGAATAATGGTCCATTGTTCATTCCAGTATATCACAGATCAAAAAGACTTGATATAAATATTTCCTTTCCCCTCATTTTATTTCCCTTTTTTAAAAAATTATCCCAATATGAAACTTCCACAAACTGTACTCCCTCTCTTTGTTGTTTAGATTCTCTATTTTTTAGACTTATTCATCAGTTTTTTTCTGGTGCGAGAGCATCTCTGATAGCGATGACCATTGATGAGTGAGTGACTTGCTGACGTGCTCCTACCACCTTTCATTTTCTCCCTTTTCTATGTATGGTATACAAATGTAAGGGAGAGAACTTATGCATCTCTGGTTTGACCTTCAGCCTTAATTATGTATTTGACTCAATATTGTTTTTTTAGTATAGTATACATATAAGTAAATACAGGCTTCCCCAACGTAACGCAGTACAGTTTAAATTATAATAATGGTGGACTCTGAAATAGAAATATAGCTCCAAAATAACTAGATTTAACTCTAAAAGTAGCTAAACATAGCTCCCAAAGGACAAGATTTAGGTTTAAAAGTAGCTTGATTAAACTCTCAAAATAGCTAAATATAGCTAAAAAATAGCTAAACCTTGCTCTAAAAATAGCTAGGTTCAGCTTCAAAATAGCTGGATTCAGTTCCAAAATAGCTGGATTCAGTTCCAAAATAGCTAAATTGATTTTGGATCAATTACAACACAATTGGCTTTTTTGGACCCTAACATCCATGTTAGAATGTTGTATGCAAATATATGAAATCAAAAACGGTGTTGATAAATAAATATTTTCTTCCCTCTTTTAGATTATCCTGATATGAAACCTCCACAAACTTTACCCCTTTTCTTTGTTGTGTCGATAGATAATCTCTTTTCAAAAAAACCAAAGTTTTTTTTTTTCTACATGTATTTGCCTCCCTAATGCCTTTTCGAGTCTAGTAATGGTGATCTGTTAGCTTTTATTTCACAATAAATTGTGGCTTTGTTCTGCTTGAATGCTCTTTCTAAATGACCTGAAGAGAATTGGTTACTGGAGGAACAACAGAAACGAAACATTAATGAAAAAAAAAAGTTCTTGTTGAATGTCTTTCCCTTTAAAACCAGTCATAAATTTTTCTCTCTTTTAACCTTTTATATCCTTCCCTTTTTTATTGTCAACTATTATTATCGATAATGCAACCATTACACACAATAATGTAAATATATATATATATATATATATATATATATATATATATATTTGATTTGGAGATATGGTCAGAGAAATAAACACAAACACATCTATTTGTATCCAACTTAGACTTATTGTATATATTTGCCTAACACACATGACACATGGAAAACTCTTTTCATAAAACTCGAGGTTTTATATTATTGTACCTAGCAATAATACCCAGCATTAGCTGGGGTGAGGGGAAATAACTGCAAATGACCTAAGAGCTGTTTTCCCTTGCTTTAGATATCTGGAAAAAAAAAAGTTCCCTCTCGCTTTTGACTGCTGAAAGGTAGAAAAAATTTCTCCTTGCTTTTGATCCCTAAAAGAGAGGAAATTTCTTCATCCTGATTTTGACCCCTAAAAGTGAAAGGATGAAGTTTCCCTAAGTTTTGATCTTTATGAGTGATAAAGACCCCTCCCCCTATTTTGACCCTGAGTAAAGGGAAAAAAAGTTCCCTCTTGATTTTGTTCTTTAAAAATTTAAAAAAAGGTTCCTATTAGATTGTCACAGCCAACAGTGAAGAAGAAAAATTTCCCCTTCGATTTTGACCCGTAAAATAGAACCCCACTCCTAAGGTGAAAGAAAAAGTTTTCCCCTTGGACATTTTGTCTTCCGTAAAAATAATTAACATGTTCAAAAAGATAGTGTCACCAGAATATGAACTCATGTAAAAATTAATTCTCTTGAAGAATGTGCACCGGAGAAAATGATCAAATGGAGAGACCACAAGACAGCACAGTATATTAGGAGAAAAACAGGAGTTCAAGACATAAAAAAAGAACATAAAAAAACTCAAATGGCAATGGGCTGGCTGTGTTGCAAGAGTGGCAGATGACCAATGGAGATAACAACTCACAAGATAGATTCCCAGAGATCAAATGAGGAACTGAGGCTGGTAGAATATGAAATAGCCAGACAAATTAGACAGGTTCAGGAAATATTGACTCAGCAATGCTCACGATAGAGAGGTATGGTGAATTCCGGGGAAAGTCTATGTCCAATGACGGACGATAAAAGACTGATGATGATGATGAATCGTTCTAATATAACATCTCAGCATTCTCCATTGGGAACACCAACTGGGGATCTTGTTCAAAGAGCCTTAAAGTGTTACAAATGATTCCAGATTTGTTTGCTCTTTCTATTGCCCTGTCTGTAATTCTGAGTTGGTTCTAGGATTCCGATTCAATATATACAATACTTGTCATTAGTATTTGAACAAACAAACATTTTGCTTCTAATCGCTCCAGTTTTGAGACTTGAAGATAGGAACATTATACCAGAAGAACCAAATACTTATTAGCAGGACTATTCATATAAACAATGATTTATTTGTATAAAAAAGTATTGCTTATAAGTTTTTGAACAAGTATAAAATCTGCTTTTTATCGTTCAAGATTGCAGTGGGGATGGGATCCAAATTGACCAAATAGTTTTGCAATCGTTCCATGTAGCAATGTGAGTTAGCTTTTTCCATCTTCTTGATCGATTCTGCATGAGATTTTTTATGGATAGAAAAAAAAAACTTGCTTCTTTTTTCATTCAACAATTTAATTCTGAAAAAAAAAAAAAAAAAATGTTTTCCAGAAACCAAACATTCAGCACCACATAACATAAATGCATGCCTTGTTATGTTGATTCCAAAAATATTTGTTTCTCTTTGCAAAATGTCCATTTTTTAAAACTCTTAAAACCATGTAACTAGAAGCAAAATGTCTGCTCAATTATCATGACATGCAGTGTATATACTAGTATAGTGCCTGTCAAGAATGAGAAAATTATTTATGTGTACATCTGCACTAATGCCTCGGATCAGAATATCTGTGCATTCTTCTTAGGATCAGAGTGTCACTACCCAGCCCTCTGCCAATAGTATCTGTGTTCTCTTCTTAGGATCAAAGCGTCTTGCCCTCACCCTGGATTTGTTCTCAAAATTATCTTTTTAATATAATTTGTGCCTTACATATAAATTATACATCTACATAAAAACCATATATGCAGTATGTCTAATTGTATGTCTTGTCTGAGTCCTGTTACAGACTCAAAGTTATAATGGCTTGGTCTATGTGAAGTAGATTAATGTACCTAAAAATACAAATTAGGGGTGTTATTAAAATGGGGTAGTTTGCTGTGACATATTCATGAATAATATGTCATAGAATCGCAGGACGTTTCAAACCAAAAGAAAAGACAAAAAGAGTTTGTAAGTGACCAAAAGAAATGTTTTATGTTGAGTTGAGACTTTAAAAAAACCAAAAATTACGATATTTGAATTATCAAAAATAAATTATCCTATGAGATAGTTTCAGGCTCCTCAGTGATGGTCTGTACATAAATAAACCCAATCTTTTTTTACTGTTATATTCTAATGACATCATAAGAAGTGGCATGACTCTAAATGGAAATGAATTTGATTGTAAATGATGATAGCTTAATGTGTTAGAACGGAATGACCCTATGTTTGAAAAATTCTTTCAACAGAAAGAAGTATGTTAGTGCAGCTCTGCAGAGGTTACCTCTGATGCTCACACCTTTCCTGATAAGAACATGCAAATGTTTTGCAAGACTTCTGTAGGTGGAAATCAGCAGTTGAAATATGATGCACCATTCTCAGGGTTTAATTCGGTAAGAAGTCTGCAGACTCGAATTAGCGTTGATCTTTTCAACCGTCTTCTAATTTATTGGCTCTGTTTTCAATGATTTTTTTTCTTTTTCTCTTAGAAACAGTCTGCCCAAACTGTCACCTGAACTCTCTATCAGCTTTTAACTTTGTCTGGCTGGCTACGCATATATATATATATATATATATATATATATATATATATATATATATATCTCACATGTACAGACAACACCAATTTAGCTAAAGGGTTGAAAATTCTTCCCCAATATAGGATTTTTGTTTGGAGGGATTAAATTTGCAATGTAGTTTTATGCTAAATTGATCGCTTATTTTGTGTTTGTTTTTAAAAAAATTCAGACTTTTTTAGTGATCACTACTGCACAACAAATAGCGAGAAAAGTGACTTATTCGTCGATCACCCATTTTTTCCATTTTTTTAATTGATTACCCATAACATGGTATACTGCCAAAAGACATTGGTTATGTAATGGATTCTATTGAGTGATTTACTAGTTTGCTGTAAACATGAAAACCAAGTATTTTTCAGGCTGTTATATCTTCAGTAATTTATGTGAAAAAAAAATCGCTCTGAGTTTGTTATGATGCAATGAAAAATGTTGAATATTAATAAATAAACAGGTTTATGGACTTATAACAGCTTTCTCATCAACTTGAACAGAATGTGAATCAGATCTCAAGATATGTATTAACAATGCTAAATAACAAATAGAACTAATATCTGGGTTCCAGAGGAATGTATTTGTGCTGATTTATTTATCAGAAAGTAATTTTTTTTTCATTATATGCAAGGTCTGTGTGAAAGATATTCAACTGTTTGATGAAAAAATGGTCTACCTAGGGCAATGGTGACTAAGCCTCTTTCAAAGTACTTCCTTTTGGATCTCATGAATTTATCCCAGCTCCAGCATCCCCTTAATCTCTCTGTAAAGTCTTTTTTTCATCAGCTGCCTTGTTTCATTCTCCTTAATCTCATCTGTGGTCTGAATTTTTTGGGGAAAAGTCAGAAGTTGGAGGGAGCTAAATCTGGACTGTATGGGGGCTTAACAAGTCTGGGTAATGCATTTTTTAGCCCCAAAAACCTTGCATGAGACGTGAATTGAGAATGCAACAGTCACACACTGCACAAGCTTCCTCGGTGGACAGTAGGGTCCCCTCTGATTGGTTTCTAAGTTAGATCAAGGCTGTGTAATTGGTCCTCAAAATATGTAGAATGGCTGGATACTATCTGAACAGACCTCATAGAATTCGTCTTGGAACTATTAGGTTGTCTCACATGAAATGATCATTTACAAAAGTAGAAATAAAATTGAAAATTTAAACAAGCCTGGTTTATTGATCAGAATAAGCTATATATGCTTCACTAACTTCTTTCCATTGGGCTTCAAGTCTAAAGACTTTATAGAAATTAGTGTCTTTGGAAGCTGGAAATTATTCAAATGTTATCACTGCATCTCTGTTGGCATACTTTATATTGCAAAGAAAAAACTCAAAGGAGCTGGAATAGATGATAATCTGTTGGAGGTAAGTCTGGTGAATATGGATGATGATATAAGATTTCATAAATGAGTTGCTGCAACTTTATGGTCAGATTGCCAACGTGAGGTCTGGCATTGTTGTACAACAAAACAAGCCGGTGTCTATTTATCAATGCTGAAGATTTTCTGGCTAATTTTGAATGCATTTCTACAATTTCTGAGCAGTATGATTGAATGTCCAATTGTGAAATTGATGTTTGTGAGAGATTGAACTGCATACAGCTCATACAAAAACGATGGTCTGATTTCCTTTGAGTGCAACGTCTGTAGAGTGAGGGCTTATTTTGTTAAAACTGATATGACGACTTATAAGCTGAAAATTCCAAAGAAAGCTCATATCGTATAATTAGTTGAATATGTACAATTACATTTTCTGTTTAAGAATTTGTTGAAATCACAATCATAGAGACAACGGCTAAAACATGTCCCTTTCATGTGGAACATGCTAATAGTGCGCCCCTTCTGTTTGAACCCTGACATTGTTTTTTCATGGTTTTTATTTTTCCTTCTCCATAATTCTCTAATGGTTAGCATTGGGGTATCCTTTATCACTGCACCCTCTCCTTACTAGTTGAGTAACATGGCTACGTTGAGGTGTGCGCCAAGAATTATGTCAAGTTTACCAGCCAGAAAGGGTTGTCTCAGACTGGCTATCAAAATACATTACTATAGCTGCCAAGAGGATAGTCTGCTGTGCAGTGAGGTGCTCTACTTTGTGAGACTCAGACATTTTGTCCAGCAGATAAGGCTAGTATGAATGCGTTTGTTCATTTATGCATATGTTGAATGCTGCGATCAAATGGCGCACACACACACATTTAACTCTCAAATTCATTTGAAAAATTCAAATCTTAAATGAAGGGGAATAACTTCTGATCGAAAGTACTTCCTTACACTCTTTGGTAATTAGAGGTTGTTTTTTTTTTCTTTCAATTCAATCCCTTAAAGCAGTGGTTTTGGAATTTTGAAAACTCTAGGAGTCCTTTTATGAAGGGAATGTTTTGGCTGGCCCTCATTTTTAGCATTTAGTCTTTAGACTGTAATCAATGAACAACTGATAATAGACAATTTTTGACCTTTGAAAATTATATTTTCTCTAAATAGATTATATTCATTCGAATTGTAATATATGTTAGAGGTCTGTGTATAATAATCATGTCTTTCGATAGCTGTACGATAGATGATGTTGTTTTTCTGTCACATGTCAAGGTCTGAGCAAACACCGCTGGAGACTCCTGAGCATTATTTGTTCGACACCCAGAGGTCTACGGACCCCAGTTTCAAGACTACTACCTTGAAGGGTTCCATCCGTTTCAATTCTGTTATTCGGAGAGTTCAGCATTGTTTCAAGTGGTTCATTTGACCAACTAGGTCATTAAACTAGACTATTGATTGAATAAGCATTTCTGCTGAAAGCAAATTTGAAACTTCTGATTTATAAAAAGATGAAAAAAAATTGTTCATTTTTTTCTTTTTCTTCTTTTTTTTTAGCTTATCCTTTCTAAAAATATTTTTTGTTATAATTAATGCCAATCTATCGGACGGATTTCCCGATATGAGAAATCATCATAAATATCAAATTTCCTTATCTTCTTCTTCTAAACTATGATGAATTACTTTCGGAGTTTAAAAATATAAAGTTCTATTTATTCTTCATGGCCCTCTAAAGGTGAAAGAATAGGAAAACGGCTGAATTCTATCAGGCTGGGAGGATTTTATTTCATATTGGATATTTCAGTTGCCAAACTAATTCCAAATGAAAAGGAGGGAAAACCACTGATGAAAGTTTATTCTATTTTTTTTTTCCAAGCCATTAATTTGCCAAGGCCTTATTTTGTATGTCAGTCATTTTTCTTGGCCAACTCTCAAATTTGAAAATTTGGCAGTAAAAAAATGAAGACTACCTAATGTTTTTTTTTCTCTTAAAAACAACGAACTTAGATCCTAACAAAACCTTGACCTATGTGAAAGTAGGAGTCAGTATTAACGAAAGCCCAAAATAAACTTCCAAGATAAGACTGTGCTGAACCTGTTAAATGCGAAAGGTGGTAAAGAGTAAAAGTTATTCATTGCAAGATAAAAGCCCTGACTCAGAACTGAGTTGCCGCCTATTACAATAAAATGAAAATTTTACTAAGTTTGCAACAGAACTACAATGACAGAAATTCCTGTCATTTGCAGTCAATGCGTTAAAAAACAGGTCTGGTTTGTCTTTCGATGGAAACTTTATTGTTTATCATTTGTAAATTCAGTTTTTGCTTATCACTTAAGTATTACAGCCTTGTAGTAGGCTGGGCTTAGCTTATTAGGTTTCCCAGAAGAAGCTTGGCATAGAACAAAGGTTTGCAAATTAATCTCAGAAACCATTAATAATGAATTCCTTTGGTTTTGACCTTCATTCTAAGCTGTGCATATGTATTCTCCCAAGAGGCTTTCTGTCTTCTCATCTTAATGACCATCATGCCCCAACCCAAACCTCAGATTTTATTGAGAAACTTGTATAAGATGTTGTATTTTAAGAATAATTTGATTTCTGAATGAAGAGGAAAGATTACAGATTCTCCATTAAAACATTGGACATGATTCTCCATTAAAATCTTGGACATGAAGGTATAAGCTGATATTTTCTGAAGTTCTGAGATGAAGTATATTCAGGATTCCATAGTTTTTTCAGTCTATTATTGTCATCTTTGTTGTTGTTAATATTTCATTTGATACGTATGAATTTTCCTGTTTTTTTCTTTCATCCCAACAGATTAACAGGATTAAGGTTCTGTGTCAGTGATATTGATGTTAGAATTGATGAAATTGGAAAAGCTTCACTCATTCATCAAGGGATAGGCCTTTTGTTGACCTCTGTGACCAGTCTATATTATGTTTGTTTGACACAACCAAAAATGGTACATTGCAGTGAGAGTTTTATTTGTGCAATACCATTAAAATGCTATAGAAAAAAAGCCATCTCCAGTCCAGTTATAAAGTCTGCATTCATACCTTGGTAATCTATAGTATAATGATCTGATTTCTGGAAGAGGATTATTCAAGCTATATTGAATAGTAATGATAGAGTAATTTCCCCTTTTTATTTATTTGTAAATAATCATAATATAAATTCTATAAATCGGAAGTGGTTTGACATCTAGTTCAATTGGTACTGAAGATAGTCTTTAAGTGAGTTGTATCAGAAATTCTTTTTAAGCTTTGCAGAAATTATACTTGATATTTAGTTAGCTTAGCTTAGCTTAGAGGTGGGAATAAATGGAAAAAGATTGTGTACTCTTAATCTTCTTAATATGGAGGGTCTGCCTAGAAAATCAGCATTTGAACTTTGACTTTTACCAAAGTTCAAGCACTGACCACTAGTGAGAAGAAATAGAATACCCTGTGCAACACATTTTTTGTTCCTGGGTAATGAGTGTTATTTTCTGATTGCTTATGTGTAAAGAGTATAGAAAATGGTTCATTTCATCCTTCGAAATTTGCTTACGTGGTGAGGATATTCATACATAATTTTTTTACTTTATGTGATTAAAAATGAGCAAATTTGTCTGATTGTCCTATTAGAAATAGATTTCAAATTATCACTGTCCTGGTCGCAAAAGAAAAGTTTGAAAGGAATAATTGATATTTCTGTACTTTTTAGACGAAATCAATCAGAAAATAACACTTATTATCCAGGAACACTTATTAACCAAGAACAAAAACTGAAGTAGAAAAAAAGTTGCAAAGTATCATCATCTTAGAGTCAGTCATTGGGCATAGACCTTCCCCAAAATTTACTAGACCTCTTTTTCATGAGTGTCGCAGAGCCAATATTTTCTAAATTTATCTAGTACATCAGCCTATCTTATATTTGACAGCTACAGCTTTGGATATAATCTCTTGGGATCCACATTGTGAGTTCAATGGTTGTCTAACATTCTTACAACATGACTTCCCATTGCCATCATTTGAGTTCTCTTATTGATTCTATATCTTTGACTCCTTGTTTTTTCTCTAATACTGTGTGCTGTCTTGTGATCTCTCCACATGATGTTGAGCATGAATGTTGCATGGTTTTTGAGTTTGAAGGTCAGTATTTTAGATTGGTTTGGTTTCATGTTTCAGCTCCATAGGTGACTATCAGGATGGATGCAAAGTGTAATACCTGGCACAAATTCTGTGAATTTAGATATTCCTGTTCAGTTCCTTTCTTTTGTATTTTCTCTCCTCTCCTTTCTAATGAATAAAGGCCATTCTCTTGGGTGATTTTCTTCTTGTGCAATTGGGGTCGCAGTTGGTGAGCCAGTTTTTATAATCAATCAGAAAGTTTTAATATATCCAGATATTATTGGACTTGTATGAATAAAAAAACAAAACAAAATCACTCCAAAGAACTCATCACGTGACCAATGGAAAAGAGGGTAATCAATGAATAAGTTACTTGTTTCACCTTTTGTTGGATCACTAAAATGTTTGAATTATCAAAAAAACAAGCCCAAACACTGCCAGGCACTAACTAAGGGACCAATTCAGCATAAACTTACATTGTGAATCTAACAGCTACTAAAAACTTATTCTGGGAGGAATTTTCAAAAAACAAAAAAAAATTTTTTTTCTTCTTGAGACATAATACAGAGTAAATGTTTGAATTTGCAGCCCTCTAGCTCTATTGGTACAACTTGTATGTGGGGCACATGCATAGCGAACCGACCAGCCTGCCAGAATCACTTCAAATCTTGAAAAAGATGGTTGATGGTTTTAAAATTTTAAAACTGATTTTGATATGAGCAGTTACTTGACCAACAAGGATGTGTTGCAAAACCTTTGAAGACATAGAAATCGTAGGGAAAAGGTTGTTAACCTTTTTCAAGGTTCACACCACATTGAGATTTCAAAATCTTTTTTGTATCCCTTAATCTTAAGGATAAAAAATTGTACTTAAAAAAGTCAAAATTTGAAAAGTTAATGCTAAAAAGAATAGAGAAAAATGTTAAAATTTATCTCATGACAAAATTAAAAGTCTGTATCAAGATATTACTAATAAAATCATTTAATACCCTGGCTGCTGCTGCTGCTGTTCTCAATTAAAAGAGTAAAAACGGTTTTTGCCAGTTTCTCACCCGCACAAATTACCAGGTTAAGATCCAATGCCATTGAGTCAAAAGCCCCTAATTTCATTCAAGATAATAACATCGATGTCTGGACAATTCTGCTAGATGCTGACTTGCAAATCTTCCTCCTGAACCAATGGTTTCTGCTGACCCTTTAAAAAAAAATTGGGGATATTTAAAAAAAAGTCTTTTCATGGCAAAGAGAAATAATTTATCTTTTTCCTCTTTTTGATTTGTTGCATTTCAGGAATTTTCTTCTGATTCTTGGAAAAAAAGAGAAAAAAAATTCTCTCCATTTTCCGAGTTGGGATAAAATTTTTTTCTTTTCTCTCTTGGTCATGCAAATTCATCAGCTTGGATTATCTTGATGGATTCCACTGCGGCTGGAAACATTTTATTAATATCCGGCTTTGTAACCGAAGACGGTGGTTTGTGTTTGTAATTATGGCTCTGCCAAGCGCAACTCATTATCTTTGGCTTCTATTTTTTTTTTTTGTTTTTTTTTTTGTTTCTTTTTTTTGTTTCCTGAAAGAATGGCTATCTGTCTGGATTTATTTTCTGCACTCTTTCTATATTTTTCATGCTTGGAAATATTTTGGCAAAAATACCTGACCACATGGGAATCTCATTTACCCTTTTATCACAACATATATGTATATATAAATATATATATATATATATATATATATATATATATATATATATATATATATATATAGTACCTGTTATAAGTATTTTCACTCACAAGGTTTGGTTTCAAGAGTTAAGAATGGGAACTTATGGAAGAAAATAGCAGTCAGCACAACAAGACATTTAGGTTCTGAATGTTATATTTCAGGAAAAAATTTAATAATAATTGAATTGAATTATTATAGGGTTTTAATCTAGTATTGGTTATAGGTTGGTTATAGATTACAAACTAAGGGGTATGGTGTGAATGTTAACATCAGTAAGTGGTACTACTATCAGTTCACTTTTGGTTTGTTACCTCTCTGAGAGTGTTTTATTCTCCCCATGCTAGAATCTTTTTTATATGACCTTAGTGGATTGCTAGATTATGTTGGGTTTGGTTTACTTCAAGTCCAAGGTAATTATATTGCTTGGATTGTTCATTAAGGTGGCTATGTGAATAAAACATCTATATTAGTTATCTTTAGTATATCTGTGTGTGAGTTATTGAGTTATGTTTGTTGATAGAAAATTTGAGTGGTGGTGGCATTTTAATGCTATTTCATTTTTTCTGTTTAACAATTCTATTTCATGTCTTTTTGTTCTATTGGCAAAATTGAGGATTTTGAATTTCTCATTTAGGCATAGGTAGCATGGAGTTTCAATATCCAATTATATTATATTACATCACTTATTTGCACTGTATATATATACATATATATATATATTATTGTGTCATCCACAGACAGCTGTTTCAATGTATTACATCTCTTCAGTGTGGCTATAGACTTTCCATTATCCCATCCAGTACCGCGAGGCAGAATTGAAACCTTCACATCAGACCCAGAGGCTGATATCCTACCTCTGGACTATGGAACTGGACAGTTAGTAAGGCTGAATTTAAGCGATATATCTATTTGCACAGAAATTCCTCAACCGCCAGAGTGCTCTATTCCTATGGAAGAGCATTGCATAAGCTTACGATGGATGAGTTACCTCACTTAAAGAATGCTCAACCCTGAATAGAGGAGCAGTAAAGAGAAAGAGAGATAGATAGATAGATAGAGGCTGTAATGCATTAGGTGAAAATATCCAGTGTTTCTGTAGCATTTCAGCAGTTCCTTAATATTCCCTTACATGCTTTATGATTTGCTAATTCACTACTTAAAAGCAGTTATTAGTGTAAATAGATGTTTTATGTCTTATCAATCTCATCTGAAGTTTCATTAAAAAGTAGCTGAACTCAGTCCAGTGAAAGAGTGCATTGTTTCAAATGGTAGAAAGCAGATATTTTTATCAGCAAAATTGCTACCTTTTGGTCCAAGAGTCCATTGATATTGAAAGAGAAATAAACAGAACAAACCTGAAAGTCTGACCATAGATGCACTAGTTTGATCTCTATTGCCTTTAGAAGCCCTTTCCCTCTCAAAGCTCATGCCCTCTGAAAGAACCTTCATTTAACGTTTATATTGGAATAAAATAGAATTTCATTCATGCAATTGATGCATGTTTGTCTTCTGACTCAGTAAAATAGAATTTCATGCTCTGATGATGTAACGATAAAATGTCACTCGATTAACATCAGATTCATACTTTGTGGAGATTGTGTGAGGCATTTGCTTTGTCAATTTATCAGTCAGTCTGTGATAGCAATCACTACTACTGATGCTTGTGCATCTAAAAAGTCACACTGTTCATTGTGTAGATAGAGACATTGACTTTTCAAATGATTTTCAGAAGAATGATCAACATTAAAAGAGTTTTTCAAACAATGAGTTAATCATCATTACAAGTATTACTGTTATATATATATATATACATCTTTAAAATGAATCTATGTTTGCTACCGTTACTTGACACTACCGGAAAAAAGGACCCCCTGTTTATGTATGGATTGTAAACTTGAGGAAGGCCATAGAATGGATTGGCTGAAATGTTTTTCCCCTTATGGATAGCTTGTATATTCTGATTTTTTTCCAGATGCCCTAGCATCTATAGTAGTGATCACTGTCAGTGATGAACTATCTGACAAATCGACATTGCAAACATCTCACATCCTCTCCACAAAGTATTCCCCCCCACTCCTTTTATAGAAGAAATACTCTTATCTGATGTCACTTATGGCAATGGGCAGGCCATGTTGCAAGAATGAAAGACAACCAATGGACAACACGTCTCACAACATGGATCCCCAGAGATCGCATAAGAAACTGAGGCCGACAGAACACAAGATGGAGAGATGAACTGGACGAATTCAGGAAATACTGGCTCTGTGATGCCCATGATAGAGAATTGTGGTGAATCTTTGGGAAGGTTCATGTCCAACGACAGTCGTTAAAAGACTGACGATGATGATGATGAATAAACAAGTTGAAGGAGGAAAGAATAATGTCCCTATAATTCCTATTGGAAGGTAACATTGACACACGTTAACATAGTATATTTTTGAAAATTTCTAATTATTTTCTACCGTAAATCATTTTCACTTTGAAAATAGGTAATATTCTTGATAGATTGAATGATATAATAAAGTGAAATGAAGATTAAAGTCACATTCAATGTAATAATAATAATACGTATTAGATTTCCTACATTTTAGGTATATATCTGGAGATGTTTTTTGATTCAATTTTAGGCGTAATTTGAAAATAAAGTTGGCCACTCGGCACTTGCTGGATCTTTACTCAAAAGAACTAGCGCCTCTATGGTCTGTCTTTAAGTCAAAGAGTCTATATGGTCCGATATTTAGGCTTGTTTTTTTTCCAATCTGTGAGTCTTTTCCTTCAATTTCAAAAGTGACATCTGCAGAAGTGCCAAGCCAAAATGAAAACCATCTTCGAGTGAGGATTCCATTCTAATGACACTATCCTATGTACTTGAATCAACTTAGAAATCACTTGTCTCTAAGTTGTCTGCCGTTTAAATTGATGTGCAGATGTGGAGTGTTTGACTGTCTGGATCTCAATCCCTAATGATCAATTGATTGCTTCCTGCTGGTGCTTTCACAAGAGCTGTCCAGAAGTCCCTGACGTTCTGGTCACAGCTGACGAGTAATGGTATTTCTTATGGAATCACCCATGTTAAATGCATTGAACTTTATGCATCCAGTACGACAAGTGTATGATGTCTGTCCAGAAAGTAAACAGCCGATTAATATCAATGAAAAAAAGCCTGCTTTGGATACTGGCGCCTTAGTCCTCACAAAGCTCTTTCTTTGGGACTGCATTCACTTACCTTAGCGTCTCTTCCACTTTTCAGAATCGTCTGCAAAGTCATCTTTTAGGATTACCATCAGCTGCCTAATCGCATTCTCCTTAATCTAGTCTAGTTTGAAATCTTCTTGGGAAAAGCCTGAAGTTGTAGGGACCTAAATCTGGACTATAGGGGTCTGACAGACCTGGGTGACTTGATATTTTGGTAAAAAACCCTGCACAAGTTGTGAAAAATGATTATGAATGCAATTATAACATGATACACATACTCTTTCAATGGCGTCTCACTGCTGACCGAGTAACCTCCACGGGAGAGTGTTGTTTGAGCATGCGCTGTGAGGCACACTCTGATTGGTAACCAACTTACATTGATGATGTGCGACTGGTTTCTCGGATATTAAACATGGCTGGATATTCTCTTGACAGATCTCATGAATTAACAACATGGCAGCAAACCCTTTGGTACCTTATTGCTCCCTGCCCCTGACTTATTAAATTGAGGTGTGGGCAACTACAGGCTTGTGAAAATTTTCCTATCAAGACAATATTGAACAATGCAAGGGGGAGGACTTGGTTAAACCAATTGTGTTTATATAAATTATAATTCCAGCAATTTCATAATTTTGTACTACCAAAAGACTTTTCAGTTCAATTTCTCTTTGAAGGCGAAAAAATTTTCTTGTTCTTGTCAGGACCGTATGTTTTTACTTCTCATGTGCCAAGCCCATCCTTACTATAAATCTTTCTCAAAGTTTTACTATCCGCCCATATTGTCCTCACTCCTCCCTGCTTATCCCCCTCCCCCTCATGCTTATTGAATTGTGACACCATTGGCAATTAAGCACCTAAGAATAGCGGAGATCGGAGAATAAAGACTATATGGTTGAATTCAAATGATTCCTACGAGTTGATCTATGTTGCCAAATCAATAAAGCTTCCTCACTCTAAGACCTGCTCTCAGAGATTGGGATGAGAGTTCAAATCTTGCTAGAGGCTTATTGTTCATTTCCAATCTATGCTGCTTGCTCAATGGTTGTGGAATAGTTTCAAGACTTTTGGGACATCCTATTTGTGTTTATGAATATTACGTCTGCTCAGTGACCGAGGTAGTTTCATGTTTCACTGGCTGTTGTTTGAGTCTAAGAAAACTAACCGATTAGATAATACTGATTTTCAAGATAGACCCTCCAAACTTGGAAGATTAGACAGTGGCAGGCCATGCCGGATTAAGACAGGGGCTTTAGGAGTTGTATCCCAGTGGCTTTCACCCGCTGGTGGGACCCCAGGAATTGAATGAAAAGTTGAGAATGCGGGATCAAAGTGCAAGTACTCTAAATTATCTATTTAAAAAAAGGTCCAATTAATATATTGCACATGTATTTGTAGTAAACAGTACAGAAAAAAAAACAACTGTGCTATATACATATGTATGTATTGTATAACAATTAGTGATGTCAAAGAATGACGAAAACAGACTTGCTCTCGCGGCAATTAAAAAAAAACAATCTTCCCAGGAAGAACCTACGATTCGCTTATAGAGAAATTTGTTCCGAAGAAATTATGCTAAGAGAATATTTTGATTTTAATTGCTGTTAGTTAATTTCTCTTCTACTTTTCTTTTTCTTTAAAAAATATTATTGGGGGCTTATAGCCCGGGGGCCCTGCAAAATCTAAATCTGGCACTGGTGGTAGGTGGGCCCATAAATCAAATTCTGCTTAGGGCCCCATAAAGGCTTGGTCCGGGAGCCCCGCTCCTTGCTGCCTTACCTGACTAAGATGACGTTAGAAAATATTTATACCTATTTGCAAATGACTACGACTTGCTTCAATTCCCCTTCTATTTTAACATTTGTCTTACATTTAAGTACGTAAGTCTAGATATGTGTCGGAGATGTAAGTATGCTCTCTCCATTCCTCTCAAGTTGTATAGTCAACCATTTCTCAAGTACCAGTGAATGCCACAGATTTATAGTCGATCATTATAATAGCCAAAACGAAGTAGGGGGTCACCTCCTGCCGAGCAAGCTTGGAGAAACTGGGTTACTTGTTACCTTTCTGCTTTGTATTTATTCTCATGTCATTGTCATCTTTGGACAGCTCTTGTGGAAGTTGAATGACACAAAGGCTAAGTTGTTGGCAGACAGTTTAATGCTTTTTTGTGAGTCTTATGTTCTCTTGCCAGGATAGAATTGGCCATTATTTAGTATTCCTTGAGATTAATGTGATGTTACTGCATATTGTCATTCCCATGAATGCTGTTAAAGCCCTGGAAAGGGAGTAAGAAGAGAAGTAGAGGGATTTGAAACAGAGGGCCGTATATCGAATGTATGCGAACCTGTTGCTGAAAAATGTCTGTTGACAAAAGCATGTCCTTACACTGCGAGGCCATGGTTTTCTGCAGGTCATCTCTTGGAGTTTTCAGCGCGCGATCATGAAGAAAAGGTGCTGTGAAAGAAGCACTCACTCTGGATACACAGTAGAACATGCTGTGTAGAAAAAAAAACACCTTGTCTAATTTTTTGGCTTGTATGTTGAAATCCTTGGTTGATTCCAAAGATACATAGACAGTTGCATTTGCAGGAATGTGTATAGGTTTTTGACTCAATTCCCTGGACGGAAAACCTCTACCAAGATTTTCCTTGCTACTATCTTGCTACATTCCTTTGTCTTTTCTTTCCCTTGACTAAATCTTTTTCTGAGCGCATGTGTGACTACTAGCAAAACTCCCTCTGACTGCTTTGATAGCCAAAGTGTCTGCTATTTTTTGAATTTCTCTCTCTCCATTGTGCTGTCAAATCCAATTTAGGTAACACTTCCCGTTCTCATCCCTCAGATTACTTGGAAGCAATCAACATTAGCACGGGATTTAAAGTTCAATGCCCTAACAGATGAAATTGAGAAAATTGTTGTTGAGGAAAAAAGTGTTATTTAAAAGTTTAGAGAATTTTCAAGTTTAAAAAATATGAATAGAAGCAACTCTAAAAAAATTGATGGTTAGTGAGAACAAATGGCGACAAGATCAAATTATCTCCTGGTTTAATAGATCATCGAGGTACCATGCTTGGTCCTTAGCAGTGTCCAACACCTTTCCAAGTAACATTTGACAGTTCGTACAGGGTTATATGGTAACAGCAGCTGAGAGTAGTCCATGACCTGACCTATTGTGAGATGAATTCATACCTTTCTTTCCCTAGTGTACGTAAATTATCTTGGTTGGAATTTGAACACTTTCGCTGATTCCATCTAAAAATCTATTAGAGGGGGAATTTTTGAAAGACAAAAACATTTTTTCTTGAAATAATAAGGATTAAATGTCCAACATGTCCACCCTCTAGCCTCATTGGTGTGGCCAGTATGCATGATTCATGCATACTCAGCCAGCCAGCCAGCCAGCCAGCCAGCCGGCCCAACTTGAAAACTGAAGAAACCTGTGTTGACAGTTTTCATTGACAGTTTCTAATAATGGAGATTCTCAGAATTGAATTGAAAAAATTTCCTTAAATGGTCTGAAGGAGATGATTAATCAGGTGTTATTTCCCTTGAAATTGACATTCTATTTTCTTCGTATGAATTTAAGAGTTAATAAAATCTGCAAGGGAATGAAATTAGATGTGATTTAATTGAGCTCTTCTTACTCCCCTTCATCTCCCCTCTCTGCCCTCTCTCAATAACAGCAGCCAAGAATTTGTTCATCTATATCACCGAACTCTATATTTGTTCACTCCCCTTCGTACCACCCTCTATGAATATCTCCCTCCCCTCTCATTTTCCCTTTGACAGTGAACAAGAATCACTCCATCTGTGTCACTGAACTCAGTATTTGTTCACTCGCCTCCATACCATCCTCTCTAAAATACACCCCCCCTCTACAAGTAATGTGATTCTTAATAATTATACTTGTATCTCTCTGATCTGTTCCTGATTATTTATCACCAAAAAGTAATGTCATAGCCTTGTTACAATAACAATTACTCTTTACTTTCTGCTGGTCATAAATTATTGAAAACCACTTTCCTGGTCTTTCTCACAATATTTTGGTCACTATACCTCCCAGCCTGCTTTTCTATCTGAAATTCTAAGACAAAGTGGTGTTACTATTATACATTGATTCTTTTATACCAGTTTCCTTGTCTTTATTGCTCTATATTTTTTGTAAATATCATTAAATATCAAACTGATAGTTATTTCATTTTTACAAGGTTTATCTCTTCCTGTAAAATTGTAAGCAATAGTATTTTTTTATAGTCTGTTCCAACTGGGAGATGGGAATGGTACTTGTTGGTGGGCGATAACAATACAATTTTTCACATAACGGCCTCTAAAATTTGTGAACATTTGAAACCATCTATCAAAACTGCCAATATAAGTTTTTTCAGTTTTCGAGATAGTCTGGCAGGCTATGTATCATGCATATAAGCTGCACCAGTGAAGATAGAGGGCTGAAAATTTGAGCATTTATTCCTTATGTTTAGAGGTTCAAGTATTGATAGTAGTACTATGGAATAGGTAAACAAAATCTCTGACCCCTCAATGTATGGTACTTCTCGCTTTTTATGAACTTCCCAGAAAAACTTTTTTTTTTTTTGAACTGAGCAATATTTACTGAACCTAAAGTGATGAAGTTTGACAGTTAACGTATCATTTTGATCTCTGAATTTTTTCTGTTGATCACCCCTTGAATAATTCTTTTCTTGCTATCAGCCCAAAATATCTTGAACTGTTTCGAATCAAATGAGTTTTGAAAACTGAATGACTGATTAGCTATTAAAATAAACGATTGCCCTGATTAAAGATTTGCTGTCACGAAAGTTTGGTGCTGATTAATTTGTTTTCCAATTATTATTTGGGAAATTTTCAATTTATCTTTTTCTTTGTCCCAAAGCTATGGAAAGAATTAATCACTCTGCAAAGATCAAGATTCAACCAGAAAGAAAGAAAGAAAAAAAAAAATATATATATATATATATATATATATATATTTATACTCACACACAGAGGAAGGGGTCTACTAGAAATATATAATTATCATTGTTTTTTCAGCAGAGGAGAGTTTTTGATCTCTTTACTGTCTATGTGAAAGTTGTGATTTTTAAGCGATATGGACTTGTATATGGAATAAAGTACTCAAGCATCTAACAACGGTTCATGAATTTAAGATTTAAGAAACAGAACTTTAAATAAATGGCATCATGTGTTACCATTTTGATACTGCCAATCCAATTTCGAAATTGGCCATTTTGGATAGCTGAAAGTGGCTAGATTTCCCCCATTGTTTAAATAATGTTAATCCCAATGTGGAAATTCTTTGGAACAATCCAACTTCTCTACCGAAAAGAATAACAAGCTCCTGTTGTGTTTTTCCATTTTATGTTTTCATTTGGTTTCTCAAAAACAAAAAATTTGCTAACATGATCCCTACATAAGAGCAGTGTTTAGTAAGGGTTAGGAGGTAGGCTTCGTAGGTAGGTTTGGGATTAGTGTTTCTAATTTTACAAAGTCAGTGTTGAAGAACCAGTGTATTAAAACGTTTTATTTGAATTAAATTAGCTCTAAAAAATTCACACTTGGGTATTACAGATATGACCCATGGATAATTTCATTGGTTATTTTTAAAATAAAAAAAAAATGTTGAAACAGAGGAACTTAAATCTACACAGTTACCTGGAAAATAAATCTACCCAAGTGCCATTAAAAAAAAAAAAAAAGAAAAAAGCAGTCACTTTTAGCCACTTAAAATTGCCAATTTCAAAATGTTGACCCTGATAGTTAGTGCAAGAATAGCTGAATAACTTCGAAGTAATAACTTATTCTTTATTTCCTATAAATTTCAGTTTCATATTCCATATCTTTTTTTGTATTTAATTTTGGACATGTGCGAAAATCAAATGTCTGTAATCATAAATGTTGAACCTTTAAAAGTAAATGAAATTTCATTACATTACTGAGCGGATGTATTTACCATATATATTTCAGTGAATAAGGCGATAAGATAAGACACTGTATTTCATGATTTAAGCTCACTGTTTAGTCACCATTTTCGTACCTTGCCTATAGGACGACCATATTTTGGAAGGATGTTTCAAGTGTTGGTATATGTATGGTACATATTTTGCGAATATTTAATTCCTTTTGACTTTTTATAGCAAGAAGATTACTTCACTTACCAAATTATTCATATTCTTTTTTGAATTCCTTTTAGTTTTGTTTCCAACCAGGAAATGATTCTTATCATAAAGATACATTTTAATTTGAAAATTTTCATATTGGGGCATCTGGTTTCATAAAGATCCTCAGGAGATGTAAACTTGAAATAATGAAACACTGTTCTTTAATTATCATTAATAGCAACAATCAAAACAGAAATATCATTGTTAATAGTATTAACAATCAAAACAAGATTTTTTCCAAATGCTGTTACGTCATCTAACAATAGTTTAATTTAATCTCATTCTGTTGAAATATTTGACAGAAAACACCCCCAGATGAATTTTTATTGTAAATCAAGCACCCTCTCATATTGAGAACCATAAAACCAGACAGCTTCAAACTTAAAAGGGCTCGGTCTGGTGTATGGACCAACATATCTGGTGAATATCGACTGGGTGGAATAGCCAGTTGTTAAGTTATCTCAAATTATAGTGAGATAAGAATTTGATGGAAATTCTTGCCAAATCTATTGCACAATGTCGTAAGTAGGAACAGAACTGATATGATAATCTCATTTCAAATGTTTCCGAATAGATAAATACTATAGTTGGGTTTTGAACAATTATAATTGCAATCTATTTGTATTCAAGGATAGTGTCAGAAGGACAGAAATTGCCTGTTACATGAAACATATGTTTTGGATATCTGATTTCCAGTAATGAAATCAATAATAGGCTTGGAAATTTGGTTCCTGGGAACTCATCACCCAGGCAGCTCCTCCCCAGCTCATCAAAAGCACCATCAGAGACATGCTCTGACGCCTGCAGTAAAAGCTAATGGGATTGTGCAATTTCCGAAAACACCCATCGAGTAAAAGTGTATAGGTCCCCACATAAAAAAAAAAAAAGTTGCTTGTTTCACTTTGCCTTTTTGGGGTTGGGGATGGGTCTTCTTGTAAATATCCCCTTCAGTGATTTTACCGTGGGGGATCTTTTTATTTTGTTCTTTGGTTGATAAATGCTATTTTTAGTTTTATTGAGTGCTCAGCTGGATGAGTACTGATAATCTCTCCTAAGGGATAATCCTATTTCAAAAAGAAAAAAAAACAACATTTCCTGCTAGGAGCTGAAATGAAGATCTTGGGGATTAAATCTGGTGGGCAAGCGCTGTCAATGGAGGAAAGCCGTTTTCCCTTGTGGTAAATTTGCTCCAGCTGAATATGGTTTGACTTCGTTAAATACCACCCCGAGTTGCGAAGTGGCGTAAAGGTTACCGGCTCAGAAAACAGGATCAGCTTAAAGTTTGATTTTTTTTTTTCTTATTTATTTTTTTTCCAAATATTTTTTCAGGTTCAGACTGTTTACGATCACTTCACGCTAATACCTTCATCACGAAGAATCAAAGAGAAGAATCATAGCTAGATCCCTGACAAAAATTAAATCTTGAAGTTCCAAACATTTGACTTGTTTCCTCCCTAGTAAATTTTTTTTTCAAACGACAAATATATTTCGGCTTGTCAGTCCATTATCCACGTCCAGTCGACAAATGCATCCAGATTTTGTAAATCGGTTGGAAATTATTTAAAAACCTCATGACGATACATTCCAGTCTTGGAACAACGACCAAAGCAGTTGAGATTGAGGACAATGAACGTAATCGTCAGCGCTCAAATTTCCATAACTATTTCCAGGACCGACTTGCTCATCTCAAGCTAAATGAAATCTACAGTAAGGGAATGGGAGGAGTTCTTCGTGTTGGAGATTCAAAAGAAATTCTTTATTATTGATTTGCTAAAACCTGGTTGAACCCAATGTTGGATTAACTATGTTGCAAATGCTATGGGCCTGTTGCTAAATGCTTGCAATTTGTCAATTTGGATCCAACGATTCTTCACTTGCTCTCTTACAGATCTTCAACAGCCTCGTAAACCAATAAGAGGAACATACACACTCAGAGTTTTTGGCTGATTGAACCTCTTGTTGATTGTATTGTCAACATGACACTACGGCCGATCTATTCTACAGCCTTCTCCAGGTGTACTATCCGAATGAGATGTTGGTAAACAAAATTTTACTAATGGCAACAACGCTACATTAGATTCTGGTCCTGTCTTTTCCTTTTCTTGTTAGGCCATGATTCCCCTTCTCCAAGCTATACACAGAATACACACACTTCAGATGAAATGTAGATTCCAGACCCCAAAATTGATTAAAGTCAAAAACATAAATTTTCAGATGACATCGTATGGCATAATGTATTGCAACAGGGTCATACCTTACCTTTCCTTCGTAGATTGTTTTTTAAGGGGATCTTTTTTATACAAAATAAATAAATTTGTAGTTTTGATTTAATCAAAACCAGTCTGGTCAGTCACCCAATAGAAACCGTCATGCCACCGATGTCTTTTGGCAGCATGCTGTGTTGTGTGTTATCAATTAAAAACTTGGGAAAAAGAGGTAATCAATAAATGGGTTGCTTCTCTCACCTTTTGTTGGGCAGTGATAAGTGAAAAAGTCTGGATTTTCCATAAATAAGTGGATGCGAACTACGTGATCAATTTAACATGAGCTTACATTGTAAATGGACCCCCCCCCAACCCCAAAAAATTTAAGGCGGGGAATTGGAAAAAAATTTTTTTTTCAACATAGAAGTAAATATTGAAGTTTTTAGCTTTCTAGCTGTTTTGGTGCAGCCTATACACCTGATATATATTTATAAACCAGCTGGACAAACTTGAAAACTGAAGAAACCTTTATAGACAGTTTCTAACAAGGATGAAGTGTGAAACAATCGATCAATATAATAACTTGATGTAACATGTAACTCGTGACTTCCTATAGTGTAATCTGGAAATTGGAACTTCTGACTTGAATCACTTATGGGTCTGGATTCTATATTTGATCCGACCCCTTCTAATCTCATTTCATACAGTTCACTTTGATATTATCAGCTTCCCATCTTATATGAATTTTCCAAGTTTAATCTTTTGAAAAAGAAATTTTAATCGAAAAAATGAAACATCGCAACATCGTATGATGGAATCAATGCAGGGTTTTCTTGCAGATTTTGCCCTACAAATCTTTGAGAAAAAACTACCGATCCATTTTTCTATAATTGAACCTTTTCAAGGTCAGTCATGATTTTTCCATTCTCCTCATGACTCTGCTTTTAAACTGAGTGACACTCGATAGTATGGTTCAATGCTACAGCAAGAGAATCTTGGCTGAAAGGTCTGAGGCTCTTTAAAAGATGGCTTGTTTAGTGTGTTTGATTTAGTATGCCATAGCAGTTTATAGTGAAGATTACAATCAGCTTGGGTTTTTTTACCCGCTACTAGTACCATGTAACTTTGTATCGATGGTCTTAGCTTACTTGGAGAGGAGATAAGCATCACCAAACAATTTCCCTTGCTCTTGAGATGCCATAAAAAACTTACCATGGCATGACAACATTTTCCAAGATCATAAGACCAGCCAACATCATTCGTGGAAATCTTGGAAATTTGGGACAACGAATCTCCATGGAATCCTCAAAAGAAGGAATCAAATGAAGAATCATCCTTGGTTGGAAAACTTTCCGCAGAATGAGAAAATTCCATTAGTTTTAGAAAGAAGGATTTACAACTGATGTGTTCTAGTTGCTTCCAATGACATTGGGTTGACCGTTTTGCAAGAATATCTGACAGCTGCTACGCATCACAACTCACAACATGGATCCCCGGAGAACATATGCAAAGTAGTAGCTTGCAAAAAATAAGATGACAAAATGATTTAGAAAAGTTCAGAAAGTATTGGCTCTGCGATAGAGAGGTCTGGCGAAACTCGGGAAGGTGTGACGGTTGATAATGAAAAATTGAAATATCTATATTATTCGTATCAACTCTTCACCATGTGCAATTATTCATAACAGTGAATATAATTTTTATAACGATCAATGTAGATTTGTATAACTGTAATTTGTTACTGCTTTTGAACTGAGTGGCTCTTGAGAATGTGGTTCCATGATAGAGTAAAAGACTTTTGGCCGAAAGGTCTACGGTTCTTCTCAAGTTGGCTTATTTAGTAAGTTTCATTATTACATACTCCTAGTATGAAATCGTTAAATTTTTGTGCTTTTATCAAATTTTTGAGACAACCATGAAATTTGGATGATATGAGACATTGATTCCATTCCGAAAATACGGCCTCAGGTAGAGAATTCATACAGTGTATGCTAGGAACTGTTTTCCGACATTGTGTTGGGCGGAGAAAAAAAGGATTATTTATCAAAAAACTAGTTAATCCCCTTGAAAGAATTTTATAGATATATTCCAATTTCAACGAAATGATTTTTTTGGAAAAGAAACTTATTAATTTCTCAAGTCGATCGTTTCAAATGGTGGGTGAAAGATTTTTTATCAGCAAAATTGTTACCTTTAAGTGGAAGAGTCCATTGATACAGACAGAGAAGTAGAAAAAAATAGCATTCTTCATTATATCAAAAAATAAGATATGAGAGGTTTTGATTGTGCAAGTCAATCACTTGACCTGATTGGTAATTTTTGTTGATCGATAGTCCATGAGTTATTGAGGCCATTTTTTAGTAGAGGTACCGTGACATTTTCACCGATTTAAACTGTCTGCTACGGAAAATCATAAGTGTAAAAAAATAGAATAAAAATAAATATGTACTTAATGGATTGATTTTTGTGGAAAAAAAAAAAAAGAAGAAAAAAGTGAACGTGTTGACAGAAAGAACCCAATTTCTAAAGCAGATTTTTTTATGCTTATGATCTTCCATAGTAAAAATCGCCACTAAGGTTGGAAACATTCCAACTTTTGTGGATATTGTTTTCAGTTGAAAAAATTTCAAATCCAGAACACGTGTCTTATTAATTGGTTGTGCAATTTCCAGTGCAGTGTTGACATTTCATTTTCTCCCACGTCTTAAGTTATTTGAATTCTGAGATGAGCATGAATTATTGACAAGTAATATCTTGATTTGATCATTATCCACCTCAACATGTCTACCCAACCGTCGAGCATCGTTCAGTGAGAAATATCTCCAACTAACATCATCACAATGTTAGAATCAATAAAGAGAAAATATGCCAATTTCAGCAAGTTTTAAAAAAAAATGTAGAAGTTCTTATGACTGCCGTCACCTTCCAATTAATCTTTTTGAATGTACTTAAAACTAAATACCCCTGCACCATTGCCAAATAGATACTGTCAACCGAAACTTCCTGCAGTTTTCAAGTTGGGCTGGCTTGCTGGCTATGTATGTAACATGTGTTCAGAACATACCAATAGAGCTAGAAGGCTGAAATTTCAAACATTTACTCCTTATGTCTAGGAGAATTTTTAATTTTTAAAGAAAAATTTTTTTATTCCCCCCCCCCACAATGTTTTCAGTGGGGGTGGATTCAATTTGCAAGTTTTTACTAAATTGGTCCCTAGTTTGTTCCCAGCCATGTTCATGTTCGTTCCTTTTTTTTTTTTTTTAAATTCAGACTTTTTTGTGATGCAACAAAAGACAAGTGAAGTAATTCATTCATTGATCACCCCTTTTTTTCGAATTTTCAGTTGATCACCACCAACATAGCATGCTGCCCAAAGATGTCAGTGATATGTTATTTCTATTGAGTGACTAACCAGACCTCTTAATCATTTTATTAGAAAATTTTTTTTTTAATTTATAAGTCCAATGTTGCCAATTTCAATGTTTTTCTTGAAAACATTTCCAGTTAAGTAAGCCCAGTGTTGCTGATTGAGTTGGGTTTTTTTTTCTTCAAACCTGTCTTTGTTTAGGTTTTTACAATAATATGAACACTGTACAGGATTACATTTTTCTTACTAGTCCTGGTTTCCTTAATATTTTATGAATTTTTTTTTCTTTTCCAAAATCATAACTTCTTGGTTAGCTTGTTCTTTAAATTAAACTTAGTGATCTCTCCGCTGATTCTTGCATGAACATAAAATCAACTGGAAAAAAAGAATTACTCCCATCAATAAAATTGAAGATATGTCAGTTTGAAAAATTAGTTCAACTACAGCTCTTTCTGATCATTTCCAAAACTTTTTAGTATAGACAAGAACTAGAATTTTGAAATTTTCTAAAACTGTATATCTAGCAGATTTCGGTGCAATTTTAACGATTTGGTTAAATACAAAAAGTTATTCAGAATAAAATTCTTTTTTTAAAAATTAGTCAAGTTTTACAAATGTTATTACAAAATTAAAATCGTTGCTTTGTGTGAAAAGCCAACTTGAGCACTGTGTGTGCCTGGTATTTAATATTCCTGGAAAAGACAATACAACCATAAACCAAATCTAACCCTAATTCATGGCCAATGTTTATTGCCAAAATATCATTTTATAGAAGAACATTAAAGAAAATAGACCTTTTTTTGTTGCTTTAGGGTCAATAAAATATTGGATTTTCAGTAAAAAAAATGATGGCAAACAACAGGTAAATAAAATGTCTAGAATGATTTTGTAGAAGTCAATAATTTTGATAGAATATATCTGTACATCGCCCAAGTAAATCACCATAGCCTGTGTTTGAACCAGAACTAATTATCTAAGATTTTCCCCAAAAAGAAAAAAAAAGTACCTGCACAAGATTTGGGCATTGTTCCCAAAATGACCCTAGAGACTCCAAAAAGTATTTTTTTTTTTTTTTTTTGTTGAAAAAAAAACAAAAACTGCTGCTTAATGATGTACTCAAGCAAATTTTCAAAGTTGTAGCCCTCAAAATGTAACCAAGAGTGCCATGAGACATAGACTCAGAGAGAATAATCTGTAACTCATTTTGCTGGTTGGTCAGTAGAGTCATTTGAGGGACTCCGGTGATTCGATACTTGTGTGATTTGTATAGAATAAATATCCAAATATGACACTGCACCCAATACACTGGTATCATAGGTAGAAGGCTAACCACCCAAGTTGAGCAGTGATCCAAAAAAATTTCTTTTTAAAACATGTCTGACAATACTGCAAATTATGATGGTAGGGATCTATGTTCTTCCTAATTTTTTGTAATCAACGGACATAAAAATCTTTTGTTGTGCAAAATTTTTAACTGTGACAAAAGTATGTGTGTACTTTTGAATTCGACATTGTGAAACAATATTTTATCGACAAAAACTCTGTTAGCTATCGACAGAATTTGTAATCTGTTGTGCACACATTAATTTCCTTTGTGTGCAGGTTCCAAAATGTGTGTACAGGCACAGCTTAGAGGGAACAATGGTAGGAATGCCTCTTCACTTTAATGATTTCACAGGACAATCTTTTTAGACCTCTAATCCGCTCAATTTGTCTGTGTCTCATAAAGCTAAGCTTAGTTAATAATAGTGTCATTGTGTGATTCAATATCTTTGTCATTTGTCATCTTTTTGGGTGTCAGATATATATATATATATATATATATATATATATATATATATATAAAACCCTTCAAAATGAGGGTCCAGTCATTGAATATAAAACATCAAAAGGATAAAACTTAAATATTGAATTAATAACTCTCTATCGTGTTATTTTACAATGGTCACTTTTTGGTTGAACCACTCCATTTTTAACATTGCTTTAAATAGATCCAGTATGCCCAAATAGATTGTATTTGTGCACAAAATTCATGTATTTCCCATCTCACACACAAAAAAAAGATTTAGTCAATTTTTTAAAACCTGGGGTCTGTATTAGCTCTCAATGGTGAAGTGATTTTCCTCTATTTCTATATAAAGTCCTATTCACCCAATCAATTGACCTAGGGAAAGGTTTTGGAGCAACGTAGATACAACCCCACAAGGCCAACTAGTTAAATATCAAATTAAGGAAATTGAATGTTAAATCAATAAATATTTTGAAATTGTAGCCTATTGTAAGCTTTCAATCCATCCATAATTTGTTTCACCAAGTTGAAGCTATCAATGATTTCCTGTGACATGAAACAAAAGATTGCCTTCAGATTTTTAACTGATTTCAGCAATACCATAGTTTTATTTTCCCAAAAAATAATATCCCTGCCTGTTCCCTTCCACCTTTTGCATGGAGGAGGGGGGGGCATGTTTGCACTGCTTCTCAATCAGTTGCATTGACTCTGCTGCTTTTAAATATCACCCTCGCTCTTTCCTGTGACTATGAAAGACCAATCAACAAAATTGATGACAATGTCTTTTTTAGTTATATGTATTCATTTAGCCAGTTGTAACCTTTCCTGTTTCTTAATGGCTCCCACTCTAGCTGTAACGTGGCAGGCACCAAAGTTGAATTTAAAATTAAAGTAGATGACAATAACACTAACCCTGAAAATACTAACGTTAATAACACTAACCCTGCAGCTGGAGAGGTTGCCATTTTGAAACTGGGAATGTAACAATAGCATATATATATATATATATATATATACATATATATATACATATATATATATATATATATATATATATGTATATATACATATATATATATATATACATATATATATATATATATATATACATATATATATATATATATATACATATATATATATATATATATATATATATATATATATATATATATATATATGTGTGTGTGTAATGGAAAGTGGGAGTGTCCATTGCTATGGACAGAGAAAAATTTACACTGTTTAGTATATAGATATAAAGATTTCAGAACTATCTCTTCTATCTGGTGAACTCTTTCTTTTTTATTCTCTTCTCTCTATTCTCTTTACTTCATTTTTTTGTCTCCCCCCCCTACACTCTGTCCTCTCCCTACCTTTTGAAATTCCCTCTTTTCTCCCACTTCTGTTGTTACCCCCACTCCCCCGTTTACTCTTTCTTGTTCTCCTTTTCCCACTCCTTACATCTTTCTACTCTTACTGCCACCCTTATTTCTCGGGGCTCTTGTACGTTCCCTTCACGTATTTTGTTGTTCTGTGTCAATTAAATCTCTCCAAGGAAATCAATGACAAATGTCGGACAGAAAGGTAAAACTCTTGTTCACAAATCAGGCAGAATTGAGAGGTGTTCAGGTGGTGCGTGGGTGGGTGGTGTGTGAGAGTCAGGGAAGAGGGTGGGTGGGGGGGGGGGTGATCGAAGGCATTGTTATCGACTCAAAAAAATGTTTTTGGGCTAGACTGACTGCCAAAAAGCACCAAAAAATGCTTTTTGAAAATTGCCAGAAAACTCCTAAAATGGCTAAAAACACCAAAAAGAGGCTAAAAATGGTTAAAAAATTGCCAGTATGGCAGTGTTAATTTAGCAAATTTTGCACTGCCAAAACGTGACATGTGCTAAATTTAGCATGAAAAGTGCTAAATTGGCAACACTGATGGAGGAAACGAGAGCGGGAAGGGGGAGGCAGAAAATGGGAAAGGGAGAGGCACAGGTAAAGGGGAGAAAGGAGTCGAAGGTATAAAGAGTAAACAACTTTTTAGTCAACACGAAACGAAGAAGAAAAGGTAAAATCAAAAACCCTAAAATGTGGGGAGTGATTAGATCTGAAATGCAGGAGGTCTGTTGAGTTTGCTGAAGCTGAATAAACAGGTTAGAGGGAGGATGTTGAAGACTTAAATACTTCTGATTAACTGCACAAATATTTGATATGCTTTGCGCTCACAATTAGCGCAGAGGAAGCTGCATATTGTAATCACTTCAAGACACAGTGTTTTAGATAATAATAGCCGACTGATAAAACATTATAAAAGGATATGAAAATTGGAACAATTTACATTCAGTGTTACAAATAATTTTACATTGTGAAAGTTGATATAATTGATAGAGATATTTTATCTTTCATCATCATCATCATCACCTGTTGTTGGGCATAAACCTTTCCCAAGTTTCACCAGATCTGTCTATCATGGGCGTTGCAGAGCTGGTACTTTCTGAACATGTCTAGTTTGGCATAACATCTCATATTTTATTTCTATTATTATTTGGACTATCCTCATCTTGGTTGTTTTTCATACAACGTTTCGGCCGTTGTACTCTACGGTCTTTATCAGGAATCATCTGGTAGGTGTGGGGAAGTAACGAAACGAACCCTTTATTTAACTGACGGGGTTATATCAATATAGGTTCAATCCCAGTGTGAGACAATAATAATACAACTTTTTTGTCTGGCAGCATTCACGCTTTTTTTTTTTTTTTTTTTTGATGATTCAGACTTTTCAGTGATCATTGCTCCATGAATTATTCATTGATCACCCCTCCCTTTCCATTTTCTTAAATTATCACCCTAACACGGGTTGATCACGTTATTGTTTCTATTGAGTGACTAACCAGACCATGAAGCGGTTTGCTGAAATCATTGCCCCGGTAAACTTTATTAGTGTGGTCTGATTTTCATGTTTAGTTATATTTACTATTGTGACTTTTGCAATTAGTATTTTAAGTTTTATTTTGGTAAGTGTAGTAATTTTATAAGTTATTTCTCTTTGCCAAGATAATTCATCACTTAGTCCCTTGCATCCCTTGGCCTCTCTCTCTCTTCTCATCAATTTAAAAGAAAAATAAAATTTAAATGCAAAAATTTGATTGAAAAAAAAATGACAGATCAAGTGAATTATTTGCCAGACTTGCTTTGAATGTTGATTTTTTTTTTTTTCCCCACTTTGGTGCTTCGAGATGAATGGAAAGTTCCAGAAAGAATGGATGGATGAATGATATTGGAGAGGTTCTATGTTCGCTCGATAATGTAATGGTTAGCACATCTGCTTCATATGCAGAAGGTCCTGGGTTTGATTCTCAGTGTGAGTGAAGAGTGTGGAAAACTCTTCATTAGGACAAATTTCCCTGTGCATTCAGCTGCTAATTGAGTACACTCTAAGCTGTGTAAGTAGGATGGAAGTATCCTTTCAGTGAAATTGCTTCCAGTTTTGGATATTTAGTGCTTTTCACGTTAAATTTAGTGGATTTCTTGCTTTGGTATTGTGAAAAGGTGCTGAATTCCTATGAGTGTTATATAAGATTTTAGCCACTTTTTAGGCATCTTTCTGCTTTTTTTGCTTTTTTTATCTGGCCATTTTTGGCTATTTTTTTAGTCAAACTAATGCAAGAATATTTTTTGAGTTAGCAACACTCTTTGCATCCTGGGTTTGGTCGTATAAAAATTAAGTTGCAAGGGAGACACAAAAAGGGAATGAAGATTTAAAGAAAAATAGAATGAGTGAGATACGTGACCAAATGGAAGGAGGCAAAGGGAAGAAAAATAACAATGAAAGAAAAAAAGTAAAAGAAGAGAGGGGGAGGAGGTAAAGAAAGAGAGAAAAAAAGGTGGAGGTTTAGACAGAAAGGTTGAACAAGAAAGGAATAGAAAAGAAGAGATAAGAGAGGGAATGAAAAAGAGGAACTGAGAGAGAGAGAGAGAGAGAGAGAGAGAGAGAGAGAAGATAAAAAAGATAGAGATAAGGAAGAGTGAGGAAATGATTAGAAGTACCATATTGGTATATAAGACCCACTTTTCCCCTCAAAAAATGGCTAAAAAAATGTGCCCCAGGTCTGTACAAAATTGAACTGTCTGATTGGCTTTTATTATCTCTTGTAAATTAGCTCTGTATGATTATTGAAAAGATTTTTCCTTGTGTTCTATTTGGTCGCTGCAAAAATAATTGTGGTTTTTTCCTTATCAACTCTAAAGCAGTATATCTCAGTTTAGAATAAAAGTTATCAGTCGAAATAAGAACTTTCAGAATCTACACATTATTGCCAAGAAACGAGTCCAATTATTCTAGAAGCATAGAATTCTGGGCTCTTGGAACCAATGGATTCAAACGTGTTTTGAGCTACTGCTTGCTTGTTGAAGACTTTTCTGTTGCAAGAAGTGGCTCAAATGCTAGAAAAAGTGGTAGTCTGTCGGTGAGATGTCTGGTGAGTAAGCTGGGTGAGGTAGTTTCATAAGCTAATTGGTTCAATTTTTGCAGGGTCATTCGCACAACGTGTGGTCAAGTGTTATCATAGATGAGAATTTGTCCTTTTTAATTGACCAATATTGGACATAAACGTCGCAGTACTTGGTGCATTTTCTCGATTTCTTGGCAATACTTCTTTGCTGTGATGGTTTTGCAAGTTGTAGTGTATGATTCCACTTGCCGACCACCAAACAGTGTCCTTAATCTTCTTTTGATGTCAGTTCAGTTTTGGGAAGTGTTTTGGTACTCCACCTTTGTCCAGTCACTGTGCTGGATGCTGTTTAGTTGTACAGAATCCCTTCTCCATAACAATGCGATCAAGAAGTGGATCATTTTTGTCGTGCTGAAGGAACTCAGAATAAACTTGGTGATAGCAAATTTTTTGATTTTCATCCAGCTTGGGTGTCGCCCATTTGTCAAGCTTTTTTTGCTTTCCCAATTTGGTGCGAATGTCACACAACTGTTGGATGGTCAAGAGTTAGTTCCTATGCAACTTCTCTAGTTGTTCTGCATGTGTCTGCCTTGATAATGGCCCTCGATTGGATATTGCCGATCACAGAAGGACCTCCATGACCTTCCTCATCTTCAAGGCTCTTGTCTCTTTTTCAAAATTTGGGCACCAGAGTTGAGCATATTAGCAATTTTAGCACTTGTCTGTCCAACCAATGTTGAGGTTCATATTCATTGATGGTCCCCTGGCTAAATACTCTGAATTGCTTTTTTCCATTTCCTCAAATAAACCTGAATAAACTGTGAAGAATTCAGGTTTTAAAATGATATATTCTTTGAACATATTTGAATAATAGTTTATTCAGAAAAAAGCATCAAAGTTTAAAATAACAAAAAATCTAATTATTTTTGCACCAACCTGATAGTTACATGTTTTGTCCAAGTTGTCTTTCTGCTAAACTGTCACTACATATTTCAATAACTTTAAATGCTTACCTGTTAGTTCTGTTGTGACCTGATCGATGCCAATGTGAAGCCATACCCGATGGAGTTTTACCTCATAAGGTGAAGCTTGGGAGTCCTCCTGTGATCTCAAGACCAATGCTCTTGGGTCCTTGTGACTATTGTTGCAAGAACTGAAGAGAAATTTCTGGGTTGTTCCCGAAGAAAAGAATCAAAGAGGAAGAAAAAAAAAAAATGTTTCATTATTACAGAAGCTTAAAGAAGCTGTTGTGTTTTTCCTAATTAGACCCAAGTGATATAAATCAAAGATGCGAAAACAACAAATTGAAAAGTGTCTGTGCAGGGCGAAAAATCCAAAAGAGAGGCGGGAAGATGAGAGGCAGAGATAGTGAATACCTGTGGTCTGTGCTGCATAACTTCTCTGCAAGTGCTGTTCTTCGTGTTGTTGAAATTAGATGCTTGCTTGCACATGCAGTCGTGAATGAATTGCAATTGAGTTGGCATGTTATGAACAAAGGATAGCTTTATCTTTCCTAAGCTCACGAATGAATCCTGGGTATTTTTCTCAGACTTATGCAGTTGATGCATAAGAAATACTGTCTTTGACCTGAAATGAGATAAGACAATCTGGCCATCCCCGAGAAAAGGTGAATAGTAAGAGGTCATCTCCCTACTTGACCTTCTCTCCCCAGGAGGCCCACTTGAGAAATGCTATCTCTCCAACAATCCAACCAACATGTTTCTGCTAAAGGCATGAAAATTTTTTGTGTGAAAATTTCAACACACACACAAACTCTTAGTGTTACATAAATACATTTGTTTTAACTCACATGTACACACAAACATATACATACATACAGATACACACACACACACCGCAATGTGCAGCATGCAATGCTACAAAAAAATTGGAACTGAAGGAAAAGATAAAGATTATATTTGCAAAAACATTGTGTTAAAAACAACAGTGATGAAGATAATAGTATAAGTAATACATTGAATGATGGAAATAACTTTCATCTGAACATTGAAGGAATAGTCCTGGATAACATTTGCTGAAAAAGTTTTGACTTTATTTGATTTCATAGACTCGAGTCTATGGATATTACACCAGATGAAGGCTGTAGGATAAATTGGCTGAAACGTTGTGTTGCCAAGAAGGGATTGGATTGTCTGGAAAGAAGTTAGAATCAGTTTATTTGGTTTATCTAAAAATTCTCAAGTATTATATCATTCATAGATATAACAGTAATATAAATTTTGATATTTATACTGCTCTCAGATTGACTGTATAATTTTTTCATTTCTACATTAAGCAGGATAGCAGTGGTTACCTATATTTTTCGATTTTACAATATGACAAGAAACTATTTTCATCTGATAGTCATGGGAAAAAAGCATCCTGTGGATGGCTAGCTGATTTCATGTCTTTTATTTTTCAAAGTGCCCCCTGTATTCAGCATCTCCTGACTGAGCACCATTCCATGTTTATGGCGTGTCAAGCAGCCTGTCATTATAGTCATGTAAAACAATTTTTTGTCTGCTTAATGAAACTATGGCTTTGAAGTATTTTGATTACTAGTCTTTAGTGCTTCCAATTTTGATATTCTAGATCTAAACTTAGGTCTATGATTTTAATCAAAAGATCTATAATCTGTAATTTTTTTATTCAATTTTAGTTGATTTGATAAGAATTGCAGATGAAAAAACTTGACGCTGCAATGCCTTGTATGCCGACTAATATATCTTGCGGATATCAATTTCATACAATGGCCACTTGTTGAGATATTGCAGTGCATACACACTCACACACAGGCGTCTTCAATTGTTGCTAGATGTGCAATATGGCAGGAAACTATTTATCATTTGACAGTCATGAAAGAAAAAGAACATCTTGTGGCTGGTTAGTTGTTTTTTATGCCTTTTGTTAAAAGGTGCTTCAAAAGTGTCAAATATACTTGTTGCCTACTGACTAAAGATATTGGAAACCAGCAAGTTGATCGATCTCATGCAACCATGATTATTAAAGCTTCTTTCTCTTCATACCTAAATTAAAGCCTACGGCGATCTATTCAAAACATCAACAGACCCGTCTTTTCAGTAAATAACTAATTCCTCAAAAATGCTCTACATGTCAGTATAGAAGATGGACATTTAATTGAAAAAAAAAAAAAAATGTTTGTCTAGTGACTCAATAAAACCACCGTATGATCAATTTCTCTTGGCAACGAGGTGTTGGGGTTGATCAATGAATAAAGATACCTCTCTCGCCTTCTGTTGGATCCCTGAAAAGTTTGAATTTTCAATAAACCAGCGGGCACTAACTAGAAACCAATTTTGGCAAAAACTTATGTAGCAATGTGACCCTCCCCCTAACTAAAAACCCATTTTAGGATAATTTTGAAAAAAAAAACAAACTGTCCTTTCCAGACTTGATAAGGAGTAAGTGTTTGAATTTTCAGCCTTCTAGCTTCATTAGTGTGGCCTATATATGGGTCACATACATACATATATATATAGCCTGCCAGACCAGCTTAAAAACTGAACAAACCTATTTTGCTAGTTTTGGCTGATGGAGTCTAATATTACACCCTGGCCAATATGCTGGTATTATGACTAGGGGGCTGTCTACCAAAGATCGATATGGACTGTTATGGGACTTGGTGTGTTATAGTGAGTGGCAGTCCTCTAAACACCCCCGAAGACCGTTTGTTTTATAGTCTGGCATGTACAATGAGATTCATTTTCTTCTTTTTTCCAACCATTTTTCATTTACGACTTATTGATTGTGTACTCATCGAGTTTTCACACGAAAAGTAATTATTGGCTATCATTGGAGATCAAGTGACAGTAAGTCTCCTCAGTGTTCTAGTCGTTTTCAGATCTTCAATCATTATCATTATTAGCTGAAATATCGTAACACGTTGTTTTCATTGAGTTTTAACTAGTTTTTACCATCATCTTAATTTCAGTTGTTTTTATACTATTTTCTACTCAGTCCATTGTTTCTATGGCAATGAATAACCGTGCATTTGGAAGTAAAGAGTGAGCCTTCAGTGAGAATCAAACCCACACCTTCATTGCCTGTCTATTTTATGCCGGGGTGCTTTTACCGATTGGCCACACAGTCTTTCATGGATTAACTGAAACTGATTCATACTTTTTAAACTTTCTCTATACAACCGAATATTGGCACCCTTTTTTTTGTTGTTTACATATAAAAGAACTTGTAGTCATAATAAACCAGTCTTTATTGTTATTGGATGAAGTATTGTAACACATTATTTTTATTGAATTTTGACTAGTTTTTATTTGTTGCCATAGAGACAATGGCCAAGTTGAATGAGAAACAACTGGAATTGAAATTCAGTAATGTTGTCGCATGGATTGTTTTGTTTGTTTTCTCAGATTTCCACTTCTTCCAAACTTTATGCTAAGCTCTTTGGGACTGTTCCAAGTACTCCAACAAAGATGGTTAGAGTTATAACTTTCATTTCTCACAATTTTTTTCTCATTTCTCTTGTGAGGTTTAGATAATTGTCCAGTTTTTTTTAACTTTCTTTCAATTTTACTCTGCGTTCTGATGGAACGAGGGCTGTCAGAAAGTTGGAGACTTTTCTGGCCAAAAAACATGCATAAACAATGACCAAATGCTAAAATCTTTTTATGAAATACTGCAATATTGCTGTACAAATACAAAAAATAAGAGTTTATTTGAACAACTGCTGCAATAAAGTCAGTAGTAAATAGAGCACTGCATGACCTTTGAAAATTAATTTTTTTTTTCTTAAACTGACAAATTTCCTGTGGAAACAAAGGTCTTATAAAAAAGAAGTCTATGGCCAAATCCTTTTTGAAAAGGCCAAATGGCGACTCTGCCTTGAACAGCGATATCCTCTATTTGACAATTAAATCTGGCGTTCTGGCCTGGAATGGATTATGTTTGAATCCGAAAATCCCAGAGAATGTTATGTTTGTTCTTCTCCAAGAGTAGAATAGAAAAGAAAACAGAATTGATTAGCAGAGTTCGAATTTTGGGTAAGGTTGATTGCGTTCATTTTTCATTAATGCTCTTCGGAAAGGCATGAGTCCACTTTACTAATGCATTGATGTGCTATCATCAGAGTCCATAGCAAAGGTCATTTCCACTGGCCTATCACAATGTTTGGTAAAGAGTATTTGTTGGGTGGCACTTGTGCGAACCCTAACTACCTTACCTGTCCTGGAAGTTGCAGCAAAAAGCTGTTACTCACCTTGTCAACCTTGACAGAGCTGAGTGACTAGTTACATAATTGCTATCATGATATTTTTACAGTACACTGTCAGACACTTTGTTTAATGTAATATTAGAAACTGCCTACCAAAACTGTCAATGTAGGTTTCTTTGGCTTTTAAGGTGGTCTGACTGACTGGCTATATATCATGAATACAGGCCATAGCAATGTGGCTAGAGGACTGAAAATTTGAGCGTTTACTCCTTATGTCTACAAATTTTTTTTGTTTTTTAAAAATTTTTCAGAGGGGGAGGTTCAGTTGAGAAAACTCAAATGGCAATGGGCCGGCCACATAGCAAGAATAGCAGACAATCGATGGACATCATGACTCACAACATGGATCCCCAGAGATCACATGCAAAACTGAGGCTGATGGAATATCAGATGGAGAGATGAACTTGACAAATTTAGAAAATACTGGCTCCACAATGCTCATGATAGAGAAGTGTGGCGGATCCTTGGGAAGGTCTATGTCAAACGATGGACGTTAAAAGACTGATGATGGTGATCACTTAGTTTATGTCCAGCAACATTCACGCTTGTTTTTTGAAAATTTTGTCTTTTTCTATGATCACTGCTCCTCAAAAAGTGAGAGAAGAAACCTTATTTAAAAAAAAAAATGTTTTGAAAATTGATCACCCCAAACAAGGCATACTGTTGTAGACATCGCAGTTTCTATTGAGTAACTAACCAGACCTATTTTTCAGTCGTTAGGCAGGATTAGTCTTTTCACTTAAAGGTTGTTTATGAATGAGGATGCGTGGCTTCAGATCAATCCTAGCTGTTTGTGAGGGTGCCATACTCAGAACTTCAGGGTGTTTTTCAGTGCAGTTAGAATTACCTGGCATTGCTCATCTTCTCTTCAAGTAAAATGCAACAGGTTGTTCTAGCTTGTATGATACCTGCAGCAAGGAGTGATCCTGATCAGACTTATTTGATGACATGGAACCA
>OY735226.1:42218993-42383993 GCA_963457665.1 Thysanoteuthis rhombus | reverse complement strand
TTATAAATTTAAGATATATATTCTCCACCATTCTGTTAGAAAATGGCTGAAGATAAGAGAAGCCTTTTCTGAACTTTTCCTATCTGTATGTCATCTTCTGTTGTCTTCTCTTCAACTCTTCCTGGCAGCTTTCTCGATTGGAGTAATACCATCGAATTGTATCTTTATAGATTCTGTTTATCGCAAGAGAGACACCTGAAGGTCTTCGGGAGTCGACTGCTTCCTACTTGACAGTAAGAAACAGACTCTCAGCTCAGCCTGATTCTTATTTACTATTCAGATTGTCATCTGAGGGGTATAGATGAAGATTTGTGGGGCCCATAGGTGGGGGGAAGGCGGCATGGCTCCTTGAAAGGCCCCCTTCCAACATTTACTGAGATTTGTTATTGTTTAATGGTCGTAGAAATGCAGTTAGTTGATTATTGTACAAAAAAGCTTTTGACCCCTCCCTCCCCTGGTCATAATCCATTGGGAGGGGGTCGATTTTAATCTCTTCCTCTTCACTCAGACATGCCCCTGGTTGCCATTTGAGGATTATACATTTTTCTTTGCACAGGGGTGACCCCTTGCCCCTCACCTGAAGAAATAGGGAAAAAAATACGGCCAATGTTGTGGAAATAGTATTGCTTGGTAATTGGAGGTAGGCATTGTGATAGGAACGAAATGATTTACTTTTGGAGTATATCCAGGAATTTTCTAAAGTTATATATGAACAGATTTTCATCCAGTTTTTGAAGACCGTGGTATTGGCAGTGGTATGTGCCCTCTGCTTTTGAGTTTTGATATTGGTTTCAATGTTGAAAGCAGTTGCTCTATTTCACGAATTATTTAAGAAAGTGGATGTTATATTGAAAGTCAACATACTAATAAGTAAATTTATTATCATGAATAAATTTCGTTTCATTTGCATTCTGTATGTATTTCCTTTAATGAAAGAGTAGTTATTTCTATTATTATTCGGACTATCCTCATCTTGGTTGTTTTTCATACAACGTTTCGGCTGTTGCACTCTATGGCCTTTGTCAGGTACGAAAAACAACCAAGATGAGGATGGTCCGAATATCAATAGAAATAATAATAATACCTCATCTCAAAAATTCTGAGATATACTAACAAAAGAGTAGTTGTTAAAAATCTAAATTGCATAAAGACTGTATGTATGTATGTATGTATGTGTATGGACGGGAGGGTCATGAAGATTGTGTGTATGTGTATACATACAGATAGTCTATCAAAAATGTATCCTTACTTTATCAACAGGAGTTATGGTTTTTAGCCTAAGAATAAATATTCTGATAAAACATAGAAAATCATTTTATGTTTTGTTTATCTTTAAATTAGCACATAACTGTAAAAAATCACCAGGTTATTTATGTATTGATTGACACTAAGGAGCCTGAAGCTGTTTTATTGGATAAATCATTTTTGATAATTCAGTTATTTTCAGCTTTTTTGAAGTCTCAACTCAACTCAAGCTGTCTTGAAGGGTTTTCATCATCATCTGTCTTTTAACATTCATCATTGGACGTTGATCTTCCCTAGGATTAGCAAAAACCTCTCTATTGTAGACTTGAAGCCAATACTTTCCAAATTTGTCTAGTTTGTCTCTCCATCTTGTATTCTGCCGGCTTCAGTTGTGCATGATCTCTTGGGATCCATTTTTTGAGTCGTGATGTCCATCGATTGTCTGCCATCCTTGCAACATGACCAGCCCATTGCCATTTGAGTTTTCTAATGGATTCTATGGTGTCTCAGACATCTGTTTTCTCCCTGATAATGTTGTGATTTCTCCATTTGTGGTTGAGTATGATTCTTTCATGTGCATGTTGCATGCTTCTCAGTTTACGGGTTAGTCTCTTGGTTACGTTCCATGTTTCAGCTTCGTAGCTGACTCGGGAGATTGAATTGGTTGTATACTCTTCTGTTTGGGGATCAAACTTGAAGTCTTGAAACATTGTTATGCAAGAAAAATCACTGATATTGTGTAGTATGAAAAATGTTATAAGGGGAAACTCACTTTATTAAAAACATAACTCATACAAAAGAAAGCTGAATATCATTTTATTGAAAAAATTAGGGAAAAAGTATGGCCTGATTTGACAAATCTCATGTTTTTGAGAAGCATTTGGCCGTATAATTTTCGATTTGATCATATTTAAACTTTGAGCTATTTTGACTCTGTTGCAGTAGTATTTTTGATAAATTTGTCTTTTGTATAAAAAGCTGATAGTCTATCTGTGCCAACAAAGACATTAAGTCTCGAGTTTCTGTGACGTAATCTATGGTGTATTTGTTTTGTTATAGTAGGAAGGTGAATCAACTAAAGAGATGTGTGTGTGACAAACAGGTTTGAAATTTGCATATATACTCTATATATGGTTAGATTATGATGTCATTACTGTGTTATCACATTAAAAAAGCTGAAAAATGTTGACAAAATCACCAGTAAAATTCCTGGGTTTGGGCCAAAGTTTGCCCCCAAATTTAATCGATTGTTCTTTATGCATTATAGTTGTTTTTCAAGCTATTAATGATCTTTGTAATGAATAATTATTACACGCTTTTTTTAGTCTTGAGTCTCTAACCTGCAGTTCTAAGTGGCAGTGGATTTGGTGAAGATGTGCACTCTCCGGATGCTTTCCAGTTATTTGAAAGGAATGAAATAAAAGAAAGAAAACAGATTTTGGCTTTTTCCCTTTTTTTCCTATCATCCCGTTGTACCTTTTCTTCTGTCATATTATTGTTATCTCTGAATGGAACCTCCATTGCCTTCTTCCTGATACGCAAGTTCTGGATGTTTTGAAAGGATTTTATACAAGACACTCTTTTCTGTTCTTTGCTGGTATCAGGGGATTTAGTCTTTTTTACTTATATATATATATATATATATATATATATATATATATATATATGAGGATGAGTGCCTACTTCTTCAGTGGCTACGAAAAAGTCTCAAGAAAAAAAAAAATTTCTTCTTGGAAAAAAAAGGATAAGGTCCATGCAGATTGAATTATATACCAAGTTTGGAACTTTAGGTGTTCCAAGTGTTTTTCTTCATTTTCGTTCATTCTTCAAGGGAAAGGGATTTTGTAGGCTTAAGCTTATCTTCTCTAGATTTTGGATTCTTTTTATTCCATCCACCTTAATGGATACCTTCCTTATTTGGATTTTTAATATACGTGCATTCATGTATGTATATATACACGTATATATGTATGCTTATGTATATATGTGTGTGTGTGTATACATGCGTGCATGTGTGTCTATATATATATATATATATATATATATATATATGTGTGCATGTGTGTGTATATTTACATATATGTATATATATATATGTGTGCATGTGTGTGTATATTTACATATATGTATATATATATATGTGTGCATGTGTGTGTATATTTACATATATGTATATATATATATGTGTGCGTGTGTGTGCATATTTATATATATATATGTGTATATATATGTTTGTGTGAGTGTGTGTATATATATATATATATATATATTTATATGTATGTGTGTACAAAGCTTCACGTCTTTAAACATGAAATATATACTAAAAATTTCTGTCATTTCAGTCCCTTATTTTCCAATTCTCTTCATGAAATTTTCTTCAGTGTATTTTATGTTATACACAGAATTCGATATTATGGTACTGTTTGTGAATTTTTCTTGTTGGGATCATCAGCTTACTATGTTATTATTTGAGGGATTTAAAAACTAAACAGTTTAACATATTAACATCATTTCTCAACAGTGTTGAAATATTTTGAAAGGGTTTTATTTACAATGTAAGTATAATGCTAAAGTAGAACCTACCTTCTACCCACTTTTTATATCTTATGTTATGTGTAAAGTGGAGGGGAAACTCACCCTTTAAGGGTCAAAAGTGCGGGAAACTTTTTTCTTAAATTAAAATTAAATTGAAAAATTTTGAGGACAAAATTCTTTAACTGTTATAGAGGGGGCTATATTTATGATGTAAGTATAATGCAAAACTGGAGCCTCACTTTTTATACGTATATAAAAGAAAATATGAGGAAAAAAAATTAGAATTTATCTTTTCATTTCTTATTACATTTCCATTCAAAAACATAGATTCTGGCTTCTGAAAGGGACTAATGGAAAAAAACACTTTTCACTGATATTAAATACAGTCAACCTAAACTGTTTTTAAGTTGGTCTAGCTGGCTATAGAGCTACAGGGCTGAAAATCCAACCATTTATTCCTCATTATGTTTTTTTGAAACTTCTACCCCCAAAAGTTTTTGGAGGGGCGTTCAGTTTGCAATTTGTCAATGTTAAATTGGTCTTATACTTTGTACCAGAGAGCATCCTCACTTATTTTTTGAAAATTCAGACTTTCTTTGTTATTTCTACCCAACAAAAGGCAAGTGGATTGACTCATTCGTTGATCTTTTTTTTTCCAATTTGTTTTATTGACCGCCCCCAACATGGCGTACTGTCAAAAGACATTGGTCCTGCTGTGACGGTTTCTATTGAGTGACTAACCAGACCCACTGTTTCTAAGTTCTGATACTTTCTGCTTGCGTGGTTGTATTTGTGTACAAAAACAGGGTTTTGATTTTGAACTTTTTCGTCCATAATTGCTCTCCTTTTTGTCTGTGTTTAATAGATTATCAGCTCCGTTGCTAGACTAATCTCGTTTCGTGGTCGCATGAGTTGATGAAGCAGTGGACTGGAAGCTGTAACATCCGAAAGTTTGTCTGTGACACAAGGTTGATAGGTTATTAGGTGCACAAGTCAGGCTAGTATAGAATTCAACCTTGTATGGTTTTCTTTGCTTCGTATAGAAAAAGTTTCGAAACTCTCCTGTGGATAGACTGGTTTTGTCTGCGTACTTGAGACGAGGCGAAATGGTTTTGTCTATGTATCTAGAGCTGCGGAATTGAACCGATCTGTTGCTATATCTGCAGCTTGAACGGACCAATAGCAAGGAAAAAAAAAAAAAAAGAAACCATCGAGTCTTACCTAGGCCCTCATCCTTTCCCCAGGTATTCCAAAAGGGCGTGCTATGAAAGAGAAAAAAATCTGCTAACTGAACTTAATCTTTCCAATGCTCGAGTCATTACGCAAAGGCAAAAAGAAGCTGGTAATCTACACGAGAATTACGGTAAAAAAAATTACCAAGTATTTTGTGACCTCAAACTAGGCTCCAAGTTTCTCATAAACACAGCAACTCAATCCTCTCATCTGAACTCACGAACCAAGCCTCACCAAGTGAGAAAAAAAGAGAGCTGATAGCTTCCCTTCAAAAGTAGTTACCTTTTAACCTTAAGAGAAGTAGCATCCTCTATTCAAATGCAAATTTCCCATAGCTATAGAATGCGTTTATGTGGGATGGCACATGGCTACTGACCTTAGGGAGGAGAACTCAAACCGTGATAAGAGTGACCATTTTCTGAAGAAGTAGGGTTCATTCCCCTCCCTGCTCTTTTCTCACAGATTACACTCACGATGAAGGCTGAAAAATTGATCGCGCAAGATGTTCTAATAGCAATATCAAGTAAAGGAAGGAGAAAGTTCAATTGTTTGAACAGAATTTAGGATGAAAGTGGTAATGTCTGAGAGTTTGTCTTTGACCTCTGTGGTAGGTCTTGCATATCTTTAGGATCAGCATTTGAAATCCTTGCTTTTGCCTGGGTTTGAACACTGACCTCTCTCACTGGAGGGAAATATACAACTATCTGACCCACTGATCAGGCTTCATGTGTGCATATAATTGTGCATGTCGATCTTAATGTATGTATGTATGTCAAAAGAATAATAAGAAGGAAAATGAATGAAATATCTAAAGAGAGGGAAGAATGGAAATAAGAAAAGAAGCGTGAGTATATTTTGTGAATGAATGAAATATACAGCATGCCCCCCCACAATATAAACACAATTTGTTAATAGAAGCTATATCTATTTCTAGAAAGTTAATCAACCATTTTGAGAATTAAGACTAATTGTAAAGAATGAAGTCCCAAGAGAAAAGAATTGTCTTCATGTTTGAAAGATGCTTCATTCAAAGACTTCAAAAATGTCCCCTTTCCTCACCAAGGCATAGCTCACGTTACAGAGAGCCCAAAGGCGGGAAATGCATTGCCACACATTCACGCAGGCATTAGTAGGTGTGTAAAGTCAGTTTAACGCTTATTTATCAAGTGGAAAAATTTGAGAATGAAGTGTTACATCTCTAGAAAATTAAAGACAAGACTTATATAATGATAAAAAGTTTTTGAGATGTAGCACACCTCAAATTTTCCTAGAAAATATTCATTAACATATAGATAAGGCTTATATGATGATAGCATTTTTTCTTCTCAAATCTATCTCTTCCGCATTGTCATATCACTACCACTATTCTGTCAGTTACCTTACATTCACACAACAAACACACATATTATTTCTAAATTGCATTCACACTTTGAAAAAACAGAAGATTGGATTCTTAAAGAAAAATATCCATGGTGGATTTGATAATTTTCTACTATCTTTCTTCTTATTAATTACACAAAGCTTATTATGATAAAATAAATAGATTGCAAGTTCCTGGCATTTCTTTTCTTTTTAGACTCCTGTTGGTTGTTATCAAAAGTTTGTGGTAGTTGATATATCATAAGTATAAATGCATGTATGATTTCCCTGACTTTTTTATGTTTTATTTATACTTTACTGCGTATTTTCTATGATGTCGTTTTTTGCAGCTTGCCACAAAAATCTCCCCCAAATATTCCAATTAAATTATTCATGACTCAACCGTGATTGGAAATGGATAACTGATTATGTATTACAGGTATACCTTGATTAGTACGGTTAATTTCCTCCCAAAGTTCTCGTACTCTTCAAAAACTATTTATAATTAAAGTGTTCATTTTTTCAACTTATATTTAGTTATATTAATTTGTACAGCAATGCCTCAACTTTACTACATCAAAACTGTACTATTCAAGATACTGCTATGTGTGTATGTGTGTATATATATATATTTGTACAATTATAAATGCATTATGTTACTTTGAAACTCTATTTGAAATGATCTCCATTAATTACACGGTGAATGTGTCCTTTGGCTTGGAATTGTTTATTCTATTTACGCTGTTTCAGAGTGATGTAATGCATTTATAATTATTTCAATTGGATTATGTATCCATTTCTCTCTCTATATCTATCTATCTATCTATCCATCTATCTATCTATCTATATATATATATATATATATATATATATATATATATACATACATGTATATATATATATATACATACATACATATATATATACATACATACATATATATATATACATACATATATATATACATACATATATATATATACATACATATATATATATATATATACATATATATATATATATATATATACATATATATACATACATATATATATATACATATATACATATATATATATATACATACATATATATATATATATATGTATACATACATATATATATGTATACATACATATATATATATATATATATATATATATATATATATATATATAATTGGATCTATTCATTACTATAATCAAAGTAAAGTAGGCTTTTGTTTTTAGCTATTATAAATAGACACTGATTTTACTTTCCAAATAAACCAGGATCTGATGGTGAGGGCCGTTGTTGACACAGGGTTTATCAGTCAGTTTTTTTCAAAAACTTGATTTTACTGAACAATAGGAACATTCATCAAATTCAGGTGGGAAGGTTTTTTCACTCCTGTCTTGCTTGGACTTGTCAGTTGCTTGATTTCTTATTCTAAAACCTGCAATAAGTTTCGTCTAGACTTGTTTCTCAGACTTTTGTTATCTTTACTTATTATTGTGTAAAGTCTTAGACAATGTTTCCTCCGAATTTTCAGTAGTCAGCATGCACAAAAATCTCATGTTATGAAATTTTTCTTCTTTTGATAAAATTATTTGCGCAGTAGACTCGACGATCAAAATCGAAAACACAGAGCTGAAGAAAGTAGACCGCTAAATCTACCTAGGACAACAAATCTCGATGAGACCATCAAAGGAAGAAGAAAGCAAGTGAAGAATCACACTAGCTTGGCAAGTAGCAAGCGGTAGAGCAAGCCAACTTTAAAGAGCACAAGAATCCCACTCGTCTTAAAAAGAAGGGTATACTATCAAAGCATACTCCCGATAGTCACCTATGGAGCTTAAACATGGAATTTTTGAAACTGTGAACCATGCAATGTGCACATGAAAGAATCATGCTCAGCCCCACATGGAGAGATCATAAGACAGTACAGTATATCAGAAAAAAAAGACAAGAGGCCAAGATATAGAAACCATTAGAAAACTCAAATGGCAATGGGCTGGACAAGTTGCAAGAATAGCAGACAAACGCGAGACATCATGACTCAAAATGTGGATCCCCAGAGATCATATGTGAAATTGCGGCTGACAGAAAGTTAGATGAAATGACAAGGTAGATAAATTCAGAAAATACCAGCTCCACGATACCCATGACAGAAAGGTCTGGTGAATCTTGTGGAAGGTCCATATCTGACAGATGCTAAAAGGCTGATAATGAATGACTGTGCATATGTGAAGTTAAAGTAATTTTTGTACAGCCTGTCTTTCATGGGTAATTAAACTGTCGTGGCATAATTTTAATATAATACAAGAATATACCCATAAAAAAATGATAGGTGTATTTATAAATGAATTGGCACTAATGAGTCTAGAGCTATTTTATTATTTGATAATTCAAGTATCCGAATTTTAACTTTTTAGTTCCAAGTCTCAACTTTACTCCAGCTGTTTTAATGTATGATCAGACATAAAGTCTTAAGAGTTCCTATGATGTTAGATCACAACGCAGTCTCAAATTTTATAACCTTTCAATTGTTCTACTAGCTTTGTAATTCTATTTCATGTGGACCAATCCATTATAGCTATGAAGTTATGACAGGAATTGGACTGGACAACCGTGCAACCAATGATATAATTAAATGTACTAATTTGCATGTATGATAATAACCCTATGTCATGAAAAAAAAAATTTTTTTTCTCGTTTTTTTTTTTCCCAATTCTGCCCCATAATAGGTTTTTAGCTTCTATTTGTTATGTAAGCTTATGCTAAATTTGTTCTTTAGTATGTTTAGGGCAGCAAATATGGTTGACTTTAAAAATTCAAAATCTTCGAGTGATCACTGCTCAACAAAAAGCAAGAGAAATAACTTGTTCATTGATCTTCCAACTTTTCAATTAATCACCCCGACACGAATGCTCTGAGAAGAGAGTGGGCTTCTGATGGTTTCTATTGAGTGACAAATCAGACCTGTCTTTTGAAAAGACCACACAGTCTTTGAAGTATCATGGCAAATCTTAACTTGACATGCCTCACACCTGTGCTTTTCTTCCAAGATTCTATCCAATAATGGATTTTTTCTTTTCCCATGTTTTCTATTCATCTTTGTTCTGTCTTATTTTCTCAAAATTAAATCCTAATTCATTATTATTTCTAAATATTTACGTCTACTTTTTACCTTCATCTTAATTTCATTAGTCGATTTATTAGTTGATTTTTATTGCAACTTTTTGCTCAGGCCGATTACCCTTTGATAGAGAGCACATAGCCCTAACCAGAAAATAAAGAAAGCTTTAGGTAGAATTTGAACCTACATCCCTGTAACTAGAGGAAGTACCATTTAGCCCAATCTTTATTACCAATCAAACCTCCTAGACTGTAACCAGACTCAGAAATTCAAATGATAACCTTAAACCTTATACATTCTGATAGTTACAGTATTTACTACATTTTCAATTTTTTTTTCTTTTATCTTTCTTAGATGAGGTATTGAATTTGTTTGGAAAATTTTGTCATTGTCATTATTCCAGTAGTTATTTGGACTAGTAATCTCATCTTTGCCGTTCTACGTAAGAAAGATGCAAACATTTGCAAAATCAATTGCCCTTATTGCTTAATTGAAAGTTTTTTCTCTTGGTTTTATATTTTGACTGTGACCATAGGACTTCATGCAAGTCTGTAATTCCTTCTAATTATAATTTGTAAATTTCTCTAAATAGGATTTGTTGTCTGTAAATTGCTAATAATGAACTGTAATGACCTTTTGTTTTTGTTTTTTTGCCTAATATTGATCTCACAAACCATTGACTGCTACCATTAAAGCTTTCTGATATGGGGTTGTTTTGTTTGCAAAAGTGAAGCTCAGTTGGTTGAGAAATTAATCTTTCTAACGAAACTACGTTTTTATAAATTCTGTTGAGGCAGACGAGCAGCATTGTCTAGTGTTATTTGAATTAAGTTTTGTTGGCATGTCTGCTTGTATAATTGTTCCAAGTGTCGTTGAGTCGATAGTTATTGCAATAATGTCATTCACCAATGTCTTAAAATGGCTTGTTTTATGATTATTTGCTCCAAGGATGGTTTCAAGGGTATAAAATAAAAAAGAAGAGAAATAGTTCTGGTAAGTCACTGTCACATGACCAAAGTCTAGGCAGAATGCTGCATTGGGAGTGAGCAACTAAAAACAATGGAATAAGGGGTGATCAAGGAATAACTTACTTCTCTTGCCTCTTGTTGGATCACTAAAAAGTTTGAAAAAAGTTTGAATAGAAAATAAACCTAAATTAAACTCGTGATCAATCTAGCATAAACTTACACCGTAGATCGAAACCCTTCTAAAATCCTTAGGGAAATTTTCAAAAAATGAAAAAGTTTTTTTCTAGACATATTAAGTTGTGATTGTTGGAAATTTCAGCCCTTTAGCTCCATCATGCAACCTGTAAAGATGATGCATACATGCAAACCACCAGCTGCACGAACTTGAAAACTGAAGAAACTCATATTGTCAGTTTCTAAAACTTTTCATTTTGAACATTTTCATTGAATGAGCTTGTATACTGTGCGACTAAGGATTTCACAGTGAGCACGCCTGCCAATTTGTCATGCTCTGTGCTTTTTTTTTCTTTGGCAAAATATCACATTTCCCAGGTCTGTCAGCCACCCTTACAGTCCAGATTTGTTTGCCTGTTACTTCTGAATTTTCTCAAGTCTAAAATCCTTGTTGAGATGGAGGAGATTGCAGACTGCAGATGAGATTATAGAGAATGTGATGAAGCAGCTTATTGTGATCTCGAGAGAGAACTTTGCAGACTATTCTGAAAAGTGGAAGAGACTAGAATGAATGTGAGATTCCTATGGGAGGACTTTGAAAGGGACTAAACCACCATTGCCCTGGGTTGCTTTTCTCTCTCTCTTGTCCATATGAGCTTCTCTCTCTCTCTAGTCCGTATGAGCTTCTCCCTCTCTCTAGTCCGTATGAGCTTCTCCCTCTCTCTAGTCCGTATGAGCTTCTCCCTCTCTCTAGTCCGTATGAGCTTCTCCCTCTCTCTAGTCCGTATGAGCTTCTCCCTCTCTCTAGTCCGTATGAGCTTCTCCCTCTCTCTAGTCCGTATGAGCTTCTCCCTCTCTCTTGTCCGTATGATCTTCTCTCTCTTGTCCGTATGAGCTTCTCTCTCTCTCTTGTCCGTGTGAGCCTTTCTCTCTCTCCTGTCCATCTGAGCCTTTCTCTCTCTCCTGTCCATCTGAGCCACTCTCTTTCTTACATGGACGGGAGAGAGAGAGAGGCTCACATGGACAGGAGAGAGAGAGGCTCACATGGACAGAGGTGAGAGAGAGAGGGGCTCACTTGGATGGGAAAGAGAGAGAGGGGCTCACACACACATATATATATATATATATATATATATATATATATACATGTGTGTGTGTGTGTATAACCTTTACAGATATTTTCCATTTCTTAAATTGGTTAAGATGCCAGGAATACTGCACTTGGACATCTACATCTAAATTAAGTGGACATCAGCAGACTGACCGCTCTTCTTCTTCGCTGGACATTATTTACAAATCTTTCATGTTGATGTCCTCAATAAACGAAGCCATTGCAATTACCATCACTAATTGGATTTCCTTTGGCAAATCAATTTCATCGACACGGAATTAAAGTTCTTATGCCAATAGGTTGTGTTTATATACAAGATATTGTAGCCACCATTGACACGTCTTCCTTCTTCTTGTCATCTTTTTACTACTTTAATCGAGCTAACTGTCATGACATGTTTCTCAAATAAACTACCTGTTAAAGCAGAGAACAGGTCTGGTTAATAGAAACTTATTTTGGCAGTATACTATTTGGGAGTGATCAATCAAAATATTAGAGGAACGGGTGATCAATGAATAAGTTACTTCTCTTGCTTTTTGTTGGATCACTAAAAATCTGAATTTTCAAAAAAAAACAAACAAGCATGACTGCAGGGACCAGTTTAGCACAAACTTACTTTGTAAACCGATTCCTCCCCACTTGAAAGAACACATTTTAAAAACCAACAAAAATATTTCCTAAAAATAATGAGAGAATATTTAAATTTTCAGCCCTTTAATACCATTAGTACGGCAAGATATATACAAACGTCCCTAGCTAGCTAGCCAGCCAGCCAGCCAGCCAGCCAGCCAAATTAAAAAACTAGAGAAATTTATGTTGACAGTTTTAGTTGATAGTTTAAGCACTCCTCCAATCTTGAGTTTGTTCTGTCAATATTTTGGTTCCTCGACTTCTCAGCTTGAATCTTCTCAGCGTCGACAACTTAATTCTGACATCTCGGCGCAGCATATCTCCATGCATGGTAACTCAGCACATCTCAGTGCGAGGACCTACAAAAACAAACTATTGAATTGAAAAATTCATTGAGATACAAAAATCAAAATTATTTTTTGAGTTGATTTATTTCAGTAGTTCAATTTGATGATTTATAGTTCACAGAAACAAACTATGAAGTTGAAATGATTTATTATAAAAAGGAAATTATTTCAAGTCTGCAGTGAATGGATTTGTTAACAAAATTTAAAACTATTTATTAAAACATTAAAATTATCTTTTACTTTTACGGTGGAGTCACATTGACTTGAACCTAACACTTGTCTGATTTGTACACTCAGCCGACATGTTGATGTGTGCTGCCTCTTTGATTTTTCTCAGTTTCCAACAGTGTAACCTGTCTATCATACTGACTTCTTCTCAGAGAGGATAATATTCACCTTTCTCTCCCGAGATATGGTCAGCCATCTAATATCTTTCTATTTCACCTTTGATTATAGCTTTTTTATGCTCCTTGAGTTGGACCTTTGTAAGACTTGCAGATAAAACAAACGGCATTGATTGATAGTCATTTTTAAGCTGTTTATTTTGGGTAGCATTATACATTGCAGAGAGAAAGGTCGAGAAAAACATGACTGCAATGGAACAAGCAAGAACAGAAAAGAGAGAAAGAGTCATAGTACATATTTGTTGGTCATTGCCACTTGACTTTATGGACAATAAGGGAAAAGAGAGGTAGATATCTCAATCTTTGTCATCTTGCCTTCCTCACCCTTAGGGTTTAGGGAGGTTGAGAGCCAATGTTTATTGGCTATTGAGTCAAAAACACATATATAGGGTCTATACCTTGTAGAGTGATGGCCTTCATGACCATGGGAATTTCTACAGTGTCAAATGCCTTCTTGAAATCTATAAATGCTACAGTGAATGGCATTTTATATCCTGCTGCCTTCTCTTTCAGTTGATTGAATAAAGATGGCCCATGGTTAAATAGTTTTTTCTCGATCCAGCCTGCTCCCGTGGTTGGTTTTCGTCTAGTGTTTTAGTAATAGTAAAGTTTATAAAAGGGGTTTAGTAGGCTTATAGGCCTGTAGTTGCTGAGGTCCTTGGGATCTTCCTTTTTTGTGTAGAAGCATTATGATTGCTGTGTTCCAGTCTTCCGGGACTTTACTCTGTTTTAGATGTAAGTTGAATAGAATAGCTAGTTTTTTGTTGATGATCTTACCAGCTTTTTTGAGTAGATGGATGGTGATATTATCAGGTTCAAGGGCTTTTTCTTTCTTTTGTTTAATGGCTTGTTTAAAGGTGTAGGCCCTGTATAGGTCAAAGTATTACAACATATATACAATCTCAGCAACTCCTTTCTCGGGTTACATAGGGACTCCAAATCCTTTCGGCTCTGAAAAGGAGTTAGACAAGGTGATACCAGCTCACCCAAACTCTTTGCAGCCTGCCTTGAGATGATCTTCTGAAACCTGGACTGGGAGAATTGAGGAATCAAAATAGACGGCGAATATCGAAGCAACCCAAGATTTGTAGATGACATCGTTTTTTTCGCAGAGAACCTTCACAACCTCCAACTGATGCTAGATGAATTAAATGAAGGAAGCAAAAAGTTGGCCTGCTCATGAACTTCAGTAAAATCATGTGCAACGATCACATTGAGAATAAGGACATAACTGTCAAAATTGAAGATGCGAAACTGGGAAAAGTAGACCAGTACATCTACCTCGGATAACAAATCTCTATGAAACCCATGAAAGAGGAAGAGATCAAGCAAAGAATCACCCTATGATGGCAAGTCTTAGGCAGAGCAAACTCAACCTTCAGAAACAAATCGATCCCAATAATCCTCAAAAGAAGAGTATACAACCAATGCATCCTCCCAATTGTCACTTCTGGAGCTGAAACATGGAACCTAACCAAGAGACAGACTTGTAACCTGAGAAGCATGCAACGTGCACATGAAAGAATCATGCTCAACCTCACATGGAGAGATCACAAGACAGCAAAGTATATAAGGAAGAAAATAGGAGTTAGACATCATAGAATCTATTAGAAAACTTAAATCGCAATGGGTAGGCCATGTTGCAAGAATAGCAGACAACTGATGGACATCATGACTCACAACATGGATCCCCAGAGATTACATGTGAAACTGAGGCAAGCAAAATACAAGATGGAGAGATGAACCAGACAAATTTATAAAAATACTGGCTCCATGACGCCTATGGTAGGAAATCCTGGAGAAGGTCTATATCCAACGACAGATGTTAAAAGACTGATGATGATGATGATAAGTCAAAAACACAACTGTTTTTCTGAGTATATTTGAAAAATTACCTAAACAAAAGCTACTCCTGCATTGGCTATGCAAGGTAATGTGGCACCTCTGTATTCCTGTTTTTTCATGCAAGAAAACCTATTCATAAATTTTCAAGTGCCGAGTACTTGAAAAATGTCAGAATATGAAAATGCAATGCAGTTAACGATATGAGATTCCTCCATAAGGGTCAACAACAGACTTTTTTAGATCTTGGCTGATATCTTTGCGTGGAAAAGCAGTGTTTACATTCAGACCAGCACAAATTGGAAGAGGTGAAAAAAAAAAGTAATGAATTCTAACTACACTTTGATCCACCCTTTTCCTGTCATGTTACACTTTGAGAACCCTGCCAGTTTCCCCTATATAGATCTTTGTGCATTCACAAAGAATAACATAAATACAGTTATGTACAGTTATTGCCAGACTCTTCTCGCATAGCTGACTTTAATGAGTGAATTTTGGAGGGTGTTGGAAATACTAAAAGTGACTCGTAATGGTAGATTAGTAAAAGTAATTTCAAATTTCAATTTACAGTTTTATGATTGATCAAAATAATCCTTGCTAGGAAACACAGAATAAGCTGGAAGCCATCTAAATTGAATGAAAAGCCTAGAATCACCTTTTTTTTTTAGATGTACCCGCTCATCTTGATAAGAGGCTTTTTGGTTTGTCTGTCTGCTGGTCATTTCTGATTATGTTAATCAACAGAAAGATGAAGGAAGCAGTAAAATTTCATTAAAAGTTGTGGAGTCATTTAAAGAAGAACATCTATTTCAATCAATTATTCTTATAGCTGCTATGATGCTAGAATAGAATTGGTCGGCATTCTTGTACTCAAAAAAAGCCCAAAATGTCCACTTACAATTTTTATTGGAAATAATCCCCCCCCCCAATAGTACATACAATATTTTACGAGTATGGGAATCAGTTGACCCAAAGAAAGCCTACTTGCTCTTTTTCCTTTTCCTGCTACTACCACCACGCATGGTAGACTCATCGCTGAACGTATGGTTCTTTTTTTTTTTTTTTACTAGACTGAATTTAAGAGTTAAAGCAAGGAAATCCACTACATTTAAATCTGTTCCTCAATAGCATGTTAGCTTTTAAGAAAGGGAAGCAAACCTCTGCACAGACATTTCTGGGAAGAATGCATTATTTTCAACTCAGAAAATTGAGGAAAAAATTGACACCTTGAAGGAAAGAGAAAGTAATGTAGATGGTCAAAATATGAAATGTTTGACAACCATTGAATCTTGAATTCAGGAAATGTTTTTTCTCATCCATTCTGTGGACAATTTCTCTTTCAAATCGTATCTGCTCCATTCTGGTTCTCAAAGAGGGAAAAAGATTTCAATAGAAAAAAATCAGAATGACTGTTGCAAAGAATAGGTTTGTTTTTCTTCATAACTGAGTTGAGGATAGACACAATCGTAGTTGTCTAGTGGTTGAGACAAAAAATGATCAGAGCTGAGGAGAAAGAAGTTTTGGTTTGTGTTACCAGCACCCTCTGATGAAAATGGTCTGAATTCCATAAATCTATCTATTTCTATATCTAAAAGTCTGATTCCATTTGTCTGTTTGTGGCCTCTGAAAAGATGCATCGGAACCAGTGATATTGAATTTGGTATCACCTAAAAGAAACAAAAAGAAAAAAAAAAGTTTTAATCTCTCAAACCAAAAGCTTCATTCAGACCTTTTAGAACTAGCTGAAAATCTTATCCCTAGAGTGGATTTTCAACTAGTGCATATATAATGCATGCAAAATTTGTGTGTATGTATATCTGTACTTGTTAGAAAAATCAACATAGGTTTCTTGAGTTTTCAAGTGATCCTGGATGGCTATCTATGTACAAGCAGCACCTATGGAGCTAGAGGACTGAAAGTTTTAATATTTCGTCATTATGCATAGAAAAAAAACATTTTGCATGAATAACTCATCAAAATAAGTTTGATTTGAGGGTAGGGGGTCAATCTATGATGAAAGTTTATGCTAAATTGGTCCCTTAGTTTGTGTTTATCAGTGTTCATGCTTGTTTTATGAAAATTGGGATGTTTTAATTATGTTACAGAAGGCGAAGGAAGTAAATCATTCATTGATCACCCTCAATGGGACATGTTGCCTGAAGACATTGGTCATGTGACGGTTTTTAATAAGTGATTAACCAGACTTGTTTATTGATTATTTAAAAGTTCTATGTGAAGTCATTTTGTATTTGTTTTAGAAAGTTTGAGCTAAACAGAAATCTTTCCTTCGATTCTCTTGAAGATTGTATCGGAGAAAATGTGTTTGACTTTCCATGTTTGTTTTTCTGATTGGGAAAACAATTTCAAGACACCCCCCCCCCAGCCTGCTTGCCCCCTGCCCCATCTGTCCCCCCCATCGGCAGTCTTAATGTTGGTGACCTTTTAATTTCATGTATTTCTTTGCTGTTTCTTCTCCTCTCCTCTCCTCTCTCATAATCCCTCTTTCTTCTTCTACTTTCTTTCATTCACTCTCTCTCTTTTGTCTTCCTCTTCTTTCCCAATTCTATTTCATTTTCTTTCGTCCCCCCATCTCTGTTTTGCCCCTCCCCTCCGTATTCTCCTTCCTCTTCTCTCCTACCCTCCTTATTCTCCTTCCTCTTCTCTCCTCCCCTCCTTATTCTCCCTCCTTTTCTCTCCTCCCCTCCTTATTCTCCTTCCTCTTCTCTCCTCCCCTCCTTATTCTCCTTCCTCTTCTCTCCTCCCCTCCTTATTCTCCTTCCTTTTCTCTCCTCCCTTCCTTATTCTCCTTCCTCTTCTCTCCTCCCCTCCTTATTCTCCCTCCTTTTCTCTCCTCCCTTCCTTATTCTCCCTCCTTTTCTCTCCTCCCCTCCTTATTCTCCCTCCTTTTCTCTCCTCCCCTCCTTATTCTCCTTCCCTTTTTCTCCTCCCCTCCTCATTCTCCTTCCCTTTCTCTTCTCCCCTCCTTGATTTTCTTTCCCTTCATCTCCCCTCCTTATTTTCCTTCCCCTTCTCCCTCCTTATTTTCTTTTCATTTTCTCCCCCTCTTTATTTCCCTTCTGCTTTCTCCCCCTCCTTATTTTCTTCCCGCTTTCTCCCCCTCCTTATTTCCCTTCCCCTTTCCCATCCTCCTTATTTTCCTCATTTCCCTTCCCTTTTCTCCCCCGTTTATTTTCCTTCCCCTTTCTCTCTTTCACACACTTTTTCACATTCCCCTTTCTCCTTCCTCTTGCACGTCCCTCTCCTTCCCCCTCACTGCTTAATCCTCTCTCTTGTCCATCTTCTCTTTCTTCCCCTTTCCTTCTTCTCACTCTTTCATCCCCCCCACTCTCTCACATCATACCCTCCTCCTCCTCCTTCATTCCTTCGTTTTCCTCTCATTTTCTTCAAGTCTGTCTTTTCTAATCCATTTTTTCCTCTTTCTGTGTTTTTTTCCTTCTCTCTCTCTTTTTTAAAATCTTTTCAAATTTTTTTATTCAAGTTTCTTTTTTTACCTTCGTTGCCCTTATTCTCCAGATGCTCTGATTTTACGGGTTAAATGGCCGTGTCTCTTGCCATTTCCACCCCGTTCCTCTTTCTTCTCCTTATTTATTCTTTTTATTCCCTTCAACATTTTTGTCTTTTTCTTCATCTCCCTGCTTTCTCCAGATATCTCTGCTATTGCAGGAAACCACATTGTTGAGTTGGTGCACACACATACGACATTTGACTTTTCAGAAAAAGATAAGCGACTTTTTCTATTAAATTTTGTTTGCCTCCACTCTTTTGACTTGCATCTATTATCTCCAGCGTGTTCATTCTCTTGTCGACACATTTGCTATTTTCTGGTGTTGGTTGGCTCTGATTTCTCTACCCTAGCTCCACCATCTTCCCGCTGTCTGCTACAGACTGTTTGCATACCGCCATATTGAATAAGGTTTTGTCAACTATGATTATCAGGACTTTTTGTCGTTGTTTTTACTCACTGTCTTGTTAACTTTTCTTTACACTCTGCCTTAAACAAATTTTAAAAAGATAATATTTGATTATATATGAACTGGTTGGCACCATTTTTTTATTCTATTTCATTTGATTAGGCTTATGAAGATTTTGGCTTTTTACTTCAAAATGGCAGAAAATAATGGATCTTATATCTTTTGAAATTTTCAGAAAGACAGAAGGAGTGGCAGAAATTCAGTCATCTACTGATATTTAATTTTCTTTATTAGTATTTTCCATTTTACCAAAACTTTGGGTGCAATGTAATGATCATTAGATAAATTATTTCACTATGTCTTGTGGGCATATGTATTTATCTATACTAACGTTTTAGCCTTTTGTTTGTTTGTCTGTACATCTTTCTCATTAAAACTATAAGGTCTATTGGTCTAATATTCTGCATGTATACTGAGAAGAGGTCAGTTTCTCACATGGGCTATATGAGGTTGACCTTAGATGTTATATGAGGTCATTTTTCAGCCAATATGTAAACATTGGAAAGAAATGATCTATATACTAAAATTTTCTCTAAGAATTCTTCTTTCGAATGGCACAAACTTTTGTTACAATAAAATTGATTTTTTTGCAAGTTTCATTCTATGAAACAATAGCAAATACTATTATTATTAATAATACTAAGGAAATAAACACATGTATCTATACAAAAAGCTATTGTCTCTTGGGAACCTATCTCCTTCCCAACTTTTTTCTTGACAGGTGATTTTAATTTAGTTGATGAACAAATAAGCAACAAGTTTAGACAATAACAGTTGAAATTTTGAGGTGAACCAAATATTAATACTCCCCAAGTGGGTAGTTTTCAAGATTTTCTGTTTTTACTTTCAATAAATGAATACGTAAAAAAGAGAAAAAATTTCATAGACCTTAAAGTATGCGGTTCTTAAATTTCTTTACTTGTTTTTTTTTGTTTACAACCAAGCAGTTCGTTGTGGCATTAGATTGTTAACATGGTCACTTTTCAAGACGTGACTTTTATTTTACGAATTGTTTGCAAAAACGTTTCTAAATCATGTAAAAAAAAATGTTGACGACTAAGATTACCCGTTATCTTATTCTTATACTCTTCTCTCACCTCTATCTTCTCATTATCTCCCGTATCTCATCCGATCTTTGCGGCTGGTCCATGATTTTATCTAAATGTTATACAGACAGATATTACTTTCACATATGAAAATTTCCTTACCTCAGTAAACTTGGGTTCTCAGTACTTTTTTTTTACCTCCATCAACAAAATTGAAAAGAGATGTATATTCCTGGTCCCATTTGTTCATCTTTTGGTTTGACTTTTCGCATGGTATCTCAGAGAGTACTGAATGAATTCCAATGTAATTCTTTTGGAAAATGATCAATGAGTTGAGAAAGAGGTGGTAAAATTTTGGGGCGGATCCAGGAATTTTTTTCCAATTGAGAGATATATATATTTTTTTTTTTTCAAATACATTTATATACATGCTCATGACTGTCCACTCAATATCTCTGGAATTTCTCTATTAATTTCTATGATATTTTGTGGAAGGGTAGTCGATAGGCTAAGGAAGAAATGATTGAATTTCAGAGTGGATCCTTGCATAATTATCTGCCCTTTGTTGCAGTTATGCCAAAACTACATAATGTTGCTAATTTTTTTCCTGTCCGCAAGATAATTCCATAAGCTCTCAATGAATATTTACCAGATTTTGTGAAAGGCTGGACAATAGACCACGGAGGAACTGATTGAATTTTGGAGCAGATTCATGCACGATTACCTCTTTTACATCGTTATTATATGTCAAAACCAAATGATATCGCCAAAATGTCATGTCTGTATACATGATATTTCAGAAAGTATTGAATGGATTTCAATGAAATTTTGTGTAAGGATGGGCATTGAGGTGAGATAGGGGTGCAGATCCAGAAATCCTTTTCCGATTGAGAGATATTCCTTACCTTTTTTTCCAATAACATTATGTATATGCCAATGACTATCCACACAATACCTCTAAAAGTTATCTGTTGATTTCTATGACATTTGGCACGATGGTGGACAATAGGCTTTGGGAGAATTGATTACAATTTGAAGTGGATACGTATAACCTCGTCGTGGTCACATCTCCAAACCACATAATATCATATAATTATAATTGTCCACACAATATCTCCAAAAGTTCCCAATGAATTTCAATGATATTCTGTGAAAGGGTGGACTATAGGCTATGGAAGACTTGATTAAATTTAGGGGCGGATTGATGCACAATTACTCCCCTTGACAATAGCTGTGGCAGAGGTATGCTCTCTCTGAGTGCTTTCTAGTTTTACTTTTTTTTTTTTTGTCACAGTCCTTTACTTTCATATAAACTCTTTCTTTAAACAAAGTTCAAAAGATAATATTTGATTAGAAATAAATTGGTTGGCATCCGTTTTTGTTTGATTAGACTCTTGAATATTTCTATCAAAATGGCTGAAAATAAAGGCTCTCATATCCTTTTAATATTCTCAAAAAATAGTTGAAATTTATAGAAAAAGTTATTTTCTTCTGTTTAGCATATCTGTGTATGTTTAACTCATTTCATATTTGAGAATTTCTTCCTCAAATATTCTAATAGAAATTTATAAGGAGTGGTATTGCTTTACAGTTATCTACCGATATTTAATAATCTTTATCAGTATTTTCCATTTTACCAAAACATTGGGTGCAGTATGATAGTTATTATAAAAATCATTTTCAATATGTCTATTACGCAGTAGATATATTCATAAGTTGATTTCTTTTGTATTCATATACTATACAAAAGAAAGTCGAGAACTAAGATTACCCATTATCTTATTCCTACGCTTTTCTCTTACCCTATGCCTGTATCTTCTCATTCTCTCCTTTATCTCTTCCCATCTTTGTTGCTGGTCCATGATTCTATCTAAATGTTATACAAACAGAGATTAATTTCATCTGTGAAAATCTTCCTACCTCCTTAGTAAACAAACTAACATTCTTTCCTTCCCCTCTCTCTCCCTACTTTCTTATCAATTATAACGTTATAATCTTAGTGAAGTACCCGACTTTCTCTTCTGTCTGCAAAGGCATATTACTGGTTGGAAAATTAGGGTCCTTGCTCAAAGCTTGTTATAAGGGGTCTACAGTGTATATAAAAGAAGTGTTGACGACAAAGATTACCCATTATCTCATGCCTCTGCTCTTCTCTCACCCTATTCCTTTAGTCATCTCAATCTCTCTTCCAATCTTTGTTGTTGGTCTATGATTTTATCTACACGTTATACAAACGCAAACATTTTCTACCTCAGTAAACTTAGGTCATCAGACCTTTTTGTTTAAAGAGAAGGGTGTATAACCAATGCATCCTCCCAATAGTCACTTATGGAGTTGAAACATGGAACCTAACCAAGAGACAGACCCGTAAATTGAGAACCATGCAACGTGCACATGAAAGAATAATGCTGGGCCTCACATGGAGAGACCACAAGACAGCATAGTACATCCGAGAGAAGACAAGAGTTAGGGACATCATAGAATCCATTAAAAATCTCGAATGGCGGTGGGCTGGCCATGTAACAAGAATGGTAGACAATCGATGGACATCGCGACTCACAACATGGATCCCCCGAGACCACATGCGCAACTGAGGCCGGCAAAATGTTAGATGGAGAGACGAGCTAGACAAGTTCAGGAAGTACTGGCTCTGTGACGCCCATGATAGGGAAGTGTGGCAAATCCTGGGGAAGGTCTATGTCCAACGACGGACGTTAAAAGACTGATGATGATGATGATGATGATGATGATTGTTAACTTTTCTTTAAACTCTGGCTCAAGACAATATTCGATTTTATATATGAACTGATAGGCGCCGTTTTTATTATTTTTCATTTGATTTAGCTTTTTACTTCAAATTGGCTGAAAGTAAAAGCCCATATCCTAAAATTTTTCTCAAAAAATGATTATAATTTGCAGAAAAACTCAATTTAACTCATTCTGTAAGAGAGCTGCCTAGCAATCACTTGATTGTGATTTCAGATAATGGTAGGTGAATGTTAATTTTATATATCAGTTTAGTTTGTTGTGACAGCACAAACAAACAGTGAAGAATTTGCACCCTTTAACTTGGTGAGGAATATTCTTGTTAATATAGTCGAAGTCAACTCCAGACTTGAACTGTATTTTGACAATATTTGTGATGCTGAAAACATGGAATCAGCATCTTAGGATAGCCAAAATTTTTCTCTGCTGATAACTGCTGGCAGCCATTTTCCAAAATGGCTACCATGGTCATCAGTATGCCAATCTGTAATGGCCCAATATCCAGATTTCTCTTAAATGTATCCAGCTAAGTATGTACCGAATTCGGAGCTTTCAATGAACAGTAGGTCAGCTAAGCTGCCCCACTACTAATGGACTGGTTGGCAACATTTTTATACTTATTTGTTTGATTGGACTTTGAAAGATAACGAATTTTTACCCGGCTGAAAATTAAGGATATCTTTGGAATTTTCATAGAAATTGGTCAAAAATTGTAAAAAGACATAGACAAATAGCACAAATTTACAGTAATTTACTCATATGATCTTGATTAGTATTTTCGATTTTACCAAAACATTGGGTTCAGTATAATTATTAGATGAATTATTTTCAGTATGTTTTGTAGGCAGTATATGTAATTTATAAGTTATATTTTATATTTATATTTAAAAGTTATAGCTCACATTTTATATTTAAAAGTTATGCTCACATTTTATATCTAAAAGTTATAGCTCACATTTCATATTTATAAGTTATAGCTCACATTTTATATATATAAGTTATAGCTCGCATTTTATATTTAAAAGTTATAGCTCGCATTTTATATTTAAAAGTTATAGCTCACATTTTATATCTAAAAGTTATAGCTCACATTTCATATTTAAAAGTTATAGCTCGCATTTTATATTTAAAAGTTATAGCTCACATTTTATATCTAAAAGTTATAGCTCGCATTTTATATTTAAAAGTTATAGCTCACATTTTATATTTATAAGTTATAGCTTGCATTTTATATTTAAAAGTTATAGCTCACATTTTATATCTAAAAGTTATAGCTCACATTTTATATCTAAAAGTTATAGCTCACATTTCATATTTAAAAGTTATAGCTCGCATTTTATATTTAAAAGTTATAGCTCACATTTTATATCTAAAAGTTATAGCTCACATTTTATATCTAAAAGTTATAGCTCGCATTTTATATTTAAAAGTTATAGCTCACATTTTATATATATAAGTTATAGCTCGCATTTTATATTTAAAAGTTATAGCTCACATTTTATATCTAAAAGTTATAGCTCACATTTTATATCTAAAAGTTATAGCTCACATTTCATATTTAAAAGTTATAGCTCGCATTTTATATTTAAAAGTTATAGCTCACATTTTATATCTAAAAGTTATAGCTCGCATTTTATATTTATAAGTTATAGCTCACATTTTATATTTAAAAGTTATAGCTCGCATATTATATTTAAAAGTTATAGCTCGCATTTTATATTTAAAAGTTATAGCTCACATTTTATATCTAAAAGTTATAGCTCACATTTTATATTTATGAATGATATAGAGGAAATATTGACAAGTAAGATTACCCATTATCTCATGCCTCTGCATTTCTCTCACCTTATGTCTATTTTTCTCACTCTATCCCTTATCCCTTCCAATAAATGCTATACAAACATAGATTAATTTCATGTGTCGAATTTTTCTACCTCAGTAAACTTTGGTTATCAGAAATTTTTTGTGTTTAGTCACTGTTTTGTTTTATTTTGTTCGAACTCTGGTTTTAATTATCAAAGATAATATTTGATTATATTTGAACTGGTCGGCACCATAGAACAACCATAGCCACCAAAGGTAGCAAAGTGTTCTAACCCTTTTTATACATGTGTGTGTGTGTTTGTTTGCTCCTGGCCATACAGTTTCGTATACAGACTTGGAAATTAGCATCAGTGCTCCAATAGACCCCTTCTAAAAATTTTTTTTTTTTCACTGATTTTTGGAAAAAAAGCATTTTTGACCATTGTTTTGATGGGTAAACTTTATCAACATCTAGATTCTGAAGAATCTAGATGTTTCTCGTATTATATTTTAGATGTGTTCCTGTCTGTGTAAAACGCCAGATGTATACAATTCATTCTGATCATCTTTATTATTTAACAGAATTTTTTTTTTTTTTACATGATTCCATATGCTACATTTGTTCAATTATTGACTGTGATTTTTTATTCTTTTTGTTTGATTGTGCTTTCAAAGACTTTGGCTTTTTATATCAAAATGGCTGAGAATCTTATGTCCTTTGAATTTTCATCCCAAAATGTTAAAATTCACAGAAAAACTTCTCTTTTTTTGACTAGCATATCTGCGTATGTTTGACACATTTCATATTTGAGAATGTCCTCGTCTTCCTTTAGAAGTTTACAAGGAGTGGTATGGCTTCAGTCATTTAATGATATTTAATAACGTTTTTATTTGTTTTTTCCAATTTACCAGCGCATTGGGTGCGCTGTAATAATTCGATGAATTATTTTCAGTAAGTCATATAAGAAGTGGATGTATTTACTAGAAACTGTCAACATAGGTTTTTTCAGTTTCCAAGTTGGCCTGACTGGCTATAATATAAAGCTGAAAATTTCAGCATTCATTTTTCATTTGAGAAAATGATTTTTTGTCACACTCCCAGGTTTTAAGAAGGTGGGGGGCATCTATTTGCAATTTAAATTTATGCTAAATTAGTTCCTTAGTTTATGTCTAGCAGCGTTTATACTTGTTTTTTGAAAATTGTTTATTTTAGTGATCACATGTCAAACAGAAAACCGAAAGAACTAACTTATTCATTGATCACCCCTTTTTCCAACTTTTTAGTTGATCACGCCCAACACAGCATGATTTCTAAAAGACGTTGGTGACATGAGAGTTTCTATTGATTGATTATAAGTTATATTTTGTATTTATATTTATAGATTATATATCATACCATGTCTTGGCTTTACAAATGAAGGTTTAGGAAGGCTTATGTAGGAGTGGCAGGCTTTTCATGATGGTTGCAGGAGAAGGTCTGCCAGCTGGGGGAGGCCCTGCCTTGTAGCGTTGCATCTCTTAATCTGCTATACAGGCTTTTGCTGATAACCTTTGCAAAGCGAGTACATTGAAGGAGACAGTGGAAACCAATTGTTGAGGTAATTTTTTATGGTCAAATTCCCTGAGATTTTGAATTGCACCTCCACTTCCCAAATATATATATCTGCTCCCTGACTTACAACATACTCAATGTGCGACCATATGTATGTACGAGTGAAATATGTGGATATAAAAATTCATATAAATATAAAATTCATACCTCTAAATTCAACAAAAGATCGAGTGTATAAAATTTACACATGTACATTATAGAACATACATACTACATAAATACAATAGATATTACTCTTCGTTGTACGTATGTATATAATCGAGTGATTAAATAAGTATATACATATATATGTAAAAATGAGACCCCTGAATTTTGAAAAAATACCTAATTTGCTGAAAGGAACCACTTTCATAGAAATGAAAGATGGATAAAAAAATTACGATAAAAATAATAGAATTATATTTTTCTGACTTATGACCATTTCTGGATGCAAACCATCAGTCAGAATATATATATATATATATATATATATATATATATATATATATATATATATATATATATATAGATACTTTAATTTTTTCTATATATTTAGCCAAATATATATATATATATTCATTTATGTATGCCTACATAGACAATGTAGCCAATTGTAGCAAAGAGAGCATACCTCTGCCGCAGCTATTGTCAAGGGGAGTAATTGTGCAATAATCTGTCCCTAAATTTAATCAAGTCTTCCATAGCCTATTGTCCAAACATTTATGTGTGGCTACATTAGATGATATTTCCTGTCAAGGTTTAGAATCAGAGTAACAGCTTTACAGGAGGTACTATTTACGGAGGGGAGGTAAAATATTCTTCACACACACATTGTGAGATTGCTTTATACATACCAAAGGAGACAATGGAATTTTTTTTTTCGATAAGTGAATATTTTTTAATGGAAAGATTACCTAAATCTTTAGGTAGGACTTGGTATAAATATCCCACTGTTTCGACTCAGGAATAGACAAGATGAAATGGGTGTAAAAAATATTAAGATAAGGATAATGGTAGTCCTGAACAAGTGAATATCTAGTGACTATTTGGTTGAAAAAGTTATTTGGCACGATTGAGGTTTCCTTCTGCGAGGGTTTGTTATGTAAAGTAAATCATCAAGTAATTTGAATCTAATGTCTATTTAGTTGCTTTTTTTTCCCAATACAGGAAGAGATCACAAAACAACTCAATCTTTTATGTTTTGCGGTCATTGTGTCTCTGTACAATTCACTGTGCCTCATTCTTTCATTGTGGAAATTATTGTGGTTGGGCAGCAGGAATTATTGACATGGCTGTTTTTATATTCTAGAAGGTAGGGAGAAAATGAATTCCTGTGGGGGAACTGTCGAGACATTAACTTCATTCACAGTACCATCGTAAGACCTACACTCTTGACTCCTGTTTTTAATCCTTTCCAGAGTACCAAATACTGACTGATCACTTTGCTGGTAGGAACAATTTTTGTGAGAAAATTATCTGTATGATGAAGCAAAATTTTTATATGTTCACCAAATGAATTTGAAATGTAAATGACTAGTTAGGGTACCCGGCATTGCCCGAGGGGAAAAAAACCTCTCCAAATCTAAAACTGCTGGAAAGCAAATGATATTTTATGGAGATTTCACAAAATCAAATAAAGGCAGATGCACTTGAGACTTGTACGGGCATGCTCGTACCCTTGGGCAGGCCTTTGGACCCCCCCTCGAAAAACCTCAGAAATTGCGTTTGGGTTTGAATTAGCTTTAGGTTTTTTGCTTCGAGGAAAATACGTTTTATTGTCAGGTTTTGGTTTGATTCCTGAAGATAATGTTGCCAAAGTAAAATAAGCACTAAGAGAAGGAGAAATTTAAATCTACATTTACCTATGATGAAAGGAAAGTAACAATGCATTTTAGCATTATAGCCACATTGTAAATAGAACACCTCTTGAAAAAAACCTTTAAATATTTCCTTTCTTGAAACTGACAAATTTACAGGAGGTTTATTGAAAGCACATGAATTTAAAAAGAAAAAATTGAAATTTTCTCCATTTGGTTTTGAACTCTGTTCAATGATTGTATTTTCATTGTTTCTAACCACTGGTGTATTTTCGCTTTCACTGGTTTCTTCAGTGATAAAAGTAGTTTTGCTTCCATGTGGGCACAAATGCAAACCCCATAAAAATATACCAACTAGAGCTGAAAGCATACGTGAAGTGCAACATCGATTCTTGATTTCTGCAGCATCAAAGTGACTTGATAGAAGAAAGAAAAAAACAAAGGAATATTCAGAGGGCCACAGACAAAGTCTTCATCTGGTCTAATGAGAATGTTTTCACTATGCAGGCAGTGAAAAATTCCAGAAATGATAAGGCTTATGCAGCTGATGCTGGAGACTTTTCGGAAGGCAGCAGAGTCCATTTTCATTGCCAAAAGCCGGCAGTGGTGATAGTATGGGCTACAGTTGCTTCTACTAATGTTTGAGGAAAAGGTGCCACCAAAGTCTTTGGAGAGAGTTACATCAAGATGGTACTCACACATCGAATATCACCCAAGTGGTGCAAAGAGCAATTTAGTGGATGATAGGACAAGAACATCTCGCCTCCTTCAAGCCTGGCCATCAATCTGATGGATTTCACCATTTGGTCCATTTTGGAGAGTGATGTTTCAATGATCTCATACAAAAGTATTGCCAATGTGATGCAAGCTCTTGTTAAATCCTCATCAGATTTAGACAAAGAAATGGTGCCGTCTTTATGTGAGTCAGTTGTCTCTTATCTGAATGCCGAAATCAAAGCAAAATGTGGGCATGTCGAAAAATAACTATATGTATGGACTCTATACACACAGAGGAATATATGTGCTTTGTACTATACACGTGCCTGTATTCAATTTCGAATAAACTGGAAAAACTCCTAAGGTGTACTACATATATATATATATATATATGTACATTTTTCCTTTTTTCCTGATCCCTTTGTTTATTTGTTCGATCTTCTCAGCAAAAACCGCCAGGCCGATGAAAATTGACTTCCCACATCGGCTACCTTTGAGATCATTCTCTAGCCAATCTTTGATTCTAAATGTCAGAAAAAAAATATTTTGTACAAGGATTTTTGTCATTCATTCATAAGAATGGCATTCATATTTCTTCGAATAAAATCAATTCTAAAACGTTTTTTTTTTGGCCGTATATCTCCACAAAACAGCTCACAGCACCAATATAAGTAATACAAGAATATTTGGATTTCTCCCCCCACCCTTTTTCTTTCCTCAATGACAAAAAATGAGTGGGTAGGGAAGCTGGTGTAAGGGTGAAGTGTAGAGACACATGACTGGGTGTTACTGTTAAATCATTTTTTTTATGATAGAACTAAGAGTGATTTTTGTATTACTTATTTATGAAGTTCTTTTCAACTGTTGTTATTTTTTTTCTGCTACTATTCACCTTATTTTTTGGTTGATTTCTCTGATCATAACTTCAGGCCATCAGTCTACAACAGTGAGTAAACAGTGCAGATCGGAAGTAAAGATTAAGACTTTGTATGAATAATATTTTTTCCAATTGTTGTGTTGAGGGAGTAGAGAATAATTCTTCAATGTTTTGTCTATTATGAATATGTTTTTCTCTGGCAATTTCTGGTATCCCTGCAAATAAATACATATAAATATATATAATAAATAAATAGTAGAATGTGGATTCAGTACACGAACTAGCCCATGTTTCTACCCTCTCCGGGCCTCATCAGGCGAATCCCCAAGGGCAGAAACATGAGCTAGTTTGTGTAGCGAATCCACATTCTATTATTTATTTCAAGCTCTACTCTAAAACAACTTAACTTCCATAGTATTAAGTTGAATGTATCGAGCACTCTATGAAATAAATCCATCACATATCAGAAGTTGCTTTATATTATTAATATATTATCATATTATGCTATACTACTAACCTGATTGTATCATGTGTGTATATATATATATATATATATATATATATGTATATACTAATTCAAGTATTCAATTTCATGTGGGCAACTTGTGTGATTCAAGCTCACTACATTCATAATGATTCAAACAATTTTCCTGGTGACTGAACTCCTTCTCATTGTTTGTGTTGTTAACACTATGTTTCAGCCAATCCATTCTTCGACCTTCTTCAGGTGTAGTCTCTGAATGTTATTTATGGTAACCAGAATTTTCCTCCAATGGTAGCAACTGGAGATCCGGGAGATATCTTTTTCTTTCCTCATTAGGCCTTGATTCCTGTATATTGTCTCTGTTGAGTTGCGGGTGCCCCTTGGGTTAAACTACTTCACAAACTCTGGGTTGACATGTTTATGTGTGTTGCCTCGTTGATTTTTCTCAGTTTCCAGCAGCGGTTCCTATCTATAATCTGGACTTCTTCCCAGGGAGAATTATGCTACATTTATGAAAGTTTATCTCAGAACTTGAAACTTGGGAAAATTTTCTTTATTTATAGAAGTAGATGATTCATAGTACTTTATATATATATATATGTATATATATATATATATATATATATATATGTAAAAGTAGACCCCAATTTAGAAGAGGAAAAAAGAAAAAAGACTCCCCCCCCTGTATCTCATGTAGACAGACCTTAGTTCTTCACAGACAAGAGATCAACATTTTTGAATCAAGGTATTTTCCTGAACATAAATGTTATGATGAGAAAGTTATTATTTCTAAGCTATTATGTTCTGATATATGCATCAACACGCACACGCCCTACTAAATACGATAAATAAAGCCCTGGTGTTATGTTTCTATCGTCTGTCATTTTACTATAGCCATAAACTGTGCTGAATAAATTGGAAATAGAAATGCTGCACTGATATACTGTATCGTAACACAACTGCGATGTGTGTGGCTTTGACCACGAATATGGAAATGCTGTGGTTGGAGACATGCCAAACAAATACCAGTTATGTACTCAGTATTGTAGTAAGTAACAATAATATACTGTAATTATAAGCTTTGAATTTTCATTCAACTGGTTTGGAGAGTGTAATGGAGTAAATCGCAAGTGTAAATATTTAAAAGAGCTACTTGGCCTTATTCATGTGTTTTGTTAGTTGGAAGAAGGTTTTGATTTGTAGGAACGTCAGCGTTATTTCTGTAATTCATTGTTTTCGTTTTTGTTTTTTAGAGATCATTTGGACTTTTACTTATTGTACAATATTTTGGATTGAAATGAGAATTTCAGCCTCTCAAAAGTAGTATTCATGTAAGAGTTGACACCATAAATTCAGCCTCTAAGAATAGTCTGGAGTATTTCACTTTTATGTGAGTATATATGGTAACTGTATGCTACAAGAAGCTGGTCGTTGGATTTGAAACTGCATCATAATTTTCAGGCTTTGCACTTTTCGTACTTCCTATGTATGCGTTTGTCTGTACAGAATCGTTTGTAAGGTTGTCTGATTCCCTATGGAACAGAAACAAATTTTACGCATCATTACTTTGGGAAAAAAAAAAACGTTTAAAAAAAATCACCGGCTTTTTATTTTTTTGCTTACTGATTAGATCCTTTGATATGAAAATAAAACCAATTGAATTTTCCATCACTCAAAAAAATCCTTTCAGACTGAGCCTTCACCAGATATCATACTTGGTTATTCGTTTTTGGGCTACGTTTGTACTGGAGGTGCAATGGGGCGTGACAGTTATACGCTCAGAAAATGGAATCAGCAAAGAGAGTTCAAATTCTGGTATAGGCTGCTTAATAGAAACCGTCAACAAAAACTGTCAAAATAGTTTTTTAAGTTGGTCTATCTGGCTGGACCAATGGAGGTAGATGGCTGAAAAATTCTAAATTCATTCCTCATCAAGCCTAAAAAAGACCTTTTTTGTCATTTCAAAATTCTCTTCCGAAATAGGTTTTTAGTCGGGGAGAGGGGTTCAATTTACAATGTAATTTCCTGCTAAATTGACCACTTGTTTGTGCCCACTTGTTCTTTTGAAAACTTCAAACTTTTTACTGATCCGACAAAAGGTGAGAGAGGTAACTTTTTGAGCACCTGTTATTTTAATTATTTGATTGATCATCCCCAACATGTTATGCTGCCAAAAGATGTTGGTCATGTGACATTTTTTTTCAAATGACTGAATACTGTCGGGAAAACATTGAGTCTATTGCCTCAAGGTACCTTACTATTAATGAACCCACAAATGAGAAATAGCTGGTCATGTGGAGTACCTGTACATGAAGTCAGGGATTGATGAAATTTGAAGGAAGTTAGGTAGTTCAATAAAAAGGTAGGAAATAGGGAGGGAGAAGAGAAATTTAGGTAGTTTGATAAGAGGATAGCAAGGGATGGGGGCTGATGGCTACTTCTGATACTATAAGTATGACAGACATGGCTTTCTCTCTCTCTCTCTCCACAATGCATAACTCCTGATAGTGGACTCTGGTTCTACATGGGAACTTTAAACTCATACTCACACAGCACACACCACTGAAGATGAGAAGAATCCCGAAACATGTCTGGACCATTTACATCTAAGGATTAATAAACCTTACCTCTAAACACTTAACTCCCAAGTCTGTCTCACTCTTTACAGTACACACACACACACACACACACATATATATATATATATAATATATATATATATATATATATATATATATATATATATATATATATATATATATATATATATATATACACAGTATATGTGGTACAAATCAGGCTAGCAGTATAACATAATATAATAATATATTAATGATATAAAGCCACTTCTGAAATGCAATGGATTCGCCTGATAAGGTCCAAAGAGGGCAGAAACATGAGCTACTTTGTGTAGCGAATCCACCATGTACTATATATATATATATATATATATATATATATAAATATATACATATGTGCTTATAAAAGAGAAACTTTATTTTGTGTAGTATAAAATAACATTTGCATTCAATATGTTATATATTTATGAAATAACAAACAACATGTATGACTTAAGCTATACAGTAAAATCATTGCTGAAAGGTAGGTGTTTGATCAACACTGCTGGGGTGCCATGTTGATACGACTGTTTTGTTCTTAAAATTCTTGGAACGGTTACATTGTAAACAATTGATGATCCCAATGAGAAAGAATTGCCACATTGTACCATAATAACAAATTATGTATGCCACAGAGAAAAACACTAAAGAAAATCAAGTAAATTGCATTGACAGATATTGGGAAATAAGTGACCGAAGTGACACAAAAAAAATTGGAAAAGCTGTAAAGCTTTCAATATATATGTACATATATATATGTATATGTATATATATGTATATGTATATATATGTATATGTATATATATATATATGTATATGTATATATATGTATATGTACATATATATATATATATATAAGTATATATATATATATATATATATATATATATATATATACATATATATAAGTATATATATATATATAATGACTTGCCAAGTTTGTTGAAATAAGGAAATTGTGAATTTTTGGAATATATACAGGAGAGAAATAAAGAATTACTGAGATTTTCACCAGAAGCGGCTTATTTTGATGCCTACCATTCCTTGAAACTTGGTCAGTTATTTCATCTAGATTTGAAACTGCTGGTTGTGTTTGTATTTTTTTTTTTGATCTTCTATTTATTTGTCTACCTGACGGCAAATGAATACTTGTTTTGTTGGTCTGTCCCTCCTATGCATGATCTTTGATCTCTTCAGCTTCCAGCGACCAGATCGCTCACAATGATAGCAGATTTCGGCAGGTCAGGTAGGCTGGGTTGGGGTGTAACCCCCACCGTCTAAACGTAGAGACTTGATGCCACACTTTTAGTCTCTTTGATCTGTCATATTTCCCTGCTGTTACTGTGTTAAAAGCTGTGAGCATTATTTTAATGATTCTATTTTCAATTGTGCTTATAAGAGAGAAACTTTTAGTGTTTAACTCTGATTTCAGAATCAGAAAAACTGATAGCATACAAACAGGTGCTTCAATCACATGCATATATATATATGTATGTATGTATGTATGTTTGTGTGTGTGTATATGTTTGTGTATGTATATATATATATATGTGCGAGTATATATGTATATATGTGTGTGTATATATATATGTGTATATGTATATATATATATATATATATATATAAACAGAAATGGACGATTAAAGAAAAAAAGGTCTGCTGAAGGAAACAAACCTTATTGGTAGCAGTAAACATGTTAACTCTGGATGACAGAGATTCACATTAAGATTGTTTAAAACCTGATTTAAGTACGCAAAAATAATTTTAATTTGAAGTTCATTCTATTTTCTTACAATTAAAATCAAAACTCCATAGAGGATATTTGAATTATTGCTATATGCTTTTGAAATTTTGATAAAAAGGTTTGTAACAATCACCACAAATTGTAATATTTTTGGGACCTACTTAGTTGAGATGAGTCACATACAAATGCGGTGATTTTATGAGCACATATTTTAAGGTTATGTAAATGAAATATGAAAGGTATACCTGGTTTGTACTTCTAGATATGAACAAAAACATTGCATAACATATTTTGTGAATTGGAAAGCATTGTGCACTGCCTTTTATATAAAACTTCAAATTATAGCCGCTGTTGCCTGAGGTAAAATAACGGTAAATATAAAAGCAGTTTTCCCTTCCTAAAAAAGAAACAAATTGAGAAAAAAGTTTGCTTTTGACCCCTGAAAGGGAGGAAAAGTTCATCCTTGGTTTTGATCTCTGAAAAAAAGTTTCCTTACCCACCTGTCCTTGGCTCTGACCTTTTAAAAGAGAAAAAAAAAGTTCCCCACACCAATTTTGACCCTCATGAAATTTACCTGTCGATTTTGACCCCTAAAAGTGGAAATAAAATCTTTCATTTGGTTTTGATCTCTAGAATTGGATAAGATTCTTCCACAATTATTTTCACACTCCAAAATAGGAAAAATATCTTCCCCTTGATTTTGACCCCTAAATTTACCCCTAGATTAATGATATCTAAAATTGAAATAAATTCTTCTCCCCTATCTTTATGTCCCCCACCCAATGAAAAAAATATTTCCCCTTCAATTTTGACCCCTTAAATGTGAAAAAAGATTTTTCCCCTCTGGATTTTGACCTTTAAAAGTGGAAGAGAAATTCTCCAAGATTTTGACCTCTAAAAGTGAAAAATAAAAGTATCCTCTATATAAGCTATAAAACCACCAATCCCCGCATTTGGTGTTTTGGAAAAATGATTTCTCTATGAATTGAAGGGATCAACTGTATCATCATCATCATCAGTCTTTTAATGTCCGTCATTGGACATAGACCTTCACCAGGATTCGCCTCACTTTTCTATCATGGATGTCATGTAGCCAGTACTTTTATAAATTTGTCTAGCTCGTCTCTCCATCTAATATCCTGTCGGCCTCAGTTGTGCATGTGATCTTGGCGGTTCCATGTCATGAGTCACAATGTCCATCGGTTGTCCGCCATTCTTGCAACATGGCCAGCCCACCGCCATTTGAGATTTTTAATGGATTCTATGATGTCCCTGACTTTTGTCTTTTCCCGGATGTACTGTACTGTCTTGTGGTCTCTCCATGGTCTCTCTCATCATCCTGCATAATTCTTCCATGTGCATGTTGCATGGTTCTCAATTTGTGGATCTGTCTCTTGGTTAGGTTCCATGTTTCAGCTCCATAAGTGACTATTGGGAGGATGCATTAGTTATACACCCTTCTTTTTAGGATTAATGAGATCTTCTTATTTTTGAAGGTTGAGCTTGCTCTGCCAAAGGCTTGCCGTCCTAGTGTGATTCTTCGTTTGATTTCTTCTTCTTTTGAGGGTCTAATGGAATAGATTAGATTGAAGACAGACACATCCAAGATCAACAGTTTAGTTATAAATAAGAAAAACCCATGCCCCACCAAATTTTGTGTACTGGAAAAATCATTAATATGAAACAAAAAAACTTACAAAAAAATATTGTCATCAGAATATGAAGTCACGTAAAAAATAAATCTTTTAAAGAATAAATGTGGTCAGATTAAGTGTTCTAATAAGAGCTCACAGAGTTTTCCACTGGAAACTCAAATGCGAGGTCCAGGTCATGGTGTTAATAAACTCCGGTTTCGAAACCCCTTCAGATGTTGCAAATCACCCCTTGATTTTTTTGCACTCTCTAATCCTGCACATGTTAGGGGTACCTTGATTAATTAGCTTTGTCTACAAGGACCATTTACCCAACAGGTCTTCGACAATATGGAAACTAGAAAAATTGGAAATTTGCCTATAGCCTCTATTCGTTTATTTCATTCTGTCCTTACAACAGTTTTACATAATAACAATGGTTGAGTCTTATTTTATTTTAATTCAAGTGTTCTTTTCTTCTTTTATATATATTTTAAAAATTTTCTCAAATAAAGAGTTATGGTTGTTGTCCAGAGTGCTGTCAATGCTAAGTTTTTCTCTTGAGTATATAAACTACTAAACCTTCAAATCAAGTCTGAGATTCCAGGGAAATGGTGTTGAGATGTCTGTCCCCAGAGAAAAATTAAGACTAGTGCCAGGAAATTTATTCTCTACTTGGAAAGAAGACTGTCAGATTTTGTTTACATGTATTTTTATTATCACGAGTCTATGAAGTGCCAACTGTTATCATTACTGCACAACAGGAGGCTTGGTTGATGACTGCTACTCATACTATAAATGTGACAGACATGGTAGGAAGGAAGAGGGAGGAGAAGAAACTTGGGTAGTTTAGCAAGAGGACAAGAAGAGAGAAAAGCAAGTTAGGTAGTTTAATAAGAGAGTTTGATAGGAAAAGGTCTGATTGCTACTATAGATAATATGACAGACATGGCTCTTGTATATATGATATTCATTTAGATAGATGGATATTAAAAATTTTTGTTGTAACTGATACATCATCATCATCAATGTCTGTCGTTGGACAGAGACCCTCCCCAAGAATGCCAGATCTACCGTGCGCATTGCAGAGCCTGTACTTTCTGAATTTATGTAACTTGTCATGTCACCTTAAATTCCGTTTACTTCAGCCTCGCACCTGGTCTCTGGGGATCCACGTTGTGAGTTGTGATGTCTAGCAGTTGTCTGCCATTCTTGCAGCATGTCCTGCCCTGCTCATCGCCATTTGAGTTTTCTGACAGATTCTATGTTATCTCGGACTCCTGTCTTTTCTCTAATATACTGTGCTGTCTTATGATATTTCCATTTAAGGTTGAGCATGATTCTTTCTTGTGCATGTTGCATGGCCCTCAGTTTGAGGGTCAATGCAATCATTGCAATCGATGGACAACTTTTCTCTGTTTTTCTATGCCACTGGGGATTTGTTTCCATAGTGTGTGTGTGTATTATATATATATATATATATATATATATATATATATACATTTGAGATGATCTCCTGTCATTACATTATCACTTTACCTGGACAATGTAAATAGAATAAACAATTAAATGAAATGTGGCTATTGTAGATATTGAACCTGCCACTGACAGGGTAGCCACTTCAACGTAATGATGCTCTTACTATTGAGCTAAACAGCTACTGGTAATTCAAAGGCCCAATAACTGCTTTCACACCAAATTCCCATCATGTTTATTCTCAGCGTATTTGTCTCTTTCAATTTGACCCTTTCAATGCAACAGTTATATACTGAGAAATAGACATATATGTTCCGACAGAATGAAAATGATGAACAGAGTTCAAACTGAAAAAACATAAATTGAAAAATAAATATTTATTGTGTAAAATGAATACTCTTCCCCATCGTCAGGCTGTAGACTTATTGATTTGCCTTCATAAAATGCTGTGTTTGAACACTGACTACTCAGCTATCAAATTGGCCTGATACTCAACATTATATGACCCATATAGTTATCAGTTTTCCTGAAAATGATATAATTCTTCTGAACCTTGCAACCTCTATTTCTTTTATTGTGAAAAAGTTTTCCTGTTCACTGGAAAAAAAACCCTGTTTTGGTTAGTCACTCAATAGAGACTGTCACATGACCAGCATATTTTGGTAGTGAGCCATGTTGAGGGTGATCAATCAATAAGTTATTTCACTAGCTTTTTGTTAAACAATGATCACTGAAAAAGTCTGAATTTTCTAAAAAACAAGTATGAATAATGTTTGGCACAAAGTAAGGAACCAATTTAGCTTGAACTTACATTGCAATTTGAAACCTCTCTAAAAACCTATTTATGGTGGGAATTATAAAAAACAAAAATATTGAGTTTTTTCTTCCAGACTTAGGGAGTAAATGTTGAAATTTTTATCCCTGTAGATCAATCGGTATGGCGTGTATGCATGGTACATAGCAAGCAAGCCAGACCAACTTAAAAACTGAAGAAACCTAAGTCAACAGTTTTGGTTGACAGTTTTCTATAAACTAAAGTGTTCTTGATTTCTACTCGTTTTTCTACAAGAACTTTTTGTGTTTGATTTTACGTCTGGTTTATTTTGCTTCTTCGTCTTTATTGACATCCTGGAATTTCCTTCTTGCTGTCTTGACGATACGACTGTCGGCTATTTTTGCTGCACTTCCTCTGGGACTGGCTGCGTTCTGCTCTTTATATCCACTGTATCTGTCTTTTTTTTTTTCTTGCTACTTTACTTGCGTACCCTTGCCCTGAAAATATGATGGCGTATAGAAAATGGAATAGACATGGATATCGGATTATATAAAATAAAACCATCATGCAAGGGACATAACTCTTCTATATTATTATTAAGCAGATTATGTCCCTTTTGTAACAATGTTTTTTCAATTGATTGGAAGTGTCACGTATGAAAAACAAATGTATGAATACATGTGGTGTATTATTATTGTAGATATACATAATTTTTATGAGTAACACACACACACACACACATATATATATATATATATATATATATATATATATATATATATATATATATATATGTAATGGACCAAGGATTTGTTTCACAAATGTTTATGTTTCTGCCTTGTTTAGGCTTCTCCAGGCAAAGATGTTTAACGTTGAATGTACCGAGCACTTCATAGAACGAACCCATCAGATATGGTATTATACCATATTACATTGTATTTCTGATTTGTAATATATATATATATATATATATATATATATATATATAGTCTCTAGAAAGCTTTACAGCTTTGAACACTAAACATATTGAAAAACATTCAAAATTTTTTTCTGTCACTTCAGTCACTTATTTCCCAACATCTATGAATTTTATTCATGTAATTTTATACGGAGGTTTTCTCTTTGTTTTGTATATACTTTTTTATTATGGTACGATGTGTAAATTTTCTCTTGTGGGGATCATTAGTTGTTCATCATATAACCGTTTTCGGGATTTAAAAATAAACAGGCAGTGTTGATCAAACACCACCTCCCTTTCAGCTATGATTATAATATATAGCTCATGTCATCCACATTGTTTATTATTTTATATAGGTTATTATTGAAATGCATTGTATATGGCTGTTATTTCATTGCACACTACCTTTAATTTTCTTTGAAACAGGACTTACTCCTGTAGGTTTCCCCCAAAATGTATTTAAAGATGAGGGATCAGTAAGTATAACAACTGGTATGACTTTTGTCACTTCTATTGAGTGTTCAGCCATGAGAATATCAAATTCGTTTGGTTGGTTTTTATCTCAGACTGCATCAAACTAACTTATGAGATCATCTTCGGGAATACTAATATATATATAGAACGTACCTCGGCAGCAAATTTTCTTTCAATTCTTTCATTGAAACAACCAAAGATCATCTTTTTAATCTTTTTGTTTCCTTGTTTTCTTACAAGTGAACGGATCTTTGGTTTCAATGGATAGAAGATATTTTCTAAAAGGTAGGGATGCTGGAATGAGGGTCGTGGGTTGTTGGTTATTGTTTTGAAATTGCACCTAATGCTGCTGAAAGTGCTTTGGATTTTAGGATATATCTGAATTCATTGAAACCAAAGATCCGTTCAGTTGTACGAAAACAGAAGATTACTGAGAGATTAAAAAGATACTCCTTGTCTGTTAATTTTAATGAAAGATATATATATATATATATATATATATATATATAAAAAATCAAATTTGGCTTTAAGTATCCGCACGAAACAAGCTGCATGAGAAATGCTGCCAAAATAGCCTCTGTTTTTCAGATGTATGGGCTAATTTTACTTTAGAATTACAATTAAATTTCATCTGTAAAACTTTGATGTGACTGCACTGAATTGCGAAAAGACATAAATAATTAAACGTATTAATTAAACCTCATGGCCTGCTGCAGTGCGATTACTCGGTTATGTGGCAGCACAGTCGGGGTGTGGTCGGTGGGTTTTTGATTATTGTTTATTGCACTGAGTGCAGTCTGTGTTATTTGCCTCGAAACTCGAGCCAGTGGCGTACAAAGTCTGACTTAGTCCGGCTCATGGCTACCTTAGTGAAGCGCTCAATGAGAATTAAACTTGCAGACGAATATGTACAAGAGATAGGTTTACTGATCATCATTGTAAAAGTTTGAGCATCAAGTGAGTGGTTATCTACAAAGCTTTGCTTAGTCTGGCACAATGTCCTGGTTTCAAGACATCTTGTGAGGATCTAATTCACTACACTGACGAATTGGTTCAAGAGATAGTCTTACTGACTGTTATCCTTAAAGTAGATAACTTGCTCTGAGCTCAAGCAAGTAGGTATTCCTAATGCGAAGCCTAATCTGGCACAAGGCCACAATTATAGGGTACCTGGCTTCTGTTCGGTCACTACAGACAATGGAAAATCCCTCCCATGATGCATGGAGATCCTTGGATGCCAAATCATCAGAATCCTCCTATCAGCGTTGCTGATGTTGTCCAGAGAGCAGCACACTTGACATCTTCTGGGCATCAATTGGACATCAAACCATCGTAAGGGGGTTTCACTCCCCGGTTTAATTGTCCTTCTCCTAGACTGGTTGCTTTCCCAAAGCTAGAGAGCCCAATATGCCCTGCTATTTTATCGACTGCTGAGGGGTAGATATTATGGATTCCTGCCTTTCCCAAGGACATAAGTCTAGAATTGATATAGACTGCCCGGGCCTGAGTTTGAACTTGGGTCCCCGATTTCATTGTTGGAGCCTAACTGTCTACGCCAATTACACCTCTGCAGGGTATTTACTGAAGATCTGGTTCGCAACGCAGAAGACTTGGTTTGTTGAAAAAGAATTATGAAGAGTTGCAGAAATAAGTGACTGCTTTTATTGAATCATCATAGCCCAAAGAATTGCCTGCCCGATCAGCCAGCCAGCCAGCCAGCCAGCCAGCTAGCTAAATGACCTATAGAATCTTCTCTCTTTGTTTGTGTATTGTATTTCTGGAGCTACAACTTTGAAAATTTGCATGAGAACACCGTTAGGCACTGTCTAAAACATTTTGCTTTTTATTTTTTCAGAGGAGTGCTTTTTTGGGTCTCTATGGTCATTTTGGACTAACAATGCCCAAATATTGTTCTGGTATTTTTTTTTCAAATAATTAGCTCTGGTACAGGAGCAGGCTACAGTGGTTCATTAATGTCAGGTAGAGCTATTTATAAAAATTTTTAAACGTTACTGATTTCATAAGAGTAGAGTTGGAAGAGATAATTCTTTTATTTGATTTAAAAAATTTTTTTTCAAATAAGTTTGTGTATATATATATAAATATATATATATATATATATATATATATATATTTTTTTTTTTGTTGAAAAAAACTGTTTTTTCTCCCAGTTCAGAAAGGGTTAGCAAATGTGAAATCAGGTATGGAAGGTTTTGCTTTCTAACCACAAATCCTGTGCTCACGGCCCAGAAACAAATAGATGAATGGATAGATTTGGTTTAGAGGAAAAGGCTGCACTATGTAGGGGTTTTTTTATGAGAATTTCAAGAGAAGAGAAATTAATTTCTATTCAGGGGATCTGGATAAATGGATTAATGGATTAAAAGAAAAAAAAAAACAAAGTTCCAGTCTGGTTAGTCACCAAGTAGAAACAATCATTTGACCAACGTCTTCTGGCAGCATCCTGTGTTGGGGGTGATCAATTAAAAATCAGGAAAAGTGGTTAATCAATGAATAAGTTACTTTCTCTTGTGATCATTAAAAAAAATGTATGAATTTAAAAAACAAAAAAAAGCCTGAATGCTGTAGTACATAAATAAATGGACTGATTTAGCATAAAATTTCATTTCAAATTGAACACCTACTAAAAACCTAATGGGGGGAATTTACAAAAAAACGAAAGATTTTTTTCTGGATCTAATGAGCAGCAAATGTTGGAATGTTCAACTCTCTAGCTCTATTGGTGCAGCCTATACACATGATACATACATTCATGGCCATCCTGACCTACTTGAAAACAGAAGAAACCTATGTTGACGGTTTCGTTGACAGTTTCTAAAAAGAATGATGGGACAAGAATAGATTTGGAGAAAAAAGATTGATAAACGCAATAATGAGTGAGGGTGAGGGGAATAGATTGAAAAGAGAAGGTAAGAGAGTTGAAGATTGTGAGGGGAGAAGGAAGAAGAGAAGATCCGATAGAAAGGGAGTGAAAAAGGTATTGAGGGGGAGAATGAAAGGGAATCGAGAAAGAATGAAGGAGAATCAAGAGAGTGAACAGGAATTGAGAGGGAGAGAGAGTGAAAGAGAATCAAGATGGAGAGTGAGTGAAAAGGAATTGAGAGAGAGAGTGAAAGGGGCAAGGCTGCTGGGTGTTCGGGCAGTGCCCGGGCTTGCCATGGCCTTATACTGCAAGTATGACCTTCTGTCAAAGTTTAGTAGATATGTACATGCTTGATCTCAGGGCTTGTTGTCTAACCCTTAGCTTGGGGATTAGTTATTTCAGTCATTATTGGGTGCTCCATTACTGTATCCTTGAGCCAGACTGAGTTAAGCCTAGAAAATAACAACTTGCTTGAGTTTAGAGGCAAATGACATAGACTGCTCTCATTCCTGTAAACACCAGCAATCAATGACCACCCGCTGCCCATGCAGTCACATAACTTAGTAATTGCACTAAAGCTAGCCATAAGGTTTAATTAATACGTTTAATTATTAATGTATTTTCGCAATTCAGTGCAGCCACATCAAAGTTTCCATTTTACTGTGAATTGGAAAAGTTTAGATACCCCACCCAAAGATCCTTGCAGACTTGTTACCTGCAGACTTGATTGTTCAAAAAGTTAAAAATTTGATTCTTCAGACCACGTTATTATTGATCAATACTTCATAGTCCAATCCTTTGTTCTCTTACAGAATTTCTTACACTTCAATGAATCGTTTGTCATCAATTGTTTCTTCAAAATTCTGCAAGCTTTCTGGCCAAGATTTTTTTCCAGAATATAATTCACTGTACAAGATGCGTCTGTTAAAACTTCAGTTGAAGAGAAAAATTTTTCAAAATTACCAGGGGTTTCAATGATATTGTAAAATTACTGCTAGTTTCAATAATACTGTAAAATTACCGCTGGTTTCAATAATTCTATAAAATTACCGCTGGTTTCAACAATGCTATAAAATTACCGCTGGTTTCAATGATACTGTAAAGATTACCGCTGGTTTCAATAATACTATAAAGTTACCATTGGTTTAAATGATACTATAAAATTACCAGGGGTTTCAATGATACTGTAAAATTACCGCTGGTTTCAATACTATAAAATTACCACTGGTTAAAATGATACTATCAAATTACCACTGGTTTAAATGATACTATAAAATTACCAGGGGTTTCAATAATACTAAAAAAATTACCGGGAGTTCCATTTATACTCTACAATTAGCAGGGGTTTCCAAACATTTGCAAGACACTGTATTAGCATCAAGTAAGCAGCGTAGATAAGAAATGGAAAACAAGCCTTATTTATTTCTGATCCATGTTTAACTGTCAATGGACATTCAACCTAGAATTTGGTTATGAAAAACAACAACAGGATGGAAAAAACCAGTTCAAAATCAAACATGGAAAGACTTTACCCTTCTCAGTACGATAGGGAGGTATTGTTTGGTGGATGAATCCCCAGTTACCCGGTATCTAAATTTCAGTTTTCATCCTTCAAGACTTTAGGGAAAGAGGCAAGAAAGAAGATAACAGTGGAAAAATCTCAAGTGTACAGACTTTGCAGAAGGGATTTAGAAGAAAGGCAATCTTTATATCTGTGTATTTTCTTGGATTTTTCAAATGACCATTTTGAATGGCTAAATATGGCTAGATCTTTCAAACAATGGTTCCAAAAAGTATAAATAAAAAATGTTTTGATGAGATGTTCACAAATAATGTTATGCCCAATCATACTGTTCTTTTTATTTATATTGAAGTATCAATTTCATGTGTGTATATATATATATATATATATATATATATATATATATATATATATGAGAGAGAGAGAGAGAGAGAGAGAGAGTATAATTGTACAATGTATAGAAAATAATAAAAATAGAACCTTTATTAAAGATACCATTAATGGTAAGCCATGGCGTATCCATCAGAAGGATTGAAATAAAGTCTACAGAATGTGCATAATATTTTTAGCTATAATACTTACCTGGAAAAGGCAATCTTGCCACTTCTAGCAATCATTGTCATCATCATCAGTCTTTAATCATTCTTTGTAGGACATAGACCTCCTCCAGGATTCGCTGCATCTCTCCATTGTGGGCACTGCGGAGCCAGTACTTTCTGAATTAGTCTTGTTAGTCTCTCCATCTTGTATTCTGCCGGTCTCGGTTGTGCCTGTGATCGCTAGAGATCCATGTTGTGAGTCGTGATGTCCATTGGTTGTCTGTCTTTTTTGCAACATGACCAGCCCATTGCCATTTAAGTTTTCTAGTAGATTCTCTGTTGTCTTGGACTCCTGTTTTCTCCCTGATATACTGTGCTGTCTTGTGATCTCTCCATGTGAGGTTTAGAATGATTCTCTCATGTGCACATTGCATGCTTCCCAGTCTTCGGGTCAGTCTCTTGGTTAGGTTCAATGTTTCAGCTTCATGGGTGATTATCGGGATGATGCATCGGTTGTATATTGCAACCCTAGAGTAATTCTTTACTTGATTTTTTCTTTCGTGGGTTTCAATCTAAAATAGTAATTATCCATAGATATAGCAATCTAGCCACTTTGAACTACTGAAAATGGCAATACCCTTGGATCTAACCACTTATTGATTCAAAATGGCAATTCTCCTTGAATCTAGCCACTTTCAGTTATTCAAAATGGCAAGTCTCCTCAAATCTAGCCACTTTTATCGATTCAAAATGTCCACTCTCTTTAGGTCTAGCTACTTTTAGCTATTCAAAATTGCCATCCTGCTTTAATCTAGCCACTTTTATTGATTAAAAATGGCTGTTAAAGGAATCGTGTCAATCCAAGGCTTGCCAAAAAAAAAAAAAAATCTTATGTTCTGGAATTAAAAGTGAATTTCATTGGAAATTGCTTATTTTGGGATCTTTGAATCCTTTGCCTTTTCCAAATCATTGTTATGTTTGTTATGTTTGACCCCCGCCTTCTTGGCCCTCCCTTTGTCCGTCTTCTCTGGGGAGATATTTTGGGTATTTCTTCTTCATCAACAAATTTTATCTCCGTTTATTTATTTTAAAAATAAATAGTTTTATAGAGAGCTCTGTTCGCTTACGACCTTTCAATGAATCTGGCGTCTCTTTTGTTTGGGAAGTAAAAATAAATGAACAAAACAGATTTATCAGTCATCTGATCAGAGAGAAGAAAAAAAAATGAAATAGAAACTGTTTTTTGGCTGCATGATGTGTCGGGAGTGATCAATTAAAAATTGGGAAAAAAAAGGGTGATCCATGAATAAGTTTCTTCTCTTGCATTCTGTTGGACAGTGATCTCTAAAAAAAAGTTTGAATTTTCAAAAAACAAGTATGAATGCATCTGGATGCAAACCAAGTGATCAATTTAGCATAAACTTGCATTGCAAATTGAACCACCCACTAGAAACTTATTTCGGAAATGAATTCAGGGAAAAAAAAAAAATAAAGGTTTGTTTGGAGACATAACAAATTTTCTGTCCCTTAGCTCCATTGTATGCATGATATCTATATATATCTATATATATATATATCTCTCTATATATATATATCTATATATATCTATATATATCTATATATATATATATATATATATAGCAAGCTGGACCAACTTGAAACCTAAAGAAACCTGTGTCGACAGTTTTGATGGATGGTTTTAGAAAAGTAGTAGTTGCTTGTAAAAGAGAATAAAGTTTTTCTTTTCTCTTTGTAAAAAGAAAGAACAAAACTTTTCCTTATTACTGGTTAAAATGTTTATCTTCGACACTTCATTTGCTATTGCACCTAACGGGATATGCAGCAACTTTTTTGTATTTTTTAACAGCACCTCAAGTGTTATTACTTTACTGAATCACCTAAAGAAGAATAATGTTTTTATTCTAAATACAATCTCGTCTTTCTTCTCTTATCTTATATAATACTTTCTTTGACCAGATCCCATTGTATTGTTCATTGTTGTAAGTGTATTTTAGATGATTTTCTCCATAGTTGACCTCCGGGGCATTGCTGGAGATTTAGGGGCCCACGGGCTTGGCTCCACAAAAGGCCCCATCCGAAAATAGGTATCTTCAGTTTTCAAATTCATCCTGCTGGCTGGCTATGTATGTATGTATGATGCCTACAGGCCACACCGAAGGAGCTAGAGGGCTGAAATTTCCAACATTTTCTCAACTAAAAGTTATTTTTCAAAAAGTTCTCTTTCCTAAATTTGGTTGTCGTCACTACAACCAAATTTAGGAAAGAGAATTTCAATTCGCTGTGTAAGTTTAAGCTAAATTGATCCCCAATTTGTACTAGCATTTGTACTTGAAAATTCAGACTTTCTCAATGATCACTTCCCAACAAAAGGTGAAAGATGTAAGTTATTCATTATTATCTCTTTTTCAAACTTTTTAATTGATCAGTCTTAAAATGGATTTCTGCCTGAAGAAGTTGATCTCATGACAATTTCTATTGAGTGACTAATCAGACCTGGTATTATAAAATGTTAGTAGAAATGCAGTATGTGAACTAGTATTCAAAGTTTTCTGGGTCCTCAGCAACCAGCTCCGTTCAGTAAACTAACTAAAATCAAAAGTAGTTGAATATAAAATGCTACTTTCTGTAGCATTTGTTGACTTACAAAAAGCATTTGACTTAATCATCATCAGTCTTTTAACGTCCGTCATTGGACGTAGACCTTCCCCAGGATTTGCCACAATTCTTCATTGTTGGCATTGTGGAGCCAGTATTTCATCTCTCCATCTTGTATTTTGTCGGCCTTGGTTTCACGTGTAATCTCTGGGTATCCATGTTGTGAGACGTATGAAATCCCCCAAATCATTGATATTATCGTACAAGGTGTAGACCCTGTATATGATACAGCAGTTCCTTCATCAGGCTACCTAAAGACTCCTAGCCCTTTCAACTTAGAAAAGGAGTGAGACAAGGTGATACCAGACCACCCAAACTCCCTGCCTGCCTTGAGATAATTCTCTGAAACCTAGATTATGAAAACAAAGGAATCAGGATTGACGGCAAATACTCCAGTGACATCAGATTTGCTGAGAATCTTCATGAAAAATAATGTTAGACAAACTAAATAAAGAAAGCAAGCGAGTTGGTCTTGACTTGATCTTTGGCAAAACAATTTTGTATACAATAAACACGTTGAGGAGAAGGACATTAAAATCAAAATCTTAGAGCTAAAGTGAACCACTACATCTGTCCAGGACAACAGATCTCTATGAAATCCTTGAAAGAAGAATAAAATCAAGTGAAGAATCACTGTAGGTTGGCAAGCTGAACCTTCAAGAACAAGGAAATGATGATGATTCATATTGTTGAATTAGCCTGAAGTTGTTTGAATTCTGAGACAGAGAGCTAGAGAGAAAGGAGTTGCAATATGACTTGATTTGAACCCTTCTTAACCACAAGGCTTCCATGACCAACACGCTGGAAATCTTTGCTTCGTAGTTATGATAAACAGCTCGATTCCTCTACAGTTCATCCATCCTCTACTTAAATATGTTCACACTTAGCACTGTTACTATATCCTAGGGAAAGCTGTTCCAAATTGGCACTTTGCGTTGTGTGATACTGTTTCTTCTCGGCTCTGTTTTACATCTCTTCATCTTAAGTGATTTTTCTTTCCCCCCCTCGTCTTTGTCTGGTTTTCTTTTAATTCTACCTTCGGGGGACATGCTGCTTCGCACATATATAGGATATGTTCAGGTGTTTTTTGGAAATTCCTACTTTATTCCAATTTCACACTCTAAAGGTATGTTGAAACAAAACATTGTGATAAACAATCAGATAAAGGAAAGTTTTATGTTATACTTATTTACTGCCATAGATGAGATACCTTGTCTGAGCAAGTTGTCAGTCCAGTGCCACAAATGAGATAACTTGTCTTACGACTGCGTTTCATTTTTTTCACTTGCTTACATTTATGTATGTATTAAATCTATTAGATATACTGTTGAAAATATTAGCTGATCTGTATTCAAATAAAATTATTTTGAATATCTATTTAATCACTGTCCCACCTCAGCAAGGCCGTCACGAAAGCGTCCACCAGGGGACCTGCTCCTTTAAGTGCAATGGAGCAGTACTGCTCCGGGGAAAGTGACCCCCCCCATGCGTGTGGCAATGCGCAGCCTCAGTCAGGTCTTTGATGTCAACCAGCTCACAAACTCCGACCCATTCGACGGGCAAGTGTCAGTACCTGCGCCTCGGTCTATGCTGTGGAACAGATACTTTGATCTCGAATGAAAGGCCAGAAAAATGTGAGGGTGAGCATTTTTGAATATGGAATGGAAAAAAAACTACCACAGGAGTTATAATGTTGAAAGATATACTTGATAGTGAAATGGTTAACCAAGGAAATAACTGAACTGAACCAGTTATCACTGTTAAATGTTCCTCATTCATATCACTGGTCCTCATTCAAATACAATTGATTGTTTGCTTGGTTTTGTATTCTTGGACATGGCCTCTCAAACTGAGTTTTACAGAAGAACCCTATCCAACTTTAACTGAGATTTATTTGAAACTGTTCATCAAAACTGTCAAAATAGGTTTCTTCAGTTTTCAAGTTGGTCCGGCTGGCTATGTATGTATGATGCATACAGGCCTTACCAAAGGAGCTAGAGGGCTGAATTTTATTCCTTATGTCTAGAAAAAATGATTTAAAAAAAAAAATTCCCTTCCTAAATATAGTTTTAGCGGGGGTTCAATTTGCAGTGTAAGTTTTTTTTTCCACGGCTGACTTGAATAAATAAGCTGTTTAATTTCAAATGAAATGTTATGGGGTACTGATGCAAAAAATCAAAATGGATGCAAAGTACTAAATTTCAGTTGTTGGTTTTCATCATGAAAGTTGTACTTAATGTTGAATTAAGACTAAAATATTTGTTTTTATGTCCTATCTGTGTATTCAGGACTCACTCAATGGCTGCTTCTTCCCACTCTATCATGTATACTGAATCTGGGACTTTTAGTTAAGGGCTGTACCAAAAATATCCACTCAGTTTCAGGGGTTCCGTGAGCGTGAAAAGTTTGAGAAACCCAGATCTTGGATATCATGGACATGCTATGCTGTGTCCTTCATACCATCTCTCGAGCAAGGGGAGTTACTCAGTAGTGTCCATCCTCTATCCAAATAACACAAGGACAGACAGTACTACTTTACATGGTACCAAATACTGATTATCCCATAATCTGGCTATTTATCCATCTCCCCATGAGGGAAATGAAGGCAGACTGCGACACAAGTTTGAGTTTAGTGCAGGGACCCACATGCCTGCATATTGGTTAAAAACAAATATTGTTTAGTTTGCTTGGCACTTCCTTTGGGAATGCCTCGGGTATTAGGCAATAAATCTGACCCTATCTCTTTAAATTTGATGGGGAGGTGTTGCCTGGAGGGGACAGCCTCCTGTTAATAGACATGGTATTTACATCACCCCAGGTTGGATTAACTTTCTGGTCATTGATAGCATGTTTGGGTCAAGGGGGAATTACTTGGTGGTGCCCATTCCATATATGAGACAGGTTTTACTCAATTCAGTGTTACCAATTTAGCACTTTTTGCAATAAATCTAGTATGTTCCTCGTTTTTGCAGCACAAAAAGTCAACATTTTCAGCCTATACTTAGTACTATTTTCCAGCAATTTTAGGCAACTTTTAGCTGTTAGTTAGCTATTTAAAACTATGAAAATGGCCATAAAATGGCTAAAAGTGTTTCTCTCTGCATTTTGGCATTTTTTCTACAACTTTTCAAGCTTGATTTAGCACTAAAAGATTCTGGGAGTTGGCAACACTGACTATTATGTGAGACCAATTAATAAATTGATGTTCTGATCTCAGCATTAATCAGCATGACCTCTAAGAGGAATTCTATAAGGAGGTGCAAAGCTGTTCTCAGGCCCCCCCTACACAAACACAGTATAAACACCTTTGTCTTTTAGCCATCCTCTTTATATTCATCTATGGAGCTGAAACATAGAACCCAACCAAAAGACTGATCCTCAAACTGAGAACCATGCAACAGGTGACTATTGAGAGGATGAGAGATTCCTGCTCAACATCAGATGGAAAGATCTCAAGACAGCACTGTATATTAGAAGAAAAACAAGAATCTGAGTTATCATAGAAGCCATTAGGAAACTCAAATGGCAATGGGCTGGTGAAGTTGCAAGAATGTCAAATCACCAATGAATATCACAACTCACAGCATGGATCTCCAGAGATGAAATGTGGAACTAAGGTTGGCAAAATGTGAGATGGCAAGACGGACTGGATGGGTTCAGAAAGTATTGGAACCGCAATGCCCATGATAGAAAGGGCTTGCGAATCCTGGGGAAGGTTTATGTCCAATGACTGATGATCAAAGACTGATGGTGAAAGATCTTTGGGTTGACATCACAATTAACTATGTTGGTTGTAGAAAAAACAAAAAGTGCTATTTATTAGGATTTGAACCAAGCCTCCCCTGTCAAGATTCATTCATCATCAGTCCTTTAACGTCGGTCGTTGGACATAGACCTTTCAAGACTAATGGGTGTATATTTTTTTATTTTTTTTTGAAAGTGTGGAAGACAAATCGACAAACAAGTTTGACTACCTCAGGATCGAACTCCTCTCCTTCCAACTGAAGAGGATTTTGTATTGTATATATAATACTGGAATTCATAAATGAGTAAAATTTGTCTGTTTAGCTCAGTTGAGAGATCGGCCTACCAGTCAATTGATTTTGATTTCAAATCACAGTACTATGCTAGTTATGTGATATCGAATAAACAATGTTATTAACAAATTTATCGCTAAACTACAATAAAACAAATAATTCCTGCTTCACAGTGCTCTTTAAAGATAGAAGTTATTAACCCTTTGAACACTGACCTTCTTGCATGTCTGACTCTTCACACTGATACACAAGAGCTATTAAACAGGCACTCTATTTGATCAGTACTCCAAGTTAAATGATGGACAGAGGACCGTGATTCTGAGAATACAAAAGCTCACGTGGGCAAACAAACAGCAAATACAACGTTCACTGTGTATGATCGATTTCCCCTGTTCTGATAAGGGTCAGTGAGTCATAAATTCCTTGGGCGGCAGAACGTATCAATTTTTGTAAATGAAACACACACGTGTCAGCAACTGCTAAAGTGTCTGTTTGTGTTTATGGACTTTCAAAAGGCGGCTGTTGAAGTGGCCAGCCGTGTTCAAAGAGTTGAAATTTAAACTGCGCAAGAGTTTTATAATGATTTCGTGTAAAGAAACCGCTTGCCGGAATGAACTCTGAAATAAATTACTGAAACCAAAAAACTACTTGTGACCAAATTTGTTGTAAAATTGAAAAAAATGAGTTCGGAAGTAATCTTTATTCTTGGTCAGACTTGGTAAATTTTTTTCACTGTCTTCAAACAAAGTATTCATTGGAGTGTCTGACTCACACGCATGTATTACTAGATCGGAATAATATACACACACACCTTTATATTGCTGTTTTTATATACATATCTATGTTTTGTTCAAATACACCCTCAGATACATGAGTAGATGCTTACACACATTTTCATAAACATCTATTTATACATCCACACACACTTATTCAAAGCCAAACTAGCGTATATATTGAATATGCACATGTGTATATATGTATACACAGGTATACGTGTATACATAATTATGTGTGCACACAAACATATTAACCCTGTCAGTCTCACCACAAACTAAACGTGTACACTCTTTTATGATTTGAGGATGGGCATTCCCGAAGAATTCTCATATCCAGCAAAACTTTATCTTCACTAAATAGCTTGACAGAATCTCCACTCTCCCCGAGCTCCCTTCTCTTTGTTGCCCCCAACCCCCAACTCCTTTACCAATTTCATGGAGGGGGGAGTCTTTGACAGTTTTATTCCCCCCAAGCTTTTCTCCCTCCATGTTTCACCCTCCCTCTAGTATTTTGAGAGAGTCGAGTGTTGTCTGCTACTCTGAAAATGATAGTTTGAAAAAAAAAAAAAAAAATCTCGAAGTCTTTTGTTGCCTTGTCAAATATTTGCCAAAATGGACAGTGCTTAGTGGGGGTGAGAGAGGGTTGTCAAGGAAGACAGTTTTTGGCTGACAAACTTTGTTTGTAGGTAAGAAGAATTGAAAGGTCTACAAACAATGCATCCTCTCAATAGTCACCTATGGAGCTGAAACATGACCATTGAACTGAGAACCATGCAACATGCACAGGAAAGAATCATGCTCAGCATCAGATAGAGAGATCACAAGACAGCACAATATATGAGGGGAAAAACAGGAGTCAGATATCATGAAATCCAGTAGAAAACTCAAATGGCAATGGGCTAGGCATTTTACAAGAATGGCAGACAGCCGCATGGCTCACAATGTGAGTCCCCAGTTCAGAAAGTGCTGACCTCTATGAAGCCCATGAGATAGAGCTCTAGTGAATCTTTGGGAAGGTCTGTGTCTAATGATGGATGTTAAAAGGCTTATGATGATTTTGGATTTTACAGACGTGTTGTAGATAGAATGAACCACCTTAAGCAGTGGTTTGTTAATTGGAGTCCATATTCTAAGGGTTTTTTTCTGATGAATGGTACAGTGCTTTAGATTTCTACCCTTTGGTATACTATTAGTAAAGCAATTGGTATTCATTAGTTTTGAAATACTTGTTTTCCTCTTATCTTGTTTAGACCACCAGGGATTCAAATAATGCTGGCAGTGGGGTCTCCACAGCAGTGTTCGTGACATTTCTAATCTTGTGGCAGAGAAGCAACACCATTCATTGCACTGCAGTTGAAAGATATAATTATGGTATTTGGACCATTACTATGTATTAGAATTTGAATGAGTATAATCCATTTGGGATAAATATGATTTCTAAAGGTCAGAAATGTCTTTTTATTGTGCTTCAATAATTAGTGTAATACCAAAATGCTAAAAAATAGGGTTTTGTTGGAATATTTCCTTTAGACAAGGGGTCCTTGGGTTTTCGAAATTTCAAAACCACTGACCTAAAGGACTTGCTGCCTCACCACTAATCAAAACTATTATAAACTAAGTGTCTGCTCGCTTCCATCTTTCATGCTTTGAAAATAAAAAAAAAAATCATGTTGATAGGTTGGGATAATGGTTCTGGGAATGGAATTGCAACACAAAGACTGCAAAGAGGGCACAGAGATGGTAATAGAAGCAGGTTACACAAAAGCTTCAGAGTTGAAACATGAAGATATTTCCCAAAGGAATATGGCTGAACTCTGCTGCTGTACAGTGTTCAAGAATGTTACTGAACACTGCTAGTCAGAATGAAAAATTATTCTTCTGAAAAGGAAGGAAGGAAGGAAGGTAGACTGAAAAAGAGAAAAATCCAGAAAAGTAATATAAAAAGGATGGAATTGATGACAGGTTGTTTGTCTCATAATGTGAGAGGAAATGAATTTAATGAGACACAGATGTTTGCTACTCTAATAAGTAATAAAAAAAGTAACTAATACATGGATAACCTAGATTTCATTACATTTTGAAATAGAAATACCCAGAAACACAGGCAAGTATTGAAAAAGCCAGATCTAAATTTAAAGACCCTGCATTGGCAGCCTTGCTTGCATGTATATTCATGTATAAATCTGTCAAGTTATTTTAAAATTCTGCAAAAATAGAATGATGGAGAGACCATAAGTTTAATTTAGACCCATCCACAGTCTTGAAAAACGTGTTGAAAATTAAATGCAGCACTTTTCTGAAGAAACAAAAAAGATCATTTTGAGATAATGCTTAGTGGTGTACTCAAACAAATTTTGTTGCCCTAAAAATGTAACCATGAGCACCCAGAAACACTGACAGACAGACATACAGATGAACAAAGAGAGAAGAATCTGCGGGCCATTTGTGGGACTATGGTAATTCAATGCGACTCTGACCTTGAAATTACTCATATCTTAGTAAAATTAGGACTGTTAGAAACTTAAATTTAATAAACATTGAATATGAATTAAATACATTTATGCATTTATATAAATGATGTGTTTTCTATAACTTTTAGATCATTGATAAACTTAATTGTGGGCAGTCTGGATTTTTTAAAGACTCTTTCCTTACAAATATTGCATTTTATTCCCGAAAAGGGCTGTAGCATAAATCAGCTGAAACTTTGTGTCAACGGGGAAGATGGAAAGGTTTGATTAGATTTTCCGAACAGAGGTTGATTTAAAAATAACATAGTTTATTAATATTAAGGAAGTGAACACAGACATATTTAACAAATACAATACTATACTTGGAATTTTCAAGTACTTCCACTTATAATGGAACAGATTGTAGGTTCTTCCTTGTATTATGCAATTAATCAAAAAAAGGTTTGAAAGGGGAAGACTGTCAGGATTTCTGGTTGTTTCACAATTCACAGTTGTTTCATAGACTTGAGGGGGTTTAAGGGGTAACATTCAGATCACTTGGAATTGAAGGATTTTTTGATGCTGAACTCCAGCTTTGAAACTCTTTATTCTTGGTTATCTCCCTGAACATATCACCTTGGCAAAGTTGTTTCAAGTGCTTTCATGGATATCAAATCTCTGTCTCCAGATGGAATTCTGTCTTTGATAAATAAAATATGATTTACCAAGATTGATGCAAAAAAAAATAATTTGTTTTTTGCCATGATGTTAGTATTCTAAGCACCTTTTGGATGTTGTTTTTTTTTTTCATTTTTGGCTATTTTTTTCATTTTGGCCATTTTGGGCTATTTTTTTTATTTTACCCATTTTGGGCTATTTTTTTTATTTTACCCATTTTGGGCTATTTTTTTTTATTTTACCCATTTTGGGCTATTTTTTTTATTTTACCCATTTTGGGCTATTTTTTTTATTTTACCCATTTTGGGCTATTTTTTTTATTTTACCCATTTTGGGCTATTTTTTATTTAGGCCATTTTGGGCTATTTTTCCATTTTGGCCTTTTGGGGCTATTTTTTGTTGTTTTTGCTATTTTTTGCTTTTTTTTTATCTGGGCCATTTTTTGTATCTGGGCCATTTTTTGCTTTTTTTTAATCAAGCAATTTCAAGCAGTCAAATTAGTGCAAGAATATTTTTTTAGTTGGCAATTTTTTTGTTAACACCCATGTACTCTGACTTTTGTGGAAGCCATGAGAAATCCAAATGTCCATTTATATTCTTGCCTGGATTAAAAGAAGTACCGGACCATCAGTTGGTGGAAAATTGATGTGTGTACCTGTATTAATAGTATCGGGTGAATGGTCATCTCAATGTTCCGACTCTAATTGATGGTAGTTGTGGAGGTGTTGGAGGTGTTAAGGAGTAGGTGAATTGTTCATTGAATTTATGAGTTTTGAGATTTGTCGCTTCCAAAGCAATTCTACAGTTGTAAGAATTCCTATGATTAATGACCGGTCTGACTTGTGTGGTTCTTCCTTTGCTTACCAGCTAGACAGCCTATCACTGACCACATCGAGAAGCCGGACACTTGCATGGGCTGCAGTGTTTCATCTTGTACTTTACACAAGAAGACGCTGAGACAGTGACAAGTCAAAATGAATGCCAGATTCTAACGGAAAACTGTCCGTTGGTGTGTAGAGGCTGCTTCAGGAAGGAAACCGGTTGAGTCACTGTTTCTACCATTTCTGCCAAAAAAAGAATAAAAGAACTGGCTGTGAATTACAAGAATTTGGATAGGCCCTTTTTCCATTCTCTCTTCCTTCTGTGAAGGTTTCATTATCTATTTTTATTTTCTCTTACCGAATTGGCACTGTACCTGTCAAAGATGACAGGATTTTTTACATGCGGATTGTGCACTTCTCTCTTGGATCAGAGTATCTGTGTGTCCTGTCCAGGATCAGAGTGTTGCTCCCTGACACTTCTGTCTAGAATCAGAGAGCAGAATTGTGCAACATGATTTGTGTGTGTGTATATATATATATATATATATATAAAATAGGATGTAGATTCGCTACACAAACAAGTTTGTGTTTCTGCCCTCTCTTGGTCTCATCATCCTTTTATATATTTCCAGCTCTACTCTAAAACAACTTGACTTTTGAAGTATGAAGTTGAATGTATTGAGCACTCCATGAAATAAATCCATCATATATCAGACGTTGCTTTATATTATGCTACATTGCTAACCTGATCTGAACCATATGTATTATATGTATATAAGTGTATATATATATATATATATATATATATATATATATATATATATGTGTGTAGCATACTCTACAAATGGCTAGCCTGACCAATCGGCTACAGGTTCTTTTCTCTCTGCTCATCTGTGTCTATATGTATATCTATTTATCTATCCATCTATCTGTGTGTCTCCAGACTCTCATGGTCACGTTTCTGTGGCTACAACCTTGAAGCTCTACCTGAATGCATCACGAGGCACCATCTAAAAACTTTTTTTTACTTTTTTTTCAAGAAAGTGGTTTTCTTGGTCTCTGAACATTTTGGACCAACAAGGTTCAAATCTTGTGCAAGTATTTTGAAAAGATAATTTTAGATTAAGGTCTATTTTTTATTTTTATTTTTATTTTTTTTAGATATTTTTTTCAGATATCTAGTCCGGGTAGACATGTTAACTATGGTCATTCATCTATATGATGTTTGCATATTATCTCATTATAATCTGAGAAATCTCACTGTGTATGCACTGAGATAACTTGACAACTGGCCATAGTCCGAAATTGATATTTGTCAGATTATTTGGTCTGTGCAAAGGTCATTGCAATGTTGAGTTAGAAGTCATTTGAATGTATGGTTTTTGATACGAGAAAGGTACATAATTTACAATTAGAATTCATCTTTAAACGGATATAGTGTTTTGCCTGAATATGTTGTAGGTCACCAGTGTTTGTGAGCATTGATGCATTTAAAAAAACTGTTTTGATTGTCACTACTATCAGCGATAATATTTCTGTTTTGATTGTTGCTATTAATATCATCATAAATAAAGAACAGCGTCTCATTACTTCAAGTTTAAACCTTCTGAAGATTTTCAGGAAACCAGATGCACCTTTTGAATGGGCATGTCGTCGTACGGATAATTTTAATTTGTCTTCAATCAAAATTTGAAAAATAAATGAATAAAGATAGTCAATACTGCTGAATTTTCTGGAATAACCAAGAATTCTATGACAAGATGTTCAGACGCATATTTTGACAATGGTTTGAAATTCAAATTAATTTCATATAATGTAAAATTGTATGTAACAATGGATTTAATAACACGACTATGTAAATTTGAAGCATTGAATTTAAATTGTCCCAAGTTTTATAACCTCTGCTCAATGTTAACATCCGGTTTTTGTTACCTTACAGTGATCACATTAACCATCTTCTTCTGTGTATATTGTTTCTTCTCATCTATTTCGTGTTACTCGCCGCAGCAAAGATTTCCCTAATTTTTTTTATGCGTGCATCTATTGTAGCCATAACTGTCTCTGACTTCCTGAAAAATCAACATTGCAAACGCCTCAAATCATCTTGACCATGCATTCCCTCTCTCTCCTTTTATGATAGAAATGCTTGTACCTGATATCGCTTAAAATTCATTTTGAAATCTTGGATTTCTGTTCATAAATTTTTTTTTCGAAAAATAAATTGTGATTTCAATGACGTATTATTTTTATATTTAATAACTTTATTACCATTATAAAAGTGCAAGGGAGAGAACTCGTAATTAAATTGTGCATCTATGGTCTGACTTTCAGCTTTGTTAATTTGGATAGATTCCTGTCATAATCTTGCATTGTTTACTATAAATGACAAGTTTTTTGTTAGAAACTATTAACGTAGGTTTCTTCAGTTTTTAAGCAGATCTGGTTGTCTGTTGCATGTACAATCCACACCAACGGATCTAGACGGCTGAAAATTTTTGTATTTACTCTTTATGTTTGAAAAAAACCGTTTTGTTTCCTTTGAAAATCCCATCAGGATTTTTGTTGGGGTTCGATTTACAATACAGGTTTATACTAAGTTGGTCCCTTAGTCTGGAAGCATTCATGCTTAACTCTTTAAACATCACAGCCTAACAAAACGTAAGGGAAGTAATTCATTGATTGATCACTCCTTTTTCCAACTATTCAATTGATCACCCACAACACACCATGCTGCCAAAAAAACGCTGGTTGCTTGACGGTTTCTATTGAGTGACCAACCAGACATGTCTACTTTTAAGTGCTGCTCTCCACATCAAAGATTTCCTCATCTTTTTAACTTGAGTTTTAACTTTTTGTTATAATTTTGCTTTGTTTTGTATAAATTTGACAAGAAGTTTTTATGTTTTTTCTAAAATTTGACAAAAACAAAATAAAGAGTCTTAAACTTAGTATATATTTTTTTCTTTTTTTAAGGTCCTCACTCTCAATGGTATAGACAATTGTGCTGTCCTGATACACAAGGCACCTAATTTTGGTTTCACAGAGGATGAGGTGAGTAATTCTTTTGTTATCTTCATCTAATTGTCCTTTATATTTCTTTGTTTCATTTGTTGCCAAAATATCATAAATGCTGATGCCTCTAACCCAAAATTTTACAAGTATTCAAAGATTGTCCGGGTTAAAAAAAATTCACCAGAACTCTCTATCAGTGTCTAGTTCGTCACACCATTGTATATTTTGTCGGCCACGGTTTCGCATGTGATCTCGGACTCCTGTTTTTCCCCTTAATATATTGAGCTGTTTCAAGATCTCTCTATCTGACGTTGTGCATGATTCTTTCCTGTACATGTTGCATGGTTCCCAGTTTGAGGGTCCGTCTCTTGGTTGGGTTCTATGTTTCAGCTCTGTACTATTCTTTTTATAAGCATTCAGTTTTATAAGCTTGGTGAAAAAATATTGGTTGATAAAGAGTTTATACAATCGGTGGGGTGGGGGGATCTTTTTTAAGAATTAAAAACAAATGCCTTACAATAATTGGCGGTAATCCATGTGTATTCTCAGCAGCATTTACTACCAGATAGCATTCAGAGAAGTATATCTACAATAAGAACGAGTGAAATCAAGATGGTGGCAGCAAGGTTGATTGTTAGAGCTTGTTTATTGTATGAATTTAAATTGGGAAGGAAAGCAGCTTGTAGAATATGTGTGTGTATCTCAGAAGCGTATGGGCAAGGGGGAGGCAAATACCCCCTCCCTGCAATTTTGCCAAAATAGTGTATAATATCTGACAGATCAGTATATTTCAAGGAAACCTGTCTAAATTCAGGGATAAATATACTCCCTATACTCCCCACCCCTCAAAAAAAGGATTGTTTGATTTGAGTCAATATATTTCTTTATTTTTTAAATCATCGATTTAAATTACAATTTGTTGTTTTATAAAATAAGATATTCTCTGAATTATTTAAGAGTCTTGCTTATTATGCATAAGCATGTTCACTTTCTCCTGCATGAGCAATTTCTGCACCAATTACTTTAAACAGAAATACAAGTTAAGCTGCTCTATCTGTACTAAGATGGTTTCCCTATTTAGAATGAATAATTCCTCATGAAGAGAAAACTCGTTCAACGTCAGAGGATGCAGTTTCTGTTGACAGGAGTTGTTTTTTCTTCATAGAGTGTATCTCTGCTCAACACACTTGCACGTGAATTGAATTCCACCATTCAATAGCTGATACAGTCTTCCCTATAATGTCCACAAATTTAAATGTCTGGAAGGGACGAAATTTTGCTTGCTACTTTAGTAGGAACGAGTAAGGGATTTTTCATTGGTATATTCCATTGCAATATTCACTTCACCCTTGCTTAGTGCCTTTGCTCGGAGAAAAGAATGAATCATGTTGGCAAGAAGATGGGCTTTGTTAAAGACTTGTTTGTATACTCTTTCCACATCATCATCATCAGTCTTTTAATGTCCGTCGTTGGACATAGACCTTCTCCAGGATTTGCCACAATTCCCTATCATGGGCATCGCAGAGCTAGTATTTCCTGAATATGTCAAGTTCATCTCTCCATCCTGTGCTCTGTCAGCCTTGGTTTCTTATGCGATCTCTAGGGATCCATTTTGTGAGACGTGATATCCATCGGTTGTCTTTCATTCTTGTAGCATGGCCTACCCATTGCCATTTGAGTTTTTTGATAGTTTCTATGATGTCACGAACACCTGTTTTCTTCCTTATATATTCTGCTGTCTTGTGATCTCTCCATGTAAGGTTTAGCATGATTCTCTCATTTTCCAAATATCAACTGCCTTGTCAATGGTTCATGTGTCACTCTGTGTGTTTTCTGCGGCTTCAGCTATTGGCTGTAGTTAAGAAAGTGGTCCCTCCGCAGACACCTTACTTCAAGATCTATTTTGTCTCTGTTTACTTCACAAATTTGAAAGGGGCTTGGCTTGTTAATATCTGACATGCTGTTTTATCAAGTGTCCGCCTTCTTGATGGAGCCTTGCCGAGTCGTAATCATAGTTCCTTGAGTATTTCACCTCATGAATCATATGCTCTTTTAGACTGGAAATTCCCAAATCCTGTGTGCTGAACATAAGTCAGCCCTTTAAAGATTAAGTGTGGATTTTTATCTGCTAATTTGGAAAATCAGTCAGATGTAGTCAAAAAATGGCTGATTTGGCAACCTTGTGTTATCCTTCCATTCCCCTTCCATACCCCTTCCTACTCTCTCCAGCTACACGTCCTAGCTTTGCTTTCTCCCTTTACTTTGCTACCCTTGCCACCTATGTGTAAAATTTACCCTCCCAAGTCTGATTTAAATTAAATAAATCCAATTTTCTTCTGGTTTAAAGAAAAAAAATCAATTTAACAGCCAGAAAGTGATGAAAGGTGCTAAATTTAAAAAAGAAATAGTCTTAAAATGCTAAAATGGTCAAAACACACCAAAAAAAAGCCAAGAATGATTAGGTATGCCCATGTCAATTCAACACATTTTTGGCATTGCCAAAAACAAATAACATACTGAATTTAGCGCAAAAAGTGCTAATTCGGCAACACTGCTCCTCTATAGCATAGATACGTGATTTGGCACTGATATATAAATATATATCTACTATCCAAAGTATAAATCAGTAATTCAATATGCAATATGTGATGGATTTATTTCATAAAGTGCTAGATACAATTAATGTTGATTCAAATTAGAGTAGTGCTTGAAATATGATGAAATAAAGGAAATCGCCACTCAAACACGTTTGTTTCTTCACTGTTTGAGCATCTTCAGGGGAATTCACCTGAAGGAGCTTAAACATGGCAGAAACATAAACATGTTTGTGTACCGAATCCTTTATTCCATCACATATATATATATATATATATATATACATATATATATATATATATATATAATGGATGTGGAGTAATTCGACAGAATGTTATATAGGCAATATATATATATATGTGTGTTATCAAATGGGTATAATTTTAGTAACATTTAGTAATTTTAGTAACATGTAAAATTTTTTTACTCTGTACATTTCAGTATTGCACAACTCACCCTCTGTATCTCCGCTCCTGTTTGAGTACCTAATTTTTTTGTGTTACACATGAAGAATTATGGTATATCACTGTGAAAATCAATCAAACCCTCTCAAATTTCTGCCTCGATTTGGATGAGTTGTACTTCAAAGGGTTCCCAAATCCAATCCGTTGTAATGAGATTTAACAGGTCATTAAATCTCTCTTGCATATCCTTGTGTGTCTGCTTGAGATGTTTGACCTGGATAGTGAGGTCATCATTCTTCAGTGCAGACATGGGCGACCATTTTGATCTAGAGGGCCACATGAGACATTTTTCATCTTCACTAGGGTCACACATTCACTTAAAAAATGTGGATCGTTTTACAGAAAGCATACTCAATTTCATATTATTGATTTGTTAAGTCAAAACAAGAGTAAAAATTGACTCTCAGAGAAAAATTATACAAGATTCTGAATGAAATAACTAGAGTGGCTGTGGTTCGTAAAAAAATGTGGCCCTCAGGTCTATGGTTGACGGCTTGTAGTTCAGTGCCTCTGCAATCATCTTCGTATCATGCAAAAAGACTTCAAGTTTGTTGAAAAGATAATCACTGGCTCCCTTACTACAGGATTACTATTTTAGGCCTGAAAGGTCTTGTTTTATATATTAAGTTTCTGGAAGATATCTGCAAGAGAGAACATGTTTGCTTTATCATTGAGTCTTTCTGTATGCTCTTTATCAGACACAAAGAAAACTATAGTGTCCCAGAGTATAACCAAACGTTGAAGAAAGTTTCCTTTGCAAAGTCATCTCACTTGGTATGCAGCGGCAGCAGCAACAGCAGCATCTGGAAGTCTTTATCATTCTCTTCACACAACAACCGGAAAAGACAATCCTGACCAAATGTAGTCACCCCGTCTCTCGTTACTACATAGAATTCCACTATTCTATACCATACAAGAGACAGTGAACATCAACAGAGGTCTCTAAGTGGGTCAGGCAACATGGGTTTTTAAGTGGGTCAGGCTGGCTTGCTATCTATCTATCTATCACATGTCAGGCTACACTAATGGAGCTAAAGGACTGAAAATTTAAACATTTACTCCCTATTATGTCTAGAAATTTTTTCGTCGCTTAATAATGTTTTTTCAAGGGGGGATTCAATTTACAATGTAGGTTTATGCTAAATCTATACATCAATTTGAATTTGGTATTTTTTTTTTTTCTAGAAAAAAACTAATATTTTGAAAATTCTCGCCCCAAATAGGTTTTTAGTGGCGGGTTCAATTTACTGTATAGGTTTATGCTAAATCTGTCCCTTAATTTTTGTCCAGCAGTGTTCAACTCATTTTTTGAAAATTCAGATCTCTGCTCAACAAAATACAGGAAAAGTAACTTATTCATCGATCACTTTTTTCAGAATTTTTTTCATTGATCTCCCCCATCATCAGTCTCTTAACATCCGTCGTTGGACATAGACCTTCCCCAGAATTTGCGACACTTCTCTATCATGGACATCGCGGTGCCAGTACTTATGCTCTTAAAAGATGTTGGTCATTTAACGCTTTCTATCAAGTGACTAACCAGATCTTTCTATGTTAATAATCATCCATGAGAAATATTGATAAAATCCTGCGGGTTTTACAATTGAAGCTTGTTTTTAGGGTTTATCAATAGATTTTTCTATGAGCTCATATGCTTATCATTACATATCAAACTTTTTCGATTCAATCTGATCATTCCATTGTTAGCATCATTCATTCTTCTCAACAAAGAAAGAGAAAGTTGTATTGCTCAAATTAGGAACTGGGAATCAATTTTTGAGTCAGTTTAGCTGGCTATGTATGTATGTATTACGCATATAGGATACACCGATGTTGCCAGAGAGAGCTGAAAATTTGATCATTCACTCCTTCATTATGTCTCGAAAAAAAGTTTTTTGCTTTTTTATCCCCCCATTACTTTTTTTTAAAGCAGGTTTCTGTTTCCTACATAAGTTTATACTAAATTGGGCTCTTAGTTTTGGTCTGCTTGTTCTGTGAAGATAAAGATTTTTTAGTGATTTTTGCCAGACAAAAAGTGAGAAAAGTAACTCATTCATCGATCTCATCTTCTTCTAATGTTTAATTGATCTTTTGCTACACAGCTTGCTGCCAAAAGATGTTAGTCACACAATGGTTTGTATTGAATAAGATACCAGATCTGTTGCTCAGATTTTGTCCTGAACTGTTTTCTTGCTATGCAAAAGGCTCTGACTGGACCACCTGACATTTGAAGCTGTTGGTTGTCAGCCCTGATTATAAACAAACAGAAAATTCCAGTGAAAATGATTAGTAATTCATTCAGTTGATTATGAATTATCAAATTCCAATTTCAGTTGCTAAATCCGATACCCTGCCACAGAAATTTGTCTCTGTTAATGAAGAATTAACCTTTCCAATATTGTAAAATCCCGAATTTCAATCTGATCAAATTAGTTTTTTTTTTTCCAAACTTCGTTTTATTCCGAGATACTTCTATTTTCAGGCAACTTCCAAAAGTTGATATATTGTGAAAAACCTAATTTTATTTTATTTTGTTTTTTTAAAATTTTTTTATATTTTCTAATATTTCTTGTTTTTTTAATATTTTTTGTTTTCTTTATTTTTTTGTCGTCTGTCCGGTGATTTTTTTGTTTTCTAGAAATTCTTTTTTTTTTTCTAATTTTTTTTTTTTTTTGTTTTGATTCTCCAATATTGTTTAATATAATCGAGAAATGGTTCTTGGGTCGCTATTTAAACCATCCGATTAGAGGTGTGGGTAAGCTTTTCTGGCCCCATGTCCTTCCACAGTTTTGTCTCACCATACTATACTTATAGATGACACTTATATATTGCAATCAATGGATGTGAGGGTAATGCAACCATATCATTATCTATCTATATATATATATATATATATATATATATATATATATATATATATATATGGGATCTTTTAACTCGGACTCACACAGTACACACCACTGAAGATGGGAAAAATCCCGAAACATGTCTGGACAATTTACTTCTAAGGATTAATAAACCTTACCTCTAAACACCTCACTCCCAAGTCTGTCTCACTCTCTACAGTACACATTATATATATATATATATATATGTATATAATTTTATATACGTACACAAATATGTGTTTAGTGTACATGTGACATGATGAAGGTCATGGAATTATGAAACATGTTTCAGTGCAAGTACCAGAGGTGTCCAATTATGTTTAATACAGTCTTTTTTTCTCCCCTTCTCACTCACACACACACACACACACACACACATACACATATATGCGACACTGTTCCAACTCAAGAATAGAGCATTCTGGTGGATGGGGAATTCATGCGTGAGTAAATATATCACTTAAATTCAACCTTACTGACCGTCCAGTTCTGCGTGAGGCAGAGGTAAGATGCCAGCCTCGTGGTACTGGATTTGACAATGGATAGTCTGTAGCCACATTGAAGAGTTGTAATATAATAAAACAGCTGTCTGTGGATGACAAAATTATTTAATTATATATAATGGACTGTGGATGTTTCTCATGAGTTTTAAAAAGCAATATATATATATATATATATATATATATATATATATATATATATATATATATAAGTGCTTTCTAAAACTTCTGAGAATTTGAAGAGAACAATCAGTTACCCGGCATGGCCCATGTCTCATCAGATATATTATACATCTGTCAAAATCACTCCACCAGGAAATAGAGAACAGCATTTTCTATTTATTTTTACTTTCAGAAAGCCATTTTGTGCTTAAAGTTCATTGAACTTTTGGCTGGCTCCTGGGGTATACATATATATATGTCTAGAAAGCTGTGCAGCTTTAAACTCCAAACATTAAAAAACCTTTTCAATAGATTTCTTGTGTCACTTCAGTCATCCATATCTCAATATCTGTCAATGCAATTTATGTGATTTTCCAGAGTGTTCTTTTCCCCTGTTTCCCCTGTACTTTGTTATTATTGTTCAATGTATAAATTGTCTCTTGTTGGGATCATCAGATGTTTACCATGTAACAGTTATGGGAATTTTAAAAACAAAACAGTTGTATTAACATGGCACCCCAGCAGTGTTAATCAAACATATATATATATATATATATGTACATATACTAGCAGGGGGAATTCCAGTGTTGCCCATGGAGAAATAACTGAACATCTGACAAACAGAAATATGACATGTTCTTTACTAAACGTCTCTTTATACAACACAAAGAGGTTGGTCGAGTGGTGTGAGCTGAAAAATTGTTTGAGTGTATCCAGTGTAGTAACTGGCAAGGTGTGCGATCGAATCTTGGCATGGGTGTTGCACACCTTTGGGCAGGTTCTTGCACACTCCTGGGTGTATGTGTGTAGGCATGTATGCAATGTTGGACAGATCAGTGTAGTTTCGCAAATCTTTTCGTCTCGCCGTTATCAAAATGTTTGAAAGTAGAAGTGTTGGTTTAAGATTCTGATAATATGAAATTTATAGACCAATTTCTTTCCACTCTAAACAATATTTCTTTGTACAGATAGCAGGCTAATTTATCATTATTGTTAAGATATAGATTTAAAAAAAGGAACCCTCCTGGAGGCTTGAAAATCTCACCTGATTTTTCTCAAATATATTGTTGACTGAAGTTGAAAACTTGATTTAGATAAATTTTCAGAAAGAAAACCAACAATAAATGTCGAGTTCAACATCAAAAATGGAAAGGTTGATAAAGAAGTGTAAATTGAACTGAATATTGAAAAAAACCTATTTACATGTATCTTTATCGTAGATTTCTGTTGGATAAATTGGGAAAAAAAATTTGCCAGATGTAGCCAAAAAAAGGCTAATCCAGCCTGTCCTGTTCTTTTTTTTTTAGCCCTCTCTCTCATTAAAGGATCTTTTTGCCCACTACCTCATTGACCTGAAGGCAGGCTGGTGTGTGTATAATATTCATTCAATATCATGTTGGATATAACATCTTATGTAAATATTTATTCATAAACAGTGGTGCCACATCTTGAGGATGAAGCTTGCTCTAATATTCATGCTTTATGAGACTAGTTGGCTGTTTATTGCTCTACTACAGGTACATATATATATATATATATATATATTTGCTGTGAATTGACTGTTGGTTATACATCTATAGTACTCGATATTTTTAATAAAAAAATAGAGCTGCTATTATTGTTATACTAATGGTTATCACAACAAATTTGTATCTTGAACTTCGATCTCCAGTTGATATTGTGAATGAACAATTACTCAGAATTTTCGATGGTTTTTGGTTTTACATGCTCAGTTACTTTTGAGTTACTTCCCTTTGATTTTTTTTTTTTCCACACATATATGTGTGTGAATATGTATCTGTATAATATATATGTGTGTGAATATGTATATGCAATGCTCTTCCAGAAGAATAGAGCACTCTGGTGGATGGGGAATTTAAGGTAAATAAATATATGGCTTAAATTTAGCCTTACTGACTGTCAAGCTCTGTAGCTCAGCGGTAGGATACCGGCCTCCGGGTCTGAAGCGAAGGTTTCAATCCTGCCTCGTGGTACTGGATGGGATAATGTATTGTCTATAGCCACACTGAAGAGTTGTAATAGAACAAAACAGCTGTCTGTGGATGACACAATAATATATATATGTGCGTGTTTGTGAGAGAGTGAATATGTACAGTGTACCATAAAACTTGAAACACAAGTAAAAATTGAATAATTTCATTATTATCTGGAATAAATTCATTACTGTTCTGTAATTAGAAGGTCAGTCTTATTATAAACATTGTCCAATGGTAAAAAGTTGAGTAGTGTCCATGTGTTAAGCCGTTGCTGCATTTTTCTAATTTTTGAAAATAAGTTACAATTGAACTCTTAAACTCAATGACAATTCAAGTGATGTAAAGGTTCAAATTTCAAGTTATTGGTTTCTGTTATTGTTCGAAACAATGTTTCAATCAATAATTTCAGTTAGTTTCCTTGCAGACCGATTCAATGGGGAAATGTGGAATGTTAGGTACTTTTGTCTCCATTGTCGGAATTGCCATGAATTTCGAGAGGGTTTGGCTATTGCTAATTGTCTTTCTGCCTCATCTCCACTGCAGAGAAAGGAAAGGAGATTTTCCGAGTGAGCCTGCTAGGCTCTGTGGTTTACGTGTCTTTTCACAATATCGCAAATTTTCCTTTGGGAGAACATCTCATCTTATTAGATTTTGTAATCGACGAGAAGGATCTTGATATCATGATAACTGACAAACTTATTTTCCAAGTACGTTACTTGGTCAATGCTGCCACTGAAGCAAATAGAGTACAGGGGCTGATCCAGTATACTTTCGCTTATATAGACAAGGAATCATTCTTATATAAGATATGCATGCAGCTTGAATACCGTGTTCAAGCCTGGTCATCGTAATTAGGATAAGAATCTCTCAGGAAATGTCCAGAGATGAGCAACAGAGTTAGTACCAGAATTAGAAAGCTGGGTTGAAGGAGGGTTGACATTGTTAGAAAAAAAGGAGGGTGCAGGGAGAGTGTACAAGGAACTGAGAGGTCATGCCTATATGATGGAAGTAAAGACGAGTAGATTGAATCCCAGAAAATTCTCTTTTAGCTGTAGGAGTTAGAGTCATAGGATTTTGGAATAGATTACTGGAATATGTTATGCTATCAATATATGTTAATGGGTTTAAAAAGAATTATGATGTCCAATACACCACTGCTAATTCAAATATACATGACTGACATATTGTATAAATATGATTATTTGATACATGTTTTTGTATAGAAATTTTATACTTCATTTTATACTCCACGTTATGATAAATATTTCGATGTTAAGTTTAACCCTTTCATGTCTGTTTGCTTCATATTTCCTCATTTCAGTTCTATTCTGAATTTTCTTCCTTTTTTACGATTGTACATATTGTCATCATCGTCATCTGTGTCTCGCCTGTAAGATTTAAAAAAAGATAAAAGTAACTTGGCCATTGGTCAAGCTAGAGGGAAAGTTTACTAACCCAGAAATAATTTTTTTCGACTGAAATATTTATGCAAAGATGATTGACTTATGCCTAGAAGAAAAGAATCATATAAAGTGTAATGAACTATGAGAACTTTGATCTCGTTGTTTTACCTTTCCTGCTCCTAGTGGGAACAAACTCTGCAAAGAAACAAGGTTACGTGAGAGGTACATTGACACTTTCGTCATTGAAATTCGTACGATGAGATATCTATTTTGGTGGTTATTTTCTCTCAATACGCCCCCGATTCTGTTGGATATAAAAAAGATTAGGTAAATATAAAATGTGATTAAAGATCTTATTTTTTTTCAACTCGACCAGTGGTTGAGAAAGCTGAGAAACTTACATGCCCGTGAGAGAGTTGAGTTGAATAGTCGGGTTGAATCTTACAGACTGTCTTCATCATTGTTTTTTTGTAAATTTTATTTCATTTTTTGACTACTGACACCTGAGCCTAAAATGATGTTGGTTTGTGTGGCTGGTTTAAATTAGATTTGAACGAAATATCCATTTCTCCTGAATGAAACTTGTATGATAATCTTATTAGGATACGCAAGGCAAAAGTGCGAAATTCGCCAAGGAATACAAAGATGGCTGTGTTTTTCAGGTTTCCCGTAAGGCTTCATGGTTATCCTCCACATAAAATTTTTTGGTTTTTCCAGTTTCTGAATATATATATGATAAGTAAGAAGTAGGGGAAAGCCACACTGGTAGGAGATCACTTTATATTTAATAAGATGGATATTTAGTAAAAAAGGTTTGTGTTCATAGTTGCATTTCTCAGCTCAGAGAAATATTTTCTTTGAGCTGAAAAATACACCTAAAAACACAAAATCTTTTTACTAAATATCTAAGTTATTGAATATAAAGTTATATCCAACCAGCATGGCTTTTGCCTGCTTCCTACTTATCTCTTACTTTCATAAGACCCACCTTGTGGAATAGATGTATCTCTATCTCTCTCAATTTCTCTCTTTGTACATATATATATATATACATATATATATATATATATATATATATATATATATATATATATATATAAGAACAGTATTTGAAAAAAAGAGCATTTGGTTTTTGTCAGCATGGAAAACATAATGATTATGTACTTAGGAAAGGCATGAATCCACCTTTCCTTTTATTTTGTCCCATCACCAGTATAACAGGCAGTAGCAGCAAAAAGCGCTAACACCCTCTGTCAACATTGATGGGAACTAATCAAATGTATTACATTTGAAATGGCTCATTACATGAAAATATAATAATAATGAAATTTATGAGTAGAGTAAAATAAACTTGGTGAAATATTTGTACTTTAATTCTCCTTGTCATGAGCTGCATCTGTAATGCCCTGATTGGTCAATGGATAAAAATCTGACCAATCATATGAGAGAGAGAGAGAGAGAAAGAGAGTTTTGGAATGCAGGAATTTGAATGAAGCAGACAACAGAAATTGTTCCTTTTTAAGCTATATCACGGAATGACAAGTTTGTAAAATAAACAATTTTCTTTAATGAAAATGTATTACTTATTCTTCCATTATAGATCAAATGAATAGAAATATTATTTATTTTATCAAAAATATTATTTTATATCTATAAATTGAATAAATCAAAATATAACATTTTTTTATTTAGAAAGAAAGAGGGGAGAAAAAGGAGTTAGGTAGTTTACTGATGGGTGACAAAGATAGTGAGAAAGTAAGGGATCTTTGGTAGTTTACTGACAGGGTTAGAAAGGAGGGGGCAGATGAGAAAGTTAGTCAGTGTACTGAAGGGGTAGAAAACTTTTCATGTGTTTTCATAATATTTATATAGAATTATGGATTGGCAACAAAGATTGGAAGGGATGAGGGAGAGAAGATACAGGGAGATGTTGAGTGAAGAGCAGAAACATGAGGTAATGATCTTAGTCGTCAACACCCATGGAATTTCCAGGGGTCCAGCTAGTTTGTTATAAGAGTTATTCAGACCCTTTGATCGTATTCTTTTTGTTGTTTTGAAGAAGGAAAGATTCGAATAGGAGAATGAATGAAGAAAACTCTGAAGGGTGGGGGGAGATAGGAAATGAATAACAATAAGAAGAAAGAATAATTGATCTGGTAAGTCACGTGATAAAAAAAAATGTCATGTTACCAACATCTTTTGGCAGCATGCCATATTTGGAGTGATCAATCTGAATCTGAAGAACAAGTGTGAATGCTGTTAGATTCAAGCTAAGGGATCAATTTAGCATAAACTTTCATTGCAAATTGAGCCCCTAATCAAAAACCCATCCATGGAAAGTATTACCCTCTTCTGAATTGGATATAGACCTTCCCCAGGAATCGCCACACTTCTCTATCGCATGCGTTGTGGAGCCAGTACTTTCTGAATTTGTCTAGCTCGTCTCTCCTTCTAATACTCTGCCTGCCTCAGTTGCGCCTGTGATCTTGGGGGATCCATGTCATGAGTCATGATGTCCATTGGTTGTCCGCCATTCTTGCTACGTGGCCAGCCTACTGCCATTTGGGATTTTTAATGAATTCTATGATGTCCCTAACTCTTGTCTTTTCTCAGATGTACTGTGCTGTCTTGTGGTCTCTACATGTGAGGGAATAAATGTTCAGATTACCATCCCTATAGCTCTGTTGGTACTGCGTATATATGTGATCTATAGCCAGGTAGTCAGACCAATTTGAAGACTGAAGAAACCTATGAATACCATTTTAGTTTCTAATAAAAATTGACATGTTATAAACAAGAACTGAAAGTTCAATAAGTTTTTCACAATAAAGTTCAAATGACATTATTGCCTGACCCTGAGGAGAAGATAATTTTAGGCAGGGAGCATCTTATCAAGGAACACCTTTCTAACAATTTTCAAGTAAATCTAACTTGAAACAGCTGAAAAATGATGGGGGGGTGGATGGGAACAACTACTGATGGATGGATGGACGGAGCCTTGTATAGAGTGGCAAGGACGCCTCTAAAAAAATAAACCCAAGCAGATTGAAGTGAATATCTTGAAGGTGTTTTGGTTGATATTTGTTTATGGGCTAAGTTGTTTTCATGATGTTTCTTTATTTTCAGCTAATTAAGTCTTAATTAATTAATGATTATTCAATCACCTGCCTTGAAAGATATTAATGGCTAATGTATAAAAGTATACCTTCTGGTGACTTCTTCTTTCTCTCTCTCTAATTTGATGATTTGACGATTTTCAGAAAAATAAATAACTGAATAATTCCTATATATTTTATTTCTAATTAGGCATTTTCCTGTAGTGTTGCAGTGTCAACAGATTGGATTCAACTGATTTCTTTAAATATATGATGTCCCTCATTTTTGAGAACATGTGACAATATCACGTTTCAACAATGTTATCTAATATTTTCAAATCCTTTGCTTTGATGTACGGAATAATCAAATTAAACTTTGCCGAAGACATTATTTCCACTTATAAAGAAACAATATGTGTGCATATATATCATCATCATCAGTCTTTCAGTGTCCGTCGTTGGACATAAACCCTCCTAAGGATTCGCCACACTTCTCTATCATGGGCGTCGCGGAGCCAGTACTTTCTGGAATTGTCTAGCTCGTCTCTCCATCTAATATTCTGCCGGCCTCGGTTGCGTATGTGATCTCGGGGAATCCATGTTGTGAGTTGTGATGTCCATTGGTTGTCCGCTATTCGTGCAACATGGCCAGCTCACTGCCATTTAGCCATTTGAGATTTTTAATAGATTCTACGATGTCCCTGACTCTTGTCTTTTCTCAGATGTGCTGTGCTGTCTTGTGGTCTCTCCATGCAAGGCCCAGCATAATTCTTTCATTTGCATGTTGCATGGTTCTCAATTTGTGGATCTGTCTCTTGGTTAGGTTCCATGTTTCAGCTCTATAAGTGACTATTGGGAGGATGCATTGCTTATACACCCTTCTTTTTAGGATTGATGGGATCTTCTCATTTTTGAAGGTTGAGCTTGCTCTGCCAAAGAATTGCCATCCTAGTATGATTCTTCGCTTGATTTCTTCTTCTTTTGAGGGTCTCATGGAGATTTGTTGACCTAGATAGATGTAGTGATCTACTTTCTCCAGTTCTGTGTCTTCGATTTTGATCTTAGTATTTTTATCTCCGATGTATTTCATTATAAGCTATACATGAATACTCTTTCAACTCTGGAATAGAGGACTCTGGTGGATGTGGAATTGTGTGTAAGTAAATATATTGCTTGAATTCAGTCTTACTGATCCTCCAGTTCTGAGTAGGGCGAATGTTTCGATTCTACCTCATGGTACCGGATGGGATATTGGATTGTCTGAAGAGTTGTAATATAACGAAACAGCTATCTGTGGATGACTCAATCAGTAATTATTATATATATATATATATATATATATATGTATTTATTGTTTCATCCACAGACAGCTGTTTCAATGTATTACATCTCTTCAGTGTGGCTATAGACTTTCCATTATCCCATCCAGTACTGTGAGAAACCACCGCTTCAGACCAGGAGGCCGATATCCTACCTCTAGGCTACGGAACTGGATGGTCAATAAGGCTGAATTTAAGTGATATATTTATTTAGGCAGACATTCCCCATCCACCAGAGTGCTCTATTCCTATGGAAGAGCATTGCATAAGCTTACAATGGATGAGTTACTTCACGTGTGAACTGAATCAAACATGTATATTGGATAGTCTATAGCCACACTGAAGAGTTGTAATACAACGAAACAGCTCTCTGTGGATGACTAAATTATTAATTATATATACTTATATATATATATGTGTGTGTGTGTGCAAACAAAATCAAACATGTAATAATCACAAATCCGTTTTAAAGGTACAAGCATCCAGCTCAACCTAAATTTGTGTTCTAGACGAGTCCCATTGGTCTCTATATACCAACTCTGTATGAAGAAAAATTCGCTCTTTTTCTCTACATATCTACATACACCGTGGTGAATTTAATAGACAATATAGAAACATGAAAGTCTGAAAAAAGATAGTATTTATTTCTATTGCACGTTTTCGAGGGACTATTTTCTCTTGTCGTCGAAACCCTTTCCTCTTTTTCTTCTTTAAAAAAAAACTTTATTTTTTCTCTTCCTCATCTTTGAAGAAAAGTATTTTAGAGACCAGAAAATCCATCCAGTTTTAATTCTGTTGCTAAACTCGTGCGAAGTAGATGTCAGAGGCAGAAATTGGCGACTCTATTAGATTATTGATACTTGACAAACACAAAAGAATCGGGCATGAGGATGGTAAACAAGCTCTGATGTTGATCTGATATTTTATTCAATAATTAGTCATTGGAAGAATTCTCCCAAGCAGTCTTTGGTGTTGGGTTTAAACTGACATTCATTGAACTAAATCCCTGTATCCATAGAAACTCATTGCCCGTGGGGATCAAAGCCAACAGAAACACTAACCTGATAAACTGCTAAAAATTTAGCGGGAGCAAAGATAACTGCTAATTTTTATTATATGAATATAGCTTTGGTTCGTTGTCTCTGCTCTGAAGCCCCTGAAAACAGACCTAGAGAGCTGAGATGCTTGAGTAGCTTAGACATAGAAGTTTCCAATAAGATACAACATGCCGATATTTGATGATGATCACGGTGTACATAAACTATTAAATGAACAAATGAAATTAAACCTTACCTTACATTCGACGTATAGTTCATTTGAAGCCTTATTTCTATGCTCATCATCATCATCAGTCTTTTATCATCTGTTTTTGGACATAGACCTTCATTAGGATTTGCCAGACCTTTCTATAATGGGCGTTGTGGAGCCAATACTTTCTGAACTCGTCTAGCTTGTCTCACCATGGTTTCGCATTTGATCTCTGTGGATCCATGTCATGAGTTGTGATGTCAAGTGGATGTCTGCCATTCTTGCAACATGACCAGCCCTTTGCCATTTGAGTTTTTATAGTGGATTTGTATGATGTCTCAGACTCCAATATATTGTAATCTCTTTGTATGATGTTGAGTGTGATTCTCTTACTTGCACGGTGCATGGTTCTCAGTTTGAGGGTTAGTCTCTTGGTTAGGTTCCATGTTTCAGCTACATAGGTAAAGATGCATTGGTTTTAAACCTATTTTTTAGGACCAATGGGATTTTTTTGTTCTTGAAGGTTGTGCTTGCTCTACCGAAGGCTTGCCATCCTAGAGTGGTTCTTTGTTTGATTTCTTTTTTTGAGGATTTCATGAAGCTTTGTTATCTAAGGTAGACATAGAGGTCTACTTTCTCGAGCTCTGACATGTCTCTTAGTAATGCTGGATAAAAAGTAGTTGTCACAGAAATGTTGTATGTCAACTTATCAACACGTCACCAGAATCAAAGACTGAAGTTCTCCAAGCTTCATAATCGTTAGATATGAGTTACAATATGAGGGCTGATGAGGACAGTTTCATTAAATATCTCAGTTATTTGATATTTTATTTTTAAATAACTCTTTTGTTAATAATACTTTTCGCCGGTCACTGCCACTTAATTATGAAATCATTAGAAAAAAGTAAGTGAAAAGGGGTTGATAAAAAAAAAAGGGCTGATGTTTAAGGATTCTACTGGCAAGGAAGTAATTGAGACGGTATGTTTAATGGCATGAGAAATGATAGAAAGCAGGAGGAAAATAGAAGAAAAAAGGGTAAAGATCATTTAGTTCCGGTGTTGGGCCAAAAGAAGAGGATTGATTGATTCAATAGAAGAGATAGTAATAGAAAAAAGACTCACGCCAAAGGATGGTCACCAGAGAGTAGTAGGGTAGAGTGGTCAGGTGGCTACTGATGACTACATGTGGCCAGCTGCCCCATGACAGTTAAAGGGACGATCAACCAGCTCACTCTTTCTCTCCCTCTATGTGAGTGAGCGTTTTGTTTGTTTTTCAAGCGAAGATCATCAAAGTATTTTTAGTCGGCTAAAGTAGAAGAAATAATAGTTCGATTTTGAATCCCAATAATTAGTCTTATGTCTTACATTCCTTCCCGTACTGCAGCCATGGTGTATATTCATGCAATGAAATGCATAATGGTACATGTGCTCTTTGCAACAAAGTAATGAAAATGGAGAAATTGCCAGTCAAATTACTTACCTAGTGAGCCTGGCTGCTCCAGGGTCAAACTCCACTCCAACTTCTATTCTAACCAAAGTTGATTACTGCAACTTTTGTATTGTGCATATATATATATATATATATATATATATATATATATATATATATATATATTATGATTATAAATAGCGTTTTATTATATAGAAACGTATTTGGAATGATCTTCCGTCATTACACAGTTTATTTACCACTCACTCTAGACAATGTAAATAGAATAAACAATTAAAGAAAAAAAAGAGTTGTTGCAGGGATCAAACCTGTTACTAATAGGGTAGCCTCTCTAACATAGTGGCGCTCTTACCATTGAGCTAAACAGTCGCTGGTAATGCAAAGGCGTAAAAAAAAAATTCTTATCTTTTCTATTTATGGTCTATTCGTTCCTTTCAACGTGATGGTTATGTATTAAGATTTGGATATATATGATCTGACAGAATGATTATGAATTGCGTTATATCATATGGAAACTTATTTAAAATAATCTCCTATCATCACCCTGTTAATATATCACTCACTCTAGATAATGTTTTATTCCTGCATCTGCTCCATTTTTATATAATTGTTTATTCTATTTACGTTGTCTAGGGCGAGTGATACATCAACTGTGTAATGATGGGAGATCATTTCAGATAAGTTTCTATAATATAATGTAATCCATAATCATTCTGTCGGATCATATATATTTGTTTCCTAATAAAAAAATGAAAAAAATATATACTCTGTTGTATAAATGTATTTATTTATTGGAATTATGATTAGAATGAAATAAATCCTTGTGTATCTCTAACATGAAGCTCACAGGTACGGAAGATTTGTCAGTTTAGCTCAGTTGGTTAGAGAACAGCCTACCAATCTCTTAATTGAACACTTAACAGCATGGTAGGTTATTAGATACACTTAATGGTGGTGGTATAAGAACGATAATTACTTGTCTCAGATATTCAGGCAAATATAATACGTCTGGTTATTCACTTGATAGAAAATTTCATGTGACCAATGTCTCTTGGCAGTATGCTGTGTTGGGGGTGATCAATGTATGAGTTGCTTCTCTCACCTTTTGTTGTGTTGTGATCACTGAAAAAGTCTGAATATTCAAAAATTAAGTATGAATGTTACACAGACACAAAGACAGTGATCAGTTTACCATGAACATTGCATATTAACTGTTTGGCTTGGGTGGGGGGGTTCAAAAATACAGAAAATGTTCTTTGTAGATCTGATCAAAAGTAAGTATTTAAATTTTCAGCTTCTTAGCTGCTGTGACCTGTAAGTTTTATTCATACATACATACATACACTGCTAGCTAGCCGGACCTACTTGAAAACCGAAGAAAGCCTTGTTGACAGTTTAGGTTAATTGTTTCTAATTATGATCACTGACATATCGAAAGTCCCTATGATTATTTTCTATCTTTTAAGGATTTTTATTGTTATATTTGGTACACATTGATTTTCCAAATTCACTGCTTTTGCATTTCGAGAGACTTTCAGAGTTGACTCCGTGATTTTTTATATTTTTTTGTTAATCAGAGCAAATGATTCTTTAGAAATTCTTGAGGAATAATACTGCCAGGTTTGGAAGGAGGCAAGATGGGCTGGAGTTTCAAGGAAGCTAGTGACAGACGATTCGTGGATGAAAACGGTCTCTATAGTTTCTTGACATGAACCATTTTTAGATGAAATCTGATTGGAGCGATCACTGATCCACAAAAGAGCAGATGGAGAATTTAGATTTATCGATTGGAACTTCTGGCAAAAGTGATTGAGTTTTAGATTCATGAATAAAAAAAAATCTCAACAGACATCTGTTCGTATTTCTGTGTGTATTACTGTCTGTCCATATATTATCAATGTGTGTATATGGATATATATGCATTTGTGTATCTGTTTTCCTCAGTATGCGTGTATATATATATATATATATAGTCTAAATAGCTTTTCAGCTTTAAGTACTAAAAAACAAAACACTTTAAAAAAAAAATTTGTATCACTTTAGTCACTTATTTTCCAATATCTGTCAAAGCAATTTACGTAATTTTCTTCAGTGTTTTTTTTTTTTTTGTGTCTATATATACCAAAGTACAAATCAGTAATTCAATTTCTGATATGTGATGGGTTTATTTCATAAAGTGCTCTATATACATATATATATTTATATGTAGTGTATAGAGCACTTATATATATATATATATATATATATATATATATATATATATATATATATATATATATATATATATACTCAGAGTTTTGGGTGTATTTTGCCATTGAAACCACTCCCAATGAAGGATTCACTCTTCCCACCACTCATTGTTATATCAACACACTAATGGCGAAGCCAAATATACCATGGTTAATTGTCAAAAGCCTTGAAAATGGCTAATTGTTTAGCCAAAAGCACTAGATATGATAACACTTTTGAACAAATATTACACTCTATAGATCCAAACGTATGCACTCTTGTACATGAGGAAGTAAATGAACAAGATTTTCCTTGTCCGTCATATTCAATCAGATGTTCGTGTGTCTTTATATATATATATATATATATATGTATATAGGATATACATACATATATATTTGTGTGTGTGCACAAATACATTCCAATACAAATTTGTTTTGCTAGTTGGTCCTTTATGCAAGCAAAAACTGTTTGATTTACCAATTCCATATCTCTCAAAGAGAGTCCATAAATTAGGAATGTTAATCCATTTTTGAGTGAAATATTTTCCCCTCAAGCATTTCCCTATTCCCATGTCGATTTTATCGATGAACCTGCTGAGCTACATTGGCAGAAGAAAAGGATCCAGAAAAGTTGATTTTGATGATTCATTCCCAATTTTTACGCATGATCGGATTTTGTTGTTGAGGAAATCCAATTTTATCTGAAATTCTGAACAGACTGGGATGGATTGATGGATGGATAAGTATGAATAGACTGAGATGGATGGGATAGATATAAACAGATTGATAGAGATAGATATGTATGAATAGACTGGGATAGATATAAACAGATTGGTAGAGATAGATAGGTATGAATAGCTGGGATGGATTGGATAGATATAAACAGATTGGTAGAGATAGATAGGTATGAATAGCTGGGATGGATTGGATAGATATAAACAGATTGGTAGAGATAGATAGGTATGAATAGCTGGGATGGATTGGATAGATATAAACAGATTGGTAGAGATAGAAAAGTATGAATAGACTGGGATAGATATAAACAGATTGGTAGAGATTGATATGTATGAATAGACTGGGATAGATATAAACAGATTGGTAGAGATAGATAGGTATGAATAGACTGGGATAGATGGGATAGATATAAACAGATTGGTAGAGATAGGTATGAATAGACTGGTAGAGATATCTATGTATGAATAGATAATTAACAAGACTAGGATAGATACACACAGATCCAACCAACTGTAAACAGGAGCTAAGTGTAGAGAAGTTAACTTAGATTGAAGAAACAGTTCTTTTTATAGCCATTCCCCATTGAAGCACAGTTTCTTTGAGCATAGTTTCCTTAAATATCAATCCGTCTCTAAAATAGCTAAATTTGAAACCTTGGTTTTTGCAGTTTGGTTATAACAAGGTTGACTTTCTTAGACCCCAACACCCATCTCATTATGGGTGACGCCTGTATATACCTGCATGTCTAATTGCAGGTGTATATGTTGTTTATAACAATAAAATGCTGGCGAAAAAAGAGAGGATGACGATTAGGAACAAATCTCCACCTTTTCTTGTAGGGTTGGGGGTGAAGCATGGCCTTGTGTCAGATCAGGCAAAGCTTAGTAAATAATTTTTCATTTGTATTAACCACTGATCTATATTCACTTGTATAGAAATCGAAGGTCAAGTAATCAAGAACTGTAAGTTCAAAGGTGTGTCCACCATCCATGGTTGTAGTAGTGGTAGGAGGAAGATGAACAAGTTGTCAATTGATTGTCATACTTGTAAAATATTGCAGTATCGAAATATTCTGCGAGTATCATCTTCAGAAAAAATTGTATATAGATTTTTTGGCCATTTTCAGCAATTTTTTTTAATCATTTTTGGCATTTCATGAATGCAGAAATGTGAACCTTTGACATTCTACGATGACAACATATTCAGCTGGTAAAAGAATAATTGATCTGAATAGATGCTGTTTTAATGACATCACACGTCTTCTTTTTCTATTTATGTTGTGTAAGATAACTTGAACTGACTGACTGGAGAGCGTTTTATTGAGATATGTGGACATATCTGAAAATTAGAAAAAAAATCACTGTCTTTTCATATGTATCGATTGATCTATCTCAGTCTGTTCATTATCTTAGTCTTTTCGATTCTTTTGCATTTTATGAGCACAATAATTAAGATAAAACCATGTAATTATGATAATAAGATTTTTCATTCAAAATGCTTTTGGCTACCGGAGTATCAAGTTCAAACTTTTTGGGTACGAGCAATTTTCGGTTTGTTTACAGGATGGCAATGATTCTAAAATTAGAAATGCTAAACACTACCAGATGCTTTCCTGAAACCAAAACAGTATTGTTAAGTTGTATTTTTGGATTGAGTTATCAGTCTTGTGTATGTGTGTTTTGAAAATGAAGAGATAGTAATTGTTTGGTACCCTTGAAAAAAACAAGAACAGAATTTGGATGTGGTATGTAAACTAGACTTAGTAGCTTATTGCACCACTTGGTAACATGAGTTGACATCGGATTCTGAGCTAGTCTGCCACGTGGCGTGTTATTGTATCGACTTTTTTTTTCCCTGTGGGTTTTTTGAAACCTCCAAAACTGTCACTTAAACTGGTAGCAGTGGTCTTCAGTTTTCAGGTCAGTCTTTCCGGCCATGTATGTATGTATCATGCATACAGGTCTCACCAATTGGACTAGAGGGCTGGAAATTTCAACACTTATTCCTTATTATGTCTAAAAAAAAATGTTTATTTTTCTTGGGAGGGGGGATTTAATTTGCAATGCAAGTTTATGCTAAATTGATCCCTACTCTGTGCTAGGCATACATGCTTGTTTTTTTTTTAAAACTTAGACCTTTTAGTGATCCTACAAAAGGCGAAAGAAGAAACTTATCCTTGATCAACCCCTTTTTAAATTCATTATCCCCAACATTGCATGTTGCCTGCCGTAAGACTTTGGTCGTGTGACAGTTTCTACCAAGCGACTATCCAGGCCTGTTTCTCTGATGTTCGCAAGCACATTAGTTGATTTTCACAATGGCTGACGAAAAAGGGCGTTGTCAAGTTTTGTGTCCCTTTGGATCAAACTGCAGAAATGCTCCAAGAATCTTTCAAGGAAGGAACTTGGGTAAAACACTAGTGTACTTATGATACTCATATTTCAAATGTGGTGAAATGTCACTTGAAGACCGACCGTGATCTGACTGACCTTCAACAAGCTGAAACAATAAAAATCTGGAAAAAGTTTGCCATGCAATTATGAAGATTGTCGCTGGATTATTGATAAGATGTATGTGGCTACTTGTCTGTTTTGGAGTTTATGCCAGCGAATATTAACAGATTTGAAAATGAATTGTTTTTCTATTACAGCTCAAATTCTTGTCTCCATTGAACAACCGTGGCTAACAGAGGTTTCATCGCTTTTTATGTGTGTGTCTTGGGGTGTGTGCTAGTGTTCTAGTGCTCCTGGCCATACCATTTTATCAACTGACTTGAAAATTGGCATCTCTACTCCATTAAACCCTTTCTAAGTGTTCTTTTTTTAAAATATAATTTAGATTTATTTTGAAATAAGATTGAGTGAGGGTGAATTTGATTGAATTCGAATTTAAGATTTATTATTTATTGACTTGATTATTATCTTTCGTCCTCAATTTAACTCTTGAATTTATAATCTATTCATGACTGTTGAACTCTTCAATAGATAGAATCGAGAATAATAGACCTTTTTGTGAATTAATTTGACTTTGATATGGTGAAGGTGGGTTCCTCCATGAATGTTGACTGCATACAATATGCTCTTGCATGCTGTTGTCATTCATAGAAATGTAGGTGTCAGTTGGTTGTCGGCTCAAGGAATTTCCCCTGAGAAGTCTTGAAGTTCACCAGTTTTGTTATAAAAGTGGTCTCAGCAGGAATACAGTTCCAAAGTTTTGGTCCAAGCACTAAGAATATTGAACACGCATATATTGAATAGCAAATTTTTTTTTTTTTCCCTAATTTCATTTAATGGTCAAAGGAGGGTAATTCTAATCCTAAGCTATTTCTCTTGATGATATCATTCAATTAAAAAAAAAATGTATTCAAGCGTTAAAACTCCCTTTGTATTCAGTGTGCAAAAGGTTAAAAAAGGCTTGACAAAATTAAAAGCAGAAAGAGAAAACATTCTTGTTTTATAAGACCAGATAAGCCAGAAAGGTCATGATTTCTGCCTAGCTTCTTCTAAGCTCTTACAAAACCACAAAGATATGTATAAAATGAAACCCAGAGATTATGCGTTTTGCGATAGTAACGATCTCAAGTTCAACCTCTTCATAATATTTTGTACTTTCTCTTTGGTTCAGTATCACATCTGGACATGTGAAGAACTGCTACAGTTTTATTTGCATTGCAAAAGTGGTCCTTGAAGATGCCGATGGAATCTCCATAAAATGCATCAAACCTATCTTCATGGTAATGAAAATTTTTCGATGAAACACTTTTTCTCAAATCTTTCACTTCCACATTGTCAAGTATACCACCATGATATTTTGTGAAGAAAACCGATAAATCTTTCAAGAGGATGCTGTCAACATAGGCTCCCTCAGTTTTCAAGTTGGTTTGGCTAGCTTTGTATGTATCATGTTTGCAAGACTCACCAATCTAGCTAGAGAGCTGAAAATTTTAATATTAATTTCTAATTATGTTTGAAAAAAAAAATTTTGTTTTTTGAAAATTACCACCTAAATAGTTTTCTAGTAGGAGTTGAATTTGCAATGTAGATTGATGCTAAATTGATATCTTAGTTTGTGTCTGGCAGCATTCACATGTCTTCTTGAGATTCATCTTTTTTTTCCCAAAAAATACGGAACTTATTCATCAATCACCCCTTTTCTCAAATTTTTAATTGATCATCCTCAACACAGTATGCTGCCAATAAACATTTATCAGATGTTGGTTTTTATTGCATTCATAACCAGGCCATTTAAAAAAATTTTTTGAATTCCATTACCTGATTTGCATATTTACGAAATGTAAATCTCTCTGTGATTTCTATAATGCCGGCTAATTAAAGTATTTGTTAATCCTCAAAAGAAGAAGAAATCAAGTGAAGAATCAGTCTAGGATGGCAAGTCGTCGACAGAGAAAGCTCAACCTTCAAGGACTAGGAAGTCCCATTAGTCCTGAAAAGAAGGGTATACAATCATTGCCCCCCCCCAACCTGATAGTCAGTTATGGAGCTGAAACATCATGGAACCTAACCAAGTGACAGACATGCAAACTGAGAATCATGCTCAACCTCACATGGAGAGATCACAGCACAGCACAATATATCAGGGGAAAAAACTAGGAGTCTGAGACATAATAGAATCCATTAGAAAACTCAGATGGCAAAGGGCTGGCCATGTTGCAAGAATGGCAGCTTATTGATGGACATCAGAACTCACAACATAGATCCTTAGAAATCATATGCATAACTAAGGCGGGCAGAATACAAGAAGGAGGGACAAACTCGACAAGTTCAGAAAATATTGGTCCTGCAATGCTTATGTTAGAGAGATCTGGCGAACCAAAACATACAGACAGAATAGAAATCTTTTTTGGTAATCTGTGGTTTAATGGGTTCAAATAACGTAGCTTATGGCTGGCTTTAAAAATGGTTAAAATTGGCTTGATTTTCCTATGAATGGCTTTTGAAAATGTGTCTGGTTATAACGAGACTCTGACCGAACAATCAACCAACCAAACATACTCTTTTACGTATTTGGCTTTTATATGATGAGTATAGGTCTACTCAATCCTGATGTTGCTTTTTATCACTGCATCTTGGTTGATAAAATCTTCGTCGTTATTATTGTCACTCTATATCATGACACTCTTGATTGATTATTATTATCATATCAACATTTTCTCTTTATCTGATTATTCTTGCCTCTTTTTGTCAGAACACTGTGAGTGGATACCCTCATTATGGCTATTATTCTATTACAAGATTCACTTTTCATCATTTTGGCTTATTTAGCAACCTGGGCAGGGGTACAATATCTGACCTCTACATCAAATGGTATGATATCTTTTGAATATAAAGTTGTGCTTTTCATATGTACGTATGTTTGTAGTCTTATAACTCAAGAAAAATTGTACGATTGAATTCAGAACATCCCAATCTACCTACAGCACATATTTTTAGGTTGAATTCAGGAGAAAAATAATTTTCATAGATTTTTTTCCACCACTTTTTTCTGTATCCAAAAACTATCCGGCCCGACAGCCTGCAATCAGCTGTCAGTCAAAAGTTGATGATGAATTTGTCTGCGGGAGGAGTAGGGTAGGGGAGGGACCTGTATAAATAGTATCCACTCAATGACTTTGAGAAAGGAAAGAACCCACTTTCCCCTCCTGCCATGGATAAATAGCAGGTCGAATGGAAAGGCAATTCAGCTAATAGAATGTGACTCAGAGAAAAAAAACCAAAAAACTTTGGCTTGGCAGTTACTATAGCTGTCCCGAATTTGGGTAAAAGAGGAGGCTTGGGCTTTGGGCCAGAAAGTCCACTCCAGAAATGTACTTGCTATTCGAATATCCACAGAATGAAAACCATCTACTGAAGTCTTGTGCAACGGACACATTTTAATTTTTTGTATCAATTTCATATTTCATTTGAAACTGTGAAGGGTTTATTTTTCAAAATTGTCCATGGAACCCCAAAATGTGTAATGCAGAACCCAGTTTTAGATAACAATAACAAGCTAATAACATTGAGTGAATAATATAAAGTTGAAGCTGCTTATTGTGATCACTCTGGATGAAGAATTTGGGACTGACTGATTTTGATAGCAATAACTGTTTGATAAACTCTTTGATTATAATAAGCTGCTGCTTCTGTATCTCTGAAAAGCAGTATTCTTATGGATTTCTGCATATTTCGCACCTGTGACAAAAATTCCATTTAGATTGCTGGTAAAAGGTGATTCAATTTTCCTCAACTTTATGCAATTAGAAATAAAAAAGAATTGGAGGATATTCTGATGTAAACATTATTTTTGTCCAATAGAAACAGAGATATTTGTGTTGGAAAATTATTTTTCAGTTGTTAAAATATTAAACTATGAAAAATCAATAGAAATGAAATTTGAACACCTGATACCACTCGCATCTCAAAAATCTACAGTATTTTAACTGATTTTTTGTCTAACTCCTACTACTGTTGGAGTTGACTTTATTTTCCTCACCTAACATCAATGACATGTTCAGTCTTTTGGTTAAGACTAAAAAGTTAAAAGATTAATAAATTTAAGTGATGGATAGAAGTAGAAGGGAAAAGATAGAGACAGATTCTATTCATAGGTCATCAATATATATATATATATATATATATATATATATATATATATATATATGTACTTGAATGTGCTTTTTTTGACAGCACTAATTGTGATTGAGTCAGCTTCTGTTTAGTTTTGGTGGAATCAAGCTAACAAGGAAACTAAAGGTTTTTAAAAAAAAAACCTCAATATTCTGGTTGTTACAGTCTTTTCACTCAGGCTGTTCTAAGCATTTGTTCATCTTGCCTAGAAGAGGTTTCTTTCCAATTCCAGTGGAGGTCTGAATTCGTAATTTATGGCTGTGTCCTCTAGTTTTCCTATAGATAGATGAAGTCAGCATTTTCTTATCAGGGCATTTTAAGCAATGAATGTCAGTATCCAGTATATTTATATTGTTCCGGATTCTATAGACTTCAAAAAGGTCAGCACATTTTCTTATGTATTCCAGGGTCTCTAGATAGATATGTATAGGGATGTAAGCACACATGTAAAAGTTAATCAAGCTTGTCTTAGTCCACTAAGCCATCTTCTCTCCGCGACTTATTGCAATTTCAACAAAGTGAATGTTGTTCCAAGACATTTCATTGTCCCCACCACCTCCACTGAGATGATTCTCTATAATATCCGCCATATTTGGGCTTCCTTCTGGCTTCTCTGATTATGTTCGGAAATGATGGTTGTCTGTTTAGTGTTTTTCACTCTGCTTCTACCTGATTACTTTGCCATTTATGAAGACCTCAGAATTTCAGCTGCAGTCTCTTTCCCTTCCCCTCCCCCTCCCTCTCCTCGCCCTATCCCCCCTTCTCTATTTCTTACTTGTCTGCAGGCTGATTGGAAAGAGATGCTAATTGATTTCTGATTATCTACTCGTAGAAAGATTCGCAGAGTTGACAGAATTGGCAACATTATGGTAACAGTGGGGTCCCGATCGGAATGTGCCTTTAGCAGTCTTCAGTTCAAGATCAAAGCGTATTACCTGTTTCCTCTCACGTCAACAAAACAGCATTACCTCCCCATTTACAATTTTAAACGTTATCATGGAAAAAAATAAAAAATCTAAAAATTACATGGTTGTCAAAATAAGGTAACTTTAGTCTATAGTTATCTCCCTTGAAATTTAGATTCATATTCTGTATATGAATTAAAGAATTACTATGTAGGAAGACCTTCTGTAGAGTGAGGAGATTGATAGAAGCTGCATATATTAGCATCAGGATTGATGCAAGGATTTTAAGGGCTCTAGGCAAGATTTGAAGTTTGCAACTTTAGTTATATTTTAACTAGTATTAGAAACCGTCAACCAAAACTGTCAATATAGGTACCCTCAGTTTTCAAGTTGGCACAGCTAGTTGGCTGGCTGGCTGGCTGGCTATGTATGTAAACATACGTAGAGGCTGAACTAATGGTGCTTGAGGGTTGAAATTTAAACATGTACTTCTTATGTCTTTTTTCTGAAAATTTACCCCTTGAATAAGTTTTTAATTTGCAATGAAAGTTTTTGCTGAATTGGTTGTTGTTTGTGTCAATCAGGCTTATTGGAAAAATCAGACCTTTTTAGCGATCACTGCACAATAAAATCTGTGAGAAGAAACAAATTTATTTATCACTCCTTTTTTCATTTACTTAGTTCATCACCCTCAACATGGTACTCTGCTAAAAGACATTGGTACGTGACAGTTTCCATTGAGTGACTAGCCAGACCTGTGCACGCAGTTAGGACTTATGCGTTCCAGGCAATTGTTTAGGTTCATCTAATGGACAAGTTGGCCCGGGCTAGTGTGGATTTCTTTACTTGGCAAAGGAAAGAAGTCCATCTATAATATGTAGAATCACTCTTTTCACACACATTACGGTGAAGTGTGGCCTAATGGTTGAATTAGCATATTTGCCACCATTTTTTTTTTGTTGTTTACCATTTCCTAGATTAGGGTTGCATTATTATGAAAAGCGACCCTTTTCATTCTATATGGATTGTTCACCTGAGGAAGGCTGTAGAATGAATTGGCTGAAACTATGTGATAACAACAGAAGCAACAAAAAGAGTGAGATCGATAGTCAGAACACCTTTTTATCTAGGAAGAATGGGTGAGTTGTATCCCTCCCCTTCTCCCCACGAAAGATGCACGTAATAGCCGAACAAATACAATTGTTTTATTTCTGATATGATGTGTGGTCAGAACTCTCTTTTCTCGTTCATCTTAAGTTTTGACATTTTCCCTGCTGCTCATCTCTGCTCTCAGGAAAAAAAATGGCGTATTCTTGATAGGTGGTAAGAAAGAAAAGTGTTATCTGGTTTGATTCATACCATGCATTTACTGCTTTGTTCGAGACTCTATGTAAGCGAGACAAGCAATAAACAATTGATAAAAGTGGAAAAAAATAACGTCTTTCTTCGATTGTTTTTATTTATCTGAACAGACACTTTTTCCAAAATAAGAGATACGCTTTTTTGTTTGGTTTTTAATTTAACTGATTGTTGGTAAGGTATGCCTCGCATCTTGCGATAGGAGGCAACAATCAAAATGAGCCAGACAAAAAGATAACGGCTCCTGGAATTTGCTTATCTTCAATGTTATTGTGATGTTCTTTACTTTTTTTTCTGGCTTTGTCTCCATTTTGTTCAGTTAAATTCTGTCTTTTTACTCCACTTAAACATTTATCTTCCAAGACAGGTAGAATTCAATTGTTTTCAAGCATTGTGTCTCCGAGACTGTGGAACAGTCATTTCATTTGAAAGAAAAAGAAATCTTATTCTTCTAAGCAAAAGTACATGGTTAGAAGCAAGTATCTTGCTTAACTCCTAATTTCGAGGGGAATTATTTTTCATTAAAGTTATCTCCCTCTGACCATCCGATGAATTTTTAGAAACCATCAACCGAAACTGTCAAAATAGGTTTCTTTGGTTTTTAAATTGGTTAGGCTGGCAATGTATATATGATGCATATGGGCCACACAAACGGAGATAGAAATTTCCAATAATTACTCCTTATTAAGTTTGGAAAAAAATGTTTCTTTTGTTTTTTGAAGCCCCTTTGCCCCCAAATAGATTTTCATTTTAAGATTCTATTTGCAGTGTAAGCTTATACTAAATTGATTCCTAAGTGTGTGCCTGCATATTTTTTGAAATTCATATTGTGATCACTGCCAAAACAAAAGAAACTTATCCATTAATCACTCCTTTCCAATCTTTCAATTGATCACCCCTAATAAAGCTCACTGCCAGAAGACGTTGGTCACTCTATGTGTTCTATTGAGTGACTATCTAGTCAAGATAGGTTTCTTCAGTTTTTGAGTTGTTCTGGCTGGTGGGTATGCAACATGCGTTTTCTTTTCTTGTCCTTTGAAACGAGAGCTGAAATTTTCAATGTTTACTCCTTATTACATTCTTAGAAAATTCCCTCCCTAAATAAGTTTTTTGTATGGGGTTCAATTTGCAATCTAAGTTTTTGCTAGGGTATATTTACACTTGTTTTTTTTTTTAAGTTTTGCCTTTTTAAGAGATGAGACAAGTAACTGATTCTTGAATCATCTCTTTCTCAAATTTTTTAGTTGATCACCCCCAACGAATGATGCTGCCAGATGATGTTGGTCATGTGATGGTTTTTATTGAGTGACTGACCAGACTCGATCTGATTTCTGTGTGCTTATTTGTATGTTTGTTTATGTTTGTCACCATAACACAGCAATACCATTAGCGCAATTTCTTTAAAATGTTCTGACTTTCAAAATAAGTAACAAATTAATAATAATGATGTGGGGTCAGCATTCACGCTCAACCTGACAATCTATATTGTAATAATCTGATTTCTCAAGGTTGATAAGTTGAAGTAGTTTTCCCTATTTAATAGCATAGCACAGTGGGTGCTCCTCTTACACACACCTTGGATTACATAGGGCATCAATGAAATATATATATATATATATATATATATATATATATATATATATATATATATATATATATATATATGTGTGTGTGTATTAAGGAAGGGGTATGTAATCTGACAGATGTAATCATAAATTGCATCATATCATATTGGAACTCTTTTTCAAATGATCTTCCATTATTACATGGTAGATGATTCATTTGGCCTAGACAACCTAAATAGGATACATTGAAGCGGCAACCCTATATATATATATATGTATGTTTAGAAATCTTTACAGCTTCAAACACAAACTCCTTTAAAAGAACACTAAACACATTGAAAAACTTTCAAATTTTTTTTTGTTCCACTTGAGTCACTTATTTCCCAATATCTGTTGATGCAATTTTCTACAGTGTTTTTTGTCCCCTGTTTCACACATACTTTGTTTTCATGGCACAATGAATAAATTGACTTTTGTTGGGATCATCTGTTGTTTACCATGTAACTTTTAAAACTTGTGAATGTGTCATTTGGCCCACATAGTGTTAAGAGAATAAACAATAAGAAAATAGGGCTGCTGCATGAATTGAACCTGCGACCGATAGGTAGCTGCCTTAATGCTGTGTCACTCTCACCACTCAGCTAAAAAGCCCGCTGGCAAGTCAAAGCCCTATTGTGGAGGTGGATAGATGTGATTATTAATTCATATCTATTATTGGTACCATATGTTATGTATATCAATTTTTATTGTTATCTGTATATATATATATATATATATATATATATATATATATATACATATTGTACACAATGTTATAATATGTTGTCTCTATAGATAAATACAATGTTTTATTGATTACATACAATATATATATCATTTATGCATGTGGATACATATATACAAACAAGTATATAAAATCTGATTATTACATTATATACTCTATTATTATTATTATTATTATTATTATTATCATTTATATCTATATCTGTCTCTTACTCTCCCTATCTTTACTTAATTGGATTTTGCACAGATGTAATTGTTTATGGATGGGAATTAGCTCTCGAAAAAGCCAGCACTTGCTTTGAGGCGGGTTTCTGCTCAGTGGAGTAATTAAATTTGTCATCACTGACAGTGATAGCATCTTCCCTCCTCCTGCTCGTGAATGATTCACGCGTTCTTTCTTGTCTATTCTGCCTGGTTACGTTCTCATTCTTCAAGTCTTTACCTGCTGGGCACATGTCTCGTTCATTGTCAACCCTCACGTTTGGCTCCAGACATTAACCAAGTGTACACAACCAACCGAGTTTAGGTACTTGGCCCTGGTTGCCGTCTTATTTGCGCTCAAGGCATTGTGCCTGTCAAACAAAACTGTTTCTGCTCTTCTTCTCCTTTTTCTACGATTCCATGGGGAAGTTTTTTACGATGGTCCTAGATTAATACATTGAGATTGTCTTGTGATTCTGAGATGGAGTATTTTCATGATATGATTGAGTAGTCATGAACAAAATAGTCGTGAAATTGACACTTGAGAAGTTTTAAAAATCTGTCACAAATCACCATGATATTCGATTTTAATAAGATTTTCGATACTTATTTGATAAAGGAGGAATTTAAGAAAAAAATTTTTTTCTTCCTAGATTTCGGAGAAGAACAATTTCTTTTTATATGATTCCTGCCCAACCTTTTATTAATCTGATGATTTATTTTATTTGTATATTCATGCTTTCATTGATTTTTGTGCATTTACGGATATATCCTTCGAGGTATTAATTATGTTTACTTTCTGTAGAAAGATATCCTGGAAACTGCTCAAACGGAAGTCTTACTTGGTGATTTCAGAGAAGCAGGAAAATTAAATGAAATATTTTTCTTCTAGGCAAATTTTTAGATTTATTTAATAAGTTATGATGTAGGCTTTTGATCAAGGGGAAAAAAATTTATTCCAAAAAAAGATTTTTCATCATTTTTATCAATTATTTCGATTAATCCTATATTTTTGAAAAGTACATTTCTATTCATTCTGTATTGTGCTTTGACTGAAACTTTTATATGAATCTAATAAGGATGAATGATTAAATTAGAATATAGCAAAATAATGAAAAGATATTTTTGAAATATATTTTTCATATATTTTCCTGTTTTTTAAAAAAAATGTAAATTGGCCTTCATTTCAAATTTTTGGATGTTGCAAATTGATGCAGTTGACACAATGAACTTTTTTTTGCATAGCACAGCTGTGGTGCATATTTATGTGGTAAATTTCACTGCATCTATTTTTCGCAGTCAGCAGGAAATGCCTTGGTGTCAATATTCGTCATGAAGATTGATAACTACTTTGGAAAAAAGATGATTGATATTAAGTGTTTTTCATTTTTTTTTTTCGATGCAAAATATTGGACATTTCAGCGCAGTTTAGATTATCGATGATAAAAGTATTTTCACTAAAATTATCTGATTTGACAAATCTTTTTTCTTTGAGGATTTTTAATAACAGAATTTTAAAATTCTAAAAAGTTCTTTCTGTCTGTGATAATGGCATCATTTTTGCTTTTTTTTTTTGCCAAGTATGGGAAACATTGAATTCATAACTGTCAAAATCTATGTTTAACTGTTGAAATCTACATTATAATTAATGAAAACATGTTTCCTTTTTGTTCAGATAAAAATTTGGGCTAATTTTATGAAAAAAAACATTTCAAGCATTGAGAACGGAATTTGAAATTTTTTTGTTACATTTCTAAAATTGGGTCTCAATTTTAACAATCTGATTTTTTTGTTTTTGTCAGAATAAACTTCATTCAAATGGATGCCCCGCAAGGCTAAATCGCTGTTTGCCTATAGCAACAGGGAGAAGTGGATTCATGCCTCTTCAAAGGGCTTTTGTGCAAAGTGTACGTGAAAAGAAAATATTTCAATATATATATATATATATATATATATATATATATCAATAATGTCCAGTTAATCAGAAGTATACATTGTTAACCAACTGCGGCCGCAAAAGAAATCTGTACATCAAGAACACAAACTAAAGCTAAATAAACCGAAGTGTGTTCGGGTTGGACTTTATTTTCCTCTAAATAAATGGCACAATGGATTCAACATACATCTTGAAGACGCAAACACCTCTTGGCCTTGTGCCAAGGCAGAGTTATTGTCATGAAGAACGCTCCATCTGAGATGACATGCAGTTGACCTCTCAATTTGCAAGTTGTACTGCCATTTATAGCTGATTTTGGTGTCTTATAACTCTGTTTCTGAATATTGCATTGGGATGGCGTAAGCTTACAACTGAAGAGAAATCGTCTGACTTGGCTTGAATGGAGGAAGGGCTTTCTGTGATTCTTCTGGCACAAGGTATTGGAATGCTAATAAGATGGTCTGCGTCCTGCAAAGCCTTGAGATGAGTGCGTCAGACAGATGTGCAATGACTCCTTTTTGCCTTTTAGTTGGCGGGAAATCAAGTCCAGCACAAACACTCTTTTGTTTGCTCGGTTTTACTTTAGATTTTTCTTGTACGTATTTATTTGGCGGCTGTTGTATTAAACGAGGACGTTTTTAAATCCTGGAAGTTTCAGGTAGTTCATCATCATCATCATCATCATCTGTCTTTCAACGTCCGTCATTGGACCTTCCCCAGGATTCGCCACGCTTCTCTATCATAGGCGTCACAGGGCCAGTAGTTTTTGAATTTGTCTAGCTCGTCTCTCCATCTAATATTCCGCTGGCCTTGCTTCCGCTTGTGATCTTGGGGCATCCATGTTGTGAGTCACAATGTCCATCGGTTGTCTGCCATTCGTGCAACATGATCAGCCCACTGCCATTTGAGCTTTTTAATGGATTCTATGATGTCCCTGACTCTTGTCTTTTCTCGGATATACTGTGCTGTCTTGTGGTCTCTCCATGTGAGGCCATAATTTTCTCGTGTGCACGTTGCATAGTTCTCAATTTGCGGATCTGTCTCTTGGTTAGGTTCCATGTTTCAGCTCCATAAGTGACTATTGGGAGATTCTGACAATTTATTCGGAAGTCAATGCAGAATTTTGACTGAAAGAATTGGAACAACAGTTAAATTTGTTGGCCAATTTCTGGATAAATTTTCAGGTGGGTCCACGTACCTCTATAACCGACTTTTCAGTTGGTCATTCCTTCATAAGTTAAATATCAATACTCTCAGCCATATCATGTTGGATTGATATGTAATTAGGGCCAGCTACTATCATTACTGCTACCACGTTCTCATCGTTTATTTAGTTTTGTGTTTCTATGTTCAGACTTTAAATACTGCATTTTGATTTTCATTGGATGCCATCTTGATTGTTCAGGTGACAGGAATTTTATGATTCCGTCCTTAAATCTTTCATTTCAGGGTTAATTTTGCTATTTTGACTTCTGGCGTGAAAACAACTGCAAACAAGCCTGACTGCTGAAGGGGTCCAAAACCACTCCTATCTCTCTTCCAGCTGAAGATGATTTCTGCTACTGTTGTATTGGATATAATGAGTAAAAGATCATGAAAATATTCATATTTTAGTGTAAATGTATTTACTTTAATGAAATAAGTTCTTCGGTATTTGTGATATGAATGTAAAACTTGTCAAGTTGGCTCTGTTTGTAAGAGAGACACCTACTGATCGCTTGGTCATGATTTCAAACCACGGTAGGTAAATGTAAATTTTATATATTTGTTTAGTTTAATGTGATTGGACAGACAAATAGGGAAGAGTTTACTCCCCTAAATTTGGTGAGGATTGCTCTTATTGTTGTTCTTATTGTTATGATGGAAAAAGAAAGTCAACTCCAGCCTCTGGATTCATTAATCTTTGGTGTCTAAAACCACAGTTGTTTTGCTCTGGGAATGAAAACCCGTAACAACAGACCCAGAGAGCTGAAATATTAATGTTTTTTAGTTTCGATAAAGATAAACTGTATGTTTGATGTAAAGTAATGTTTAATTTCATTTGTTAATTTCATCTTTTATGTACACCTTGATCATGTTATCTATACATTTTTGTAAGTTCTATCTCTAAGCTACAACATATCAAAATTTCACCTCTCTACATCTGTTTTTAAGAGTTTTGGAGAGAAAAAAAAAACAAACTGAAGCTAGATTCATACAATAGAAATTAGCAATTATCTATGCTTCAGCTAAATTTTTATCTGCTAAGTAATTTATTCAGCTGTGCCCACTACTACTAAGATGCTAGTGTAAAAACCACTGACAGATTTAAAGAATAAAAAAATGTCTGAAGAAACATAAGCACTTGGGTAAAAGGCTACAAATTGCAACTGATCTCTTAAATGTGGGAAGATTGGATGGTGATAAATTATGAATTCTGCCCACCTGCCTCAAGTTAGAAACCTTGGTCTGTTTGGAACAATGGACTATATTGATGGTGGTATATTGATAGGGATTCCAGTGAATAAATGGTTAATATGATACCTTTCTTTCTCCGTCGGTTCCTATACCCCTCTTTTTTTTTCTCACTTTATTCTGATGTATGCTGTCTTTCTCACCATATTCCCATGGATACTTTTTTCTTACCATATTCCCATGGATACTTTTTTCTTACCATATTCCCATGGATACTTTCTTTCTCACTATATTCCCATGGACACTTTCTTTCTCACCATATTCCCATGGACACTTTTTTTCTTTCCGTATTACCATGTTTTCCTTATTTTTCTACTGTAACCACAACAAAATGAGGGGTGAAAACCAATATGTAGAAATCACATTCCCCCACCGTGATTTGAACTCTCAACCCACTGATTGATAAGTCTCAGATATTATCAAAAATTTATCATCAAGATATGCATGGGCTTATTTCATTCTAATAAAAAATATATATTTTTATAATTTTTTAAATTTATCTTCTCTCTGGAATAGGAGTGGAGTCTGTCCTTGCAGTAGCCAGGCTTGTTTCCTGTATTGAATCGCTATAGCCCCACAAATGGCCTACCTGTCCAACCAGCCATTAGTGCTACACATTCTTTTCATATGGGTGTCTCCAGGTGCTCCTGGTTACATTTTTGGGGCTATAACCTTGAAAATTTGCATGAGTACACCACTAGATACTACCTGAAATTTTTTTCTGTTTTTTCTTTTTCTATTTGTCTTTTTCTTCTTTTTCTTCTTTTTTCCCCAAAAAGTGCTCTTTCCGTCCCTATGGTCATTTTGGGACCATTATGGCCCAAGGCTTGAGCTGGTAATTTAAAAAAATTTTTTATTCATTTTTTTTTTTTTATGGATCATTTTAGATAGAAGGTCTATTTTTTATCTATGTTCTATTTTTTTAGATAATTTTTTAGATAACTAATTCTGGTACACACATGGGCTACGGTAATTCACTTATGTTAGGTATGGTTATTTTTTTTTTTCTTCTCAGTTCTTTATTTCCTATCTTATTTCTAATGCATTCTTTCTTCTTGTTACACTGAAATCTTTTCCTTCCTTCCTTCCTTTTCTTTTCAAGAAGTAAATGCAAATATTGCATGCAATTTTGCTGCAAAAGAAAAGCCGTTTCCTCCGGGGGGAAAAGGATGTTCAGAATGACATCATTGTTAGCCTTGATTCATGCGATGCAAATTGCACAATCCCATAAATGGTGTAGTTGCAAAGAGTTGGGTGCCAGCAAGGCTCTTGCATGAGCTGATTGGTCAAGCTCTTAGGTAGTCAGGTGGTTGGCAATGGGTGAGTCAAAATCAGAACATTCTTTCGGTAAACTTTTGTGTATGCACACACACACGCATGCAGTTAAGAAATCTTTTTAAATTACTAATAGCAGCAAGTTCTTCAGGTGCACTTTCCTGGGTATGAGAAACAAATTGTACTCTTGGGAAAACTTAGAGGCGCCTAAAAGAAAAAAACAATATGTTATGCCATCTGCAATGATTGTAAAATTGCATGGACTTCGAACCAAAAGGAAAAAGTATTTTTATTGCCATCAAAATCTTCTGTTGAACTTCTTTGATTGGCTGGTCTTGTGGAATTTCCTGAAGATGAAATATAATCCAAGCACCTTGATGTAGAATAATGCTAGTTTCGGAGACTTTGATCTACATCGGGTGCCTTTTGTTGTCCTTAACTAAAAGATGCTCTCCGATAGAGCAATGGTTAGCGAAGTGGAAATGCTTAATTTAGTACCGATATCTGCTTGGGCACTCCGCCATGAAACAATGTTAAGCGAGTTTTTCTCATCAACCATCGCGACTGTAGTGAGTTTCATTTTCAGAGGGTGTCTTGTACTTGTGACTTTGTTCAAGATTAAGCTCAATAAACACAGGTATGCATCGCTCAATATCCGGGAAACATTATGGTCTGAAGAATGTCGAGTGATTTGGACAATAGGTGAACAGCCCAAGCCTATGGCATACTAGCACATAGCTATACTATGATAGACTTTTTATTAGTAAGAAAAGAGAATTTAGATTAAAATGATGACAAAAAATACTGTAAAGTAAATGAATAAGCCAGTTACATACATGCCTAATATTGAGTATTATGTATAGTATACACTATAGATATGTACTCTGCCATTATATGCCTGGCTGCACTGTTACTTTGTTTACATTTTAAAAGCTACATCTTCTTATGCCTGTTAATGTCCTGTTTGCTAATGAAGATGTTTCAACTCTATCAAAACCTTATAAAACCTTGGATGTATATGTGATTGGGTATCACGTGACAGGCACCTGTATAGTGTTTATCATGTATAGAATCCAGTCACATGACTATTAGGTTCAGTGATAGCTGCTTTTCTATAGATTAAAATAAGTATGATTGCAACTCTCATTATTTTTGTTTTGTCTTTGCCTTTATGGAAAATCTCTATTGATTTTTGGTTTTCAGGATTTTGAAAAAATGATTAATCACGAGGGAAGTTGGAAGTTTTTGTTTCTTTCACTGTTTAAAGTCATAAACAGCTTGATATCGCTCTTAATAGGCAGTGAAACTCTTCTGTGCCGGAACAAATTTTATGAAAATTATCATAATAGAATGAAAAATAAATTGAAAAAAATCTTCATAATCGATGTCTGAAGTTCTGAGATGGAGTCTTTTCATTCCTCCACACATTATTTGGAATAGCCATTTCATCTTTGTCGTTTTTTATGCAATATTTCCCTTAGGCCTTCTTGTATTGTTTGATGTTCTCAGATGAAGTTTTTCCATTATTCCACATGTATCTTCGACTAGTATCTTTATCTTTGTTATTTAGATATTTTAGATATTTTTACCTTCCTGAGTGTTATCCAAAGTTCTTGGTGATTTAGTTACTTGATTTTCATCATTTTTTGGCTAAGTTTATGGCTAAATATGTTTTATACTCCTTCAAAGCCTATTTATCAAATAAAATACCTATGTACTAAAACTCTAGAATGAATAGTAAATAAAAATTGTATATTTACTTTTATTAAACTTAGTAGATTTGTAGCGGGTTTGCAAAAAAAAAAATTATTAACTGACTCCAAAAATATTCTCCGAACAAAAGTTTCAGTTCAATTCGGTTTATTAATTTTAAGTAAAAAGAATGATAAAAATTATGAAAAAAATATTTTTCCGGTGTAGTTTGATTTGCTTAATCATTTAATGTTTTTCCATTTTCAGCTAACTGTCTGGCTAAAAATATTGAATATCTATATTTGGATTAGCTGTAAATTGAAATTAAAATAAATCAGCAGACCATTTTTTTTTTTTTAAATGGCCAGATTTTTGGCCATCTGCTAATGCAGATGTTTTATTGGCCAAATAGGTGGAAAATTGGCTTGATCTAGTCAAAAATGGCTGATTTGGCATCCCTGATTTTCATACAGTGTTTTGCCTATTGTTTACAACGTTGTTATTGTAGCCAATATCTTTGACCTCCCTAATGGTGTCTGTACTTCTGACGTTAAGTATTTTCAATTAAGTTCTGTCGAGAGCTCTGTGGGCTCCGTCCGTCTGATGGAGTGAAACACTCTTCTTTCCAAAAATTCACTCTGCTCAAATTAGACTTCCTATCAAGTATACTGGGCTGTACAAGAAACTGTCAACTAGAACTGTCAACTTAGGTTTCTTTTGTTTTCAAGTTGGCATGTGTACAAGGCTGCAACAATGGGCCTAGAGGGCTGAAAATTCATACATTTGCTCATATGTCTGAAAAAAAAAAGAATTCCTTTGTCATTATAGGATTTCAGTGTGTGTGTGTGGGGGGATCAATTTACAATGTAATTTTTTGCTCACTATTGATCCTTAAGTTTGTTTGTGGCAGTATTCACAATGTTTTTTTCAAAATTTGAACTTTTCTTGTACTCCTTGCCCAGCAAAAGGCAAGAGAAGTAACTTTTTCATTGATGAGCCCTTCTTTCCAATTTTTTCACTGATCACCCCCTTTCCAAATTTTTTTATTGATCCCTTAAATGTAGCATGGTGTCAAAAGATACTGATTATGTGACTGTTTCTATTGAGTGACAAACCAGACCTGTTTTTAGTCATGAAGTAACTTTTCGTCAGTTGAAATCATCAACTAAAACTGTCATCATAAGTTTCTTCAGTTTTCAAGTTGGTCCTGCTGGCTGGCTATGTATGTATCACACATACAGCGATCGAATTAAAGGGCTCAAGATTTCATTATTTACTCGTAAAATTTTTTTTTTTTTCACCTTTCCCCTCTACAAATAGATTTTTAGTTGGGGGTTCAATTCGCCACGGAATGTTTACACAAAATTGATAACCAAATTTTTTGTCCGCTTGTTTTTTTGAAAATTCAGACTTTTTTAGGGATCACTTCCTGACAGAATGCAAGAGAAGTAACTTAATCATTGATCGCCTCTTTTCCAATTTTTTAATTGATCACCCCAAACATGGCGTTCTGCCTAAAGACATTGGTCACGTAATGGTTTCTATTGAGTGACTAACCAGCCTTGTTTCTCTATTTTGTTTTAAAAATAAATGGTCCCCTGCTGTTTAAAGTTGACAGATCATCAATCATTGGCCGCGGTTAATAACCAATATTTTTACACACTGCTGAACTCCTTAAAGAACTGCCTACAAGGATGTATCGATAACGCTTGGGTGATTGTGGATTTTACAATTGAACTCTTCCTCTATGTATTTGATGCTCTCAACAAAATGTTTTGGCGGATCAGTTTTTCAGTTTTCCACAGGTGTATTATCTATCACAAGAAAGAGGAAACAGCACTTTGATAGAATCAACATTCCCAAACCGAGTAGAGATTGTCAGGATCTTTTTGAAGCAATTGATACAATGTATAGAAAACTTATTTGTTCGTATTTATTTTAGATATTATAAACCTAGGCAATACGATATATGACAGCATTAAAATTATGAACTCCTTCATCCAACATGAAATTATTTGATCTCAAACTTTTCAGTTTATTCTTTTGATCCTAGTAACACCACTCTTTTCCCCTAGAGACACCCAACTCAGATCTTCAGGTATTTGATGAATATCTATCTCCTGATTCAGTCCTACACCAAGACATTATTTGATACTTCCCTGCGGACTATGCACACAACCAAGCCCTGCCTTGATTTCATTGATACTTGAAATCCACTTGGTTTAATCATTAAACCAGCCAATGGCAAGACACAGTTCCCATAAAACAGTATTTCCATTACACCTTTCTTGAAAAAGCCAGAATGAACTGGCGGAACGTTGAAATAAACTTAAGAAATCTTATTTGTACAAAACATGGTCCTTTACTGCTGTAAGAACAAATGATCTTATTATGTGAATCAAAATTCACTTGTTTCTGCATTTACACAAAGATCATTAGTGAATTTATATAAGAGAATACTCAGCTGCTTACCATGGCATGGTTTTGGGAAATTAAAAGCAATACCGCTGTTTCACCATAGTTCCCTGGCAGTATGGATCAAATACCACCTCCTCTTAAGTTATGATGTTCTTATAACTTGGTTGTTAGCTTAGATTAATTTCAAAGGCTTCAGTACCTTTGGTACCAGGAAGGTTCTCATTTAAAAGGAAAGGTACCCTGACTCTACATATCTGAATACCCAAATATATAGTCTGTAAAGCTTTATGCATTCACATACAAAGTACCTCTCAAAATTTTCTGAAATTTGACTATAAAAAATATAATAGACTAACATTAATTTGCATTGTTCTGGCTAATGAAAAATGAACTTTTGGCCTATTTCAGATATGCACTATTAAGCTCGCTGCTGTAAACTAATGGTCTGAGATGAAAAGTAACTAAAATTAAGAATAAAGAAATATTAGTAAAAAATCAATAATGTTTGATGATGCTTCATCTGATAATAAAGTTTCAAGTTGATACAGTCTTCAGTTTGAAGAACTTTGATTAGAAATGGACTTCATGGAAGAATAGCATCCGAGAAACCGATTCTCCATTAAAAAATTTTTTGAAAAAAACCCGAAAATCAGACCATAGATGCAATAATTCTTTCCTGGTGTGAAAATTCATCCAGTATAGTGTTATGGAACCTAATCAAGAGACAGGTCCGTGAATTGAGAACCATGCAACGTGCACATGAAAGAACTATGCTGGGCCTCACATGGAGAGACCACAAGACAGCACAGTACATCCGGGAAAAGTCAGGAGTCAGGGACATCAAAGAATCCAGTAAAAATCTCAAATGGCAGTGGGCTGGCCATGTTGCAAGTATGGTGGACAACCGGTGGACATCATGACTCACGACATAGATCTCCCGAGATCACATACGGAACAAAGGCTGACAAAATATAAGATGGAGAGACGAGCTAGACTAATTCAGAAAGTACTGGCTCCGCGATGCCCATGATAGAGAAGTGTGGCAAATCCTAGGGAAGGTCAACGTCTAACGACGTACATCAAAAAACTGATGATGATACACCTAAAATCGAGGCTAAAATCTTCTAAAAATATTTAGTTATCAAAGCCAGTGTTTTTTTGTCACAAAAGCAACTGACAGTCAGTCAGCCAACAAAACCCATGAAAGGAAATGGCCCTAAGCCAGTTGAAATACAAAATTTCAAAATGTCACAGCAACATCAGATATGAGTGGGAGGGAATGCTTTGTGGAGATGGTGTGACATATTTGCTATGTCGATTTATTGGTTATCAGTCGGGGACAGCTATCACTACAATAGAAGCATGCACCTGAAAATTCGAGTTAAGAAGATGGAATAGAGGTTTGAAATTTTGGAATCTAATCATTTACTTTATTAGAAGGTTTCTAGAAAGATACAAGAATAAGTGTTGGCAGTCTTAAATGAAGCATGGCAGAGGTTCCCTGATGGTATGAGGATGCATTTCAGCTAATGATGTGGGGATACTTTTGGGTGGGGCTTGGTAGAATCGTCCTTCTCACTCTGGCTGAAATTGGCTTTGTCAACAACGCTGAGGTCTAATGTTGCAAATGTATAATTTATCTTAGGTATAATTGAAGTTTTGTCTATGTATTTTTCTTTTGGTGAAATCAATTTTGTTCAAAAACCGCACTCGCATTAAACTAATTTTTCTACTGACTTTCTTAATTATTTCTTTGTGGTGGGAAGGGTTAATGCCTCTAATTAATCAACAATGATTTTTATTGGATATAGGCCTCAATTTTCAGATAAAAGTTCTTAGATTGGGATTAGTCATTACCAACGATGCTAGCTTGTTGGCTACTGTCCGGTGTACTTTGTTTTTTGGAAACTGGAAAGAACAATTATTTGAACAATTCAATATATATATTTACCCATGTTTTTTTTAAAATTTTTTTTTACAAAAATATGAAAGTTTGAGTGATTTTTTTTTTTTTTTTGTCGTTCCATAAGAAAATTCTCTCAATTGGTCTGGGCAGTTTAGAAAATATCATTGTATGATTTCAATTGATTTTGAATCGATTGAAAATTCATAATAGAAAATATTATCATATGATTTTTATTAGAAATCAGTTTTAAAAAACGATAAAAATGGTGTAAGAGCAGAAAGTTTTCATCCACAACAAACAGTTTGTTTAATGATTTTACAAACTTCAAGGAACAATTACGTCTTTTAATATGCATAATAAATTATCACATCAAAGAAAAGCAAATGTGTTGAAATTCTCTGTAAAAGTTCTCAAGATTGGTTTGGGTGGGTAAGTAGATATTATTGTATGATTTAGTATTAAAAATCAATGAAAAAAGCCGACAATTTAACAAACATTACTTCTTATACAATTCGTAAGAGAAAATATTACTGTATGATTTATTATTGAAAATCAATCAAAAATCTTCCAAGCATCTGTAAACATTAGCTGTAAGTTAACCTGTGATGATATTACTACTGCTATTACATTTCACAGGGGCCAGTATTTTTATCGTAAAATTAATATGTATATAAATTAATACACTCGGACTGATTTTATTGTTTCAAGATTTATTTGATGAGGTCTTTCTTTTTACTTCTTAAGCTATACTCTTTTTTGCAGAAAATATTTTGTATGATGATCTGAATAAAGAAGTTGGGAGTTTAAAACAATAGACAAGCAAGCGATGTCGCAAAAAAATTCAAAAGTAGATAGAAAGATCGAGTCGTTATAATCATTTACCAATTCAAAAAAAATTAAATAAAACGAGAATTGTGAATAAGTTCAACAAAGAATGCCTGTTATAAAAAAAGGAGAGAAAAAACATTGAAATTAGCTACAAACTTTCAAGCAAAATTTTGAATTTGTGGCTAAATAAGAAAAAGAAGCTAAATCTAGTTCCAAAAGAGCTGAATTGGCCACACAGCTTGAAAGTGGGCAAATTTTGAATTGAAAGGATTTTCATTTTGCATCGTTTTTCTCTTTTGGATCATGTGGGAGATTCCCTTTCACCAATTTTTAGTTTTATTTGCAAGAATTGCAACTTCAAACTCTCATAACTTTTGATCTAATAAAGTACTTTGTGTTCAGCAAAATGCCCTTCATCTTCCTCCGTATATTTTAGTATCACTACCCACACAACTAAAATTCACTTGTCCCTCTTACTTCAATAAAAAAAAAAAAACAAGAAACTTTCTCTACAGGAAATATTCTTTTGGCCTTTGTTTCAGAGCCAATTTAGAAAAAGGGAAAAAAAGGGTCACATGATTGGATACAATTCCAATAGATTTAGTTTCTCTGCCATTATCTTCATATAGATGTAATATTGTCTGGGGTGGTACTATATTTCATTGAGTAATCATAACAGAAAAATGAGGGAGGTAGATTTGAAAAAAAACAAAAAAAAACCCTTGTGATTTCCTCACAAAATAACCTTCTCATAGGAAAATTCATTCTAAATTGGATATATCCTTAAATTTTTATTGAAACTGGCCCATCAGCATATTTTTGCAATTTTAAAATATGTATGAAAATCGGGCTGAAATTCCCATAGTGTATTTCTTGAAGTAGATTGGACAATTTGACAATTTTCTGCAATCTTTCTTCTATTGATAAACACAAAGAAAGCAATGGTTTTTAATATTTCAGAAAGAAGACAAAAATTCACACAAACTTTTATTTTTTTGTAAATAAGAGGAAACAAAACATAGGTAAGATATGTAAATTGAATTGGTTGGATGATCAATTTTTCTGGTTGCCAAAAAATGAAATACACCTGGCAGTACCCGAGTCCTGTCAGTGGCAACGAATCACAAAGCCTAAAAACTTCATCTACTAATTCGAGGCCTGTATACTCCACTCAATAGAAATCGTATTTGATTTATTGGAGACCTAAATCCTTGCCCCTAAAGAGAAATAATCAAGGTTACTAGAGAATTAATTTGATACAAGCATAATTTTTATACAAAAAAATGCATGAAGTAAACATTGATGATACGTAAGATAAATTATATATATTTATGCAACATTAAATCACAATGTTGTCAACAAAAATGATTTTTTGCCGGAGTGAGATAGACAAAAAAGTGGATCCCTTTTCAGCGAATAGTGTGGTGAATATTGTCAGGATTGAAAGTGTTTAGAATGCTGGAATGTTCAAGCAGATTCTTGTTTCACCATTTCTTGCGGCAATCGGGAACAGTTTTATTTTTCAGCGTGTCAGTGATCCCAAATGTGCTGTTAATGCAATGAAATCTCATTTGAATAAAAAGCAGCTGACATAACCCTGACAGACATGCTTCTTCAGAGCCCCGATCTAAAAGGAACACCATTTAAATACCACTGGTCTCGGGTTGCCTTGTCCAATGGTATTTAAATTGTGTTCTGTTGGACTTTTCCTGGAGTGCTGAAAAACAGTGACATTTTCACAATATATTTGATAATTCTTCATCACATAAATGATTCCTTCGCAACTTTTATGTGTCTCTTTCATTTCTTTAACACGATCAGCACCTTTTATGTTAAAAAAAAAAAGAGTTGACAGCATTCTGCTCTTTTGATTAAAAGTTCTTGGCTTCATGACACCAATGCTGTTCTGTCAGTTATCTTTGATTTGTCTATTTTTCTACTCTAAGCTTTGTTTTTATTTTCCCATTCGAGTGTGTAATCTCTTTTTGGGTTTATAGATTTTTGGATAATTCCATAAACAAGGCTGAAATGCAATAGTTACAAACCTATGTAAATATATATGTATATATGTAAAGAAGAAAGTTGTTTTTTGAAGGACTTTCCTTAATCAATGGAGATTGTTCCTTGTACAGATAAAGTTTGATGACCATTAGGAGAGGATAACCCAAATTGATATAACAGGTTTGGAGAGTCCTGAAGGAACTCTGAAGATCATTAAAAAAAAACCCCCAAAACCACAAGGAAGTTTATCGAAGAAAGTTTTACATGCAAAGTGGGCTATTATTAAATGCTGACTCTTGTCAGCAGAACAGGGTTGCCAGATGGAGATGTTTTTGGCCAAAAACATGCAGGAAAATGGTCAAATACAAAAGCGATTTGGAAACCTTACAATACTGCAGTAGACACCAAAAATGAGAAATAATTGAAAATACTACTGCAACAACCAATTTACCTTAAATAATTCTATATTTCAAAATCAGACACTGATGGTTCTTGGAAAAAAAAAAAATTCTCAATAATCCTTAAGACCTTCTTCACTTCTTTAGGAAATTTGTTTGTTTTGAAGAAAGGCAATTTTTCAAGGATTTAAAAAAAACAAAAATTTTTATTTACAATGTAAAAAAAAATAATTTTTCCATTTGGACAGAAATGGAAAAAAAACGACCAAATCAAAAAGTTAATGACCAAATGCTTATCAATTTAGCTAGATTTATCAAATTTAGCTATAAAATTACCAAAATTACAATCCAGAAATATTCAGAAATATAAGAATTCTGTAATTTGTGTTTTTTTTATTTCATTAACTTTTCTTTTTTCAAATGTGTTCTTTTTTAAAAATTCCCATTTTGTTCAATTTCTTCCCCTTTGATTTTTTTTGACATTTTTCTCTTTCCGTAATTATTTCTTTCTTTCTTTTCTCATTGTATCTTTTTGTCATCTTCTTCACCTTTAGCATCACCCTTTTTTTATTCTTTCTCCACCTTTCACATAGATTCACTGTAGCCCCACAAATGACCCACCTGGACAACCAGCCAAGTGGGTTGCAGATACTTCTCTCATTACTTGTCTCTCTGTGTGGCTCCAGGCAAACCTGTTTACATTTTTGGGACTACAGCCTTGAAAATTTCCATGAGTATACCATCGAAAATAGTTTTTGTTTCTTTTTTTCATATTTATTCTCTAAAAATTGCTTTTTTGGGTCTTATGGTTATTTTGGACTAACCAACAGTGCCCAGACCTAAGATATTTTTTTTTAGATAAAAGATCTATTTTTTTGAAAGCTAATTTTAGATAATTTTTCAGATAATCATTGTGGTCCACTCACGGGCTACAGTGATTCCTTTATGTGAGGTACGGACATCTTTTCTCACATTCTTGCTATCTTTTATTGCCTGTTTCATGACTTTTTTCTTTCTATCCTTCATTTTTTTTTTCTCCTGTCATTCTTCATTTCTTCTTCATTTCCAGTTCTCTCATCCATTTTTTTCCTTCATTCCTGGCAGACGGACACACTACCCCAACCCAACCGCCATTAGCATTTAGTTCCAACCATTAATGCCAGCAATAAAATGTTGCTTCAATTCATGTGTAAATGAAAAGGGTCATAAATAATTTTTATCTTCCATTTTTTTTTTTTCCTTTCCCAGCAGATGGGATGAGCAGGCAATCAAAAGATGAAGGTATAATGCTATAATGTACAGTATTTCTGATCAAATGCCAGAATATACGACTTCAACTAAGTCCACCCTGTGATATTATGATTAAATACATGTTCTGCTTTCTATTATTTGTCTACATTGGGTGATTGTTTGTCTGGAGGTTTTTGGTGTATGTTTATATGAATAGTTGGATGGTTAGAAAAAAAAAAAAAAAGACAAATGTAAGGGGAGATAATTCATGTTCAGAAATTGATGTAAACTTTGACACCAGGATTCCGATTATGTTTGTATAATAGTCCTATTTTGTCAGGAATACATTCCTTAATTTGTGATCGCTGACAATCCATTTCTTCCTGATTTTCACTGCACTTTTATTGTAAAATTATCAGCTATGTTTTCCTATAATAAAATCATTACAAATCCATAACTGTCCAAATCAAGCTTCGTTTGAGGCCCTCCGCTAGCCATAATATCAGTGCATTGGATGCAATGAAATATTTGCATCATTCTTAGAAACCGTCAACCAAAACTGTCAAAAAAGCTTTCTTCAGTGTTCAAGTAGGTCTGGTTATATATGTATCATGTAAACAGGTTGGAATTTTCGACATTTACTCCTTAATTATGTTTAGGAAAGGCATTTTTTATTTTTTGGAAGAGGGGATCAATTTGCTATATAGATTTATTCCGAATTGATCCCTCACTTTGTGTCCAGTAGCGTACACCTTTTTTTTTTTTTAGATATTTAGAATTTTTTAGTGATCACTGCTCAACAAAAAAGTGATCCATCGATTACCTTTTTTCAAATTTTTAATTGAACACCCCCAACTCAGCCTGCTGTCAAAAGACAGTTTTCTATTGAGTGACTAACCAGACCTATTTCTATAAAGTCGATATACATCTTATATACCAGCATATAAGGTGCATTATTGTCTCAATAAAACATTATATAGCACTTGTTGTGGTGCGTGTTTTCTTATTTATTTTCATTCTCCTTCCCTGAAAAAGGTCAAATATTGCAATTTATTTCCTCTCTCTGCTGTCTGTTGCCTGTGCTTACTTTCAGATTGGCAAAATACATCAAGTCGAAAATAAATAAATGAAAACAAGGTAAAAAAATTAAATGATGAATGATATAGAAAGTGCTCTACCCATACAGGCCAATTGGTTCCCTAAAATTGTGAAGCCACAGCTATCAACCAGGAATAATGCTTAAATTTATATGACCTCTAGCATCCAGTCAATATATTTTGGCACTCGGTCACTGTCAGTGTATCTCTTTCCCGGTTCCCAACATATTTCTCCGTTTTGTCATCTACAAAGCACTTCTTTACAAAAATAGTTTGGGATTATTCCTCGAGTTGCTCAGACTAGCATCGAACAACCGTAGCCATCAAAGAGGTTCTATTTATCATATTTGCATGTGTTTATTTGTTTCAGTGCTCCTGGCCGTACCATTCTGTCTACAGACTTGAAAATTGGCATCAGTACTCTGCTAGACTCATTCTAAAAATTTTTTTCTTTTGCTTTTTGGAAAGAAAAGCTTTTTTGACTATTTTTGGATGTGCTTATCAATATCTTGATTCTCCAGAATTTAGATGTTTCTTATTCTATTTTTGATGTTTTCCAGTGATGTCAAACATGAAATTTATTCTGACCATATTTATTCTTTCATGGAATTTTATTATATGACTTGAAATGTTAAAGTTATGGTTGTTCAGTTATTGACTGTGATGGCAAGTTCTCATCCTTGTTGGTTTAACCACTATTTTTTTCATCCCAATTTTATTAGCCATTGGGTTTTCTGGAGTTCTGAGAGGATTCATTATCACCAATCAAGATGTTGTTTGGACTAGCATTCTCATCCTTGTTGGTTTTACCCCTATATTTTAGCCATTGTGTCCTTTGGCCTTCCTCGTCTGAAATTTTGTGACAAACCATTTCCATAATCCTCTGAGTATTAGAAATTATCAATCAAAACTGTCAACATGGATCTTCGGTTTTCAACTATGTATGTGTGTATGTATATATATATGTATGCATACATGCATGTTTGTATATATGTATGTATGTTTGTATATATGTATGTATGTATGCATATATATATGTATCACACATACGGACTGCATCAATGCAGCTGAAACTTTTTTTTTTTTTTTTGGAAATTGCTCACCACTCTCGCCCTTGGGTTTTTTGTGGAGGGTTCAATCTGCAATGTAAGGTTATGCCAAGTTGATCCCTTTGATTGTGTCCAGCAACATTCACCTTTTTTTTTGTAAGTTCAGTCTTTCATTAGGACCATCATCATTAGTTTTTCATCATCAGTTTTTGGACTGAGACCTTCCCCAGAATTTGCCAGACCTCTTTATCATGGGCGTCGCAGAGCCAATACGTTTGTCTTTCCATTTTGTATTCTGCCTGGCTTGGTTTTGTATGTGATCTCTGGGTATCCATGTTATGAGCCATGATGTGTATTGGTTGTCTGCCATTCTTGCAACATGACTAGCCCTTCACCATTTGAGTTTTTTAATTGATTTTATGGTAATTTATTAGTTGTGATCTCTCCATGTGATGTTGAGCATGAGCTTTTCATGATGTGCACATTGCATACTTCTCTATTTGAGGGTCAGTTTCTCAGAGAGGTTCCATATTTCAGCTCCATAAGTGATTATTGGAAGGATGTATTGGTTGCAGACCATTCTTTTCGAGACGAATGGAACTTTCTTGTTTTTAGAGGTTGAGCTTCACTGCCCAACAAAAGGCAAGAGAAGTTACTTATTCATTGACCACCCCTCTTTCCAATATCTTAATTGATCACCCCTTAATATGCTGCCAAAAGACGTTTTTCCCATGGCACTTTCTAATGAGTGATTCACCAGACCTGTTTATATTCTTATTAAGAGGTCTCTGTTCTGTACGACACAGGGGCAAATGAGGGCACACAGATTGTGTTGTGCTGATATAACAATAGTGCCGACCGCAAGATCAAATGAAGGACCTCTGCCCAGCCATAGCCAAAGAGCCTTTGTTTGGCAGTGGTGTTGAAACATTTGTGTTTTGTTGCAGCAGCTACTTCTCATAAGGGCACTTGAATCATTTCAGAGTGTGGTATTAGCAGCTGATTTTGGGGTAGAGGGCGATTACGGTTTTGACTATGGTCAGAGAATGTTAATTCATTGGTGTACAATGATTCAAGAGATGAGAGTTTGTTTTCTGGTGTCGTGCTGGAAAAAATTCCTTCTAAAGAGTCTTTGTGTGATGGACACATTTTGAAGAGACTGTGTGTCCTGCGGTCTTCCTGTTTCAAAGAGACCTTTTTACTTCGGCCAATTTTTCAAGCTTGGAAGGCCCCTCTACTTTGAAAATCAGCATTCTAATCACTGGCTCCTGTCTCAACTCTCAGCCTTGCACTTCTTTGCTCACTCATTTTCAATGTACAGATCTATGTCATTTTACAAACTCCAAGCTTTTTATAAACATTAAGATAAAATTTTAAATCAATGGAAATTGTATAAAATCTTATTTTTGTTCAATTTGAACACACTAAAAAGTTTTTCACGGGTGAATAGCGCTGTCATAAGTTTGTATGTAAGTGTCTGTTGATAAAGATTGCATTATTTTCTATGAATAATCATACCTCATTTTACGAACTTCCACTTTACAAACAAATTAGTTTGTAAAGGTAAGGTATACCTGTATAGCATACACCTGGGAGATCTGAAATTCTGAGCGTAATCACAAAAAAAACAAATTTTCGCAAATTCCAATAATTTTTCGATTATATTAGCATTTCTAATTTGGTCAGTAATTAATTGCATTTGCGTCAAAAAATTTTAAATTGTTCATTTTAGAAGTATCTCTATAATTCGATAAATTTGAACCAAATAGAATTACTTTCATATGTTTTTGAAATTTTTCAATCAATTATTTCCTATGTATTATGATTGGGCAGTTTTGAAGCTCTCCTCATTTCTCTTAAAAAAGTGAAAATCTTTTTAAACAGCTCTGATTAGTCACTCGATAGAAACTGTCATGTGACCAATATATTTGGAAATGGGGGGATCAATGAATAAGTTACTTCTCTCATCTTTTAATATAAAGTCAGAATTAAAAGAAAATTAAAAAGCAGACACAAACTCGGGACCAATTTAGCATAAACTTGCATTGAAAATTGCCCCCCTTCCCCGGAAAGAGACTGCTTTCTTTAAGACATAACAAGAAGTAAATGTTTAAATTTTTCTTCCTCTAGCTCTATTGGTATGGCCTGTACATCAGATACATTCATACATAGCCAGCCTGACCAGCTTGAAAACTAAAGAAACCTGTATTGTCAGTTTTGGTTGATATCTTCTTTGATAAATATTATTATAATTAAATGGTTCCAATATCATCATTAAATCTCATTTAAACCTTTAAAAAATCTATTCCTTTCTATTGAAGTAATAATTCCATCCATTTCTTGTAGCCAGGCCAATCAAAGCTTGGGGTGGGGGTCTTTAGTCTGATTATTGAGCATAGTCTGAAGCAATGATTCCCAAAGTTATTTTGTCGTGGCACCCCTGGACGACTTTCCAAAGATCACGGAACACATACCTATATTTTACAGACAACACTTGCCAGCCAAATCTTAATAATACAATAAATGAAATATCAAAATAAAAAAAACAACTCTGTCTTCACGTCGCTCCAACTTATTCTGAAAACGGTGACTACCATTTCTTTTAAATGAAATACAATCTTATCAAAAGGCATTTTATCTGACGGAACCCCAATTAAAAAACTCAGTTGTGGAGATCAATCTCTTAGAAGAGATAATAGGATCACCGCAGGAAGCTCCTTTCATGATTCTCAGCTGTTTACGACAACTGGTATTTCCAGATGGTCTCCCATCTAGATACTGCCAAACTTAGGTGATTGTACAAGAAGTGGTACGTCCAACAAGATTTGGCCGTTACAAGTGATAGGTAATTTCAGTTTAAGGGAAATAATGCATCGTCTCACTTCTCTGGCTATACTCCAAATACTTAGAAGTCTATATGACTAAGAAGAAGGATAAGGATAAGAGTTACTTCCCTTTTATAATGAGATACAGTCAGATGTCTAATCTCACTGGATCAGATATTTGATGGAAGTTCCTGGCTATTTATTGATCTTAGGATCAGAGTTTTTCGGTAAAAAAGAGTGTATAGATTTACTTTACTGGCCCTTCTTCAAAACCTTTACAATACAATCAAGGATTACCGAATGAAAGTTTGATGCTATGTACTCAAGAGAGGAACATGCTCAATATCACACGAAGAGACCAGAAGACAGCATAGTATATTAGAGGAAAAACAGTCAGAAATATTATAGAATCTATTAGAAAACTCAAACGGCAATGGGCTGGTCAAGTTGCAAGAATGACAAACAACAGTTGGATCTCTCGAGATAATTTACAAAATTGTGGCTGGCATAAAATAAGATGACACTATGATTTAGACAGGCTTGGGAGATATTGGCATCATGACAGCTACAATAGAGAGATCTTGTGGATCTTATCGAAGGTCAATGTCCAACATCGGACATTAAAAAGTTGATGATGATGGAAAAAAAGTGTATATTAGTCATGTGAAGAAATTGCATTTAAGATCATGAGTGGATTAACAATATCTAGACATTATTTGATTACAATAAACAAAGGTTTTATAGACAAGCAATACCTAATCGCAATATGTTGGTACTATTATCTGTAGACTAGAGTCGTTAGTACATGGCTTAATGTATATATCAGGTGGAAAAGTGTAAACAATTCATAAGCTAAACTAGTAGTTATCCAGAAGTGTGACAGTACCAATTTGGAGGAAAAGAAAGCTGAGTTTATTCTATAAAACACACACAAGTATCCCCCATTATAATCAGGTGTTGGGATCCAAGAAGACCAACCAGGTTACAAAAAAGTGTGTTCTGAAAAGGTGCAATGTTAATCGAAATGAAACAAATCAAACTCAAAAATCTACAAGAAACAGGTCTGGTTAGTCACTCAATAGAAACCATCACATGACCAATGTCTATAGGCAGCATCAATAAATAGATTACTTCTCTTGACTTCAATTTAGCTGTGATCTTTTTAAAAACTAGTGGGCGCAAACTGAGGGATCGATTTCACAAAAACTGGCATTGCAAATTGAACCCCAACTATTTCAAAGAAAAAAAAAGAACTTACGTGTTAAAAACAGTCAACTAAAACTGTAAACAGCAATATAGGTCTCTTCAGTTTTTGAGTTGGTCCGGTTGGATAACTATTGAGTGTACAAGTTGCACTAATGGAGCTAGAAGGCTGAAATTTCTAACAATTATGCTTTATTATGTCTAGAAAAAAAATTTTTTTTCTTATTTCTTTCCGAAATAGGTTTTTTGTAAGAGGTTCAACTTACAATGTAAGTTTATGCTAAATTGGTCCTTTAGCATCCAGTTGTGTTTAAGTATATTTTTCTTTTTAAAAATCTGATGATCACAGCCTAACAAATGATTGATGAACAATTTATTCATTGATCACCCCTTTTTCCGATTTTTTCTTCATTAACCGCCTCAAAATATGTTGGTCACATGATATGCACTCCAATTGTTATTCATTTGTTTTGTCAGGGACAAGTAATAAGATGAGGTAAAGTCGGGGATGAAATATATCTACCTAATATCTATCTATCTTTCTTTACATACATACACACACACACACATCTCTCTCTCTCATATATATATATATATATATATGACAAAGAGAGTTTGTATGCGTGTATGTTTGTACTCTTGTCATTTGAGAACTACATAACCTAGACAAAAAAAGCAAACTATAATTGAATTCAGAATGTCACAATCTACCTGCAGCACTGATTTTAGGTTGGTTTTTTGAAAAATTTTTTTTGTAGAATTTGTCCTTTTTTCTGCATTCTTTGTAAGAAATTTATCTTGCCAGACAATGACCCATTACCTGCAGTCAATGGAAAATAGGTCTTGTGTTTTTTTCCTGGGGTTAGGGAGGTGGCTTTGTACAAATAGCTTCACACCTACCAGGGCTGGAGATGAAGTGGTGGCCAGGTTTTCAACTTGTTTATAGGGTGGGTATCTATATCTATCTATCTATCTATCTATCTATATATATATATATATATATATATATATATTGAGAACAAGAGAGAATGAGTGCATTAAGATCAATCCACACACTTTGCTTAATGGTAATTTATTGTAACAGATGCCTATTTTGTCATTGGCCATTCATTAACACTCGGTTGGCCAAAATCGGAATCTAAAAGGCACGTGTACCTTTTCCTGTCGTCTTTGAGGATATTGCACGTGCTCAGATTTAAAATTGACTTTTTTTTTGGCCCACCCTTCTGAATGCATTGAGCAAATGATGTTGACTGCCATGAAGTGAAGAGTGTATGTCAGATCTTTGGTAATTTGTATGGATGGAATTTGCCTAAAGCATCTTCACTGATGATAAGTAAGATCATTGACTAATGAAGGCATTTCTTTTTCTCGCTGTCTCTCCTCTCTCTCCCTCCATATCACTTCCTTTCTCTCTCCTCGCTCTGTATCTCCGTCTCTGTCTCTTCCTATCATTTCCCCTCTCTCCGTCTCTGTTTCTCACTCGATTGGTCAGACTGTTGGTTAGGCATTCAGCAGATTCAGACAAGTCGGACGCCAACTAATGAGTTGCTGTCTTCACGATTCTGGCATCAGCTTAGATCCATGAGGGCGGGCCAGGGGAACGTCCGTAAACATGTTGCTATGGTCATTTCGAGGGAGGAAGAAGGAGGGGAAGGTAAGAAAATGAGGAAGAAGGTGTATGAGAAAAGGAAGGAAAGAAGGAATTAATGAATGAAAGTAAGAGACAGAGAGAGAGAGAGAGAGGGAGAGAGAGAGAATCACGAAGAAAGATACAAAGAAAGAAAAAGGGGGAGATCAAAGGATGAAGGAAGTTCTTTCTTTTATCATTAAAAGAAAGAAAGAAAGAAAAAAGGAATAAGAGAGATTTGAGAGAGAGTAGATTGTGAGAGAAACCAGAGGAAGAAAAGAAAGAAAGAAAGAAAAAAGAAAGTAATAATAATAATTATGAAATATTAAATAAACTCCTCTCTTAGTCAATAATTGAAGAACCATTGCATTAAAATTTCAAATTATGTAAAAGAATTCAATCGAAGAACAAATATGGTCAGGATAAATTCTATTTATGATATCGCTATCATTTTTCACTGGAAAACATTTAAACTGGAGTGAAAAAACATCTAAAAACAACCAGATCCCGGATAATCTAGATTAGTTATAAATAAACCTGTCAGAATAAGGACCCAAAAAGGTCAGAAAAGCATTTTTTCTGAAATTCAAAAAATCTTCTTAGAAGAGTGCTCGTAGAACACTGATGCCAATTTTCAAGTCTGTAGACAAAACGGTATGGTCAGGAGTGCTGGAACATGCTAACTTACACACATAGACGAACACACACACATATAAAAAAGGATAGTCCTTCAATATCTTTGATGGTTATGTTGTTCAATATATATGAAAAATCTATACCATAATTTGGGTCAAGAGTTATGTCTGTTATAGTCTGAATGGTCAGTTCTTGACCAATTGAACAATCACATTAGAGAATTGTGGAACGCAGAAATTTGAATAAAATCTTCAATGTTAGAATCAATAAACTTTAAAGAAATATGCATACTGATATGACGGCTGTCACAGTACAATTAGTTGCGATCTTTTGAATGAACTTAGTTGCTAGTAAACACTTCTAATCTAACTGCTAACTATAACTCGAGAAATCTCAGTAGATAGATGTGCGTGTGTGTATGCACGAGGTAACTTGACAACTGCCTATCATACGATATTTATTATTACATATTTATTAGTCAGTACATCAGGTATCGCAGTGTTGAGATGGAAGTTAACACCAGCCGTTCTCAAGAAAACTAATAAGAATACATGGAAAAAAAACTATAGATTTTTTTAGCTAAAATTAGAAATTTAAAATATTTGAATTGGCAATTGATCTACACCAAGATATAAATTATCTAAATTGGCAACACTCAAAGAAGTAACTGAATTAATTTGCTGTTGTAGTTTCTTATAACAAATCGCAAAAACAATTACACCTGACAATTATGGCTGGTTGCTCCACACACCATAAAGCCTGGGCCTCTTCTAACAAGCATCTTTGGAATAGGTACTGCCCTAATATCATTTAATGATAAAAGCAAAACAAATGTTTCTGTTGGTTATCCAATATGTCAGAGGTCATTGTGAATGCTGATTACTGGCTGTCTCTTTCATCTCTGTGGACAAACCTTGACTTGATGTTAACCTTGTTTTTCGTAGCTCCAAACAGATGGACTGGACTCTAAAACCAATAGGCATCCTGCGATATAACAATATAAGTTTGTTATCGCATCATTTGTGATATAAGTCTGGTGGTTGAGGGCCCCCTGAGTTTTTTACCTATGTTATTGCTGAGTGATCCAGAAAACTGTGAATAGAACAGTAAGTCTGATATTTGGGGCTGAGTGCTATTTTACTGCACCATAAGCCCATTTGAGAACAGAGGTGACTCAACTCTTACCCCGATCTCCTTACGAGGAATTATATTTGACTCACACTGGCTAAACCACCGTGAAAGTTTTTCTTTTTAATCTATCTTAGTTTATGAAGTATCATAAATCATTATTATTCACTCTTTACTGAGAGGTGCCCAGACTGAGTTCAGTCGCGACAAGAATTAAAATGAAAGTAAATAGTAGCAAAATTTTAGAATGAACTGTAAAAATGAGAGGTTCTAGACAAAAATATTCTACTTGTCAATGAACAAAACTTTTCGTAATTGAACCCCCCCCCATTCAACTATCCCCTCAAGAGTTTTAAATACTGTATATCTGAAGGTGCAACAACTAACGGGTTGAAAGAGTTAAGTCATTGATGTAGACATGTGAATATTTCGTTTTCAAATACTGAAATATTTGAAATATATATATATATATATATACTGGTACATATGTAATATATTGCATTTATTTTGGTGGAATTATTTATCAGAAAACTAGACTTATAGTGTGCCTTTGTTTATTTGTTCAAATCTCACTTTCTCTACAGATAGACGATGTTAGTTGTCTTTCATCTATTCTCTCCACATGAATATTGCCCATAGCCATGCCGATGTTATCACGGCTCGATTATAACACGTTTGGCTTTCTTGGACTTCAACACCCATGTTATAACCAGGGATGCCTGTAATAATATCAATTCTCAAAATAAATATTTGTGCGCATATATATGTGCATTGCCATATATTTTTAAAAACGTGAGATATAATATTTAACATGTAGATATTATATCTTACATTTTTAAAATATACATATACATATATATACGTGTGTATTATATTTCATGTTTTTAATGTATATATGTATATATATATATATACACATATATGTATATATATATATATATATATATATATATATATATATATGAAGGACTCCATGACAGAATGCATTATATCCAAATTTCTTGAAGTGAGAAAAAAGAGAAAATGCTAATCCTGTATAATGCATTCTTCAACAAAATGCAATTTTCTCTTGATCTGTAGGAAGGCTTAAAATGCGTTTTGCCAGAAAAGATATATCGATAGATCGCACTGTGGAGAAGCGACAAGTGGGGAAACTTTTTTTTTTTTCAAACTCGGCGTATAATGCGTTTTACGATGGAGCCCTCCATATATATATATATATATGATCAATTTGTTGATACAATATATCCAACAGTATGTAATTAGTTGACAACTGGGAAAAATTGTTGTATTCAAATAAAATTTATCCCATGAACATGCTTTGGCTTTATAAAAGTAGCAATTTCAAATCAAACAATATTGAAATGTTTGTTTATTTTAAGTGACAACATCTCATGAAAGGGGAATGACAAGTTTTGAATGTATGGATCCTGTCAAAAATTCAGAAGCTACTATATGTTGAAAAAATTTCAAAATTCAGTCCGATGATGTTTGCTTCTCTATCAGTGCATTCCAAGTTTTGCACGTCTTTTAGAGTGGGAGCTAATATACCAATGACCACCACTTGACATTAGCCATGATTGGCCAACTCATTAGTGCCATCTACCTTGATAAACTCAAAACAGTGTATTATCAAAGGGGACATAACTCATTAATACTTACTCTGAAATCAGTTAACAGATCTATTCCAGCATTGCAATTTCATCACAATTTTTATATTCTTTGCATTCAAAAACAAGAAAATCATGTTAGTCCTAAAAAGAAGAGTATTCAACAAATGCATCTTCCTGATAGTCACCCATGGAGCTGGAACATGGAGCTGACATGCAAATTGAGAAGTATGTAACATGTGCATGAGAGAATCATGCTCAACCTCACATGAAGAGATAACAAGATTGTACAATGTATCAGGGAGAAAATAGGAGTCCGACTCATCCTAGTATCCATTAAAAAACTCAAGTAGCAATGGGCTGGTCATGTTGCAAGACAAGAATGGCTGACAACCGATGAACATCAAGATTAACAACATGGATCCCCTGAGATCACATGTGTAATGGAAGTCAGCAGAATACAAGATAGAGAGAAAGCAATGACTCTGTGATGCTCATAATGGTGAGGTGTGGAGAATCCTGGGGAAGATGTCTGTCCAATGACAGATGTTGAAAGACTAATGATGATTATCTATATAATGTGTGTATACTTATATATGATATAGTGAAACGAAAGTTTCTATCATTTTCTTGGGAAAAAAAAAATCTCTTCTCCTAGCATCATTATTCAGACATTTCAGTATTAATTTTGCTTTTTTTTTTTCATTACATTACCATTCAGGTATATTGTGTATTCCATCATAAAAGAAGAATTCCAGTTTTGATTATTTTTTTGATATTTTTACTTTGTTAAAACCACTGATTTGGTCAGATAAAGATCGTTGTGTGGAGTAAGATGGGTGATTATCTGGAGCTCTGGACAAACAGAATGTTGAAAACTTCCTATTCCAACATCATGTTTATTTGTTCTATTGTATTTGCAAAAGGAAGTGTGGTGTTATTTTCTATAGTTCTGAGGAAGGTCATCAATATATGAATTCGAGTTTTATTCGGAAGATTGAAATCCTTCTCCTTTGTGCTGTTAGCGAGGCATTCTGGCTGATCCATTCAGTGGCCTCCATCACATCCTTACATTGCACCTGAAGAAGGCCGTAGAAAGGATCGGCAGAAAAATCATGTTTAACAATATAAACAACAAGAAGGCAATCAGTCATCGGAAAAACTCATTGAAAGTTTGTTGTCATACAACAAAATTAGTTGTTGACTTCTTTGCCCAGAAAAAGGTCTTTTTCTCCTCGAGTTGTCATTCGAGTAAGCTAATTGCTCACTATAACACTGCACGTAACGATTTGTTCAGGTTCCCACAATTTGTAAAAAAAAAAATTTGTATTTTTTTGCAAATCCTTGTTGGCCGTGTGAGTCATTTATGAAAGTAGGTATGGTAGGCTGGAAGTGACAAAAATATCAAGATATTGATATGCTTAAATTTATAAGGATGAAATGAAATATTAGAGATGGGATTACACCATTTTTTATACTTGTGTATATTCATTTTGCAAAAAATATTAGATTGAATTAAGTTAAGTATTCAGGACGGGATAAAATTAAATAATATATCAGAGATGGCAACAACATCAGATGGATTCATTTATCTGTAATTAAAAAAATTCAACATTATTTTTTCTATTTCAGATATTTTTTTGTATTTCTGCTCTTTGCTTTGATTATGGTCTACAAATTTTGTTGTTAATTATTTTCCATCCTAATCAATTTATCAAATTTGATAGTTTTCCCTTTTGTCGGCTGTCCATATCAAATGATAATTCAGAATTCCTGTAGAACTTAGCCACAAGGATTCAATGAGAGAATAAAAAAAAAGGAAAGAAATTAAGGATTTTTCTCTTTCATCTTGAAGAAAAAGGAAACTGCAAAGCAAGATTTTTCATTTGATTATACATAAATATAGATTAAAAAATGCACACAAATATATACGTATATTCACACCCACCCACATATATTTTTTATCTATGTATATATACATACATACATATATATATATATATATATATATGTGTGTGTGTGTGTGTGAATGTGTATATATGCATATGTTTGTGTATGTATTCATGGATAATGTGAAGAAGAATACTATTTACAACTGTGTATATAAATATATATATATGTATAATGTGAAGAACAATATTATTTATGCATGTTTGTATATATAAAATGGGACGCTATATGAGCATATATATATATATATATACACTCATGTGTGTATATATACACTCATATCATGTGTGCCAATTTATAATGCCAAAGGATCATATTATCATAAAGAAATATAATTTGACCCAAACACCGACCCGTGCTAACATAGCAAAAATGAAGACATTCTGGACTTTGTTATAAAAAAAACGGAAACCATTTTGTAATAAACTTGCATTTTGAGAATGCCAAATCATCGGGGAACCACTACAAAAGTACCAAAATACGGGTACGAAAAGTGATTCACTGTAGGCTGTTGGGAATTCTATCATTGCACAGCTTGAGAAAGATGGTAGAATCCTTGAAAAAGCAAAATTGCTTGAAGAGGTCTATTGAATAGTCAAGACACACTTTGAAAACCCTTGTGCATCATGTAGAACATCAGATTAGGGCAAGTCCAGAGTAAAAACACTGCAGGAAGTGTCTCAAATTAGGCATGTTGTCAGGAAAAAAATCTAGTGCTTAGCAACAAAACTATATTTGAAAAGGTTGATTGAGGTAACGTCCAAATCGTCTTGATGCCAAATTAACTGTCATGTTGCAAAATGTATCAGGTCTGGTATTAGACTGCCTTCGAAGTGCAGACTCAAGGTGAAATGTCTGAAATAGGTTAGAAAGTATCTGAAAACTGACTTCAACATTGTTCTTTCTACTGATGAGTGCCGAGCAACTCTTGATAGATGGAGTGTGGGCTGTGTAGCAAAAGAAGAGAAGTGTCCTGTAATAACTAAGCATCAGCAAGGTGGCGGGGGAGTAATGATTCCGGATGGAATCGTCGGAGATAAGTTGGTTGGACCTCGGTATATATCAGATACAGTAAAAATAAGTTCCCTTGCTTATATTGAATTTTTGAAAGACAATTTTCCGCCTTGGTTCATGAATAACATGTATGAAACTTATCTTCATGCAAGACCACGCCCCCGTCGTACAATGTGCACATAACGGTCAACTCCCTGACTAAAATAGGTTTTAGAAATGGTAGATTAATTGACTGGCCACCATTTTGTCCAGATTTCAAGCCAATCAAAAATCTCTCTCGCATCCTCAAGGGGAAAGTGTTTGGAGATGAACATCAGTTTGCAGATGAAGAAGTCGTATGGTAAGCTATTCTGACAAGTGTAGAAGATATTACAGCTGAACAAATTCATAATTTAGCAAAATGGAGGGATGATCAGTTGATATCTGTGGTTTATGGCAAGGATCTTGCATTTTAAAGTAAACGATTTGTATCAGAGTTTTTGCTTTCAAAATTGCATGCTTTCAATTTCTAGGCTTCGGTTTTTCATAAATAACTTTCTATAACTTGTTTAAACTTTCCTAATTCTTACTGTAATATTTAATATATCTATCTATCTATATATATGTATAATGTGAAGAACAATATTTTTTATGCATGTTTGTATATATAAAATGGGACATTCTATGAGCATATATGCATATATACTATGTATGTATATATACACTCATACCGTGTGTGCCAATTTATAATGCCAAAGGGTCATATTATCATAAAGAAAAATAATTTGACCCAAACACTGACCCGTGCTAACATAACTTTCTATAACTTGTTTAAACTTACTTAATTCTTACTGTAATATTTTATCTATCTATCTATCTATCTATATATATATGTATATCATTTTGACTTTAAGGTTAGTGAATAAAAAATTGTCAAATTCTTGGATGAATATGTTTATAGAAAATGAACTTGAAAAAGTTTTTCAGTGTAATTAGTAGTCTTGAGGATGATATCATAACTTGGTTTGCATGTAGATTGAAATTAAAACCAACTCAGTGGATTTGATATTCACTTGGGTGAACACTCAATAGAAGTGACAAGGACAATGAGCCACGTCTATTGTTATACTAACTGATCCCTCATCGTTAAATACATTTTCTGGGTAACCAGCGCAAGTGATCCCTGTTTTAAAAAAAATTGAATGATGTGTTGTACGAAATAACAACCATATTCTTTACATTATGATAATACCCTATATAAAATAACAAATTATATGTTTAACATAGGCTATGTATATATTGAAATCATGGCTGAAAGGGAGGTGGTGCTTGATCAACACTACTGGTGTGCCATATTATTATAAGTTTTGTTTTTAAAATCTCTGAAACGGCTACATGGTAAACAACTGATGATCCCAACAAGAGAAAATTTACACATTTTACCATCATAATAAAGTATGTGAAAAACAGAGAAGAAAATTACCTAAATTCCAATGACAGATATTGGGAAATAGGTGACCGGAGTGACATGAAGGGATTTTTAAAGAAGTTTTTTGATTTTTGATGCCCTGTATTCTTCACAAACGATTCATTTCGATATTTACAAGCATTGCATGATGCTCTGTGAGTATTTTTATAAAAATATAATTTTTCCATCGTAGCTCAATTTAGAAGAGAAAAACATATATGCACATTAATTTGACATGCACTGTATTCGTGTATGTATTTATGTACACATATATGTTGTGTGAACTTTTAATATTCCAGAGCTGAAAAAGAAAAAAATTTTTTAGTCAGTTTTTACATGTAATCCCAATGTATCCACAACCTTGTGACAAGCAAGCCACTTTTAATCTGTGTTATTTTCACGTGTCGTCTTCTAACTGTTTATTATTCAACTTTAGGTTCTTGCCACATGTAATTTAGTCTTATCTCTGTGTGTATCTATATATATATATATGCATATATATATATATATATATATATATATATATGTATATATATATATATATATATATATATATATATATATATATATATATATATTATAGAGTGTAAACTAAATCATTCTCTCGTCTCACGGCCTTGTTAGGTCAGTGCCAGATGGAATATGTGTAAACCTCCTTTGCAGCAGAGTTTGTAATCATTACGAAGAAGGTGCTACCATAACATACTTTGATCTGGTGTGGTCTCGGCAGCTGTCAGACTTTCTTCTTTTGTTTTCCCCGATGCTCAGATTTGTTGCGTGTTGGACGGGAGTGGAGAGGGAGGCGGGGTTCGGGGGAAACATTTTAAAAGGCATCTTTGAACAACTTTGCATCAGAGAAATAACATCTTGCCTCACACTGCTTGATGCACTGCTCTGTTTTTTTTACCGAAATTCTTGGAGGTGCAACCTAAGTAATTCATCATTTGGTTCGTTTTTTTTTGTTCATCTTAAAACTTTTTCAAAAACAAAGCAAGGAAAAAATCATCTGACAAAAAAAGTTAATAAATGAGTTTGTACGCTGTCATGGCTGACAATGGGCATAACAGGTTTCAGCTTCTTCTCCATAAAAGGTAGGTATGGGAGAGGGATTTGCCAAAATGCTCACATCCATTCTTTTCTCCATCAATACATTGTGGCATGCCAGTGATGAGATAGTGCTAGGGGAAGTGGATTCATGATTTTCCTTAAGTAGTTAGTGTGAAGTGAGGAGGAACAGCCTCAGCTGGAATCACGAGTAAGAACTGTGGCCATATGAATGTAGGCCTTATTTTATTGGATGAGAAATTCCGTGGGAATAGTGCAAACTACTTTCAATTCTCTCTCTGCTGAAAATGTTGTAAGAAGAGAGCTGGAGAAAATTGTTTTTTTTAAAAGCTTTTATCTGGAGAGCCTAACAAATTATGAAATCTAAGCCCCCGACACAAAAAGACTTGCCAAAATATTTGTTTTAAATGATGACTTTGAATTATAGGAATATTCTCGGTGAATTATTTGTTTTATTTTTTCTTTGTAAAACTTGGTTCCTCCAGATGTTGTGTTTAAGGGTTTATCACTGGCAGGTCACAAGGATTGATTGATAAAAGTGCAATTAGGAATTCTCTTATGTTACTGGTACCATGTAACCCAGTGCTACCATTTTAATGTTTCTCAGAGCGGAAATGGGCGCTTTAAACGAGAAGAAATTTACAGAGAAAGAAAGGGAAAGAGCAAGTTGAGGATGAAGGAAGGAAGGAAAGGGAAGTGAAGAAGGGAATGAAAAAGGAAGGAAAAGGAAGTAAAGAAAGCGACAGTGAAGAAGAGAATGCGAAAGGAATGAAGTGGAGTAAAGGAAAGTAACAAATGAAAAAAAGAATAAGTAGGAAATGAAGGAAGAGAAGGAGCATAAGATAATGACATATCTGCACCTCGCATAAATGAATCACCATTGCCTGCACATGTACCAGAATTGAATATCTGGAAAATAATCTAAAATATAGATCTTTATCTAAAATCATCTAGGAGAAAAAAAAAACAGATTTTTATCTAAAATTTATCTAAAAAATAGATCTTCACATGAAATCATCTGAAAATAAAATCGATATTTATCTCAAATTACCGAAAAAAAAAATATATATTTATTTAAAATTACCGAAAAAAAAAAAAATATTTATTTAAAATTACCGAAAAAAAAAAAATATTTATTTAAAATTACCAAAAAAAAAAAAAAAATTATCTGAAATTAAAAAAAATACCAGCATGAGTTTTAGGCATTAATGGTCCAAAATGACCATAGAAACCTCAAAAAGTACTTTTTTTGCAAAAAAAAGAAAGAAAAAAAATTTTATTCGTCATCATTGTTATCAGTCATTTAACGTCTGTCGTTAGACATAGACCCTTCCCAGGATTCGCCACACCTCTCTATCATGGGCATCACAAAGCCAATACTTTCTGAATTTATTTAGTTCATCTCACCACCTTGTATTCTGCTGGCTGCACATTTCATCTCCGAAGATCCATGTTGTGAGTCATGATGTCCATCGATTGTCTGCCATTCTTACAACATGACCAGCCCATAGCTATTAGAGTTGATAGATTCTATGATGTCTCAAACTCCTGTTTTTTCTTTGATGTATTGTGCTGTCTTAATGAGGAAATCTTCTAATTTTCAGCTCAATTGATGTAGCATGCCTGCACAATAGATTCATAGCCATCCTGCCTAACTTAGAAACTGAAGAAACCTATGATGAGAGTTTTGGTTGATGGTGTTTTACTGTTAAGAAGGCAGAAAAGAAGGGAGGAAAATTGCCATCACAGTTAATAATTGAACAACCATAGCCTCAAAATTTGAAGTCATGCAAAAAAATTCCATTGAAGAATAAATATGGTCAGAATAAATTCTATTTATGACATCACTGGTGTTTTCCACTTGAAAGCATCTGAAATAGAATAAGAAAATGAAGCTAGAAGCATCTAGATTCTGGAGATTCTGGACATAATTTCCACTGGAAGACATTGAGAATAGAGTGAACAAAACGTCAAGATTCCCAAGGATCTAGCTGTTATTAATAAACTCGTCAAAATAAGGCCTTGAAAAGGTCGAAGAAGTTTTAAAAAAAAAGAAGAAATCTAAAACAGAATTTTTAGAATGGGTCTGTTGGAGTCCTGATGCAAATTTTTAAATCCGTTGGCAAAACGTTATGGCTAGGAGCATTTGAATACAAAACAGATGCGCATAAAAAAAGGGATCGAACCATCTTTGGTGGCTATGGTTGTTCATCGGTAAAGTAGATAAGAAAGGAGGAAACAGGAAGGCAGTAAAAAGAAAGGAGGCATCAGTAAACTTGCCAAGTCTCCTGCATTTTGTATAGTTCTTCGGCAATATTCCGTTTCTCAAACTCTCCCCCATGATTTTGTTGAAACATGTTTTACTCCGCATTTTCATTGAGAAAAATTTAATCAAGAAAAAAAACCTGGCATTTATATTTTTCTTGAAAATAGATAACTAATCTCGTGATTTATCTGTTGTGTTACAAAGAACTATCAAGAGAGAGGGGACGTTCTGATATTTCTCATTTTCACTTTGATATGCTGCCGTTAGTTCAAAGAAAAAATTGCAATGATTTTTATATATATGTTTTGTACCAAAATTTAGTGCTGTAAAAGCTATTTCCAAGTGATTAGAAGGGCTCAAAAATCAAAACAAGGACCCTCCAGCTAATTTATTTGCTTACTTCATACACATGAATGATATTTCCCTGCATTTCAAATAAGAGACCTTGGCAGATCTGATGCCTTGGAGAAGGAAGAAAAACAAAAATGGAAAAAAATTGCAGTTGAGACAAAAAGGAAAGGAAAAAGGGAAGCATGTAAAAAAGAGAAAAATTAGAATAGCAAAAAATAACTCGGAAAGAATAGGAACTGAAGAAGAAAGTGAAGAAAACATTAGGAATTGGGTGCAAATTGAATTTTTAAAAAGAAAAGGTTGAAGAAAACCAGAAAATATCCGCACCTCACATAAATGAATCACATTAGTCAGCACTTATGCCAGAGATCATTGTCTAAAAAATCATCCAAAATTATAGATCTTTAATCTAAAATTATCTAAAAAAAATGCCAGCTCTGAATTCAGATGTTGTTCCTCCAAAATGGCCATAGAGACTCGAAGAGGCACATTTTTGCAAAAAAAAAAACCCCCAAAAAACGGCAATCTATTATGAATGGTGCCTAGCAGTGTAATGCAAATTTTCAAGGTTTTACCCCTAAAAATGTGACGAGGAGTGCCCACAAGATACGGATGAACAAAGTAGAATCTGTAGCCCACTTGGCTGGTTGGTCGGCTGAGCTATTTATGGGGCTAGAGTGATTCAATATTAGAAAGCCAAAGAAGGGTGAGATCATTTGCATAGCGCTTTCACTCCCTCTTTCTCTCCTGAGACAAAGTGATCAATATATAGTATTTAAATGATTGATGGTTTGACCTTCTTGTCTTATCATCTCCTGAGTGAAAGATATCGATGATTGGATTTGTGGATAGGGTCACCGAAGAAAGAAGATGAACCGGGAACGAGGACATCTTCGCCCACGCCACTATGTTTACCCGGCCAATTGTTCAATATTTGAAAGCGATTACCAAAAACAGCATCCCACACAAATTAATCAGTTTTCCGTCAATGTGTTGAGTTGATGCAAAAGTTTACGACACCATCTTTTGCCGAGTGGTGAGGAAATCTTGCGCAAATAAATAGATCTCCATTCTACAGACATTAAAATGTCCCCCCCCCCCTGAGTACGTGCCTGGGTGAAGCGTGTGGAGTTCTGGGGATGCCCAGTTGTCAGAATTCCCTTCTTGACTTCGCTGATGTAGTCCAGAGGGAGTCAGCGATATATCTGGCATCAGCTTGGCTGCAGGAGCTGCCATGAAGATATCCAACTTTAGCCAAAATAATCTAAAAATATTCAAACCCCATTAAAAAAAATATCTAAAAACAAGTGGAGTTAGCAAAATTTTGATATCTTGGATAGATATCTAAAAAAATCTGAGTTTCATTAAAAAAAATATCTGAACTGATATTTGATATGTAAAAACAATTTCTCATGTCTAAATACAGAAAAAGATTCCAAAATTTTTTTTTGTAGGAGTGATTCAATTTACAATGTAAGTTAATCCTTAATTGATCCATCAATTTGCGTCTGGGTGTGCTCATGCTTGTTTTTTTTTTTAAATTAGGATTTTTCAGTGATCACTATCCAATAAAACGTGAATGAAGTAACTTATTTATTGATCAACTCTTTTTGAATTTTTCATTTGATCACCCTCAAGCTTCCGAAATTTGGTCATGTGATGGTTTCTATTGAGTGACTAACCAGACATTGTTTATGTTCCATGAAATATTTGAACCAGTATCTTCGTCCTTATTGTTTCGAACTCTTCTCTGCTGAATTTTCAACAAAATTTTGGTTGAAATTGATGTAAATGTTCTATTTACCCTTGTAATAGCTTCGGAGTGGAGAACTATTAAAGTAAGTGAGAGAGAGAATGTGGAGAAACTGCTCGAACTCCTCAGAAAAAACGGATATCTTTACGAAACGTTTTACTGCCTCTAGAATCTATATGCAACTACGAAGGACTTATGAGGAAAAAAGCAACGCACCGATAAAAACATCTGGAACTTGTAATACATCATTTTCATTGTAATGATCAGTTTATCAGGTTGTAACCCGGTATATCCCCCCCTTGTTGAAAACTTGTTTACACTTGTGAACTGGTTAGTCAAATGGTATCTTGGACACTGAATTGTTTTCGCCAATTCACTGTCCTCACACTACTTTTATGAAATTCATGGTTTTCTTATATTTCTTATATTTCTGTATATTCTTTTTTACTGTATTCATTTATTTGTTTGTTCATTAACGATTTGAAAATGGTAAAGTTTTCGTGGGGCCAGAGGGGATGGCGGGTAGAGTCCAGCGAAAATTTTTTCAAGGATTTAGCAGATGGTGGAATCTGCTAAATCCTCAAATCCCCACGAATGGCAAGGCATAACTGTATTCAGTTCCTTTTCTAAAAAAAAAAATCATCTCATAGGAATTCAAATACATCCAGGTGATAATTAGTGTTTGTATATATATATATATATATATATATATATATATATATATATATATAATCTTCTTTCAGACTTCAGTGGTGACAGGAGAATGTATTGCAGATGTTGAAAACCCCAGAACAAAAGTTCTGGGTGGTGGGGGGGTGTAAAGAAAACAAAATCTAGGAAATCTGACTAATGTAAAAGTTTGAGAAGGAACAGATTTACCCACAATGCAGTGCAATACAAATTAGCTTTTCACAATCTCGCCCCGGCCCTCCTCTCTCCACTTTCTCTTCCTCTCACTTCACTCTCTCCCCCTCTGCCTGCATTTTCTCCCCCTCTCTCTCCCCCTGCACAGAGCAACCTTTGCGACCATATCCATTGAAGGGTTGTTTTTAAGTTCTTACTATTCTGGCGGGCCACCAATATCTATCAAATGCCTGCCATTTCTCATTTAGAAATGGTCAACCACAACTGTCAATATTAACATAGGTTTCACAAGTTTTCATGTTGGTCTGGCTGGCAGGCTATGTCCATATGTATGGTTAGTATAGGCAGCACCAATTGCCCTTGGGGCCTGAAAATCCCAATATTTACTCCTTATGCCAAGAAGAAGATTTTTTTTTGTTTTTTTTTCAATCCCCCTCAATAGATTTTTTGGTAGGTGTTGGGTTCAATTTGCGATGCAGGTTTATGCTAAATTGGTTCCTTAGTTTAATGTCTGGTAACTCTAAACTTCTTAGTGATCACTGCCCAACAAAAGTCAGCTATCTATGTATCATGTATATCATTGGGCTAAGAGAGCTGAAATTCCCTTCTTATATAATTTTTTAGTGGAGGGGAAGGGGTTCAATTTGCAATGTAGGTTTATGCTAAATTGATTCCTTAGTTTGTGTCTGGCAGCATTCAAGTTGGTTTTTCTGAAAAATTCTGATTTTTTTTCTTGTGATCACTGCCCAACTAAAGTTTAGAGATGTAGTTTCTTCATTGATCATCCATTTCTCCGGTTTTTCGAATGATCACCCCAATCGTAGCATACTGCTGAGAGATGTTGGTCTTGTGATGGTATCTATTGAATGACTATCCAGACACGTCCATACTTTAGTTGAATTCCCTCTCCTCTCGTCCAATCGAATAGCTGTGTTAAGCCATTTGCTCGAGTGCTGTGTGATTTTCATCTGTAAATTTGCTTGTCCACCTCTTGGACATCTCTGCGTCTGCGCAGTCCTCTCAACCCGGGCCTGGAAAAGCAGTCGACTCCATTAATATTCTCATTTAGTTTTTAGATATGTCCCACATCTTTGTCTGTCCCCACATCATTTAGTATTATTCTTTTTTTCTTTAACAATTCTTGTGATAGAAAGAGAAAACATCTGCATTTTCCCTTTATTGTCATCGAAAAACAATCATGTATCCCTTCTTTTTTCAAAATTTTTATTAATCAGTTATTGTGATGGTTATAAAATCATGTCATCAGCATCCACAAGCATAGGATTATAGATTAAAATCGATTTTTTAAATCATCATTATCATTAATTCTAAATTGCCCATCATTGGGCATAGACCTTCCTCAGGATTTGCCATACATCTCTATCATGGGCATTGCAGAGCTAATACTTTCTTCATTTGTCTAATTCGTATTCTTGTATTCTGCTGGCCTCAGTTTTGCATGTGATTTCTGGGGATCCATGTTGTGAGTTGTGATGTATATCAGTCTGGCATGCTTGCAAAACCACCAGCCCATTGCCATTTGAGTTTTCTAATGGAGTCTATGATGTCTCAGACTCTTGTTTTCTCCCTGATATACTGTGCTGTCTTGTGATCACTCCATGATAGGTTGAGCATGATTCTCTTATATGCACATTGCATGGTTCTCAGTTTGCGAGTCAGTCTCTTGGTTAGGTTCCATGTTTCAGCTCCATACGTGATTATTGGGAGAATGTATTGGTAGTATACCCTTCTTTTTAGGATTAATGGGATCTTTTGATTTATAAAATTTATAGTTTCCTGTCTACTGGTTGCCTTATCTGCAGTTCCTCTTTGAGGGGTTCACACAACTATCCATGCTCTCTTTTCTTGTGAACACATCATTTGAATTCTGTTCTTGTCTTAGATGTGCTAGCATTGTTTGCCATCACTGATTGACATATTGAAATGTGTGTTATGTACCTTGCTCAGTGTTATGCCCTTTGCTTAGTATTGCCAATCTAGATGATTTTGGTTGTGTCTGGATGTTATAAAAATTATGTTGTAATATTCTTATTTCATTTATAGTAATATAATAGGTAATATTTTTAATGAATCAAGTCAAGTAATATTTTGATAAAATGAATGTTGAATATTGGAGTCTCATTTAATTCATTTCCTAGATTTTAGACGTATCTGGAGAATCAAGATGTTTTTTGACTCAATTTTAGATGTAAACTTGAAAATAAAGTTGGCAACACTGATCTCGCCACTTATTTGCTCAAGAAAGGAACTAATGCATCTATGGCCTGACTTTAAGGCTTATAGTATTTTTAAATATCTCCTTTAGAATTTTTGGTGTCTAGAATTATTTACTCATATTTTCTGCATTAACCCTAACTTTCTTATAATTTGTGGTATACTGTTTGTTATTGGCTGAATGTAAGTAACGTCAACGCATCGATAAATGTGGCTTGTTTGAAATTATGAAGTGGAGTATTATCATTACCAGATGAAATTCACCTTGCTGACGGGATTTTGAGCTAGATGTCAACATTATATGGTTGAACAAAAAGATAGATTCAGTTTAGCTAACCTGGTGAACGCAGTATACATCCAGTTTAGCATTATACTTGTACTGTAAGTTGAATCCCTCTCTAAAAATTGAAAAGTTTTGGAAATTTCAAAATGCAGTATGGTGAAGCATTCTCTGTGATTCCATTGATAACTGCGGAAAATTTGTTTGCCATAGATCTAGCCCACCTTGAGTTATGCAATGACAAACTGACATTTGGTAAATTACAGTAAGATTTCTTGACTAATGGTCAAACTCTTGGAGTTGACCATCTTTTATCATGAATTCATTAGACATTGGAATTTAAGACATGAATAAAAGAGGGAGAAGAAAATGTTCAATTTAAGATGTAAGTTTATGCTAAATTGACCCCCTAGTTTGTGTCTGGCTGCATTCTTGCTTATTTTTCTGATAATTCTGACTGATCGTTGTCCCATAAAAGACCAGAGAAGTAGCATATTCATTGACCACCCCTTTTTCCAACTTTTTGATTGATCACCCCCTAACAGTGTTTGCTGCTGAAAGACATTGGTTGCATGACATTTTCTAATGTGTGACTAACAAGACCTGTCTAAGATCGTGTTGCATTGTCATTATTCTACGAATTATTCCTAGTTGTTTTAATCACTACATTTCAGTCCGAGTCCCCTCAGGTCATCCTTAATTTTACAGATTACTCAAAGTAATTTTTTTTTTTTTTTGGTCTGGCTATGAACATATCATGCATACCAATAGAGCTATAAGGCTGAAAATTCATACATTTGCTCCTTGGTATGTCTAGGGAACAGTTTGTTTTTTTTCCAAAATCCCCCCTCCCAATAGGTTTATTTGCTGTCTAGGTTTATGCTAAATTGGTTCTGGCAGCATTCAAGCTTGTTTTTTTCAAAATTTGTACTCTTTTTTATTCACTGATCACTGATCAACAAAAGTCAATTGATGTAGTTTATTGATTGATCAGCCCTTTTTCCAAATTTCTTCACCCCTAACACGTCATACCGCCCGAATGACGGTTTCTATTGAGTGACTACACAGACTTGTCTTTTCACTATCTTCCAAGCAATGCTCTCTATTCTTTGTTACTTTGTCTGAAATTTCAAGATTTGAATCATTGCAACTGGCATCCTCTTCTTTCTTGTAAGCAGGAGACTAACAGACTTCTCGACGCCTATAATAACTACCCACTCACATGCACAGAGCATGCTTTTTTTTTTTTCTTTTCGACATTATCTCGACTCCTTCAAGTTACTATAATATCTTTGGATCCTTAAACTGTTTATTCCTCGACTCAACAAAAACATCTACAATGTTTTTCGTTTATTGACTATTGACATTAGTTCTGTGATTATTACTAATTGTTTTTTTTTTGTTTTTTTTTATCTAGGAAAGATTTCCTTTTTTTTTTTTCTTTCTTTGTTCCCTCCCCTAATATCAGAGTTTTCCGTGAAGGACTTGCCGTGCAGGTGGATCCATCTAACGTCGCTGGTGCCATCGTGAGGTTATCAACTGCATAATCGACCGGAGGAAATTGTTGGAAACAGTGACACTTTTGTTTTATCCCCCCCTCCCCATACCAATACTTATTGGGTGGGCTCAGTTTGTAATTTAAATTTATGCTGAATTGATCGTTTTAGTTTGTGTCCACACTTGTTTTGAGAATTCAGACTTTTTTGTGATAATCATGGCCTAACAAAATGCGAAAGAAGTTACTTATTCATTGATCACCCCTTTTTCGAATATTTTTTAATTGATCAACCCCAACACGGCATACTGCCAAAAGACAGTCTCTATTAAGTGACTAGACAGACCGGTGTGATTTTTTTTTTTTTTCTTTTTTTTTTTTTCTCATCACCTTTCTCCAAAGGGATATGGTCTACGGATAAGAAATCTCCAGACAGTCTTGTTCCGGACTTTTCTCACCATCTGGCGCCAGTCTGTCTGAGCTTTCTACTGTTTGCTCCAAGATTCCCAACATCAGGTGTCTTTTCTTTCTTTCCCTCTGCCGTGGGGATTCCAGGTTAGAGCTTGTCTTGGGGTGTTAGCCGCTGGCTTTTGTCCAATGAAGAATACCCATCTCCCTCCTGGCCTGATTTGTCGTGTTGATCTCTTGTCAGCGTTACTGTAGCCAGGGGATTCTTTTATGGGGTGGGGTTGCTACCCCCATGCCCAACTCTTTTCCTTTCCCATCGGGGCTTAGGACCCTGCGTCAGTGGATTTGGAAACTGTTAGCAAAAACTATCAAAATAGGTTTTTTTCAGTTTTCATGTGGGTCTGGATGGCTATGTATGTGCGATGTATACTTGTCATACTTATGGAGCTGGAAGGCTGAAAATTTTGATACTTACTCTTGATGTCTAGAAAAAACATTTTTTGTGAGGGTTCAGTTTGCAGTGTAAGTTTATGCTAAATTGATCATTTAGTTTGTATCTGGAAGCATTTGTACTTGCTTTTAAATTCAGACATTTTTTAGCGATCCCTACCTCGGAAAAGCGAAAGTAATTCATCGATTGATCAATGCTTTTCCCATGTGTCTAATTGGCCAACCTCAACATGGCATGCTGCCGGAAGACATTGGTCATGTGACGGTTTCTATTGTGCAACTAACCAGACTTTTTTTAATTTGTTTTATCAAGTTGGTAAAAGATATACTGTGGACATTGTGTCGTGTTGTCTGCCTATAGTTATCTTGTTGGTTCTTTGTCATACGAACCAGTTGTGCACTTTGTAAGGAAAACTGTGAGTTGCAATATAACTGCATATCTTTGCAGAAAAGAAGACATCATGGGATTCTCATTTGTTGAGTTGCTGAAAATCAACTACCCTACCCCTCTAAAAGAATCGGCACAGAAGGAGATAATCCATTCAAACAGTCCAGAAGATACAGTTATCCCTTGCTATTTGTGGGGTTTTCATTGGAGGTTTTGGTAATTCACAGTTCAGTCTTGAATGATTTTATTGGGGACATTTGTGCCAAACTGTGAAAAACTACATTTATGTGAGATATGTTGTGCAGTATAAACAGAATGTGAAAAGGTTTGGAAATCATGACTGCATTGTAATAATGTTTGTGTTATCAATTTATTTATGTTGACAATGTAAACCTGGTCGAAAACTCAAACTCATTCAATGTTTATACTCACAAACTGATTTGTTGAGCTGTATTTTAGACATCGATTTTTTTTTCGATTTTTCTGTGCTGTAAACAAATTTATTTTTTAATAGATGAAGAATTATAAATCAATATGAACAATTTTTTTTCAGTTTTAAGCTACCTTCATATTTTTTTGTTTCTTTTTATCACAACATTTTTCAGAAAAACTAAAATTTAAGAAGAAAGCAGCAAAAATATCGAGTTGAATGTAAATAACATAAAAAAGAGGGAAAAAAAATTGGTAATGGTCTTTCACTGAAGTTTTTATGAAATTTACGGTTTTTGTTAATCAACTGTATTTCTTTTTATTATTTTTTTCCTTGGATCTACAGCACACTTTTTTGACGATCTTTTAAAATGTATGCAATAATTAAATATCTTCTTTGAGAGTTGAATTTTGTTTATAACTGCAAGAAATTAGCATAAAGTTAGTCATAAGAGAGAGAAAAATACTTTTGCATACTCACAGGGGATTTCTGAGAAGATTACGGCTGTTTTTACGTTTTTGACTAAAACAATATTGATTCCACCATAATTGATGGATCTGTCACCGAAGAAAATGAAGTCTAGTTTTACTGTATGCTTTACTGTATTCATTTATTTATTCACACGTTTACAATTTTTGTATGGTGAAGCATTTGTTTATGGTACAAGAATAATGGGTTTTGGCAACTGACAAGGTTTGGGGTTGGGGATCTACGAAAATTATTTGCGGATTTTTGTATTTGCAGCCTCTTCCTTGTAACCTGTATACGGTTAACTAATGCTCAGTGAATAAAATCCAAAAGGTGTAATCATGGATAGATGCATTCTTGTTCCGATTATGATCTTGTGGAAAAAAGTTTTACGTTTTATTTGCTACAGGCATAAATCTGGGTAAAAAAGTGGGTTAGAATACTAGTAAATGTCGAAGACAGTATTACACTACATTTGCTACAGACCTAAATATGGGCGAAAAGTGGTTCAGAACACTAGAAAATTTTAATTCCAATATTTGTCTCTTCTGACCTATGATGGAATAAAACAGCAATGACGGAAATTCCTGTCATTCGCAGTCGATCGATCAAGGCGAGAGTTCTGTGGAGGAGAGAGGAAACCGCAATGACTCATTCACTCAGAAAATTAATGCAGGACTTATAAAAAACAAAATGAAAATTGGTGAAAAAAACAATTATCTGTTGAATTAATGAAATTCAGTTTCATCTCGTTCCTCATTGAATCGTATAATTTACTTAGCGTATCAATTACGTAGCTTTGAGTCCGTATGATGAAAAGGATGTTAATAGTCTTTTTTACATAGAGCCATGAATTCTTTATTTACAGTGTGGTCTTTAGATTTGAATTTTTTTTTGGTTGAAATTTCACTCTCATCAATTGATACCGGATGAGCAATAAATATACAATTATTTCCCATTATTCATCCTTTTGTGCTGTGTGATTGCAAGGTATAAATTGATTTTAACCCTTTCAATGAATAAGCCATCTGAGACAAATGTCAAGTACTTTATTTCCCACCATATGAGACATCTTTTCATTTTTAAAAATTCCGAAAAGCACTCCCTGTCATATACTCCAACAACAGTGTTTAGGAAAAGTTGCTTCTCCATCCATGGTCTCATTTTAACTTTTAAATTCATGAAAAAAATTCAATTATGATTATCAAGGAAAATAACTTTTGATTAGAATTTTCTCTCTTTGACCATTTGGTGAATTCAAATAAGTGTTTTTTTGTTTAATCTGGAGAACCTTTTTGAGCTGTGATTCAGATGAAAAAGGTGTTATCACATGTAGAAAATTATATATAACAGTTATGTTTCCATATGTAATATACTCCCGGATTTTGAAGCCTGAAATTTTCAGGAAAAAATGTGGATTATACTAGAGAAAATACAGTTTTTCTAATTCTCTTCATTGAAGAGTTCCATTATCAATTACAGGCAGTCCATGAATTTAAGAGTTAATGTGTTTTTTTAATTACCATTTATAATTTGCCGTTAATTTAATCACAAATTCGTTTTATTGGAAAATTTTTTTCTTCCAAATTTTACCTCAATTCAAGATATTGATTCATTTCTTTAATGGTTTTTAGGGTTCTATTTGAATATTTCTTGCCTGTCTCATATGCTGGTGTTTCTTATATGGTGGGGAAATAATGTAATTATAAAATTTGGGTCACATCAAAGTTTTCAAATATGTTAAGGCAAGTGAGTGAGACTTGATAAATGCCCCCTTTAAAAATCAAAATCTGACATCTATATCAGTAGACGGTAAACTATGACCCGTTGGCTAAATCTGGCCTACTGCCTCGTACCATGGGGTCTGCCAAATTCATTGAATATTTGACCTTGCATACTAAAATCCTTTGTTTTCATTGTCTATCTATGGTTAGCTAATGATAGAATTCAGTATTGAAAAATAAAGACCAAGTCTTGTTTTTGCAATGGCCTCAAACGAATCAATGTTTTTTAGCTAAAAATGCTTGAACACAATGCATTTCTGCTCTCCCATTGGTAAATACAAAATCTGAATCCCAATGAAACAATATTTTGTTACCACAAAAAAACAAATCAGAATTTTCATTGATCGATAATACATCAAATTTTATGTTGGTATATACATCTATAAAGATTAAAGTAATTAAAAAATAAGCAGCTTCCAATCCCTCTGTATGATTATCGCTTCATTTTTTATTCATATTGGCCCAGAACACATAAGAACGTAATGTAACGTATTGAACTGATGAGTTCATGGTGTGCAATCTGATGAAGATGGGATTTTTATTTCATTCTTGCATTAATTTCTGATCAATTTGTTATTTGATTATACTTTTTAATGAAAAAAAATACTTATTAAAGCTTTTTTCTGACTTTTGAAGCCTCTCTCTGTTGGTTTAACACCCCCATATGTTTATGTCCATCAAAGAGGAGATTAACCCCTCTTGTCTCTATTGTCATCACATAATGATGCAGAAGACAGTTTTATACTGTATTTGCTACAAGCATAAATATCGGCAAAAAGTGGTTCAGAACACTGGAAAATTTTAATTCTAACATTCATCTCTTCTGATCTATAATGAAATAGAACAGCAATGATGGAAATTCCTGTCATTCGCAGTTGATTGATCGAGTCGAAAGTTCTGTGGAGGAGAGGGGAAACCTCCATGACTCATTCACTCAGAAAATTAATGTGGAACTTTTAGAAAACGAATTGAAAATGGGTCTGGTTAGTCACTGAGGAGTAACCGTCATGTGATTAATGTTTTTTGGCAGCATCCGTGGTCGGGGGTGATCTACGAATAAGTTCTATTTCTTTTTTTTTCAACCTTTTGTTGGGCTGTGGTCACTAAAAAAGTCTAAATTTTCAAATAACAAGCATGAACACTGCCAGACACAAACTAAGGGATCAGTTTAGTGTAAACAGTCCTCTTAAATTGAACCCATCCACTAAAAGCTTTTTTTGGAGAGGATTTTTTTCAAACAAAAAAAAATTATAGACATAATAAGCTTTTAGATTTTCAGTTCTTGAGCTCCATAGGGTTGGCCTGTACTTACGATACATACATACATACCTGGCCAGCCAGACCAACTTAAAAACTGAAGAAAATTATGTTGACAGTTTTGGTTGACGGTATTTGAGAGAAACAATAACCTGCAGAATCAATGAAATTCAATTTCACCTCTTCCTCATTGAATCGTATAATTTACTTAGCGTATCAATTGCATATCTTAGAGTTTGGATGCTAAGCAGGATGTTAGTTTTTATTTTACATAGAGCCATGAATTCTTCATTTACAGGGTGTTCTTTTTTTTGTTGAAATTTTACTCTTATCAATAAATACTGGATAAACAATACGTATACAATTATATCCCATCTATTCATCCTTTTGTGCTGTGTAATTGCAAGGTATAAATTGATTTTAACCCTTTCAATGAATAAGCCATCTGAGACAAATGTCAAGTACCTTTTTAACGTCATATAAGAAACCTTTTTATTTTAAAAAGAACTCTCTACAGTGTAAACCCCTAATGATGTTTGGGAATTCTAGGTTCCCCTTTTCCGTGGTCTTATATTAACTTTTAAATTCATAATCATAATGGGCTGTTGAAGCCTTTCTGGCATAATTTAGGAAATGTGGTCCTGATTGTAGAAATTGGAGAATTTATGGAAAGAATAGGATTTAGATTGGACCCTATTAAAAGCAGATAATAATATCCAATCCAAATTCTGTTTTTCTTTCATTAATTTTCTTATTTCTTTTTATTTGCTCACCATTTTTAGCGAGGGAAATGAGCTAGGGTGTGAAGCTTTACAATTTACGATCGGGACCACCTTTCAGACATAATACCAGAAAGACTGTCCTTTTCATAGACACTAAAATACATTTGCATTTTTGTGCATCTATAGCTCACAGCACACCCAAGATACCAAGCACCACACGGTTCTGATTAGGATATACTCCTATAATGAAAATAAAGATTGAATTGAAAAACTATCTATTTCCAATCGTCTTGTATGATCATTGTTTCTTTGTTGATTTATAAATTTTGGCCCATAAAAATCATTTATAATCCAGTTGGCCTCCCAAAAAGTTTATCCACATGACTAACACCATTGATATACACTAAGTAGTATTACAGAATATTGCAAATTTTATCACCATCATCCTTTTAATGTCTATTGTGGGACAAGATGTAGACCTTCTATAATGGGTATCATTGAGCCAATACTTTCTGAACTTGTTTAGCTTGTCTTGTCATCTTACTCTCTGCTGGCCATAATTTTGCTTATGATTTCTGGGGATCCTCATTTTGAGTCCTGATGTTCAGTAAGCTGTCTGAAATTCTTGCTACTTGACCAGCTCATTTCCATTTTAGTTTTCTCATGGTTTCTCAGATATCTCGGACTCTTGTCTTTTCTCAAATATCCTGTGTTGTCTCATGATCTTTCTATATGTGATTGAGCATAATTTTCTCTTGTGCATGTTGCATGGTTCTCTGTCTGAGGGTTGTTTTTTTTTGATAGATTTTGTTTATCGTCAATTTTTAAAAACCTAAGCTTAAGTGTTTTTTGTAAAGAATCACATGGAATCTAACCCTAAAATATGGTAACGTTGTCGAAGTGCGCAGATAGGTTAGAATTTTGAAGCGTTGATGCTTTCTGTGGCACCAGTATATCTTTTACAAGGGACAGACTTATATCAGTTGCAATTTTGAGAAGCCATTATCGTTCCACAAGTTTTTCCAACTATTGAACTCATTCTTTTTGGTTTGTTGTTGATTTTTGTCCTTAGTACAATATATTGGCCAATCCATCTGACAAAAAGATAAAGTCAGAGAAGATTGAATTCAAAACTTGCGGCGACTCTCGAAAACTGATTTCTGACAGGAAAATATGATAGTAATCTTGTTAATTATGCTACCGAGAAAGTTGATTGCAATAGTTCTATAATATAAAAAAGGATGTCCAATTTTTTTTTTTTTCCTGAAGCTCTCCGATGAAGTTTCTCTCTATAATTAAAGAAATCTGTGTGTGTGAGTATTTACTGCAATTACTCAACAACTGGCCGTTGTACAAAATTGACTATTGCCTGATATATTTGACAACACACAAAGCAGGGCAGTGTTGAGCTTCAAGTTGTTTGGTTCAGTAGTCCTCTAGAAATCAAATGAAAATTAATTAGAAAAAATTACAAATTATGTTTCTTATCTAAAATTATAGATCTAAATCCAGATAGGAAACATCTAAATTTGCAACACAGAAGAGAAGTAATTTAAATAGTATGCAGTCGTAGTTTTGAATTATGGACGGAAATTTTCTTTTACGTGGCTATTATAGCAGACTCTCAAAAGTCTGGTTCCTTCCAAGCATGCATCTTTGGTACTGGCACGGCCCTAGTTTTTATACTTCCAGGTGTTTAAAAAAAATATTATTTCCATCATTATTGTTTATTTTAACACAATGTTTTACCTGATAGAGCCTTCCTTTTCTGTCTGTAGTTAGAGGATGAAGTGTTTTCATAATTGTTGATGTGTAAAACTCTTGAATTCATTAAGAAAATTTTGTGAGTTGATATCAAGGGGAGTGACTACTGATTAAAGTTACCTCTTTAAACCTTAAGAGAAATTTTTTTCATTAAAAAAAATTCCATTCACAGAAGAGTTGCACAGTCAATTAAGAGTGGTATCAAGTGGTTTATGATATGAAGAGTTAATATTGTCTTCATTGTTGATTTTAACACAATGTTTTGTTCGAAGTTATCAGACAAAGTCAACATAAGTTTCTCTCAGTTTTCAAATTGGTCTTGCTCTGTATGTATCATGTGTGCGAACCACATCAATGGAACTAAAGGGCTGAACATTTCAACATCTACTCCTTATTATGTCAATGAAAACTTTCTTCTTAACATCCTCTACGTTGGTCTCTGAAGGGGACTCATTTTGCAATGTAGGTTTATGCTAAATTTACCCCTAGTTTTTGCTCACGTTTTTTGAAAATTCAAGCGTTTTAATGATTACTGCCCAACTAAAAGAAGTAACTCATTCATTGATCACCCCCTTCTTCCAATGTTTTGATTGATCACCTCTGATATGGTATGTGGCCAAAAGATGTTAGCCATGTGACAGTTTCTATTAAGTGACTAACCAGACCTTTTTCTTGATATTGCCTTCATTATTAATATTGTTTTGGCTGACACATTCTTCAGCCTTCTTGTCTGAAGTTATTCCATATTTCCTGATTTTTAAAAGATATTTTCTTTATCTTTGTCCCAACAACAATTGCATTTCCCAAAAAACATTTTTTGGTTTTTGTTATATTGTCTGAAGTTTTGAGAAAAAGTATTTTTTTAAAATTGGATTTTTTTTTTTAATCAATACCTATATTTTAGATTGTTTTTTCTACTGAAACCGCATTTCGATCAGTATGTTCTTTGACCTTTCTTTTGTGTATATTGCGTCGAGTGGTTTTTTTGAAGTCACTTCAGACATTTTTCCTTCTTCTTTTCAATTTTCTCGCGGACCCATAAGTCTTTGATCTTGAAAATTGATCTATTGAACTGTCCTATAGATATATAATAATGTCAGTGGAGTGCAAAAAAGATTTTAATTTCATAGTTTCAGATGGTTCTCGAAAGATTTTAACCTTCACCAGATGTGGTTAACCCTGCTAGCACCAAGCTGCCAACATAGATTCTACAAACACTTTTGGCATTCATTTTAATGTAGAATTCGTAACGTAAACCTCGTTAGATAACCTTGCTTGATTTTCATGAACTTTTGTTGAATTCATATAATTCAGTTCCATCTTTTTTTCCGACTCCTGATGTCATGAGGCTCGAAATTTGTTTTGCATATTAATCACATGCCTTCCCATTTGTATGTGGAAGCAAACTTTTATTGATCACCTCTTGTGGCAATATTTCTTTTCTCTTTTTAAAAGTATTTGTTTCCATTGAGAGACATTGATGAATGATAGCCTTTTGCTATTCATATTAATGTAGAATTTGTAATGTCGACTTCTTTAGAATGGACTTTTTATTTTCTTATAACTAATTCCCTCTATCAAAGAATATTTTAGAATAGATTTGTCTTGCAAGATTGACCCAGTTAAAGCCTGAGTATTTCTACTCAATAAGTTCTGTCACTTCATCATCATCATCATCATCATTATCCTTTTAATGTCTATCATTGGACATTGATCTTCCCTAATATTCGCCAGATCTCTTTATTACTGGTGTCACATGCTAATATCACCTGTCTAAATTGTCACGTCATCTTATTCCCAGCCGGCTACAATTTTGCATTTGATCTCTTCGGATCCATGTTGTGAGTCGTGATGTCCAGCGGTTGTCTGACATTCTTGCAACATGCCCTGCCTATTGCCACTTGAGTTTCTAATGGATTCTGTATCTCTGACTCTTAGTTTATTCTAATATATTGTTCTGTTGTGATATCTCCATATGATATTTAGTGTGATTCTCTCAAGAGCATGTTGCATGGTTCACCATTTGAGGGTCAATCGTTTGGTTAGGTTCCATGTTTCAGCTCCATAGGTGACTATTGGGAGAATGCGTTGGTTATAGATACATATGCAATACTACCAATACTTTGCTAGTCTAGTTTCGTAGCCACAACAAAGTATATAATGTCCAGTCTCGTAGATACCAACCTTGTGTCAAAACCTCCCCATTGCATGCAAAGGATAAGGGACATTTTCTGATGTTTTCATGACACTGGTAATGGGAACTGGGCAATTTTTGTCCTTGCCTTCATATATGTGTGTGGGTCACACATTAATCAATGTGTCACATTCTGTCCTTGTGGGAGATAAATACGTCGATGTCAGTGGAGTCGGGTGAAATGCTTTCCCTGTCTGCTTTCCAGATTTTAACCTTAGCTAAATTTAACCCTTACCCTTCTAGCAGTAAACCACCAAAATATACTTTACAAACATTTTAGTTTTATTTCTGGCTTGCCTAATTGTATTGCAAATTGGAAACTACATCATTTTTGTCAATATTACTGATGTTCTCTAACCAAACTATTTGAGATAAATTCACAGTCATTATAAAAAATAATGATGATCATCTCATGAATCTGATAGAAGAGCGGAGAGCTTTATGAGATAAGTCAAGTTATTTTGTCCTCTTGGACGATTGGAGAAAATGTTTTGGCTGTGGTACCCTCAGGTGTCAATGACAAACACCTAAAGAAGGATGGAAGATAGAACGGCTGAAATGCTGTGACTATAACTATTGAGATGATGACACTATTCCACATAAATCAGTGGACAATTATAGTTTCTCATCTTACACTAAATAAAACATTGTGGACTTTATTTTGTTTTATTACTGTGATCGCGTTAAATCTCAAAATGCACACTTCTTGAAATGAATGGTGTTTATGTATCTTGTAAGTATGCCAGAAAAGAAAGAATTTGTAAATATTGGAGTCTAATTGAACTCAATATGTTTTGGGGGGAAGGGGGGGGTGTCATAGAAATTTATAAATATTGGTAACAGTCATTTGTCAGAGGTACTGTTATATTTTCATTTGAATCCGCCATAAAAAGATGAGTTTCTCTCCTCACTCTTTTTGTGACTGAACAGACCAGAATATGAAAAGATTCTTAATCTTACTCCATATTCCAAAGGAAGATAGAAAAAAAAAAACACCTTTCCAGATAGTCAGTAGAAACCAATATAGTATTCTCAGGATATGTGTAAGAAGAAAATTCTCTATATTCAATATCAGGGTGCCATCACATAATACCTAAATACTTGCAAATGTAATGTGTTGCTTGCCACCATAGAAACATCCTAGTAGACAATTATTACATCTAAGTAGAAGTGGAGAGAATTCTATGGACTTTGTATTGTGTACTTGGAATTGTGTCACAAGACCAGGCAATTGTAACTTTAAAAAAAACTTTCAAATGTTCTGCAAAAAGATTTTTTTTCTTTTGATATGAAAATGGCAAAGTGTGTACTATGTTTATTTTTCTTGGGTCTTGGTATCAGGACATAAAAGTTTGAAATAAAAGCTAACGTCCTCTTCTGTAGATCAAGGAAATGTAGGGAAATGTAGTCTTGAAGAATCTCATTGCAGTTCCTTCAATATCATCATCATCATCAGTCTTTTAGTGTCCGTCGTTGGACATAGACCTTCCCCAGGATTTGCCACACTTCCCTATCATGGGCGTCGTGGAGCCAGTACTTCCTGAACCTGTCTAGCTCGTTTCTCCATCTAATATTTTGCCAGCCTCGGTTGCGCATGTGGTCTCGGGGGATCCATGTCGTGAGTCGCGATGTCCATCGATTGTCTGCCATTCTTGCAACATGGCCAGCCCACCGCCATTTGAGATTTTTAATAGATTCTATGATGTCCCTAACTCTTGTCTTTTCTCGAATGTACTGTGCTATCTTGCTGTCTCTCCATGTGAGGCCTAGCATAATTCTCTCATGTGCACGTTGCATGGTTCTCAATTTGCGGGTCTGTCTCTTGGTTAGGTTCCATGTTTCAGCTCCATAAGTGACTATTGGGAGGATGCACTGGTTATACACCCTTCTCTTTAGGATTAATGGGATCTTCTTATTTTTGAAGGTTGAGCTAGCTCTGCCAAAGGCTTGCCATCCTAGTGTGATTCTTCGCTTGATTTCTTCTTCTTTTGAGGGTCTCATGAAGATTCATTGTCCTAGGTAGATGTAGTGGTCTACTTCCTCCAGTTGTGTGTCCTCGATTTTGATCTTAGTGTTTTTATTCTCGATGTGGTTGTTGCACATGATCTTCGTCTTGCTGAAGTTCATGTGTCGGCCGACTTTCTTGCTCTCCTAATTTAATTCATCTATCATTAGTTGGAGGTCGTGTAGGTTCTCTGCGAAAAGGGCTATGTCGTCTGCAAATCTGAGGTTGCTGAGATACTCGCCGTCTATTTTAATTTCTTTATTTTCCCAGTCTAGTCTTCTGAAGATCATCTCGAGGCAGGCAGTGAAGAGTTTAGGTGAGCTGGTATCACCTTGTCTTACTCCTTTCTGGAGCTGAAAGGGGTCCGAGTCCTTATGTAACCTAAGGTCATGGAGGCCATCAGTCAGCAAGGTGTAGTTACAATCACGGCAGCTCCTTCAATATACTTGCCAATAACTGGGATATGAAAAGGTTTCAAGAAACACTTGATGTTTTTTGTTTTGATCAAGATGTTAAATTAAAAAATTGATTCAAAATGTTGACATTGATTAAATGGGATGGATTTATTTTCTTTCCAATTTTTTTTTTTTAGAATCAGTGTTTATCTTTTGAGACACAAATTTGGAAAAGGTTGATGACTTATTTCATGCAAATCATGTTCCATCAAAAAAAGGTACAGAATGGAAATATGATACTGTTTTGTTTTTTTTCATACATCAACTATTCTGTTGATATTCCTTCAACCTTTGACCTGGGCAGCTGATGAACATTTAAATACACTAATTTGAATGTTCTTTTTTCTTTTGAAATCTTATCTCTCTGTTAAATGATCATCTTATTAGAGAAGTTGTCAAAATTCCTAGTAGAAATTAATGCTTGCTTGAATTAAAATTTGATCCTTATTGTATGTATTAAAAAAAAAGTTAGTTTCTGATCTAATGAAGACAACTTGAGAAGGAAAATGCTTTGAAATATATAGTAATGGTTAATAAATTTCTGCTACTTTTTTGATCCTTGTGAAATGTTCACAATTGTTAATGTCGCAATTAATAACTTGGTCTTTTTCATTATCACTTGTTTCTATTTGACAAATCTTTACTCATTTTTAAAGGCTATATAAATTTATGAATTGTAAGTTTTCCCCTGGGAATAAATATATTTGTGAAGTTGTATAGTCAAGTCCTCGGATGTTTGATGTTCTTCCTTGTGAGTTGGTGTATATATTATAAAATCAGTTGATCTGCTTTGCTTTTTATTATTGCAGCCATTGGCCATAACCACATTGAATACAAGCTGAACTTTGTAAAAGAAAACCTTTTATTTGGATTGCAAATGTCTGACTGCAAGAGAATCGTTGATATTAATATATTAAAATTCCTAAAGACAAATTGGCATTGTGGCCATTGATTTTGTTTAATATAAATGAAAGAAATGAAAATATTGCATGATTAACCAATCTTATATCATTCTATAATTCGTATGCTTTAAGAATTTCTATAGAAACTGATTTAAATCAAAGGTGTTGAATATTTCCCTGAATTCTAAGGTTGAGAGCAAGTTCTACTTTGCTTGTACCTAACTTGATATTTGATACCAAATGCTTATATCTTGTTTATCTCTCTCTGATAATTCTGCTTCTCTTTGTACATATAAGAAAAGGTTATAGATAAAAGAGCAGAATAACTATTTGTAAAGAAGATTAATCCGAACATGTCCTCGTTAAGCATTGTCTAACCATTATGAAAAGGTTAAGAGATCAGATTAGATGTTGCAGTCAGAGGAAGCAAAATGTTAAATATTGGCCGAAATTCACTTCGATCCTTTCATTCCAATCCAATTTTTTTCTCGATGCTTCTAAATGTTTTCGAGCCATGCAGCTTGGCAGTTAAATATACAATGAGGGGAAAGTGACTGGGTTTCAATCAATGCTGTGATTGGGCTGAATGAATTTACGGTGGAGGATATTAGGGATGTAATGAGTGTGCTGCAATAGGGTGCTGTTATGTACCTCCACTGTCTTTATGTATTGAGACATTGACAAAAAGACATTTGTTTTATAATTTTCAGTGCAAAATGAAAATGGTTTGTGATTTATTCAGGTGGTAATTGCTGACACAAATTGCTTTTTTTACTACTCTTCCCGTTGTACTTCAAAATGCGGTGGTAATTTTTTTCACGTATATGATATGTGCCCTATTGTATCAGTACATTTTCATATCATTTGATGAAACTAAAACCCTGAAGTATTTGAATTTAGTGTGCTTAGCACTACTGAAATTGATGAATCCAGTTTCTAAAGTAATGACCATAATTTTTTCTCCGCCTGGAAAAGAATGGTTTGCATCTTTTCTTGAATTATACACCCGATTAAGACTGAAGAATAGTCTGATATGTGCTGACATCAATGATGGGGAGGGGAAATTTACACGTTTGGACGAAAGTTGGAATAATAATTCCGTCTTGTCATGGTCAACCATGGAAGCAGTGACATGCATCAACTTCCAGACAAGCAGGGGCTCATTTGAAAAAGAAGGTACTCCCTTAACATGTCGATGTAGCCCCACAAAGGGCCCAACCAACCAATCAGCCAAGCAGGCTACAGATTCTTTTTGTCTGGTCATATTTTTGGGGCTACAACCTTGAAAATTTGCATGAAAACACCTCTAGGCACCATTCAAAAACATTTTTTCCCCCAAAAAAGTGCCCATATGGGTCGATGGTCATTTTTGACCAAGAATGACCGAGTGTTATGTTGGTATTTTTTCATTTTTTTTTCATTGTGAGGTATAACATCTATTTTTTTTTATACAAAAGATGTATTTTCAAGATAATCTGAGATATTTAGTTCTGGTATATGTGTGGGCTATGGTGATTCATTTATGTAAGGTACAGATATTAAAATGTTTTTGAATATTGTCTAAAAGTAAGTCCATTCCCGTGGTTGAAGGAGTTGTTTATTAACTGGCAACCACCTGTTCAATAACAGGATTCTGAAGACTGCTACTGATACTATGAGTGTATTGTCTAAAAGTAAGTCCATTCCCGTGGTTGAAGGAGTTGTTTATTAACTGGCAACCACCTGTTCAATAACAGGATTCTGAAGACTGCTACTGATACTATGAGTGTATTTCAAAAGTGATTTTCCCTGTTTGGAATATTGGGGCAATACAATCCTTGATTGGATATTGCTTGTGTCAGGGAATATCCTTGGTCTTTTATTTGATTGGTTATCCTTGCAGAGGGCCTCTTGCCCTTTCAGTAGAAAGGTTTCGCCCGTTGGTTTTGCTAGCCCATCATTAAAAGGTTTTTTTTTTACTTTCTTTCAGAGTCACCTTCCTATTAAACTAAAGGGCTTAAACTGCTCTGATGTTTACCATAGCTACATAGCTAGAGAGAGAAGTAGATTCATACTTTTCTCAAGGGCATTAATGCAAAGTCTATGCGAGCAGCCTTGGATGAAACTGAAACTAAAGTTGCTGTTTTCTGTGTTTGTAACTATTATGCCACTCTGCACATCTTTCATTAAATTTTTGTTGGACTTCAGTGTAAGTAGGACACTGGAGTTGGATTCGTTTTTTTCTCTTCTAGAACAATGACAATCCTCACCAAATGTAGGGTAGTTAACTCTTCACTGTTTGTCTATTCAGTCATGTTAAACCAAATAGATATATAAATTTAACATTTCCTTGCTGTGATTTGAAATCATGACCAAATGATTATCACGCAGCCCTTTTTCCAACTGAGCCAAACTGACAAGTCCCAGATATCTATAAATTCATTTGCTATACATAGGGAACAAATGTTAGCAGTAATCATCTCCTGTTTGACCCTGCAGTGACCAGGCTTGTTTGTTTAAAAAAAAGTTTGCTGATCAATAAGGGCCTGTGGCAAAGGCTTTTTTTCAACCAGTAATCATTCTACAATTCAAAGAATTAATTTGAGTCGACTGTATTTGCAGTCGGAGTCAATTAATGGCACTGCCTTGTCTGTCCCGATGATACTGGCTTTTCACCTCTGCAAATGAACTGTAATTTGGCACATAAGTAAATGTATTTATTATCTAACCTTTTATGTACAACATGGCTGAAGTGTGTCTCATTCCCTGTGGCTACATCTTATCTCTTACTTGTTGTCATTTAAGGCTTATTTTCTCTTCTCTCGGACTAAAGAGAAAAGTTTTCTCTGGGAAATATAGACTTAGAATTACAGTAACCTATCAACTTATGCCCGATCGGAGATACTTCTTGAGAACTTGAAATAAATGCGGATGGCAGGAATTTCCGTCATCCACTGTTGTACGTCCCGGCTGTGAATGATGAAAATTCCTTGTTTATTCTTAGCTTGCTAAAGAGGAAGCCGTGTATATGTTGCGTTTGTTTAAAGTTCTTCGGAGAAGGAAGGTGGTGAAAAAAAGGTAGAATAACAGACACTTCGGAGGGTTGAGATGATGATATTGAAAGACATGTAAAAGATGACATTTGTTTCCTTCCTTTAGGGAAAGACTGGGCAAACATGAGTAAAAATATCGAGACATAGATATATATGTATGTGTCATGGTATCTTGAGCACTGCGTATATTTCTCTTTACTTTGTAATGATCATCTCACGCCCTGATCGAGTCGCAGCTACACTACCCAGACACAATTGATGCATGACTTTCGATATTTTTTTGGTTCGTCCCTCACTGCTTGATAGTTAGGAAGTTAAGTACAACAGAAAACAAAAGAGATAAGTTGAATAGGTATAAAACTAGCTGAAAACCCTCTCTAAGGTTTGGGTTTCCTGCTAGTTCCTGTGGAACGCCTTAATGGGGCCTTTGATCCCAATAAGACTTGACAAAAAAAAACAAAGCTCTATAAAAAATGTTTATCTGACAACATTGCTGCTGTGCAGAACAAGGATCAAAACATACATTATTTCATCAAGCAAACACATTTATTATTGTGAATGGAAAAAATAACCCCCGTTCCGAGGCGTTGCTTTGAAAGATTCAATCCTTTTCCTTTCAGTCACTTATGAAAGAAATATCTCTCTGTCTCTCTATTCTATTTTGAAATCATTAATGATGCGATTTGCATCATATTTATGTCATTTTTAGATGGTCACATAATGTGTTCATTCCAGTATAGATTTTTATTGTACACAGAGCATCCCCCGACCAGAACCGACAAAGAAGGCCTCCAAATCAAAAACTCTGATGATAAATCAGGCGGGGGTGGACATGCTCAAGGTGATAGACAGAAAAAAAAGGTTGATGATGCTGTAGGGATGGAGAGAGAGAAATTTTGGACTTCAAATATAGATCTCCATTTGTACTGGAACATCATCGCACAATCGTGTCCCTGTATCTCAGCTATTTATTGCCTGTTTTTATGACTTGTATGGAGCCTGATGAAACTATTGACCCCACGAGCTGAGAACCATGCAACGTGCACAGGAGAAAATCATGCTCAACATCACATGGAGAGATCACAAGACAGCACTGTATATTAAGGAAAAAAAAGCTGGAAATTTGAACATTTACTCCTTAAGACAGTACAATATATTAGAGAGAAAACAGGAGTCAGAGATATCATAGATGCTTTTATTTCTATTGATATTCGGACCGTCCCCATCTTGGTTGTTTTTCATACAACGTTTTGGCCGTTGCACTCTACGGCCTTCGTCAGGTATCATCTGGTAGATGTGGGGAAGTAACGAACCGAACCCTTTATTTATCTGACGGGGGTATATTGACTGTACTCCCCTCTTAGCATTAGTGGTATATTGTCTCACACTAGGATCGAACCTAGAACCATCAGATTACTTTATAGTAATTTGTCTGATGCTGTAACCACTGCGCTGTGTGTCCATGTGGACAACAGATGCTAATTTTTAGGAGCCTTAAACCTCAGGTGACAGTTTTGATGTTTTTGATGTTATTGTTTTCTGCCTTTTACCATTAGAGGTTCCCATATGGTATCCATTTCAATGCTAGGATTACTGAGGCAGTTTTGCTTGCTTAGCATATGGGCCGACTCTTTCAATTTTCGAATTTTCCGGTGTTCTTCCTTATCAATTATCTCAACCTTGTTCCAGAGGGGTAGGTGGTCTCCCTTTTCTTTCCATACATGATCAGCTATACCCGATTTGTTGGTTTCACCTTTGCTCACTGTTTTTCGGTGTTCTTCCACCCGAACCTTCAAGGGGCAACATGTTTCACCTGTGTATTCGTCCCCACAGCTGCACGGTATTGAGTATACACAATTTTTGGTGTTCGATAACTCAGTGAGTGGTTTGGTGCGGGAGAGGTAGCTGCGTAGCGTTCATCTGCTTCTGAATACATATTATATGGGGCGCAGATCTTCTGGATCTTCTCAGACACATTCTTAAAGTAGGGGAGACAGACTGTAGTTGGTTTATGATTGTCATCCTCCTCCTCCGTCACTCTCCTTTCTCTAGTGGTGACCGATGAAGATGAGGACGGTCCGAATATCAATAGAAAAATAATAATACCTCATCTCAAAAATTCAGAGATATACTATCATAGATGCCATTAGAAAACTCAAATGGCAATGAGCTGGTCATGTTGCAAGCATGGCAGGCAACTGCTGGACATTGCAACTCACAATGTGGATCCCCAGAGATCAAATATGAAAAAGTAGCCAGCAAAATATGAGATGGCATGACAATTTAGACAAGATCAGAAAGAATTGGCTCCGTAACAACCATTATAGGTCTGGCAAATCATGGGGAAGGTTTATGTCCAACAATAGACACAAAAAAGTTGATGATGATAGCTGCTGATATGTGAAAAAAATAATATGTCTCTTGCCTGGCTGATTGGATTGTGTCTTTTCCGTTTCCATTGTTGGTATTTGTAAGCCATTTTTCACAGAGGTTATGGAAATTCAAGCACTGAAGATTAGGTCATCATTCTCAATTGCAACGGCTTTGATTGTTGTTCCTTGACTGGCACGTATCATTATCGTATTTTGAAATAATTCTCAGCTGATCTATAAAATCTTGATGCAATTGTAGATTGCATGTTGATAATGGCTTGACAAGCCGAAACTTATTTGTTGTTTAAAGAACATGCTTTCGAGAAAATAAGTTGAATGTTGCAAAATTCAAGTTTTTATCTTTTATTTTAGTTGTATGTGTATGTCGATGCTTAACACTTTTACTGGTGGATTTCCTTCCAGCTACAGTACCACTTGCTGAATTATATATAGATATATATTGAATAATGTCAACATCATCTTTACCTAGAGTAGCCCTACTCCCGTGTTCATTATTGGCCACTTCAGATGTTCTCATCATAGTGAAAATCGTTCACGTCTAGATCGCAGCCGGAGCCTTTGCTATCAGAAGAGTCTCTTGATTCATTTAAGAAGCTCAAAACTTGCTTTACCTCATATATATGCACTTGTTCTTGAGCTGTTCGTCTCGGCATTGTCATTTTGAAAGACTGATTGGTAAATTTTGGAATATCTGTCTAATACCAGACGCTGATGCCTTGTTTTGACTATACAGGTATTGCATGTTGAAATGACAATAATGTTATTTTACGGATAAGCAAATGGTGCCAGAAATTTTTGATCGACCGGTTTAAGGAATCAATGTGTTTTTTGAATTGGAAGTGCACAAACTCATGTAGGTACATCTGTAAGTCCGCAGTCTTCATCTGACTCTCTTTAGTTTTTGATCTCTTTGATTCTGAAATTTCATTCGATGAATGATTTAGAAAGAAACTTCAATTTTTCAAATGTATTAGAGACCTATTATTATGTGGCTCCATAAAGTGTGGTTTGAGCCTAGACTCCAATTTTCAAAGCAAAATAGTTGCTAAATACATAAATAGAGAAACCCTTACTGAATCAGGTTACACCAACTGTAAAAAGGAAATTAATTAAGCAAAATCATTTCAGCAGTCAATAAACGAAAATCATCTGTCACTGAAAAGATTACCAATGTATTGTTAGAATTATACTCTATACATTCGCTACATATGCATCTAAGTTTTGTCAAAATGTAACCTTATGGTGAGGTGTCACTTTTTAAAGAGTTTTTACGTATTTATTTCTATATTCCCGCTAGATTAGGAGCACCCTAATTCTATCCCTCAGGTTTTTCTTCATTTCTTTACTGATTACAGGGGTTGTTTTGAAAAAGTTGGGAAATGGGGTCCGGACTTGGATTAAGCTTTGTAAAAATGGAAAATTTGTTACAACGAAGACTCTCTTATAACACAGTAGAAAATTATGGGCCCTGACTTCCGCATTATAAGACCACAATGTACACACTCACACCGACAGTAGATACATCAGTAAATCCACAGCCTTCATTCGACTCTCATAGGTTTTGGATCACGTTGTTTGGATGGATGATTTAAAAAGAAATTTCAATTTTCAAATATCGATCTTCCTTTACTTGCAGCTATTGGTATGGCAATGCACTGCCTTCTCTCCGTGTCTCTACTATTCATTGCTTGTAATACAGTTATTGAAATCATCTCATAAAGAGATTATTCAATGTAACTAACAAGGTTAGAGTGGACAGTGCTCTCAATTTATTTAGTCCTCAACATTGATGCATTCCTCAGAAATTTGCACAATGGACAAAATTTGTAAGATTTTGATTTTATTAGGACTACAAGAGGAGCGGATAAGACGATTAACAATTCCTTGGTGGTGCTTGCGAACAGAGGCACCACGGTGTCTGTCCCAGAGAAATGGTGGGAACATCTCAACTGACTGTTTGTGTCATGATTCTTATGCATAATAATTCAGTTGAAAATTCTGCAAGGCTCTATTAACCCTCTACCTTCAGAAAATTGCTTATACTGGTTGAATGACTTTGCTATGATAGGGAGGCATGGGCCTCCCTGATTTTACGCTTGATTGACAATATTTTTGCTTTGAAAACTGCTTAAATTTTTTGTGAATATGGCCGTAGTTCATATTTTCACTGCAGGTGACACCATTGGAGCTATTTTGACAAATCAATGCAAAGCTAAGGCTACAAGAGTTGCACCAAGTGTCGTGGTATTAATATAACTGGTGGATTAATTTTGCACCCCCAAGAACATATCTCTCTGAATAAAATCAGAGCTGCCTGTATTGTATTAAGCCCATTGTAAGTCTCGATCAATGATTTGGAGGTGTGTAGCAGCGATGGCACAAACAATGGAATCGTTTAAACTCTGGTTGAGACTGTTAACTTTGAACTAAAGCACTTGGAAAAGCATGAATCCATATCTTTTTCCCTTGAGCTATAGATAAAACAGTTGGGTAGAATGGGATCTCTAGCCTGGAGAAGTCAACCCATTAGGAGAAGGACAGTTCTAAACCAAGAAATTGATCTTTCTTTAGACGGTTTGACACACAATTTGACATCCTTCCTGCAGCTCCTACAGCCATACTAATGCCTGACATATCAAACTCTTCTTTCGTCTCGACTGCATCTGTGAAGTCCGCACTATTTGATTACTTATTCTGATTGCTATCCTCATCTTTGTTATTTTCATTACCTTTGACAGGCACACTTTCCAGTCTTATTTATTTTGATCAATGCATTCTCTGGCCTTCCAAGTGTTCTATACATTCCTGAAATGAAGGGTTGTAATCGTTCATGCTAGCATCCTCGTCTTTGTTGTGTTGATCACTACATTTCGACCAGTACTCTCTCTGACCTTCATACTGTTATCAGTTTTTTGTAATTTTTCCTCAAGAAGAAGCTTCTGCTGTCAAAAGTTAGTGACAGGAAGAAGTTAGCAACATAGAGTGTGGTATTTGTTTTTTTTGTTTTTTTCTTGTAAGTTCCCACCAGACTAAAATTTCCTTAACTATTGGGAATCGATACTTTAAGTTGATTTTGTTAGTCCACACCTCTTCCAGGGTTAGGGGTCAGGCTTTTCAATTTTGTGGTTGGGGACTAAGAAAGAAAAAACAAGCATTTTGAGTCTTTTTCAACAAGAAAGACAATGCTACTTAATCCCTTTTTTTTTTCCTTTTTCTTAGTGTCTGTGCTTTAATGTTATGGACCAGTGGTTTCCAAAATGGTGTCCACGGACCCCTGGAGGTCTGTCAGATGATGGTTCAGAGTCCGCAGATTGAAATCTAAATTAACTGCATGAATTTGGAATCAGAATAACTGAGCTAAACAATAAGCCCACTATTGAAAAGCATAATTAGTAGACACAAACTTGTATGATAAATTAGGATTTCAATAGATGTGATCCATTTAAAATGAAAAATGATTTTTTGTAAGGCCTAAAGTTGCTTGTTCTTGTAGTTCATTGATTCCTCTCTAAATAATGAAAAAAATAGGTTTCCGTTAGAATATTTCCTTTATAAAAGAGGTCCTCAATCTTTTAAAGTTCTGAAACCATTCTTATAAACATGCTTTTGGTGAGGATGGAAAAGGAAACTGAATTGCTGAGTTTAAATCATATCATATTAGAAGAAAAAAAAAAAGATGAAGTATAAAATGTTGATGTGAGGTGGGTGGCGAAGAGATTGATTTTAAATCTCCCCTCTCAAACATAGGCCCAAATAGAGTGGTGTGTGTGTTAGTGTCAAAAGCTTTGTGAATAGTAGTTCTCCTACTGCACTCCAACTAACATTATACAGTAACATATTTCACCAAATCCCAGCAAAAAGCCAAACCCCTTGAGCCCCTAAATCTTCAGCCATGCCCTCTGCTTTACGTTGTCTTGTTATTTGAGTCAGAAGCAATTCTGTGTCAGAAAAGTCAGGAATAATACGAAATAGCTGAATCGGTTTCCACAAAATTCCGCCGGCCCTGTAATTCTTAGCTGGCAGGCTGACTTCTCTCTTTAGATTTTGTTTTTAAGTTTGTTTTCACAGCAGGTGAAAAACTCAAGCAATCTATTTTACTTACCTGACATGTCAGTGAATGTCACCCCGTTTTTTTTGCTCCTCCTCCTGATTCTGGGGAGAATTTGTGAAATTTTTCTATGATCTTCAGTTTTTACTTTCTTTCTCTTTTTTTGAAGTGTCTCCATTTTTTGTCTATTAGACACTGCCAACCAAAACTGTCAACATAGGTTTCTTCGGTTGGTCTGGGGGGGCTAGCAATTATGATGCGCGCAGCTTACACCAATGGAGCTAGAAGGCTGATAATTTGAACATATACTCCATATCCTGCCTGGAAGAAACGTTCCCCCTGCTGGTTCGAGGTCAATTTGCAATCCAAGTTCATGCTAAATTGATCCCTTAGTTTGTGCACAGCAGCATTTATTCTTTTTCTGTTTGAAAATTCTGACCTTTTTTGTGATCACTGACCAACAACAGAAGAGAGAAGTAACTTTTTCATTGATTCTCACTTTTCCCAAATTTTTTATTGATCACCCCCAAGACTTCATGCAACTGTTTCTATCATGTGACTAACCAGACATGTTACTATTTCATTTTGGAAAGCTGCCGCTAAATCTTCGCCAACAAGACCGATGTTCTTTTACTGTTAGTGAGTATTGTAGAACAGAAATTAAAAAAAAAATAAGCCTCCAGCCAGATTCAAACTCACATCCATTTTTTTTGTCAGAAGCCTGTCTTGACACTTTAATTCATACAAGGGAATTCAAATAATAATTAAGTAGAGTCATTCTTTTTTAGAGTTACTTCCCTTGTGCTTTTAAAAAAAGATTAGAAACTGTCACCAAAACTGTGGACATAGTTTTCTTCAGTTTTTAAGATGCTCCGGCTGGCTGTATATGTGTGTATGTATTAAGTATGCAGGCCGCACCGATGATGGAGCTAGAGGGCTGAAAATATAAGCATGCACTCCTTATGTCCAGAAAAAAAACTGTTTTATAAAATCCAACCCCTATATAGGTTCCCAGGTGGGGGGCTCAATTTGCAATGTAAGTGTATGCTAAATTAATCCCTTAGTTTGTGCCCAGCTGCATTCATGCTTGTTCTTTGAAAGTTTAGACTTTTTTCAGCAACTTAAGTTCAAAAAAAGGCAAGAGACTTAACTTATTTATTGATCCTCTCTTTTTTTACAATTTTGTGATTGATCACCCCTGATGCTGCCTAAAGACGGTTTCTGTTGAATTACTAACCTGCACATAAATATTTACCACCAAAACTCTTATTCTATTGCTGTTACTAAGTGAAGTGGATCAGGAATTTAAAAGAAAAAGAAGCCTCCAGCGAGCCTCAAACTTACATCCCTTTCCCTAGGGAAGCCTGTCTTGACCTTTCAATTCATACTAGAAAACTGAAGTAGTAATTCAAAGAGAGTAAATTTTTATTAGAGTTACATCCCTTGTTATTTTGGGGTAATATTTTTTGTCTTCTTCTATTCAATTCTCAAGAGTTCCATTGTTTAATCACTTAATCACCTCAATTTTAAAACCAACTTTGCAATCGCGGTTGTCAATTTAGCACATTTCTTGTTTTGACAGCAGCAAGATTGCTACATTAGCGTGGAAGATTTGGCCATTTTTTATCATTTTATGACTAGTTTTAGCATCTCTTATGTGCGTTTTGGCTATTTTGTTTGTTTTTTTGCTATTCTTTTTTATTAGCAGATCTTTACAGCAGTCAAACTAGCATGAAAATATTTTTTCAGTTTGTTAACATCGCATGTAATCTCAAACAATGTTGCCACAATAAACGCTGGGAATACCCTGCCTTTTTAACCTCTGTTTTCAACTAAATTGACCCAATCTTTGATTTTTTTCTCCTTTAAATAACGTCAGATATTCTCCTAAAAACCGTTAACTTTCATTACCACCTCAACTATAATTGGTGTACTTGATCATCATTAACCACTAATTATATTACCATCGCAAAAACAGATCCAGTCCATTCAATTCTAACCATATAGCCATTCCTTTCTTTTCCCTGAATTCCTGAAATATCATCAACTTTTCTATTCATATAGATGGCCTCCATTCTGTTTCTACAAACAATGGAATGTTCCCTTTAGGGCCCATGCCTAGGCAAAACATTTGGAGATCCTAGGATGCCTAGTCCAAGTCCCCTTCTCAGACCTTACTGATGTAGTCCAGAGATATCCAGAACGTGAGACATCTGCCATCGGTGCAGCTGTAAGAACTGCAGGAAGTACGTCAAACTGCCTCAAGGGGGCATCACTTCCTGGTTAGGAATCAGAGTTATTGTCTTCCTAGATTGGTTGCCTTCCCAAGGCTGAAGGGCCCAATCTGCTACGCCATTTTACTTTAAGCCGGCGTTGAGAGAGAAGAAATGGATTCATGCCTTTCCCCGGGGCATCAGTGTGAAATGAACATTAACACCGCGTACTTGAGGTTGAACTTGGTTGCCGATTCCATTGTATATGTTGTTACCAATAAACCAATTGCATCTCCTTTTATTCATATGAACTCTATCATATCATATCATCATCATCATTAGTCTTTCAACGTCCGTTGTTAGACATGGTCCTTCCCAAGGATTCGGCACACTTCTCTATCATGGGCGTCGCAGAGCCAGTACTTTCAGAATTTGTCTCGCTTGTCTTTCCATCTGATATTCTGCGGGCTTGGGTGCGCATGTGATCCTGGAGGACTCATGTTGTGAGTTGCGATGTCCATCGGTTGTCCGCCATTCTTGCAACATTGCCAGCCCACTGCCATTTGAGATTTTTAATGGAATCTATGATGTCCTTGACTCCTGCCTTTTACCACATGTACTGTGCTGTCTTGTGGTCTCTCCATGTGAGGCCCAGCATTATTCTTTCATGTGCACATTGAACGGTTCTCAATTTGCGGATCTGTCTGTTGGTTAGGTTCCATATTTCAGCTCTATAAGTGACCATTGGGAGAATGCATTGGTTACACACCCTTCTCTTTAGGATTAATGGGATCTTCTGATTTTTCAAGGTTGAGCTTGCCCTGCCAAAGGCTTGCCATCCTAGTGTGATTTTTTGCTTAGCTAGTAGTAATGTGAAAAAAAAAATTCTCCCTTGAATGAAGAATTGTCAATTTACTTTCACTTTATTGCAGCTCTTAGGCCTTCACTCCATGGTAGATAGTCACGAATACAGAATAGTATTAAAGAATTAGCCTCACGAGAGAGACTTCTTCTTTATTTTTCCAGAATGACTCACATGTGCAATATTCATTTTTATAAATCTTTTAAAAATATCAATGCAAAACTTATGTGATAGTTTTTGTTTTTTTTCACTTTACTTGTGAGATTTTCTAAGATTTATTTTCTGCCAAAATTTCACTTAGATTCTGCTGTCATTGGTTCAAAATTTGCTTATTTTGAATGTGATATTACTTTCCTGACAATCTGATGCATTCCAACATTATGTATACTAGACTAAATATGTGCCCCAAAGGGTGAAGTAAATTGATGTCTAAAAAATGAATTCATAAGTTAAAAAGATTGATGGATGGAAATCATTGGCATCTGTTTTTTATTGTCTGTTGTTGGAGATAGATCTTCCCCAAGATTTGCCAGACTTTTCTATGATGGGCATTGTGGTGCTTGTACATTCTGAATTTATGTAGCACGTCATGCCATCTTACTTTCTGTCAGTCACAGCCTTGCACATGGTCTTTGGGGATCAACTTTGTGAGTCTTAATGTCCAGCGGTTGTCCAACATTCTTGCAACATGTCATGCCCATTGCCATTTTAGTTTTCTATCAGTTCCTATGATGTCTCAGGCTCCTGTCTTTCCTCTCATGTACTATGCTGTCTTATGATCCCTCCATGTTCGGTTGGGCATGATTCTCTCTATGCATGTTGCATGGTTCTTTGTTTAAGGGTCAATGATGGAAATCAGATAGCATTAATTTGAAAAAAAGAGAGGATTACTGAAAGAAAAATAGAAGTAAACATATCAGTTTTCTATTATTTACTTCTATCTTACAACTCAATTCAGGCTGGATATGCTTCAGCTCTAAGAAAATGAATTAACACTGGGAATCAGAATAAAGAATAAGTTCCAGATATGAATCGAACTCACTACCCTCTAATCTGAACTCACTCTCTATCTACTAAGATGTAACTAAGTTTTAGCCTCCCAATTAATAAGTTTAGTTGCAATAAAAAGCAACAGCAATTAAGATGAAAGAGAATAGTAGAAAAAAGTTAATAATAAGGATAATAATGATAATTTTAGTTAATGTATTTTGTTTTCCTTTCAGTAATTCTCTTTGGAAAAATGAAATGCTATATGATTTCCATCAATCAAAATAAAGATGAAATTGTTATTGTTTTGAATAAATCAAATTGTTATATATATATATATATATATATATATATATATATATATATATATATATATATACACACACACACACACACACGAGTGCAACAGACAGTTGAAGCATTTTTGGCATTGCTGAGAAAGTGGTCCTGATCGTAGAAATAAGAGAATTAATGGAAAACAGAATATGGATTAGACAATAATATCAGCAGATTAATGTGTCCAATCCAAATTTTGTTTTTCTTTCATTCATTCTCTTATTTCTTGTCATCTGTACACTGTTTGTAACATCGAGTGTGCAAGGGTGTGGAATGGGACCTTCTCTACATTGTGCTAGCACTGTTGCTTTTTGTAGACACTAAAATATCTTAGTGTTTATGTGTATCTGTTGAATACAGCACACTCCAGACACAAAGCACCGTACACCACTTGTTTATATATATATATATATTCATATATTATTTGGAAATGGATATATATGATGCGACAGAATGGTTATAAATTGCATTATATCATAGAGAAACTGATAGAAATGATCACTCAATATTAAATGGGGTATATACCACTTGGCCAAGACAATGTAAAATTCCCATCTTGCTTATTCACAGTTTTTATCTGCTCTATTTGTTTCTTTCAACACAACAATCATGTTATTAAGAAATTGATATATATGATACGACATGATAAATTGCATTATGCTTTATAGAAACTGTTGTTTGAAATGATCACACGTTATTTCATGATTCTCTGTGTAATAACGAGTGATCCTTTCAAATGAGTTTCTATATGATATAACACAATTTATGACATACATACGCACACACACACAAATATATATATATATATATATATATATATATATATATATATATATATATATATATATATATATATATATATATATATATATATATACTCCCAGACACATTTAAAACCTTTCTGAAATTATTAATATAAGATCCATTTTACTATTTTCTTCATTTTTATAAGAATTTCTCTCTCAAGATATTTCCTGCAATTCACTTTCAACCAAACGGATTTTGTCACCATATCTTTTGACACAATGAGCAAATCAATAATGTGTGAAAAATTGATTTTTATCAGTATAAGCATTAACCCCCACCCAGCCCTAGGTCTGGTTAGTCACTCAATAGAAAACATCATGTGACCAATGTCTTTTGGCGGCATGCGATGTTGCTTTTTGTTGGATCACTAAAAAGTCTATATTTTCAAAATGTGTGAATGCAGCCAGACACAAACTGAGTGAACAACTAAACATAAACTTACGTTGTAAATTGAGCACCTAGCTGAAAATCTTTATCATCATTATCATCATCAGTCTTTTATCATCTGTTGTTGGACATAGACCTTTCCCAGGATTTGCCAGACCTCTCTATTGAGAGCATTGTAGAGCCAATACTTTCTGAATTTGTCTTGTTTGTCTCTCCATCTTGTATTCTGCCTGCCTAAGTTGCGCATGTGATCTCTGGGGATCCATGTTGTGAGTTGTGATGTCCATTGGTTGTCTGCCATCCTTGCCACATGACCAGCCCATTGTCATTTAAGATTTCTGGTGGATTCTATACCATCTCGGATTCCTGTTTTCTCCCTTATATACTATGCTGTCTTGTTATCTCTCAATGTTATGTTTAGCATGATTAGTGTGCATGTCATGTGGTTCTCAGTCTGCGGGTCAGTCTCTGGGTTAGGTTCCATGTTTCAGGAAATGAGTAAACGTCAAAATTTTCAGCCCTCTAGCTACATTGGTATGGCCTGTATACACAACATATAGTTAGATAGCCAGCCACATCCCCTCAGAAACTCTAGAAACTTTTGGTGACAGTTTTTTTAATTAGTCTGTAGATTTTGCAGTGATAAAAATCAATATTGATCACCTGATTTTTTCCCGACTGTTTAAAGAAATATTAGTTTATTAAAAGTTGAAGGATGTAAAAATGAATGATCAGTATGTCTATGTACATACAATTTGAAAAATGTTTTTTTGAAAAAAATTGACACTATCTTAAGCCATAGCTACTTGTAATACCTCTTTGTGATCTTCGTTTAGATGAGGGTGACAATTGAGTAGTAGAAAAATAATTTCTGTCTTGTTACTTTTAGATGATTAATAATAATCCCATTCTGCGACTATTTTCGAATCCCCATGGCCCGACTAATGGCCTGCCCACCAACCAGCCAAGTGAGATACAGATTTTCCTCTTTTAGCTTGTTTTGTGTCGGTCTGTCTATCTGTCTGTCTCTCCTGGCACTCCTGGTCACATTTTTAGAGCTACAACCTTGAAAGTCTGCATAAGTTCACTACTACACACTGTTTAAAACCTTTCTTGTTTTTTATGTTTTTTCAATCATTTTGGGACCAACAAGTCTGGTGCTGATATTTTATTTTCAGATAATTTAAGATCATTTTCCAGATAATTAGTTCTGGTACATGTACAGACTACGGTGATTCATTTATGTGAGTTTTGGATGTCTTTTAAAAATTTTTCTGAACAAAGAACCGTTCTAGGTGCCTTTTGCAGTCTTCAGAGGAACTGAATATTTTTCTTTGATACTAATTGTACTGATCAGAGTAATTGGTAGCCTCAATTGCCATTGCCCGAAGTCAGTGGTATCAAACTTTTTTGAGAGTGCACGCCCGTATTGACGATAATCTTCTAAGAATAAATCCCCTCATGTGCCCCTTAGGAATTTCTGAGCTGCAGATTAGCATTTCTATTACATTAGTATTTCACAAATAATTTCATGGAGAAAGAGAAGAAAATGCTTGAAAGCATTCTTAAAGAAGTTCGTTTAGACAATCCAATAACTGAAGTGACAGCTAATAAATTAGAGGTTGCTGATTTAAAAATCAAATCAAATCTCTAACAAAAAATTATATTTCCCATGTGCCAATAAAATATTTTTGTATGCCTCAGGTTCACCACCCTTGTCCTAGGTAGACTCCTCTTTCATCATCATCATATAGCAGCAGCAGCCTTTTAGTGTCTGTTGTTAGACTAAGATTTTCTTCAAGATTTGCCTGATCTCACTATCATGGGTGTCACGGAGCTAATACTTTCTGAACTTGTCTAGTTTGTCATGCCATCTCATATTTTGCTGGCTACGTTTTTGTATATGATTGTGAGTTGAGATATCCAGCTGTTGTCTGCCATTCTTGCAACATGGCCAGCTCATTACCATTTTAGTTTTCTAACAATTTCTATGATACATTGGACCCTTGACTTTCCTTTAATATATTCTATCATCTTGTGATCTCTCCGTGTGAACTTGAACATTGTTCTCTTTTAGTATGTTATCTGGTTCTCAGTTCGAGGGAGGGTCGATCTTTTGGTGAGGTTCCATGTTCCAGCTCCAGAGGTGACTATCAGAAGGATGTATTAGTGGTATACCTTTCATTTTAGGATTAATCAAATTTTCTTGTTACAGTTCAAGCTTGCTTTACTCAAAGCTTGATTTCTTCTTCTTTTGGGGGTTTCATGGAGACTTGTTGCCCTAGGTAAATGTATAGGTTTACTTTCACCGGCTCCTCACTATCTGTTCTGATCGTTGAGTCTTTGTTCTATTCATTTTTGTTGTTTGTTAATATCAAATGGCTGGATACTTTTCAGAGGGACAAGATGCAAATGAAAATTCCCTGGAATTTGACTATGAAAAAAAATTTACTTACTGTTTTGTATAATCCGTCATCACTACCCATAACACTGGTTTAGGGTATTCATGTGTTTGGACCTTTATATATATCTACGTATCAATGTATTCAGACTTTGCCCAACCCTATCTGTTCATAGTTAGAACTTGAAATTTTGTAAGTACACTTCCTTGAATTAGAAGGAAAAATGTTTTTTTTTTGTTTTATTTTTTAAAAATTCCTTTCCAAATTGAGATTTTAGCGCATGTGCATGTGGGAGGGGGTCTATTTCCAATGTAATTTTATCCTAAATTGGTTTCTTAGTTGGTGTCCACTCTTATTTTTTTTTTTCAAATTTGGACAGGATTTGTATCTAACAATAGGCAAGAAAAGTAACTTATCCAATGATCACCCCCCCCACTTTTTCCAATTTTTTAATTGATCACCCCTACACAACATGCTGTCAAAAGACAATGGTCACCGGTAGATTAAGAACAAAAAGCACCCTCTCACATATATCCCATCTTTTATACATCTGTTATTGATAACCAATATCTATAACAAACACTTTTATTGGATTCGAGTTATTCATGTGTCCTGACAATTATATATATATATAAGTATTTATCTATATATGTAGTCTTTGCCCCGCTCTAAGCATTCAGAGCAGATACTTGAAATTTTGCATACTTTAACTCTCCTCAATAAGTAATGAAATTGATTTTTTAATTTTTTTTTTAAACCTCCACCTCCAAAGTTTTCATTGGAGGGTTCAATTATAATGTAAATTCTTGCTAAATTCACATGATTAAAATGAGTATATATGGATTGTGATGATTCATAATTTTCCCTTGGGATATTAGTTTTCACTGTATCCTTCAAAATAGTCCCCATGTGAGTTGGCAAACAGACTCATAAAGAGTAGCATGAGTCTGTACTACATTCAGTTCTTATTCTTTGTTCAAATTCTCCAAACCTTTTTGATAGCACATTGTATTCACTCTCATGCATTCCCTACCCTTAGAATTGCGGGTGTTGGTACATGAAATTGTATGACACTTACATATACCAAAACTACACACCTACGAAGAATGCCTACTTCTGTCTCGGTAGATAATAGAATGACACTGAAGTGCCTTCTCCAGGGCAAAATGTACGCCCAGTTGACAGAAAACCCCTCTTACTGTCTTGCTGATGTAATTCAAAGGAGAGTAGAGCAATATATTTGACATCAGCGTGGCTGCAGGAGCTGCCTGGAAGGAAGTCAGAAGTTGGCATCCGAACACCTCAAGAGGGCTCTGCTACATGGTTTGGGATCAAAGTTGTCGGCCTCTTTGTGGCTTGAAAGTCCAGTCTTCTCTGCTATTTACCTATAGCGGAGAGTAAGAACGATGAATTCACGCATTTCCCGAGGGTTGTTTTGTGAAGTGAATGCCAACTGTGTTTGCTGGAGTTTGTATTAGAAACTGACAACCAAAACTGTCAACATAGATTTTTTTTCAGTTTTCAAGCTGGTTTGGCTGGTTATGCATGTATGTATGACATGTACAGGCTGTACCAATGGAGCTAGAGGGCTTGAAAATTAAACATTTCTCCATA
>OY735226.1:42136493-42213993 GCA_963457665.1 Thysanoteuthis rhombus | reverse complement strand
TCATATATGTATATATATATATATGTACTCATATATACATATATGTATACTCATATATATATATATATATATATATATATATATACATACTCGTATATATATGTATACTCATATATATATATATATATATATACATACTCGTATATATATATACTCATATATATATATATATATATATATATATATATATATATATTTACTCGTATACATATATATATATATATATATATATATATATATATACTCATATATACATATATATATACTCATATATATATATATATATATATATATATACATATCCTAGAATGTAAAAGATGGAAATTGCAATACATAGGCCAGTCTTCGTGGCAATTCAACACTAAACTTAACCCTAACCCCACAGATCTCTGACACCAAGATCCTCTCACCTATAATTACTCTATACTCACTTACTCTCTATTCTTCAGACTATACTCCTAGTGAGGCCCAAACGTCCCTTAATATTCATATACTTTCTTTCCTCACAACAACCCCATATCCGGACACTATCCCTGTTCATGTGTATCCAACATTGGGATCTCAGCACAGTCTCACAGACTCCTTCTTACCTATTGAAACCTCTGTATTGTATTCCATTTGTACAAGTCAGAGCCATCAGACTTTTCAGAACATCCACAATGACCATTAAGGATATGGAACAAACATTTCCAGAAGAATATTCGATCATACATAACAAGGACCCCATTACTCAACCATCTGGATGAATACAAGAGATAGCCTCAACCCCAACTTAACAAGCACCCACACTGTTTAATACTAAATGACTACCCAGCTCCCCAGTATCCATAACAACCAATGCTTAAGAATGCCCATAACCTCTGGGCAGCACAACCAATAAAATACTCATAACCGCTGCTACTACTTCCAACAGGATATCCAAGTATACCACATACTTCGCAGACAGAAAACAGTCCAGACTTACCATTATGACTCAAAAGGAATCCTTTTTTATTGATTTCCATTGTTGCTTCCAAAGCAAAACATCTGATCCTAAAAAGGTTTTCTACGGAAACTTCTTAACCACTGAAAGGTACACTCATGCTACTGAAGATGGGAACCCCTCCCAAAACATGTATAGCATATTAATTAGTCTATTTATGAATTATTAGTTGACAAATAGAGTCTCCATATACTTTTACTCCTAATTCTGTCTCATCCTCCATTGTTCATATATATATATATCAAACAATTTATGATCCCCTCAAGAAAATTTCATATAGAGTACTCGAATGTCTAACTCTGTGTAATTCATAAATCTCTATGAAAATTTATTACATCGAAAGATATTTGGAAATAATTGTTTGAAATTGAAATAATTTGTCTTTTACATTTTTAGTTTTCGAAGTTTTATAGCTTTCCAGAACATATATCATCATCATCATCAGTCTTTTATTGTCTACCGTTGGACATAGACCTTCGCCAAGATTCATCGAACCTCTTCATCATTGGTGTCGTGGATTCAATTTCTTCTGAACTTGTCTTGTTCGTCTTGCTATCATATATTCTGCTGGGCTTAGTTTCACATGTGGTCTCTGGGGATCCATGTTGTTATTCGTTATGTCCATCGATTGTCTGCTGTTCGTGCAATATGACCAGCCCATTGCCATTTGAGTTTTCTTATGGATTCTATGTTATCTTAGACTCCTATTTTTTCCTGATATATTGTGTTGTTTTATGATCCCTTGATGTTATGTTGAGCATGATTCTTTCATGTACACATTGCATGATATATTTCTCTCTCTCTATCTATATATATATATGTATATAAAGAGATGTTATTACAGAAGTTTTAACTAATGATATTATACACAGAATTTTCTTTTCTCTTTATTCATTTATTTTATTGCATGTCACGTGAATTGATTATTCAGTAAAAACTGTTAATCATTGATGTTCAAAAGGAATTATGTTTTGCACAGTATCAGATCTCAGAGTACTATGAGTGAAATTTTCTTGTGGGGATCATCAGTTCTTTACCATGGAACTGTTTGGGGATTTAAAAACAAAACTATGTGCATGAAGAGAGACACAAAAATAATTCTTTTTTTTTTAGTTTATTATCTCTAAGATTGCTTTTAGATTCCGTTTTTTAGGTTTTTCTGTTGGTGACGCTTTGAAGAGCGATTATAACCATTGAATCCTATTCAGAGGTTAGCATTGATGATTAGGTTTGAACTCCTAATCTATGGATCTCTAATGCAATGCTCTGTAGAATTTCTTCTGTGCATCATTATCAACATCAAGGCTTGAACCCTTGATCTCCTGAGCATTTTTTTTTCTATCTTTCTACCAAGTCTCTTGTACACAGTTTCATGTCTCTCTCTATTCTCGGTGGTGGGAACAAATCAGATTTTCATCAACCGTATTTCCTTTATATTTTCTTCCCTCTATCTCTTTTCTGGTGCCTCTCTTACTGATCCTCGGTCTCTCTGCCTCTTACCGACTCTCGGTCTCTCTGCCTCTTACCGACTCTCGGTCTCTCTGCCTCTTACCGACTCTCGGTCTCTCTGCCTCTTACTGACTCTTGGTCTCTCTGCATCTTACCGACTCTTGGTCTCTCTGCCTCTTACCGACTCTCGGTCTCTCTGCCTCTTACCGACTCTCGGTCTCTCTGCCTCTTACCGACTCTTGATTCTCTATCATTCTTGCAACATGGCCTACCCATTGCCATTTAAGTGTTTTAATAGATTCTATGATGTTTCTGACCCCCATTTTATTTCTGATATACTGTGCTGTCTAGTGTGATCTCCATGTGAGGTTGAGCATAATTCTTTCATGCGTACACTGCATGCTTCTTAGTTTGCTGGTCTGTCTCCTGGTTAGGTTCCATGTTTCAGCTCCATAAGTGACTGCCGGGGGGATGCATTGGTAGTGTACTCTTTTTTTTAGGATTATTGGGTACCCAAACGCTATTGACTGCTGGCTATATTTGAATAATTTTGCAATTACATTGTACTTTAAAAACATTTTGAAAAAGGAAACAGCCTCGGTTAGTCGCTCAATAGAAACTGTTCAGTGACCAACATATTTTGTCTGCATGCATTGTTGGAGGTGATCAATTAAAACATTAGAAAAAGTTTGGGATCAATTAATAAGCTACTTCTCTTGCGTTCTGTTCGGCTGTGATCACTAGAAAAGTTTAAAAATTTAAAAAACAAGTGCGAATGCTGCCGGACACTAACTGAGGTATCAATTTAGCATAAAATTAAATTACAAATTGACCCATTCCCCCCATTAAAACCTGGGGATGGGTGGGTTCAAAAAACAAAAAAAATTTCTTGTAGACATACTAAGGTGTAAATGTTTAAATTTTCAGCCATCTAGCTCTATTGGGGTTGACCTTTAAGCTTGATGGCTACATAGCAACGAAGCAAGCTTTGACACTGAAGAAAATCATGCTGATAATTTCTTAGATTATGTTGCTCTGCATTTTCTTTGTTCAAGCAGGTTGAATCAGGATTTCTTACACATCTTGAAAGAAAGTTATCTCCCTTGACAAATGTTACAGACAAAAAATTTAGCTGAACATGTGGCATCTTATGCTATGAGACTGAAAAAATTTTTTTTCAAATTTCTTTATTATACCCACAAAATATCTAATCATCATTTTTCAAAACTGACGATGGTATCTTCATTGGATGCTCAAGCATCTCTTGCACCAGTTGTCATCACTGACTATTGAGTTGACATACCGAAATATGAGTAACATCTCTTATTCAGCTTGTCAGTTTAGATGTTTTTCATTGCGTTTCGATGTCAGGATAAGATGTAATTTTATTTGATTTATAATAATGATAATAAAAATGAGTATTATTGTTAATGAATTAAGTGATAAGTGAATAAAATAAGAGTTAATTAAAGTCGCATTTAATCTATGAAAGCAGGATATTACAACGTAGATCCTCAGAGATCATATGTGAAACTGTGGCCGGCAAAATATAGAATGGTGTGACGAACTAGATAAGTTTAGAAAATATTGGCTCCGTGACGCCCATGAGAGAGAATTGTGGCAGATCCCAGGGAAGGTCTATGTCTAATGAAGGACAATGAAAGATTAATGGACGAATTTCCTAGATTTTATATCGGAAGAATCTCGATTTTTCAAGATGTTTTTGACTGAGTTTTAGTTTTTTAAAAAGTTAGCAACACTGCCTTGCTACATATTCACACAAGAGAAGACCTAGTACATCTATGGCCTGACTTTCATGCTTGTATTAAGTAGATTTTATCATTATTACCTGACTTCTTCAGTTATTATTTTCTGCTTTATTTCTTTTGGAAAATTCCGACACTTTTCCAATCTTCCTTATTAATTAACGGATGTTGCATTGAATTCAACCTATCGAGTCAGGCAAATTATTTATGAATCTCTTATCATCCCTTTTTAGAAGCCGTCAACCGTAACAGTCACCATAGGTTTCTTCAGTTTTCAAATTGATCTGGTTATCTATGTATATTTGTATGGTGGGTTCAGTCTGCATCAAAGGAGCTAAAGAGGGCAGAAAATTTGAAAATTCATTACTTATGTCTAGGAAAAAAACATTTTTTACAAAAAATTCTACTCTAAATCGGTTTCAGTTTGCAATATAAGTTTATGCTAACTTGTTTTTTTAGTTTGTGTCCGGCAGCATTCATGCTTATTTTAAAAAAATTTCAGACTCTTTTAGTGTTCACTGACCAACAAAAAGCAAGAGAAGTAACGTATTCATTGATCACCCCTATTTCCATTTTTTTTCAATTGATCACCCCTAATATGACTTGCTACCAAAAGATGGTCAAGTAATTTTTTGCTTTATTTCTTGTGGAAAATTGAAATACTTCTCCAATCTTCCTTATCAATTAATGTTGACTGCTGTATTGAATTAATCCTATCAGTCGGACAAATTTTTTTATGAATTTTTCTGATTTTTTTTTCATTGATTATTGTTGTTATCTGAAAATATATTAATATTGATTTTCCCCCATAAATCTCAAAGTTACTGAGTAAATTATCTTAAGTATTCATTGATTTGATTAATTAATTATTCATTGATTTGATTAATTAATGGATTGATTGTTTTCGTATTTTATTGCTTTTGTTGTGATTGATTCATAATTATTCAATTTATCTCTCTCTTGAACATTCTTACTGACAAAATCTGGCACCAACTTTTTGGGGTTTGGAGAATTTTCGAAATTTTATATTCAAGTAACTTAATGCAAGTGCGTATATATATATTCAAAAATTAATTTTCTACATATATATACGTGTATATGTAAATGCATATACGTTCTGAATCAATTTTCCGAATCTCATTCAATCTACGTGCGTATGTATATAGGGTCTGTGTCAATTTCCTGAATCTCAGTCAATCTTCGTGTGTGTGTGTATATGTATAGACAGTCTGTATCGATTTCTCGGATCTGGGATTACTGACTATCGATTTGATTGCCTGCAATCGATTGACTCTGACATTCTCGGAAAAACAAAGGAAAACAATTTGGGGTTCTTCCTTTCATAGTTGATATTTACAAAAATGACAGTTGACTTTTTTTTTCTAAAATTAGTGTGATGGGGGTATGTTTATGATTCATGCAACAAAAACATCTATTGTAAAAATTCTAAGTGTACTATTTATTTACGATAAGATTTAGTATTTGCAATATTCATAGTGAATGATATTTATGGAAGAAAAAACATTTTTCATGTACGATTGTATGTGTACAGACATATAAGCTCATTTGTTGATTGAATATCTTAAAGAAAAATCATTTTTTCTTTATAAATCTTATGTACAGTATACAAAAATCTTTTGAAATGAGAAAAAAATCTTAAAAAGTGAGATATGAACACAAAAATTTTATCTTATATTGTAAACTGAATCTTATTGTCAATAGATAGTACATTTACAAATTTTACAATGGAGACCTTTTTTTTTTCATAAATCGTAAATGTGACCCCATTGCTCTCGTCTTAGAAGAAGAAAAAAAAAACAACTCGTGTTTTTGGAAATATTGACCTATCGAAGCCCTGCTTGAAGAAGGCCTTTCCCATCTTCTTCCATGACGGGCGGATTGCGCTAACCTCTGTCTTATTTCACCGGCAAACTATTCATTTGTTTATCCCCATGTTGTGTCTGGTCTTTTCCTACTGTGTTTAGTCACACAGGCACCAATCACTTAAGCTTTTGCTCCATCTGTTGTCCCTTTCTTCTCACTATGTGCCTTGCCCATCACTATTTTTTTTACTGAATTGCTGGCATCATATCCTTCACCCTAGTCCTATCTTGCATCCATGCTGATCTATTTTCAATCGCTAAGAATTATTCCTAACATTGCTCTTTCCATTGGTGTCTGTGTAATTCTGAGTTGGTTTACCAGGGGTTTTGTAAGTTTCCAAGTTTTGCCCCCATAAATCCAAGCTGGTATTATGCATTGATTGTATTCTTCACATTTTAAGCATATTGGTAATTTGCTTTTCAGTATGTCTCTATCTATACCAAATGCTTTTTGAATAAGTCCATATAACTAGTGCAAAAACAGCAGTGGTGCCTCCAACAAAGCCCCCATCAGATGATGACCTTGGGGTCAGGCATGGCTTTAGGACCAAAACATCATGACCATCGATCTAGGGCACTCTGACAGTACCTCGCTGTACCACCAGGCTTGGTTCTCCTTCATATTGTGTCTCTGCCTGATATGTAAAGCTATCTCCTTTGATGATAATTTGAGTATAGTCAGGAATGTCAAGACCGAGATGGCATTGAAGGCTCAACATCTGACTACTGCAGAATAGGTATTAGTCATGAAGCCAAGTTATCTCTTCCCCCCATACAAGCGAAAAACAGTCTCTTCATTGTTGATATGTATCTATAGTCTCATGAACTTTGCATTTTTCTGTGGAAAAATAATGTTTTTATAAGAAATTTCATAAACTTTATATAGAACCATATCATCTAATGATGTTACGTCATACAAGTCAGTTATTTCCCAATCACTGTTGATGTACTGGGTTCAGAGATTTTACATTTTTTATACAGAATTTGATTTTTATTACCATTGTTTAGATTTGGATCATAATGTTGTACGTTTCATTTTATTGCGGTGATCTCTGGATGTTTTACCTTGAACCTGTTCTGGGGGTATTAAATATATATATTTTTTTGTACATATATATATATATATATTGTTTGTGTGTGCTTGTATGAAAATATATATATGTATATATATATATATATATATATATTTATATATATATATATATAGTACATATGGTACAGATCAGGCTATCAGTATAACATAATATAATAATATATTAATAATGTAAAGCCACTTCTGAAATGTAATGGATTTATTTGATAGAGTGCTCGATACATATAACTTTTTACTATCGAAGTCAAGTTGTTTTAGAGTAGAGCTGGAAATAAATAGTAGAATGAGGATTCACTACACAAACTAGTTCATGTTTCTGCCCTCAGAGATTCACCTGATGAGGCCCCGGAGAGGGCAGAAACATGAGCTAGTTTGTGTAGCGAATCCACATTCTAATATTTATATATATGTATAAATTGCGTTATATTATTTTGAAACTCTCTTTGAAATCGTCTCCCATTATTACTCAGTGAATGTATCATTCAGCCTAGATATCATAAATAGAATAAACAAAGAAAATGGGGCTGCTACAGAAGTCAAACCTGTGACTTATATCATTTTAAAACTCTATTTGAAATTTCAACTTAAACTACTTTAAAAAAATATGGTATTAATGAAATTGATATATACTATATTGATACATCCGTTTATATGTATATCTATGTTTTGTCTGTAATCCCATAACAGAGAGGAAAAAGGAGTGATGAGTCCGTATATCAATGGGCTGATGTTGGAATTTCATTTATTGACGACTGAAATATTTTTGATCTCATTTTTACAGTTGGTGTAGTGAACAATGAACAAAACATCAATTTTATTTATACCATATTTTTTTATGCTCAGGAACACTAGTATATATATATATATATATATATATAAAGCATATATCTATCTATCTTCTCTTCAGTTGTTTTTGTTCCTTCTTCCAGCCTTTTGCCTCATCATTCTGTGGGTTTTTCTTTTTGTCTTTTCATCACTTTCCTTCAATTATTGGCAATTCCTCTCTCTGTCTCTCTTCTACTCGACCAATTTCTTGTCCTGTAATTTCAGCCATCTTTATTTCTTAGATTCCCAGTGATGTCATGTTTTTGGCTTTGATGACCCTTCAGTAAGATCAGATGAAACAAAACAAGGGGGAAAAAAAAAATGATCGAACATTTTGAAGAAGTGGCCTTTAGTTAAGCCGATCCCTTTTCCAGGTTTAATTTACTCGTCTTATCTCTAACAAAAATTCCCTTATCCTTGGCTTCTTTTTTTTCTTGTCCTATCTTGCTGCCATTTTTCTTCATAATATCTAAGTATTCATTTTGTATCTCGTAGGTTTTCTTTCCTTTAAAGAAGAACAATTGAGGGAAAAAAATGAAGGAAAAATGTGCAAATTGAAATCCCAAAGGAGAGGAAATGATAAAATTGAAGAATTTTCTTAAGGCACCAGGATTAGAATGGCTTTTATGGTGCCTTTCAAATTAGATTCTATCGCAGGATCTTGTCTTTGGTAAATTCCATGTGATATACTTTTCCTGCTGTATGATTTTGTTCTTTATTCATTTATTTATGGGTTATTGTATATCTCATCCCCTCAATAAGGCAGTCTTTCGGAATTATTCAACTGATATGTATTTTTGAAAAATCTTACATCTATGTCTTGATTCTTCAACCTTTTTTGGGGGTCTTCGTTCCATGTTAAAAACTGTCAACCAAGACTGTCAACATAGGTTTCTTCAGTTTTGAGATTGGTTCGGCTGGTGGCTAGGTACCACATATACAGGCTGCCCCAATAGAGCTAGAGGGCTAGAAAATTCAACATTTACTCTTCATTATGTCTAGAAAAAAACCCAATTTCTTTTGTTTTTTTAAAAATCCTTCCACCAGATAGGTTTTTGAGGGGTGCAATGTAATTTTGCGCTAAATTGATTCACTACTTTGTGTCTAGTAGCATCCATATTTGATTTTAGGAAATTTGGGGATTAATAGTGATTCATTGATTGCTTCATTTCTCAATTTCTTAAATGATCACCCCCAACATTTTATTTAGCCAGAAGACATTGGTTATGTGACGGTTTCTATTGAGTGACTTACCAGACCTGTTCCCTATTATTTTTTTCTTTTTGTTATTTTACCATTTTTTGTTTTCTAATTCACCGTTCATTTTTTCTCTTTCTCTAGAGTTCTTCTATTTACTCTATCAAATTTAGTTTTCTCTCATTTTCCCTTCACAGTATTTTTCTTGGTTTTCTTTCACTTTTATCCTAATCTTTGAAATTATGTGATTTTTCATTCACTTTCTTTGAATCTTTATCATTTTACATAGTTTCTATTTCTCTTTTTTTTCTTTCCTTTTTATTGTCCCAATTTTTCTATCTTTTTCTTTTAATATCATGAATTTTCATTTCTTTTTGTTTCTTCTTTGTTTTTCTTTCTTTTACCTTTCATTCTCTTTGCTTTCTTTCTCCTTTTCATTCTTTTTGTTTTTCCTTTTCCTTTTCATTCTTTTTGTTTTTCTTTCCTTTCTTTTGGTTTATTTTTTCCTTTTTTTCCTTTTTGTTTTTGCTTTTCCTTTTCTGTCTTTTTATTTTTCTTTCCCTTTCTTTTCGTTTTTCTTTCCCTTTTTTTGTTTTTCTTTTCCCTTTCTTTTTGTTTTTCTTTTTCCTTTTCTTTCTTTTTGTTTTTCTTTTTCCTTTTCTTTCTTTTTGTTTTTGTTTTTCCTTTTCTTTCTTTTTGTTTTTCTTTTTCCTTTTCTATCTTTTTGTTTTTCTTTTTCCTTTTCTTTCTTTTTGTTTTTCTTTTTCCTTTTCTTTCTTTTTGTTTTTGTTTTTCCTTTTCTTTCTTTTTGTTTTTCTTTTTCCTTTTCTTTCTTTTTGTTTTTCTTTTTCCTTTTCTTTCTTTTTGTTTTTCTTTTTCCTTTTCGTTTTTCTTTTTCCTTTCATTTTGTTTTTCCTTTTCCTTTTCTTTTGTTTTTCTTTTTACTTTTCTTTCTTTTGTTCTTTCTCCTCTTGTTTCTTTCTGTTTTTGTTTTTGTTTTCTTTTTTCCTTTCTTTTCTTTTTTCCTTTTTTTTCTTTTTTCTTTTGCTTTTTTATGGTTATCTTTTTTTTCTTCCTTTCTTATGTCATAAATTTTCATTTCTTTTTGTCCCTTTCAACCAAGAACCATCCAATGCAATGTACACAAGAAAGGATCATACTCAACATGGGGAGATCACAAAACAGAACAGTATATTAGAGGGAAGCCAGGAGTCAGTGATATCATTGAATCAATAAGAAAACTCAAATGGCAATGGGCTAGCAATGTTGCAAGAATGACATCCCGACTCATGACATGGATCCTCAGAGATCATATGCAAAATTTTGTCTGGCAAAAACCCCCCAAAAACATAGCTTAATGAACTCAACAAGTTTTGAAAGTATCAGCCCCGTTACACCCATGATAGAGAGCTACAGCAAATCTTGGGGAAATTCTATGTCCAATAATGGATGCTTAAAGACTTATAATTTCTTCCCCTGTAATCATTTTCCCTTCTTTGTCTTTCCTTTGTTTTCTTTTCCTGGTTATCCTTTCTATAACAAATAAATTTTCATTCTTTTTCTCTCCTCTTTCATTCTTTGTTTTTCTCTCCTTTATCATTCTTTTTTTTTCTCTCCTCTTTCATTCTTCGTTTTTCTCTCCTTTATCATTCTTTTTTTTCTCTCCTCTTTCATTCTTCGTTTTTCTCTCCTCATTCATTCTTCCCCTTTCTCTCTTCTTTCATTCTTTCTTTCTCTCTCCTCTTTAATTCTTCCTCTTTCTTTCTTCCTCCATTATTCCTCTTTAATTCTTTCTTTCTCTCTCCTCTTTCGTTCTTTCTTTCTCTCTCCTCTTTGAATTTTTCTTCCTCTCTCCACTTTGTCTCTCTTCCTCTCTCCTCTTTGAGTCTTTCTCTCTTTCTTGTTGCCTCTTTCTTTCTTCCTTCTTTTATCTGCCCCTCTTTCTTCCCTTCTAAAAACTCAGTAATTCTTGCCATTCTTGAACCAGAAGCCATGATTAACATTGATGTCCTCAAATCCTTTCTTTTCAAAGTGACATCATTTACTATTGTTGTTTGTTGGAGAACTGGAAAAATAATATTCACCATAGACCGATATATATATATATATATATATATATATATATGTATCTATGAATGCATGTATGAATATGGGTGCGTGTGTATCTATATATGCATGTACGAATATGTGTATGTGTGTATCATGTATGAATATGTGTGTGTATATATGTATGCATATTTGAATATGAGTGTGTGTATACATATATATATGTATATATATATATATATGTTTATATGTACATATTTATGCATGTATGTATATATGTGTGTGAATATATATATATATATATATATACATAAATGTAATGTATGTATGCATGTATATATATATATATATATATATATATGTGGGTGTATATATGTATTAATGTTTATATCAGGATTTTAACATATATACATATATAATATATATATATATATATATATATATATATATATATATGTTTATATAAAGGGCATCTCAAGCCAAAACAGATAAGGAAATGGAATAGAGAATCCATGAATGTTTCCATTTATAGGGAAGCATTCTTTCTGCCACCCTGGCCCACGACTCAACACATACCCACCCTCAACTTATGGTGAACAATAAATCCATTTCTATGCTTTGTTCAATTTAGGTATAAAAAGGAATGTCATAAATAAAACTCCCAATGTATTGTCTTTACTGATAACTATTTGGTTAGTACCTTGCAGCAGCATTCCAGCCTCTAAATCAAATGTGTCTAATCAATGGATTATTGAACTGGTTAAGATGTTGAGTTCTCATTCAGCGGGCTATACCAGGGAGGCATTGCAGATTTTGCAGGCAGGTACTGGATCATTATCATCATCAGCAGTAGCAGCAGCTTTTTAGTGTTTGTTGTTGGACACAGACTTTCTCCAGGATATACGTTAACTCTCTATCATGGTTGTCACAAAACCAATACTTCCTGATCTTTTTCAGTTTGTCATACCATCTTATATTTTTCTCTGCCAAGATTTTCTCTTATTATCATTGGGGATCCACGTTGTGAGTTGTGATGCCTTGCTGTTGTTTGTCATTCTCACTAAATAACCAGCCCATTGCCATTTTAATTTCTCAATAGGCTCTTTGATAACTGACTCCTGTTTTCCCTCTAATATACAGTGCTCTCTCCATGTGAGGTTGAGCAAGATTTTCTCTTATTCATGTTGCGTGGTTCTCAATGTTTCAGAAGATAGTCTAGTCCCAATCAAGATCTTAATATGAATTTTTGGTACTGGAGTTGACCAGAGGCGTAGCTTGTGATTTGAGGCTAGGGGAGGGGGCAGTTTAGCTCCTTGAGGATTCCCCACCTCTAACATTTAGTGCAGTGGTCCCCAACCTGAGGGCTTCAGACCCCTGGTGGTCCACAAATGTGGACATATCTTTCAAAAGCCTGGGGTCAATGAGTTTTTTGAATGGGCAGACCTTTTGAAAACCCTGTGTCCTTAAAAAAATTCATAAATAGGGTCTCTGGTGAAAAAAAGCTGAAAATGGGGTCCTTGGTGTAAAGGCTGGAAATCTCTGAGATTCGATCGAACCTACCATGCTTATGAAAAAAAAAGAGGATACAAAATGTAGATTATCATTAAAGGCAGTGTCATAGCTAGAGATTTGAGGGTGGGGGCTTGGCTCTGGTGGGCAGGGCCCTTCCAACATTTAGTGCGATGTGTTATTGGAAATATAATAGATAAACTACCATTCATAAAGCTTTTGGGTGCTCCCCGTCTCCATTGGGGAGATTTAAAATTGATCCTTACCTCAGCTGCACCCTTAGAATCAGATGATATATAAAGACATCTTTCAATGTGGGATATTATATCAATTGTAAAATCTCCAATGCTTAGGTATTAAAGAACAATCTAAGATATAAATAGGATTTTCTGTCTGTAATATTCAGAAAATATTGAATTACCTGCATAATACCAAACAGAATCGATAGTACTATTTACCTATGGATATACAAACATATATTTAAGAACGAATGTATTCTTTATTAACATAGAAAAACTCTTACCTCAGATGTTATTTATATTTCTCTCAATTTTCTTCAACTATTCTTCATATTTTCTGGTTTAAAAAAAATGATTTTGAAACAATAAGGCAACAGAAGAGTTTAGAAAAATGAAATTGAGTCATCATCATTTAAAGTGGTAGTAGTTCCGATGCCTCAGGTATTGAGACCCATTGACCCTTATCTGACCTAGGGGACTTTGATCAGATTCAGTTAAGTCTAAATATCATATATATGTATATATATATTTATATATATATATATATATATATATATATATATATATATATATATACATATATATATATATATATATATATATATATGTATATAGTGTAATGAAATTACATTTGCAGTTCATATTTCTTAATGAACAGTGGTATTACCTTGAGTGTTGGTCCCCTGGGCATCAGTGTGAAGAGGTTGTCCCTGTAAGAAGGGTCAGTGTTCAAAAGGTTATAAACAACCGTAGGATTTTTTTTTCTAAACTTTACTTAAACATTTACTCGAAAGATATACTGGCGTTCAATCATGAATCTCCATCACCCATGGTTTTTTTTTTACCTTGAAAATTACGCAATGGTGGTGATAAAAGTTACTTTGATGAAAATACTACCACTGCAAAAAAAGGTCATTCAGTGCCAAAACGTGCTAAAAAATCTGTTAGTTTTTTTTAATGGTCATTTTTGATAGTAGCAAATTGCTAGAAAATAGCTAAATATTGGCTAAAATCGCTGAAAAATTGTAGTTTCTGTTGAATTCTCACTCTGCCAAAATATGATATCACATCATTTCATTTTCATTTTGTTGGTCACGGTGATAAAAGTACTTGATTAGCAACTCTGAGCCGGAAGCAGGACAGACATAATACCTGAACTTGGCACATTCAAGGCTTGTTTACTGTAAAAAAAATTTACATGCCACATTAGTGAGATAGTTGTGGCATATAGTTTGAGAATTAATTTGTTAACTCTCAAATTCACACCAACAAATTCAAAAAGTATTCCTAAGAGAGTAACTTCTATAAATTTAAGAGTTAATGGTTTGAACCAAAAGCGAGCAATTTGTGCAATGCTACACTCGAGAACTCTGCTGAGTCATGCGAAATGGTGTCAATTTAGCACTTGTTGTAGTGCCATGTCACAACAATTTTTATGTATTTCCTAGCTATTTTTAAGCTATTGTAAATGGCCATAAAAATGGCTAATTATGTTTTTTTATAAAAAGTTTTTGCAGTTTTTGACACTTTATTGAAATTGATTTAGCATCAGAAACTTTTTGAGTTAGCAATATTTTTTCTGTAAGTGTTTCATTTGTTATCCAAATTTTATCAATCAATACAACAATTGTAATTTATATCAACATTAAACCTGTAAAGATTTCAGCTTCATTGAACACACATGCTAAGCAGACAATCTATGTTTGGAGTTCATTGTTGCATGCCATTTCAAGACTGCATTGTTTTCTTTCTACGAGCCGTAATCAGCCCCCTAGAACAAATAAGAAAACAACTATCTGAATTTTGTCTTAAAAGAGAAAACGGATTTCAGAAATTTTCTGCGTAAGAGTAATGGCAGGATGACTGGTTATTGTCAACATTGGCAATGGGTAGAACAGCTTTTTGTTATTTTCACTGTTTGGGCCTCTAAGAAGTTTTGAAATAGTGGTTCATCTGAATGCTTATTCACCTACCTCAATAAGTAAAATGTGTAACCACCAGTCTCTCTATTTGTCATGTGATGTTTATAAGGGAGAAGGGTTTGACTGCTGGAAGGAATATATGTTGAGACAGAAATTGCCTGAAGCAGACATTTAAATAGTATTTCTTATTTATTCGTTCCTTAATTTGATTTATTTTGATATATTGTATCTGATGTGGAATAAGTGAAATTGCTCTATCGGTAAAATTTACTTATCTTTTCGTAAAAGTTTGATTTCATTCTGACTACACAAACTTATGATTGTAAAAAATAGTTGTTTAGTATCCTTGTTTTGATTGAATTAAGTTTTGATCACAGTAAAACGATGTATTCATTTATTTTTTTGTAAAAAAAATGATAATTTTGTTAATTAGGCAATTTCATGATGTACATAACTCGTAAATAAAAAATTTATTCTCTGATGGTTGTTTCTGATCAAACCATGGAATTTCCCTGGTTTCTAAAAAGAGAGAATTTCTAAAGTTCCAAAGTTGTGACATGATGACTGATTCTGGTCAAGATTGACAATGACTGTAACAGCTTTTTACTGTTACTGCTGTCTGGAGAGGTAAGGTAGTATGGTTTCCAGAATAAACACACTTTTTTTTCAAGTTATCCTGGCATGCGAGTTACAAGACTTTTTCTTCAAGATATTTGGTGATGGGAAAGAGAGCAAGTATTTGTATTCATGCTTTTCCTAAGGACTATGTGTGACTGGCTTCCATCAACATTGACAATCTAACTACAATTTTTTAAAAAATGGGGAGAATAAATTCTATTGGGAAACATCTAAAATAGAGTGAAAAAAAGAAAAAAATTATCTTTAGACAAAATGGTATGGCCAGGAGTGCTGGAACACATGAATGAGCACTTAAACACATGCACATATGAAAAGGATAAAATCCTTCATTATCTTTGATGGCTGAGGTTGTTCATTTAGGTTAATCAAAATTTAGATATAAAATATCTAAATTGAGCGAGAAGATATTATCTAAATTGACAACCCTCGAGAAAAGAAGTAACTTATTCAAATTTTTTAAATGATCACCTCCATCATGGCATGCTGCTAAAAGATGTTGGTCATTTGACATTTACTACTGGGTAACTAACCAGACCCGTTTTTCATGCTATTCATTGCAGAGTCCCACTGGCAATTACGTGCAGATTATGAATTTAAGAGTTAGAAAAAAAAACGCACAGCTTTTAGAATCGGAATCTGTCAAGGTGATGTCTGGTGAGTCTAGGAGATTAGAAAGTGGTTATGTTTTGACGCTACCTCAACAATTTTAATCTAGAGCAGCCATCGATCATTAGTGATGATGATCATGTCAGCGATGATGATGTCCTTGTCAGCGTGATTTCAGCAGCCAGCATCAAATATCAATGGAAGGAAGTGGCAGTATCAGTTGGATTTCCTCCGATTTAACCGAGTTGAAATCAAAAGTACAAGTGAAAATCAAAAATTAATTAGATTAGCTAATTGGGGAAATTAATTGAATTGACATAATCAATAAATTAATTACTGTTGAGCGAGAGAAAAGAAAACTTTAAAAACATTGAAGATATCCTGGAGGCCCTCGAGAGAGAGCGAGAAAAAAACAAGACAAAACAAAAAAAATTGGTTTGCATCATCTTTATTTTGTAAAGGAAAACGTTCAAGTGTTGTCTGAAGTTCTGACAAAGTATATGAATTACTTGAACTTGTGTCCTCATCTATATAGACTTGAACACAGCATTTTGAATTATTTGAACTAGTGTCTTCATCTATATTGTTTTGATCAGTGCATTTTGAGTTATATTGGACTAGTGTCTTCATCTATGTTGTTTTGATCACTTCATTTTGAATTATTTGAACTAGTGTCTTCATCTTTGCTGTTTTGATCACTTTATTTTGAATTGTATTGGACTAGTGTCTTCATCTATGTTATTTTGATCACTTCATTTTGAATTATTTGAACTGGTATCTTTATCTATATAGTTTTGATCACTGCATTTTGGATAATTTGAACTAGTGTCTCCATCTTTGCTGTTTTGATCTCTTCATTTTGAATTGTATTAGACTAGTGTCTCCATCTATGTTGTTTTGATCACTGCATTTTGAATAATTTGAACTAGTATCTTCATTTATATTGTTTTGATCTGTGCATTTTGAATTATTTGAACTAGTGTCTTCATCTATATTTTAATCCCTAGATTTTGCCTTTGCATAATTTCCAAGAGTTTTGTCATTATTTCAAAAATCATTCAGATGTGTCCCTATTTTGACTCTTTTGATCTCTGCTTCAGTTTTTGCATTCCTTTGGTTTTCCTCAGGATCATATTGATTTCAATTATATTCAAAACAACAATCATAAAGATATAAACCAGGGTAACTAATGAGTAAAGGAAAGACATTGATTCCCTGAAAGATGAACATTTTCAATATCTCTGAATTTTTGAGATGAGGTATTATTATTATTTCTATTAATATTTGAGCCATCCTCATCTTGGTTGTTCTTCATACAACGTTTCGGCCATTGCACTCTACGGCCTTCATCAGGTATCATCCGGTAGGTGTGGGGAAGTAACGAACAGAACCTTTTATTTATCTGACGGGGGTATATTGACCAATCAAGAGACAAACTTGCAAACTGAGAAGCATGCAACGTGCTCATGAGAGTATCATGCTCAACCTCACATGGGGAGATCGCAAGACAGCACAATATATCAGGAAGAAAATGGGGGTCTGAGACATCATAGAATCTATTAAAAAACTTGAATAACAATGGACTGGTCATGATGCGAGAATGAAAGACAACCAATGGACATTACGACTCACAATATGGATTCCCAGAAATCACATACGAAACTGAGGCCAAAAAAAACAGATGGAGAGATGAACTTGAAAAATTCAGAAAATACTGGCTCTGTGACACCCATGATAGAGAATCATGGCGGATCCTAGGGAAGGTCTAGGTCCAATGATGGATGTTAAAAGACTGATGATGATGATGATGGACACAGACCTTCTCCAAGATTTGCCAGTCCTCTCTATCATCGGTTTCTTATATGATCACTGGGGATCCACATTGTGGATCGGTATGTCCAGCAGTTGTCTGACATTATTGCTACATTGCCGTTTGAATTTTCTGATGAATTCTATGATACCTCTAACTCCTTTTTTTTCTCTAGCTTACTGTGCTATATTGTGATCTCTCCATTTGATATTGATACTCTCTTGTGCATATTGTACAATTATCAGCTTGAGGGTCAATGTTTCAGCTCCATAGGTGACTCTTGGAAGGATGCATTGATCGTTGACCCTTGTTTTAAGCATTGATAGGATTTTCTTGTTCTTGAAGGTTGAATAGGCACTACCAAAAGCTTGGCAACCTAGAGTGATTCTTCACTTGATTTCTTAGTGTGCATTCATAGTCAGAGATCGGAACTCTGTGCTAATGATTTTCTGACTTGTGAATAAGATTAATTTGTTAGCAGCAGAATTTCATGTTTGTTTTTGAGGGAATTTTAGTTTTAATTTTAGAATTAGCTTCGGGTTTATGTCAAGTATTTGGAAAGATACCATCTGCCATTTGAGAAGAGTCATTAATGTTCCAAGAGCTGTTCAGGCTATTCAACTGATTCTCTTTTCACTGTTGTTGACTTCAATGTCACAAAAAAAAAATGTTGTGGAATGGATCTGCTAGAATATTGTTGTAGCCACAAAAGCATGTAAAAAGAATCAGTTCAATAATCTGAACAACACTCGCAATGAAGTGTGCATTAGATTATTATGTATAAAACGTTGTTTGAAAGAAAGAAGATGGATGTCGTAAACAACCCAAAACGGTAAGTGTTTAATCAAACTCTTACCAATTTGGAGCTATAACTTGTCTCTACCAATCCCCAAATGACAATAGGTCATCTTGATAAAATCTTTTAGGTTTAGTAGTAAAAACATTCAGTAAAAATATAAATTATGGTTTTTCTGTTCTATTAGGATTTTAAGTCTTACAGTATCCTCAATATACCTTCCACAGATTATTATTTTTCAATGTCTTTTTTTTTGTGTATGTTTTAGGTGTTAGGGAAATCACTGAAGTGCATCCTGTATTTTATCAGTGTGAAAATTTTGGATCTCAGGGATATTTCAGATTTATTTCATTTAAGCGGGGTCACTCTATAATTATTCAAATTTATTGATTTAAATTTCTTACTTTCTTTATGCCTATGCTTTTGGTAATGTTCAATCCATAGTGTCCTTAAAGAGGAACTTTTTTACCATAGCAAATGAAATCTGCAAAATGAATATTGTTGACCTTCAACAGATAAATATGCATTAGGTTCGGGAAAAAAATGACCATTTTTGTTGTTAATGGTTTCCGTTGAGTTCATGTGGAACCCATTTATTGAGCCTCTTCACTTTATCGATTTGCTTAAGATGGTCGGATATTGTCTCAATGCCAGCGCCCAGTATCTGTGACAATCCTTCGACAGCTCGGTGTGAGTTTTTTTCGACCAACATCTCAAGGTTCAGCAATATGGAAACCATTTTGGCTTTTGTTTCTGCTTCAAAATTTCTTATGTTGTCGGTAAATAAATTGAGTATGTATATTATTTCATCTGTATATACTGTATATTTCAGTGGATGAGGTAACCTTCAGATAAGATCTCAGTTTCAGATTTAATTTCATTGTTTTAGCTCACTGTTTAGTTGCTGATTTTGTATCTGCCTTGTTATGCGGCCCCCATGTTTGGGGGTGGTTTGAAAGCTTCAATCTCTTCTCAATTTCTTATCTGCCGAAATATACAGTGTCTTCTTGAAATGATTTTTTGTTCTTTTTTTATATTGTTTTCTCTCTGTATATGTTTGATTCCAATTGACTTGTGTAGTTGTTAATTTGTTAACAATCACTTATCTTGTTACTTTTAGGTTGAATGTATGGTGAAGCTACAACACCTTGTTGAAAGAGTAGATTGGAAAAGTGGTATCAGTGTTTGGTTCAACTTTTTCTCATTCCCTCTACCCATCTCCGACCAGCCAGTGACCAGTCCTGTCGACTTCGGAAGCACCATTCCTTCGTCAACCATTAAGACTTTGCCAAAGCAGGAGAAGTCCAATAGGAAAGACTACGGCCGGCACAAACGCACCAGGCTTGAGAAGAAGGCACTTAAAGATGAAGAAGTTGCTTCCGCCAAGCTTGTCAAGTCAGAAGAAGCCTCGAACAATGCTGAAAATTCCTCAACTCCTGAAAACAGCCTTTTAGAACCCAAAGACATTCCTGGCAAAAATGCTGTTGATGGTAACAAAGATGAAAAACCATCTGAAGAATCACCGCTGCCTCCACCCGAGAAGAAACCCCGGGTGAAGAACATTGATCCATCCAAGCCAGCGTTCCGAGCAACTTGCTATAGGACGGGGCAGAAACACGCGTTCAACTCGATGTGTGCTGCTGCCAATTTCGGTGGTGCCATTCAGACCTATTTTGGCTGGAATGTTGACATGAAGAATTTTGACATTGAAGTTATCATTACCATTAATGATGATGACGTGTCTGTGAGCATTGCTCTTACCAGAACCAGCTTACACCGACGACTGATCACCGATTTTGGACCGACAACTCTCCGACCAACCACAGCCTACAATATGCTAAGGTAAGTTTATTTATGATACTTATGGGATCATTAGTGATTTATTTCACAAATATACTTGGGCTGTCAAAAAAATTATGGCATGTATAAAATTGATACTTTGTCAATTCCCCACTATACAAACTATAAGAATGAAAAGTATTTGACTGAAAGATTCCAGTAGTTAATGAACTGAACTTTTATATTGACTTACTGATCACCATTATCAGCAGCAGCCTTCTTGCGTCTTTTATTTGACATAGACCTTCTCCAAGATTTGCCAGACCTCTCTAACATGGACATTGTGGTGCCAATACTTTAGTCATGCCACCTTATTTTCTATCTGTCAGTTTTACATATGATTGCTGGGGATCCACATTGTGAGTCATGATGTCCAACAGTTGCCAGCCATTCTTGCAACGTAACCAGTCCATTGCCATTTGAATTTTTTCAATGGATTCAATGATATCTCAGACTCCTGTTTTTTCTCTAATATACTGTGTTGTCTTGTGATCTATCCATGCAATATTAGGCATGAAATCCTTTTGGGAATATTGCATCATTCTCAGTTTTATCAATCTTTTGATTAGATTCCATGTTTCAGCTCCATAGGTGACTATGTGGTTTATTTGGACTATTTTTGGCCTTGTACCTTCCAGCTTCTCTCATGTGCCTGTTGTGTTGTTGAATGTTGAATTTTGAGCAAACAACAAAGATGCGGAAATTAGTCCAAACAAATCATATAAAATGATTGAAACTAACAAAATTCAGACAAAAATAAAAGACTGGAATTCAAAGTCAATTTTAAAAATGTCGAAAAACAATGAAAATTTCGAAAGTAAAGAAAAATTTTACAATCAAAATATTAAAAGGATTTAATTAAAAACTTGGTGCATAATTATGCAAATGAGTTTTAGTTTTAAGATACCATTGACCAAAACCGTCAACATAGGTTTCTTTAGCTTAAAAGTGTGTCTGGCTGTATATGTATGTATCACGCATACAGGCCACACCGATGGAGCTAGAACTAAATAATGGGATCCTGATGAGGAGTTTTAATGGAGCTAAATGTATAAAAATGAAAAAGTAAAGATCCGGTTTGTGTATATATATATATATATATATATATATATATATATATATATATATATATATATACAGCCATACTGAGATTTTAAATTTGTAGCATAATAGATTTTTTTCAAAATTTAGTTTTTGAATGCTTGATTGAAGTTGAAAAGACAATGATGAGATGGAAGAGAGCCAGAGCTGACCCAAGCCTTTGTGGAGACTTTGATATTGGGCTCTGTCACCTCTTGAGGCCCCCAATCATTCTTTGGGACCCTCTGATAGTAATGGGGATGCTAAGCAGTCACCTTGCTCACTTATGCCTCAAGCCGACTCTGAAGAGAGCTCAAGAGAAAAAAATGTATCTGTAGAGATGAAAGCAAGACATGAAGAATGTTTTACGAAATGAGAAGTTGTCATCTCAAGGTGGAATTCTTGTCATTAAGAAGTTCCAGACAACGTAGCATTTTATAAAGCTATTATCTGATTGAGTTTTCGCCTTGGCAATATCTCACTTGCGATCAAGTGACAACAAGTCTCCTCAAATTCTCTTTGTTTCCTTTATATATATATATATAAATTCAACACAGGAAGACATAAATTCAACGCAGTAAAGATTTCCGTTGATAATCTGATAGTCTATTGGTTTCTAGCTCATTTTCATTATCATCATTTTTGGCGGGGTATAATCTTGGCAACCAGTTTAAATCATTCCAAAAAAGTATCCAAGAAATTGTTGCAAGTTTTTTCTGTGAATTTTAAAGACGGCCATTTTGAAATTCAAAATGGACAGCCGTGAATGTACATTTCTGATTATCGTGACCAAGTAATTGTTTATGGATCCATCCCAAAATTAAATCGTTTCTTCCATGACCCATTATCCAACCTTTCAGAAATTTTCATTGAAATTCATTAGAACTTTTGGAGGTTTTGTGTGTATAGAGGAGTGAATACAGAAATGTAAAACAGAAAAAAATGCAGAAAATATCTCTCAATCAGAAAAAATTCCAGGATCCGCCCCAAAATGTAATCAATTCTTTCTTATGATTCGTTCTTCTACACAAATTCATTTAAACCAACGTTTCAAAAGTTATAAGCCTGGTCATTTTTTAAATTATCATAACCTTTAACCTGTTGGTTTGGGCTCTATGGAAGAATACATATTTGGAATCAAAATGATCCAGAGATCTCTAGATTCCGAAAATACCTTTGGTTTTTTCTTTCAGTAGGATGAAAAATGAAAATTTATCTATGAATATTTGAGGTCAACTTCTGATCTTTCAGATAATGAATTTCTAGAAAAATTTACTGATGATAAAAATGCATATATTAACATGTACAATGAAAATAAGAAGTCCAAGGGCTGGATATGGATCAGGAGCCAAAACATCCAACAAAACAGGACTCTCCTTCCTGAAAGGTTATTGGGGAATAGTTGATAGAAGAGGGACTGATTTGATGCATTGTAAGTTGCTTCAAAATGGCCAAGCAATACACAAATATCTAGACCCGATTGGAATTTTACATTTTGAAACACAAACAAATGGCACCTAGTTAATGAATGGAAATGTTGCGTAATGATGCTCCCCTCTGGGCTACAAAAAAAATTATTTTTTATCAAAGATTGATTCTTGCACCCTGCCTTTCACCTAACTTCTGGATTACTATTTTCCGAGCTTCCATACAATTTTGTTAGAGGCAAGAAGATCTCCAATCAGGAACTAATTAAAGAAACCTTAAATAAATTTATCAGTTCTTTGAATGAAGAATTCTTAAAGAAGGGAACTGAGAATTTGCTGCCAAGGTGGAATAAATAGATTGAGACCATTCGATTGAATAGATAAATTTTTTTCCACTTCATTTTCTTGGAGTAAATTGGAAATCTCCTGTTGAACAACATGATGTATTTCTCAAACCTTTCTTTTGTACACCTTTGTACCCTAAAACTTTATAAGAAAATTTAAAATCCCCTCCCAGGTACCCGTACTTATTTTTGAAATTTCTTTTTTGAATTTCACAACTTATCCATTCGAGCTTTGGCTTAATCTAAAGAGTATAACATGTCTGGTTAGTCAGTCAAAAGAAACTGTCATATTACCGTCTTTTGGCAGCATGCCTTATTTGGGGTGATCAATAAATATATTGGAAAAAAAGGGGATCATTGAAGAAGTCCAAAATCTAAAAACAAAACAAGCATAAATCACTAAGAAACTGAAGAAACCTATATTGACGGTTTTGGTTGACGCACAATATATGTATACACATAGCTATCCACCATCACTTAAAAACTGAAGAAACTTGTGTTGACAGTTATTGCTTGAGGCGCAACTTGTAAATGGATAGATAGATAGATTGAGAGATAGATAGCAAGCCAGCCAGTTAGAGTCCCTTAAAAACTGAAGAAACCTATGTTGACAGTTTCTAACTGGGATAAAAATCAAGCTCACATATCTTTCAAAAGAATCTTTTCCTGAGGATTTGGTACAAGTGATTATCATCTTACCAATTACATCTGGGAGGAGAGTGGGTGTGGTTTTAAGCTTGACACTGATTGGACAGTTTTTTCGGGCTCTTTCTCACCTCCTCTTCCTCCTCCCCTCTTTTGAATGTATGTTTTAACTCGTATAGTATCCCTAAAAGATGATGATGTTTTTTACATATGAATAAATTGTACAAATATATATCTTGGTTTGAGTGTGTATATTGCACACAAAAAATATACATTCCTTGAGAAAAAATTATTTCTTAGCTGATTTTGTATGCTGACTCATATTCGTTGATTTTAATAATAAGGCAAAAGAATTACGAAAAAAAGCTTCATACCGATTTAAGAAACTACTCTACCCTTCTCTTTACCTTTCTCCTCTGTTCAAAGTTTGGTTTTTTCAATTCAACTGTAGCCACCAAAAGTAGCAAAGGATTGTATCTTTTTTTGTTTGTGTGTTTCAGCGTTCCTGGGCATACTGTTTTGTCTACAGACTTGAAAATTGGCATTAGTACTCCACTAGACCCCCCCCCTCCTAGAATTAAAAAAAAATTTTTTGGAAAAAAAAACTTTTTTGTCCTTTTTTTGGTATGTTCAGAATCTAGATGTTTCCCCAGTCGTGTCATAAATAGAATTCACTCTCACTATATTTATTCTTTGATGGAATTTTATTTTCTTCATGATTTCAAATTGTAACGCTACGGTTGATCAATTATTTACTGCGATGGCAAGATTCAGCTATTTTTACTCACATATATTCTCTTTTATTTCTTGGATCGTTGTTGTTTGTGGTTGAATTTTTTTTTTTTTTTTTGCTCATTTTTTTCCTGAAAACCATGGTCTGCTCCATTTACAATATGAATAGGGTGCGATGACTCTGAATGTTATCCTCTTATATGAGTGAGTAAAGGTATCATTACTGTTTGGAAGCCATGAAATAAGAAAGGTCACTGGTAGTGAGCAGCCCCCCCCCAACCTTTTCTGACAGTAGGGCCCAATAGTATAAAGGTGTTGGTTCCCTAAAAGCCATGAGTTCAATCTCTGTGTATATGCTGACTCCATGAAGAGGCAGATTGGCATCTATGAGAGAGGGAGAAAAAAAAAGTATATATGTCAAGTTCCTGGGATTCCATCTCTCCCTGACAGCATCTCCCTATTGCACTATGAGGGAAGGACACTTCTGACACCTTTGTGACGCTGGTTACAGGAACTGGGCAGTCTTTGTCCTTACCAGCACATACACATGCGGGTTCCCATGCTAAAACAACCTTGTGTCACATTCTGTCCTCTTGGCGGAGTAGATAGATATCAATAGATAGTTACGAGTTTAGAAATTCCTTAGGAGGGACATCATGTGTGACAGATATAAGAGCAATATATCCAAGTGAATTGAATAAAAGGTTCCGTTTGACATTCTGAGAAGGTTGCCAACTGTGAGCAACGTACAATTGAGGTTGACTGGAGGTTACAGCAACTGAACTGAAATAATGTGCTAAAAACAACAAAGATAAAGAAATCTGTTCAAAAGAGTCAATGTATAATAGTAACAACATTTCACCTCGGAAATTCTGACAGAAAAAAATGCATTTGCATAGGATGAAGGCCGAATGGTACAACAGCCGAAATATTGTGATAAAGTCAGCAAAGATGAGGAAATTGGTTGAAAAAAATCAATCTATCTTAAACTTTATTTTGCTTTTTACTGAGTTAAGGAATCACAAAAATGTAACTGTCTTGAACAGTGAAGATTGGGAAACGAAAAATAATTTTCTCCAAGAATCTTTTTTTTTAGCAGCTTTTAAATTTCAAAGATAATGGTGCCTTTCCCTTTGGCCGTGATAAATTTGTAAAGGGATTAATTATGATGTAAAGGGCGATTGCAATAATCTAACCCGGAATACCCAGGTATCCAACTTCTTAAAATTGATTGTATCAGAAATAAATTATCCGTTTCATATTGAACATTTCAAGGTCTTCCAATTGTTTAAGTTAATAGAATAATTGATATGATTAACCTAAATAATTAATTTCACAAAGGGATCATAGGATGTCTTCTTTTCTTATTTTTTTCTCCTGGAAATAACAAACAGGCTTGTTCATTATTTGGCATTCGCCAAAAGGTTTGTTTTGCGTTCATTGTTAGATGGCATTAAGAGTGCCAAGATACAACTATTTTCATTCAAAAAAATCTTGGTTAATATTCGTTACTTTTTGCGTTTTGGGGCCAAAGCAGTTTTTTTAGGGGAAATGGGTAATTAGCTTTGAAGTGGGGGACCGATTTACATTGTACATGCAATGCTAAAGTGGACATTGACTTTGTGTCCATGTCCCTGTTTACAACATTCAATGTTTAATTTTCAATATAGATTTCTCCTAAACTGGACTCTGACAATTTTAATTTATGGAATCTTGACCAAAAATCTTAGCTGTCTTCATCATCATCATCATCAGTCTTTTAGCGTCCGTCGTTGCACACAGACCTTCCCCGGGATTTGCCACACTTCTCTATCATGGGCGTCACGGAGCTAGTACTTCCTGAACTTGTCTAGCTCGTCTCTCCATCAAACATTTTGCCGGCCTCGGTTGCGCATGTGGTCTCGGGGAATCCATGTTCTGAGTCGTGATGTCCATCGATTGTCTGCCATTCTTGCAACATGGCAAGCCCACCGCTATTTGAGATTTTTTATGGATTCTATGATGTCTCTAACTCTTGTCTTTTCTCGGATGTGCTGTGCTGTTTTGTGGTCTCTCCATGTGAGGCCCAGCATTATTCTTTCATGTGCACGTTGCATGGTTCTCAATTTACGAGCATGCATTAAAAAACTTTGTTAAAGAAAGGGTATTTTTGTTGATGATTTTGACATTGCAGATAATAAGCATCACTTTCAGCATATTATACTTTTTTTTATTTTAAAAAAAAAACAGTGCTGCTCAAATGCAAAAAAAGATTTGTGCAATTTATGGAGAAGATACTGCGAATGATCAAATGTGTCAAAAGTGGTTTGCAAAGTTTTGTGCTGAAGATTTCTTCCTGAATGATGTTCCGCCCTCAGCTAGATCAGTTGAAGTTGATGGCTATCAAATCTAATTGTTACTTTAGAATTGAGTTTTTCAGACAAACTCTGACAAGTTAGAAGCAGAGATTTTGCAAACATATTCATGTATATAGTACTAGGATTTTTAACAATCGGGAATGTAATTATTAATAAGTCTTGAGTAAGTTGTGGTTAGGTGAGAGCTGGCAGGGTTTTCTTTTCAGAGAGAACATTTCAGGTGTGGTTAGTCATATGACCAAATACCTGAGGAGTTGGTCTTACAGGTGACTGATGGTTGTCCTAGAATTAGACCTGGAACCTGCTTGGCTGGAGGTTTTGCTAAGGGACTTAGATTAGCTAAGATAACAGGGTGTGGTCATGAATTTGTGAATAGAGAAATTCTTTAGTTGAAACCAGGGCTTGGTGGTAGATAACTGTCCTTTAGGGGATGAGGGCAGAGAATCCTAGAGGATAAGCAACCAGCTATGGGGAGAAAATGATCATCATATTCCTGACCCATTCCTCCTCGAAGTTACAAACTAGCCGGCTCCAACCACTGAAAAAAATTGCAACAATAAAACCAGCAGTGAATTTAATTACATTGGGCTTGTCCATTTCTTGGTGTATTATAAAATATCCTTTGCCTGGGAGTGGAGAAGTAGTTGGGACAAGAGACGGGCTGCATCCGGGTTCTTCCAGCAACTAGAGAAACCAGCAATTATCATAACGATATGAGACTAGATGATTCACCGCTAATAGTGTGCACCATCTTCCTTAATTGTGCAGGGGTGTAACAGAACCATGACTTGTTTGTATTGTTAACGCAATGTTTTGGCTGATCCATTCTGTGGCCTTCTTCAAGTATACTATTTGAATATGATGGTGGTAAACAATTTTTTCTTTTCCAATTGTAACAATGCTTGTAATGTAGGAATTGAATGTCTTCCTTTCCTTGTTCAGCCTGTTTTTTTTAATATCTTGTCCTTGTTGAGTAGAGGAAGCCACATGGAGTTGAAATCTGCTCGTCAGACTTATACACTCAGCTGACATGGTGATGTATGTTGCTGCATTGATTTTTTTCAGTTTCCAACAGTCAGAAAAATTTGTTCATGACACTTCTCAAAATCGCAGACGTTACTTGAGAATAATCAACATTCTAGGATGCAGAAGATTATCAAAATATCCAAGATATCCAAATCAAGCATTGGAAATAATTTGCAGCAATATGGTTATGTTAGTAGCTTTGATGTGTGGTTTCCACATAGGTGACCCTCCCCTCTACACACCCATGACTGTATTTCAGTGTATAATTTGCAATACTAATGTCTAGAAAATATTGATTTTTGCTAATTATACCTTGCTTATTAGGGATTTTTGATATGCTAAATGTGGAATTAACCAAAGTACAATTGAGTCAAGGGCCAAACATTAATCTTGCTGGTTGCATGCATGTGTGTGTGTGTTAATACATATGCATATATGTGTGTGTGGAGCTAAAGAGTGGCATCAGAGTTACAAGCATGGTAAACTGATGATTGTTGAAACTTAATCTTTATATCCTAATAACAGACGTCTTAATTCATGTTCTTGTAAAATCTATAAACTAAATTGCAATAATATTAGAAACCATCAATCCAAACTGTCCCCATAGGTTTCTCCAGTTTTTAAGCTGGACTGGCTGGCTGGCTGGCTGGCCATGTATGTATGTATGTATGTATGTATCAATGTATCAATTTGCCATGTAAGTTTTTGCTAAATTGATCCCTTAGTTTGTGTCTGGCAGTATTCAAGCTTATTTTTTTGAAAATCAAATTTTTTTTCAGTGATTGCCGCCTAATGAAAGGTGAAAAAGTAACATATTCATTTATCATCCAAGGGTGAGGTGGTTTGAAAATTTGAACCCATGGTCAATAGGAAATATTGGTGCAGTACAATTTTTTCTATGTAAACCCAACCTTAGGTACCCTTATAAAAGAAATGGTGGTATTCTTCGCTTGTAACAGGGTTGCCACTAAGATAAATTCTGAACGTATCTGTCTCTGCTCCCTGAAAAAGTGACAGCAGACGCCCAAGAAAGCAGGCCCTCCCCTTAATTTAGAGTAATTCACTATAACAATATACTATTTCACACTCTGTACATTCAAGTATTGAGTGAACCTCATTAGTCCACCAAGCTTGTGACCAAACAGATGCAGAAGTAGCATATTTTTGTACCAGTGAGGTGAAAAATGGTAAAATACTTCATATATTTTAAACAAACTTATAAACACCACAGAGAGTCATGGAAAGAGCAGTGCTGGGATTACTAAAAGATATCAAAATAATATCAACATGGATCAGAGAGAAGATTAGAGTGGAGGATATACAAATAATTAAGAAACAAAAATTGCAATGTGCTAGACACTTAGCAAGAAGAGATTATTACATGACTATATCATTACTTATACTACTAGAAAAAAAAGGACGCTTAATTGGGTTTCTTTGGTGCCAATCTGGAACTACGGCTTTTAATCAGACTTTGTCCAAGGAATTTCTGTATTAACATCGATAAGAAGTCTACTTCCATTTATTCTTTTGTTGCAAATATTACTGGTGTCATTATTGAGATTTGTCACAAACTCCATATATATTAATGCAAAATGAACAAAAATTCATTTTATTACTTTATCAGAACTGCTTCTAGACCCCACACTCTTAGAAGTGGGCATAATAACCCCAGGTCTTATTGAAGATATTTTCAGGCAACAGGGCCATATAAATGAAAGAGGGAAGAAATCTATCCACAACCAGTAAAAAGATAAGTTGAATGGACATAGCCTAGATTTATAACAAAAAGAAGTATAGTTTTAAATAATCAAAGAGTCAATGTTGGAACAAATCCCTTCAACCAAGTCTGACTAAAAGCACAAGTTCCAGTTCAGATAAGTGTCACTTCTTAATTCCCATGTCCATCTTTACTGTAAGAAATCTACTTCCATCTATTTTTCTCTACAAAAGATTACAAATGTCTTTATTGTAATTTTTCACAAAATCCATGTATATTGAATGTAAAATGAACAGAGAGTAACTTTAAATTTAATCCAAATGGCTGCTTATTGAAGATCCCCCACACACATGCACACCCTACGCCTCATCTCAGAAGTGAGAATAATAATGCCAGGTGTTGTTAGAATATGTCGGTCAGCCGTAGCCTTATAGCTGAGATGGTGAGAAGAAATAAGGTAAGTTGAAGGGAACCAGCCTAAACTTTTCACAACTATCAATGTTACAATGGAAATTCCTCCAACCAAGTCTGACTAAAAACAGTAGTTTCAGATTAGCACGAAAGGATCCCTGTAAAGTGCTAAACCTCAATGTGTAACTTCTGTGAACTTTTACAAAGTTAAAAACTTGAAAAATGAAGGAGAGCTATGACCAAACTAAAACAACTCACCTAGCTACTTGTAGAACCAAATTTGTCGACCAAAGAGGAAAAAAATACAGTCCCATTGTTCAAACAGGGACAGAAGATCCTTGAGGGGTCAACCATACGAGAGAAGGATTGTTCCTGATATGAACCCAAATGTGATAGTGTTAACTCTATATAGTCTACGTCTAAGTGTTTCTCTGAATTTTTCCAGGTTCAATCCCAGGGTGAGATAATAATAATTCCAAAAATACTACTACTGCTAAGAGGGGAGTGCGGTCTATATACCCCCGTCGGTTAAATAAAGGGTTCGGTTTGTTACTTCCCCCACACCTACCAGATGATACCTGATGAAGGCTGTAGAGTACAACGGTCGAAACGTTGTATGGAAAACAACCAAGATGAGGATAGTCCGAATAATAATCGAGATAGTCTACTTCTTGTTTCAATACTTTAATACATACTGGTTGACAGGAGAGGAAATCATAGCTATATATCGCAAACCCCCAGACATAATACCATTTGAAAAAATAAACCAATTAATAAGAATTGTCCATTCCATGTTGGTTTTTATCCCTAAGAATGCTGCGAACACCCATATCTACATTATGATAAGTGGGTGTCAAGGCTCAACATCACATGGGGAGATCACAAGAAAAGCATAACATACCAGGGAAAAACAGGAGTCTGAAATATAGAAACCATTAGAAAACTCACGTGGCACTGGACTATAATGTTGCAAGAATGGCAGACAACATAAATCCCCAGAGATCATATGCCAAATCCAGGCCGGTAGAGTATAAGATGGTAAGACGAAGTGGACGAATTGAGAAAGTATTGGCTTTACAACGCTCATGATAGAGAGCTCTGTCGAATCTTGGGAAAGGTCTATGTTCAACGATGGATGCTAAAAGGTAAACAAATAGAGATACAAACACGATTATGTCCCTTTACTGTGACATCACTGCATCGTCCCATCAGGCTGGATAAAACTCATCTTTTTCAACACTATGCGTGTCTCTTTGTCTTGTCTCTCTTTTCGTTATAATTGTATTGTTATTCATGACTGTTCTGTCCATCAACTCATAATGGAGATGATAATAGATAGAGCAAAAGACCAACTGATTGGTGACCATGGGATAGCAAATGCAGTAGGGAAAGACCTGACACAAGATGGAGGGATGAAATAGAAAGGTTTGCCGGGTAGACATGGCAGAGGTTAGGGCAATCACAGTTGTCATGGAAGGCGATGGATTAAGTTAGGTTTATTTGAAAAAATTGAACAGCACCACCATTCCTAATTCCATGGGGTTGACTTTCAAACCACCTCACTCTACGGGAAAAGGCCTTAGTCCAGCAGTGGACTTATAATGGCTGATGACAACAACTTATACCAATACTACTTACATCTACTTAAACTTAGCTCAGATTTACTCATCTTACTAATGGTATGAAAATTCTGATGATAAAATGAATTTTAACAGAAGTTGTTTTTTTTTTGTTGATTTCCTACCCAAATTTTTTGTTCATTCTTTCATGACTGCCAGATTAAAATCACTGACAAGAGATTCAGACCATAGATGCACTTGTTTGTTTCTTGTGTGATGATCTAGCTGGGGCGACTTTATTACCAAATTTGCATCTAAAATTGAATCAAAAACATCTTAAAACATTGAAATTCTTCAGATATTTCAAATCTAAGGAATATATTATATATCATTAATAAATCTAATGTGACTTCAATCTTCAACATTTATTTTATTAAAATATTACTCAACTAGCTAAATCATTGGGGATTCTATAGGTGTTGACAACTAATATTATCCGTTATCTCATGCCAGAACCCTTGATGCTGCTGGACTATTGAATACCAAATTAGTGAGCTTTGACCTTTGTTTGGAAATTTTGCAATACCGACATAGTTATAAGTTTCTGTGTATTTTGAGATGAAGAATTTTTAACTAATCTAACTGATAGGTATGGGAATATTTGGCTGTTTTGGATTAAAACTGAATTTGGGTAAGGAATTCTTAGTTCTGGTTTTTCTTTAGAAGTTGAGAAAGTTTTCTTCTAGAGAACCTTTTGCACACAACTTGTTTGTGTATGGAATGAAAACGAAGTACTTTGCTATAGGCTTTAAAGAAATACGCCTCAAGGAAGAATTACTTTTCGTTTTTGTACAAGTAGAACTAATGAAGAGTGCTCGGAGAAACCCGAAATGTTTTGTGGCCTTCCGGCAAAGTAACTCGATGACCTTTTTTTATTTCCTTATAACCTAAACACCAATAAATTGAAAGTATTTGTAAGTTTGTTCATGATCTCTTGAGAATGATGTGAAAAAAACATTGAAATATTTCCAAATTAATCATGTTCTTGGTCTTGAATTGTCTGAATTTCTTGGCATTGTCATTATTATTTTTGACAAGTTTTTCTTTGGTCTGATTTTTATTGTAATGCTCAAACCTTTTCACCATTCTATGACCATTAAGTATTCAGCATAGATTTGAAAAAAGGTAAAGGTCCCTCTTTTGTATGAAGATATACATAATCTAGTCAGTCAGAGATAGAATCCCAGGCAGCCATTATGGAACCAAAGGTCTGCTTTCATTTTATTCAGAGCCTCACAGGACTGGTTTGCTTTGAAATGAAATAAAAACTTTGGAATCACTTGCCTTCCCAACTTCTACTGTCCACAAATGTCTTAGACTTTCCCAAGATGCAATAAACTCTTAGAATTGATTTGGAGGAATATCCATCAAAAATATAAGTGGGAAATTTCCAATGTGTGATGTTAAAGCCAGCAGCCAGACACTCATCTTCGGAAATTAAAAACTCTCGACATAACATTCGTTTTAAAATCAGTGGCACCATTGTCTGCAGACATTTGCCAAGATCTTAGATTGTCAGCAAGTAAAGAAATAATTAAGAACTTTGGCACCATGACCATCAGTCTGTACCGTTATCTATCTAATTGTTCTGACAAAGTTGATAAGTGCTGAAGGAAGCAAGATTTTACAGTTACGCAAACTAGCTGGTGGGAGAGGCTTGGTTCTGGTAGTGTAAATAAATTACACCTTTAATCGATTACAATCTGATCATGGAAGTACGTTTGACAATGAAATTGTCATTATTGTTATCAAGTTATCAGTACGAGATAGTACTGATGCAGAGGTGTCGAATACCACTTTTCCTGGGTCTGGGTTTGGAATGGAGACAAAAGCATATCAGATCACCAGAGCCTCTTGAATGGCCCATCTGCGATTCGATTGTTCAAACAAAAATTGGAATATTTATGACTGTTCTCAAAGTTATAGTCAAATCACTCTATAACTCCCCTTGTTAGACACTGTTAACCAAAACTGTCAACATAGGTTTCTTTCAGTTTTCAAGTTGGTCTGGTTAGTTATGTATGTATCATGAGTAGAAACAGTACCAATGGAGCTAGAGGGCAGAAAATTTACTCCTTACCATGTCTTACTAAGATTTCTAAAACTCCTTAGAGTTTCAGAAATCTTATCTACAATCTTCCAGTAAGTAAATGTTTTTTTTTACCTGATCTTATCTCATATTGCAATACATATTATATTGTGATATGTATTACATCATCAAAAGAACTTATCTTTGCAGCCCTATTCTCGGCTCGTTGGGTCTAAGCTCAAAGAATTGAGATTTGAAGCCTTGCTGAATCCTCCATATTGATCTGACACTTCTGCTTTGAATTATTCCTTTTTCAGGCATTTTGAATTTCATTTCTTTGATAAAAGGATCAATGATAGGGAAGCCATAACTCAGTCTTTTACTGAATTTATGACCCCTAACCCTGAAGAATGACATAGGTATGGCATATTACCTATCGAGGTTTGTTGGGAAGACATTTATTGCCTCAAATGAATTTTATTTTGATTAAATATTCATTTAGTCGTTTATATTACCCTTCATCTTACTATTCAAAAGGCGACACTTTATACGTAACCACATAATTGTTGGATAACCTGTAATGTTGTTGTATGTGCTGCATAGACTTTTCTATGAACCAATCATTTGAATGACACGAACCTCTGCAGTATGTCATGTGCTGTTATAAATCCTAATGAATGCTGGATGCATAAAATGGTAATAATAATAATAATCACAAATGCTTTGCTTCAGGTTCTGTGGAAACGGTAACGAATGCCAATGGCTTTAAATGATTGCTCTTTGCATAACTGATGGAATTTCTTTCTTGTTTTCTTTTGGGAATAATTTTTCGGATTTTTTTCATCTCGTTTTTCTGTCTTCTTCTCTCAGAAGAGGAAGGGCAATATTTTATCCTTTTTGAAAACTGAAAGAAGGACCCCCCCCCCGTTTTACCCTTCCCTCTTCGAAGTAACAAACAAACAAACAAACTGAAAGAGCAGCTCATTCATGCTTTGACATTTTGTGGTAGTTAATTACCAAATCTCCCGTCTTTTATGCTCTTATAATGAGAATTTGAAAGGGGGATGGAGGGGTATTTATTTCATCATTGGAAACTGTCAACCAGAAATGTCAACATAAGTTTCTTCAGTTTTTAAGTTAGTCTAGCTCGCTGGTATACATGCACGTATGAGCTTCAATTTGCCATGTGATTTTATGATAAAGTTGTCCTTTAGTTTGTGTCTGGTAGCATTAACGCTTTCTTTTTTTGTTGAAAATTCCAACATTTTTTCAGTGATCAGTGCCTAACAAAAGGTGAGAGAAGTAATTTATATATTGATCACTGTTATTCCAATTTCTTATTTGATCATCCCCTGTACGGCATGCTGCCAAAAGATGTTGGCCTCATGACAGTTTCTATTGAGTAACCAACCAGATCTGTTTTAGGTATTTTTCTTTTGTTTACAATTGCTGGTGAACTGGAAAGTGAGAGTGAGAAGTCTGTTGACAAGAACAAAGAGAGGGGTAAGGAGTGATAACGAGAGATTTGTAAGAGGAGGAAGAGTGAGAGTGCTGGGTGTAATAGTAGTGAAAAGATGAGAGTGGGAGGAGTGCTTACTAATCGTTAACATGAGGGTAATAACAGAAGTCATAACAAATGACTCTAGGACTTGAGGGTGAGATCTGCTTGTGTAGGTGGGGTAGATGTGAGTATGCAAGGCTTGATTGAGAGCGAGAAAAGGGTGCTAGAGGCAGCAGTGGGGAACTAGGCTACTGTTGGCAGAGACTGGGTGTTAATCAGGTGAGGGGACACGTGTTAGAGGTAGTAGCAGTCACAGGGTGAAAAAAAGAAAGTTATGCCCTGAAGACTCCATTAATGATATTCAAGATTTAACATGAAGAAAACCTGGGTTTTTTTTAATTTTGGGGGTGTGGGCGTGTATTTACGTATATATATATATATATATATATATATATATATATATATATATATATATATATATATTGTTTTGAGATCCCCAAAACAGTTACATGGTAAAGAACAGGCAATCCCTATAAAAAGATCTGCACCGTAATATCAAATACTGTGTAAAGCTTAAAAAATACTGAATAAAATTACGTAAATTACATCAACAGGTATTGGGAAATAATTGACTGAAATGACATAAATCTTCGGAAAAAAGTTTCTTTTTATATACTTTGTGTTTAAAGCTGTAAAACTTTCTAAACTCTCTCTCTCTCTATACATATATATGTATGTATATAGGGAAAAGCAGATAAGTATTCTGTCAAAAAACATACAGATTGATCGAATACATTTCTGCTATTCTAAAATGCCAAGATGAAACCAATATACGTGTTCAAAACTTTGCTTAAAAACAATTTAGTAAAACATTGGACTCTAAGAACTCGTTGAGTAGAATCTATTAACATTTCATAATTTGGAATTCTCCATTTATAAGGGTGAAAAAGTACAGAGTATGATTTGGCTCAATGAGCAGTGATGTCTGTATTATAATGTACATAGGGAAAAGTGTGTGAGAGAAGTTTTTGGTGCTGTTCTTTCAGCTTCCCTCTCCTCAGTGTAGCAGCTTGTGGAAAGGGTTGTAATTTTCTTGCGATAAATGACTCCTATGGATGTTTTTGAAACGAATGATAAGAAGGAAAATAGATTTTTAACAGAAGTAAAAGCAAATGAAATTTATCTGCATATTACACAGGTTATTATTTTTACTTGAATCATGAAATAGAAATGAAAGTGTTGTTGATAAACTCAACAGAGGCATCTTCTTGAGTTGGTCAAGGGGCAAAATCTTTAAAACTAAAATGTTCCATTGTGTATGTGTGATGAGAGATGATGTATTTTTTTTATCGGAGCATAGTCATGTTGATGTCTCAATTCTGACTGACTAACCAAATTCAGAATTCTGATTTATAGTGATTTGGAGGCTCCAGAAACGATTATTTTTGGAGTCTGGTATCTCTACTTCTACTGGATGAAAATATTGCCTGGTTTTTGCTGATCAGTCAAGAGATTCATGTTTATAAATGATGTCCTAATTATTTTCAGCAGTTTTTATTTAACTTTTTTTACAAAAATGATTTTTGCTCCTTTGTGGTCTTGAAGTAATAATTTTCACTTCATAGGTTACACAGGTAGGTCACTGATTTATGGTCGGGTTCCATTCTGACTTACAGGTCATATATCCAAACAATTTTTTTTCTGTATGGTACGCTTTAGCATAAAAATCTACTGCTTTGTATCCTTTACTCTTTTATTAAGTGCTACCAATTTAGATGTGATTTTCCAATATTTTGATTCTAGAAGTTTCTCTCGAATTAGCAAAAAAAAAAAATCCAAATTAGCAACACTGGACTCTAATTCGTAAATCACTGGAGTAACAAATGTGCAAAAACAAACCCCCAAAACTTTTAAATTGGCAACACTGCTTTTATTCCCCTTGAAATATTAAAAATGAAACAAAAAAAATTTTATTTTAAAAATGAAGGATAAGTAAAAAATTTTAAAAAATGTAAAAGTAATAGTCCTTTTTTTCAGAGAATAAAATTTTAGAATTACTATACAGTGGAAAAATATGTACGCTTATAGGCAGTCGTTGATCACTTTAAAGTTACTACCCTCTTCACTAGCTGCTACTATAAGGAGAGGAAAGCTGGAACACCCACAACAAAAACTTCTCTCACACACTTGTCCTTATTTACATATCATACATAGCATTCCCAATCTTAAAATATAAAATTCAACCCATTCCACTCTATCATTGTGTTTTCAAGTAAAGTATTATTTTGCAAAATTTAAAAAGAATCTATATCACAGGTACATCTAGGAGTAATACATACTTATGGTACTCACTTAGTATTCATGTTTTTTTTTATGTACAATTATCTATATTATAAAGTACTAGTGTATGTGTGTTAGTATTCCAAGATGTCGAGAACTATACATCACAATAAAAACAAAGGCATGTCTGGAACCAGCAAGTCTACAATTACCTGACACATCTTTAGGTCGATTTTTACTACAAAAAAAAAATTGTTGATTTCTACGAGGGTCTCTGTTCTCACTTTCAGAAAACAAATGTGTTGAAAAATATTTTTTTTTTTTGCGTTTTTCTAATCTAGGATTTTCAGATAAACTACTGGAGTCAGATCGATAAAATCAAACTATTTGTATATTTTTAATCAGCATCTTCCAGGATTGTTTTTTTTTTTATCATTCATATCAATCCTAAGAAGGGTCAACAACCAATTCATCCTCCCGATAGTCACCTATGGAACTGAAACATGGAACCTAACCCAAAGACAGACCTGCAAATTGAGAATCATGCAACATGCACATGAAAGTATTATGCTCAACCTCTCATGGAGAGATCACAAGACAGCACAATACATCTGGGAGAAGACAGGAGTTAGGACATCATAGAATCCATTAAAAAACTCAAATGACAATGGGTTGGCCACATTGCAAGAATAGCAGACAACCGATGAATGTTGTAACTCACGACATGGATCCCCAGAGATCATATGTGCAACCGAGGCTAGACAAATTCAAAAACCACTCTGCTATGCCCACGATGAATAAGTGTGATGAATCCTGGAGAAGCTCTATGTCCAACGACGGACGTTAACAGACTGATGATCATGAACCTACTCGCATTTGAGCCCCTCCCCTCGTCTGTGAGTAGGTTTTACTCCTCAATACTATTTGAGGAATTTATTTTTGAGCTGTAGGTTTTTAGGTTCAAAGTCTTGATGGATCGATAGCCAAGCGGTAAGAGCCTTGAAAGTAGAATTGGTAGACCATGTTCAAACTCTAACAGAAAATGTTTTGTTTTTTTCTTCTTTAATTTTATATTCTTCCAAACCATCTGACCTTTGAACCTCACAGGACTTTGTCAGTTTTGATAAGTTAATTTCTTTTAGGTTCTAGAGTAGTCTTCTATTTACAACGTAGTTATAATGCTAAAATGGACATTCGCATTAGTCATATTCAAAATTGAAAGCTCATAATTTGTCTACAGCACATGTTTAAAGGTTCAGTTTCACGAAAAAACTTCAAGTATACATATATTTGGAATCAGTATCATCTATGGAGGTTTTGCTCATTATTTATTTTAAAAAATTGGTGGGGGTGGCAGTAAACACCTCAGAAAATATGTATATCTGATTCCAGAGGATAACAATTTGCCTGCAGCACATATTCTAAGGTTGAATTTTCTGGAAACAAGTTTGTTGCTATCTATGGAGTCTGCATTCGCGGACCCTGAAAACACGTGTGTACTCACATGTTCAAACTCAGACAGAAGAAGTAGTTGTTTTTCCTCTCACTGCTAATGTAATTTTGGATGTGTTTATTTCTTAAATTTCATATGGTTGATACTAATAACATCCTTGGACCGACTTCAGACCTGTTAGAGAAGATTTACTTTTTTTCTTATTTCAGTTTCCTGTGCGTTCAATTTATTAGGCATTCAAATTTTCTGTAAATCTGTTAGTTTTGAGAAAAGATTAATTTTGAAGGTATCATAAGAGGGAGTTCTATTTACAATGTAACTATAATGCTGAACTGCCTCCTTACTTTCCATTCATCATAGGTGACCGTGAACATGAATTTCTCCCTCTGTCAGTGCTAATACCAGTTTGACAGAGTCTTTTTCATGATAACCTTAAACTGACTATGAAACATGTTTTCTCAGAGCAAAAATAATAACCCTAATTTAGCCCGAAACCCAACCCAAACATAGCAATAAAACATGGGCACAATTTAAATCTTTTCGTCCTGCAGATGACTAATGCCAGAAATGATCAAATGAATCATCAGTTTTCAGAAAAATTAATCTTCGATGTTATAAGGAGGGCTATGCATCTCTGACTAGCATTTTAAAGAGATCTCTTTAAAACACTATTTGCTTCAGTGTTGTTATTCTTAGAGATTTTTTCCCCGGCAATGCCAGGTATCCCAACTAGTAGTTTATGTACTCTCTTGCATTTTATAGGCTCTTATCCCCACATACGACCGAGCGAATTTTTATATTTACTCATATTTTTCAATTTAAGAGTGTAACTTATATATCGACATGAATTTTTTATATCCATGTATTTTGGTCGTAAGTACATCACTGCCTGTATATGTTAATGTGTTGGTACAGTTTTAAGCAAGTAACTTATGTTGTCACAGTATGATTCAACTGAGTTATCTACGGACCGTATGAGACGTGTTATTAATTCTCTCTGAATTTAAAATGGTTATGATACTGCAGCTGGAACCTGAAATATTCATGATATTTGTGGTATATATTATTCAATTTGCTAACAAATCCTCACTAGAAGTGTGGATATGATACTCCCCCGCTTACACAATGAACGTTTTTGACGTTCTATTGTTCGATGAAAACATATTTGGGAAATCTCTATTTGTTCCCCAAAACTCAGGTAATCCTTGCTTATACAGATGTAAAATAACGTTGTTTGTATGCTGTGTTTAGCTAGTGTATTTTACAACCATTCAAGCAAGGGTTACCAAAAGTGACTGCATCGGAAAGAACCCACCATAATTCTCCAACTACTCAAACCCTCCACACTGCATATGTAATGAATCTTGAAATAATGGGCTATTAGTTTGAAATAAACACCATATTTCTATCTTCATTTGTTACCAAATTATTAATTCTCAAAAGGCATGCTGTATAAGGCAGTGCAGGGAAGGTTGAGTCGGGTTGGATCGGGTCATTTAAAAAAAAAAATCTGAATCTTAAGAACACATTATCAAATGGTGAACTACCACTTTTTCTGGCCTCTTCTTCGGATCAAAGTGTAGTATCTGTTCCACGGTAGAGCCCATGGCGCAGTTACTGACACTTGCCCGTTGAATGGCCCGGAGATTGGGTTGTGGATGGTGTCAAGACCGAATGTGTCGGTGCAGTGCGTCAGCCAATGAGGTTTTACTGAGGCTTCCACTGCTAAGCGCATTGGAGGCCTTTGGACTCATCCTTCGGCTCTCCTATTATTACTTGGCCCAGCTGCGGGAGGGGGGGACAGTTTCCCCTGAGCAGCACTGCTCCATTGCACTTAACGGAGCAGGTCCCCTGGTATACGCTTTCGTGGCAGAGGTTGCTTTGGTTGCATTGCAAAACTGAGGCTGCGTCAGCTGGAGCCATTTTTGGATGGATGGTTTCCTATTCTTCCCATATTAAGGTCGACCTTGTGTCATATTTTGCTGTGGTGGGACAGTGAATAACCCCCCCCCCCCAATGGTGAAGACCACTTGCGTCTATAAGAAACAGTCAACCTTAACTGTCATCATAGGTTGTTTACTGTTTCAAGTGAGTCTGCTGGACATGTACGTATGTACGTATTTTATTTAGAGACTGTGAGGGTTGGACATTTGAACACTTACTCCTTACGTCTAGAAAAGACGTTTCTTGTTTTTTCACCCCCCCCCATCTTTTTAGGAGAGGTTCAGTTTTCAATGTATGTGCTAATTTTTTTAGTGATCACTCCCTAACAAAAGACAAGACAAGTAACTTATTCATTGATCAATTTTGTTTGCAATTTTTCTAATTGATTACCCGCAAACACAGCCTGCGAACAAGACGTCTTTGATAGTTTGTGAAATATAGGGCAGTTCTGCTACCAATACATTTGATGAGAGCAACTGTGCCGAAGGCGGAGTTGTAAACAAAGAAACAGCCGAAGATGGTTCAAATGGTTTATAAAAGTTAACTCCAGCTTGAGGGTTGGACTACAAAAAGGTTATCTTGTTGAGTTTAAAGATGACCTGCTATTGTCTGAACTTGCTGGAAATAGTTCTGGTACGGTTGGAGAATTATCTCAAAAACTTAATTAAAGCCATTTACAGTTTACTGTTGTCTGCAACCATAGAATGGTGTCTAAACTTGGCAAATGGTTTCCCCATGATTTGACAGAAGCCGACCGTGAAGTATGAGTGGATATCTGTTATTCTCTACATTCTTGTGAATACATTTCACAATTTTTGGATAGATTAGTGAGGAAAAATGAATATCGTATAAGGATACAAAGAGACACAGACAATGGTTCACTAAAGAGAAACAGTGTGAAGCACAACCCAAAATAGACCTCCATCAGAGGAAGGTTTCGGTAAGCGTCTGGTGGGATTGTGTTGGTATGGTCCATTTGAGTTGCTACCAGTCAATGTTGAGAGCAGAGCAGACATCTATTGTCAGCCATCAGAGCGTTTTAACACTACTCTGAAGGGGAAGGGGTCAAGTTTGATCAATCTCAAAGGTGTGGTGTTCCATCAGGATAAGCACTGCCCTGTACAGCGAAGATCACATCAGCTGGGAAAAAAATTTCACACCCTCCGTATTCTTCAGATCTTGTTCCATACGATTATCACCTATTCTGGAGTTAACAGATGGACTAGTTCTCCAGAACACACAAAGCGGTCGAAACTATTCTCTCTATATTCCTTTTCTCTGAATCAAGAGACTTTTTCGAGAGACCAGTATCATGAAGCTTTTGAATCGTTTGAAGGAAGTTATTGAATTGAACTGTTTTAGAATTTTGTCTGAGTTTTCTGAGTCAGATATTTATTATCTAGAAGAAACAAACAAACCTTAAGTAACATTCCATTACTACTAATTGCGAGGGTTGTAATTGAGATTAACAGATATCCAAGCCTTACATAAATGAATCAAGATGGTCCATGCGTGTAACAGAACTAATTATCTAAGAAAATTATCTTTAAGGAAGAAAAAAGAAAAGATTTTTTATCTTAAAATATCAGCATGAGATTTGGGCATTGTTGGTCTTGAAATGATCAAAGGAATTGAAAAAAAGGGCTCTTTTTTGAAAAAAAAACTCCTAAAAACAAAATGTTGTTAGGTGGTGATTAGTGTTGCACTCGTGCACATTTTCAAGGTTGTAGCCCCAAAAATGTGATAAGGAGTGACTAGAGACGCACAGAGACATATAGATAGATAGATAGATAGATAGACACAGACACTCCAAAAGGGAAGAATCTATAGCCAATTTGGTTGGTTGGTTTGTGTGTAATTATTGAATGAAAATGTTGACGTCAAAGAAAAGGCAACGTTGATATTTATTTTTACCATTTGTTGAACGTAAATGTCGCGGATTTTGAAGGCTAATTCTAACCCTTTATCACCAAATTAGAACCTTGTCTCATGTGTAATCTTCAGCCATTTTTTTTTTTTTCATTCCCGTATTGTTCCTTCTAAAACATCATTCAAGTCCTATCATCCATTTTAATGACTGAAAATGAAGGATTTCTTTTGAAGATCAGGGGAAACAAAAAAGATATTAGCGGTCTGGTTAGCTCCTCAGAAGAAACCGTCACATGACCAATGTCTTTTGGCAGCATACTGTGTTAGGGTGATCAATTAGAAAAATTGGAAAAAAGGGCAATCAATAAATAAGTTACTTCTCTTGTATTTTGTTGTGCTGTGATCAAGTCTTAATTTTCGAAAAACAAACCTGAATCCTGGCAGACACAAACTATGGGACTAAACTTAGATTACAAATTGAGCCCCATACTAAAAATCTTTAAGGGAGAATCCTCTAGCTCTATTGTTGTGGCCTGTACATGCAATGCATACATACTAAGCCAGCAAGACCTACTTGAAAACTGAAGAAACCTATGATGATGGTTTTGGTTTACAGTTTTTCCCAGTATCACGCAACTTGTGAATATATCTATTAAAATATGATTTCAAATTATATCAATAAAATAAAATTCAAACATCCAAACATTTCAGGAGCTTTCGTATGATTTTTTTAAGCGTACTTAACATTTTTATTTATAAAGTTGGCTGGGAATGACATGGAGAAAGAAAAAATAAAAACAAATTGGAAAAATTTAACCACTTCCAGCCATTTCTAGCCAAAAAGGTAACATTTTTTTTCTTTATATTTACAGATGCCATTTTAGAGTCTGATTTATAAGTTTTAAAGTGGCTGTTATATATCAGAATAGTTATTGAATTTTGTTCCGGAATCATCCTGAGTCAGATATTTATCATCTTTTGATAGAGAAAAAAGATCCCAAGCAACCTTCCGCTACAAGGGTAATTGTTAGGGACGCAATTGAAAATAAGAGAGATTCAAAGAATTAAATCAAGTGTGTAATTATTGAATGGAAATGTTGACGTCAAAGAAAAGGCAACGTTGATATTTATTTTTACCATTTGTTGAACGTAAATGTCGCGGATTTTGAAGGCTAATTCTAACCCTTTATCATCAAATTAGAACCTTGTCTCATGTGTAACCTTCAGCCATCTTTTTTTTCTTTCATTCCCCTACTGTTCCTTCTAAAACATCATTCAAGTCCTATCATCCATTTTAATGACTGAAAATGAAGGATTTCTTTTGAAGATCAGGGGAAACAAAAAAGATATTAGTGGTCTGGTTAGCTCCTCAGAAGAAACCGTCAAATGACCAATGTCTTTTGGCTGCAATCTCTTAAAAAATTTGAATGGGGGTGATCAATGAATATTACTTCATGAGCGTTTTGTTGGGCAGTGATTACCTAAATGAAGTCATGAATGCTGATGGACACAAAATAAGGAATCAATTTAGCACAAAGTTACATTACTAACTGAATCTCCCACTAAAAAATTACTTTGATTGGATTTTCAAAAAACTGTGATAAACTTGTTTTTTACACGGTAAGAAGTAAATGTTGGAAATTTCAGCCCTTTTGCTCTATTAGTGCGTCCTGTGTGTGCAATACATACATAGAGAGCTAGCCATCTGGACCAACTTGAAAACTGAAGAAACCTATGTTGATAGTTTTTGGTGACAGTTTTGGTTGACGGTTTCTAATAAAATTACAGAGGTAGCTCTAAATAATATGTTTTCATGGACTTTTCTGATTGTGCAGTCTTCTGTATTCTGAATGATTGCTTTGATGAAACTAGTGATTTGTTTTTAAAATATTTTCCATGGAAGGAAGAATCTTTCAAAAAGGTAAATGAAAGAGAGGGAGGGAGGGAAGGAAGGGGCAACTTTCTTCTTCAATATTTTTTCTTCCCCTCCCCCTTTTTACTGATTGTCAACATCCAAACGTTTACATAAAATATTTCCGCTCGAGATTCGTAATTCTTTCATTATTTCAAAATGGTAATCATTAAAACCAAGCAATTTAAAAAGAGAGAGGAAAAAAAAATAGTGTAACTTTTTTTTTTTTGCTGTTTCCTTTTTTTATTCGTTTAATTTTCAAGTAATTCTACCTCTTTTTGCTTCTCTTCATTTTCTTCCGTTTGGAGAATGAATTATTTTGAAAACGAAGCATCTCTTAAAAAGAAAAAAAAAAAATTATTTCTTCCGATGTGGGAGGTATATTTTGATTAAACTTTTTTCTTTTTCTTTCTTTCAAAAATTAGGAAGCGTTGTTGTTTGTTGCTTTTAATTTAGACTGCTATTATCCAAGTTGATCTTTTCCACATGTTTTTTTTTTTCCTGCGCAAATCTTGAGGAGCTGATTTTCAGATTACAAATGTTTTTTTTTCTTTCTTTCTCTTCAAATCCGTTTTCATGTTATGTGAACAGTTACTGTAATAAGATATACTTTCTTTCTCAAGAAATTCTTCCCATATGATTTATATCTTAATAAACTAACATAGTACCCATAAAAAATATCGGGATTATTTACGTATGAATATATTATCCAAAGAGATATTTTAGTATAAATGTATTTATTGTAAACCAAAAAATGGCATAAGTCAAACATAATATATTTTTATGTTGATTTCCTACATGTCTTCATATTCTCTTTTCTAAAAAATAGTAAAAAAAAACGAAGCAACAGAATTGGGTAAAAAATTAATTTCCTTTCTGATATGAAAAAAGCAGTTTCGTTTGTAGAAAATTAAAGATATCTACACTTTTTTTCTGTCCTACTACTGAGACATCAGCAGTATCATCAGTGATTTAGACACGGACACAAAGATGGTACAGTTTGTATTTGAAATGCATAATCTGTGTGGTTGGTGCAGATATTTCATCTCTGTTTATGGATGTATAATGATTGAATGTAATTACTTTTCTACGGTGTTTCTTCCTAGATTAAAAGTTTTTTGATAAATATTTGAAGAAGCTTAAATGATTATTTCTATTGATATTCGGACCATCCTCATCTTTGTTGTTTTTCATACAACGTTTCGGCCGTTGCACATAGCGCAGTGGTTACAGCATCAGACAAATTACTGTTAAGTAATCTGATGGTTCTAGGTTCGATCCTAGTGTGAGACAGTATAACAATACTACTAACGCTAAAGAGGGGAGTACGGTCAATATACCCCCGTTGGATAAATAAAGGGTTCAGTTCGTTACTTCCCAAATCTACCAGATGATACTTGATGAAGGCCGTAGAGTGCAACGGCCGAAACGTTGTATGAAAAACAACAAAGATGAGGATGGTCAGAATATCAATAGAAATAATAATAATACCTCATCTCAAAAATTCCGAGATATACTAAGCTTAAATGATATTGCCTAGAAATAAGATTGCCAGTCAGCCTCTCAAAACATAGCTGTATTTTATGGTGTATAAGACGCACCTCAATTTTTGCAGGATTATTTTTTGAAAAAAAAAAAAGAAAGAAGATCCCGTCCCCTCTTTTTTTTCTGATCTTCATAGTTGTCCCTATTATCAGATTATTTTGAATTCTCTTCAAATCTATATTAACCCCAACACTGGCTGGCTGTTTACATTGTTTGTGTAGCGTAGTAACGTTTGTAAACAACAGATTGAATGTTGTTCTTTTGTTAGAGAAAGCTGGTTCACTTTAGATATGTCTGGCAATAAATTAAATGACTGGGAAAAGAGTAATTAAGGTCCTCCCCCACACACCTCAAATTTTGTTAATTTATCAATCTTCGACTGATTTTACTCCATTGACCCAACCATCAAAACAGGAATATTTTTTTTCCATTTTTTAGTCACATATCGATTTCTCCTTCAAGAAACAAAACGGAAACCTGTGATCTGGTTTCTTGAAATATTGTTATGTCTGTCAGAAAACGTGACTGAAGCAATTTGGAAATAAGTATCTCATAATGTATGTAAATACAGGTACATTATGGAGATATATATTTTCTGACAAGTCTGCACATACAAACAACAATTACAAAAAACGGTCCCTGTAGACAAATCACGATTATATTTATTAGACAACTTCGTCCTTTTTGCAGAGAACCTCCACGACCTCCTACTCATGCTAGATAAACTGAATGAAGAAAGCAAGAAAGTTGGCCTCCACTCAAATTTCAACAAGACAGAGGTCATGTACAACAAAAATGTCGGAAATAAATGCACGACAATCAAACCAAAAATGCAAAGCTAGACAAAGTAGACCACTACATCTACTTAGGACTGTAAGTCTCCATGAAGTCATCAAAAGAAGAAGAAATAAAGCGAAGAATCACCCTAGGCTGCTTTCAACTTTCAAGAGCAAGAAAATCCCGTTAGTTTGAAAAAAGAGAGTATACAATGAATGCATCCTCCTGATAGTCACCTATGGAGCTGTAACATGGAACCTAACAAAGAGACTAATCTGCAAACAGAGAACCATGCAATGTGCACGAGAGAATCATGCTCAACATCACATAGAGTGACCATAAGACAGCACAATATATCTGGGGGGAGTCCGAGACATCATGGAAACCATTAAGAAACTCAAATAGCAATGGGCTGGCCATGTTGCAAGAATGGCTGACCAGTCTGAAAAAAGTGAGAAAGACCTGTCTGCCTTGGAAATGAGCATCTAAAATCCCAGCTGCTTTTTGAAAAAAAAGAAAAACTGGAAATGAACTCTGAACACTGGCTTTAGTGGAAGATGCACAACTTAACCTTGTTACAATGATATTTGCTAAGCTAAGCTTTGTACTGTACAGGACCTAAGAAGATTTCAACATTCACTCTTTATGTCCGCTGAAAACAGATTTTTTTGTTTTTTGAAAATTCCTCGCACCCCCCAATAGATTTTGAGTGGGGGGTTCAGTTTTCAATGCAACTTAATGCAAAATTGATCTCTTGTCCGTCTCGAGCAGTGTTCATGCTTATTCCTTGAAAACCCAAATGTTTTAGTGATCATAGACCAACAAAAAACGAGAGAAGTGGTTTATTCATTGATTATCTCATTATGCAATTTTTAATTGCTCATCCCCATCAAAAAGACAATAGTCATGTAATGGTTTCTAGTGACTCATCAGACCTGTTGAACAACCGTAGCCATCAAAGATGGTGAACAGTTCTTGCCTTTTTTATGTGTGCATATGTTTGTTTGTTTGTGTGTTCCAATGCTTCTGGCTCTACTGTTTTGTCTACTTTATTTCAAATGTTTTCCTGTGATGTTATAAACAGAACTTATTCTGACCATATTTTTTGATGGAATTTTTTTTCATGCTATCAAGAAAGCAATGTATTTTATGGCGCATAAAATGCATTTCATGAAGTTCTCGAAAGAACACCAAGTGTATAAATTGGTCTTGGATAGTGTAATGGTTAGCATGTCTCTCTCTCTCTTTTCCCAAATGTTTGTATCTCTTAAATTCATGAACCGCTTGTAACTAGAGCTGCAAAATGCTGATGTCATTGGTGTATTCCTGGCTCCACTGCCTTGCAAAAGAACGTAGAAAAAAATCACGCTGGTTTCTTTTCCCTGCTGACTTTCTCTGTATTTCAACTGCAATTTCACACAGTTTGTAAGAATAGAATAGCATTTATTGTCAAAAGTCTGTTGGCGTCTGCTCAATAGTTCAGGGAGGAAAATGATTGAAAAACAAAATCAATGAAATGACTGAAATGTTTAAAAAATTTTTAATTCAGTATAAACTGGCTGTCATATACTTAAAAGCTGTGAAAAATTGTCATAGAAAGAAAAAAACGTGTGATTCATTTTCTATGGTTATTTACAAGGCAGTGGAACTGAAAATATGCCAATGAGATCAGGCCTTCGCCATCTTAATGACAGTGGAAGTCATCTATGAATTGAATTTTCAAAAATTCACCAAATGGCCGAAGGGGATAATTTTGATCAGAAGTTATTTCCCTTGGAATTGATAATCTATTTCCTTTGTATGAATTTGAGAGTTAATCTGTTTATAATGACTGCTACACTTCCTGGGGTTAGTTTACTTAGTGGCCTGGAGAGACCGATAAACTCTTAAAACAAACAGGTACTTTTTTTGTTCATCACTCAAAACTGCGCAAAACCAATAACTTACAAAATTTCTTTCTTTCTTTTTAGTTCATTTTGAAAAAAAATCTTTTTTGCTTCGGAGAAAAATTTTTTTTTCGTCTTGTTTTAATTTTTTTCCTTTTTATAATTTTTTCCCTTCTTTTAATTTTTATTTTCTTTACTTTCCTAGCTAACACCTTTCCAAGTCATTACTTCCAAGAAAATGACTCATTGACATATATATATTTATATATTTATATACATGTATGTATATACAAATATATATTAGAAACTGTAAACTAAAACTGTCAACAGTTTTCAAATTTGCCCAGCCAGCAGGCTATGTTTGTATCATATATACAGGCCACACCGATGGAAAGAGAGGGCTGAAAATTCAAACCCTTACTCCTTGTTATGTCTAGATAAAACACTTCTTTTAAAAAAAAAAAAATACATTTTCAGAGGGGGGTTCGATTTGCAATGTAACTTTGTGCTAAATTGATCTTTTAGCTTGTTTATTTGAAAATTCAGACTCTTCTAATGATCACTATCCAGCAAAATGTGTGAGAAGCAACTTATTCATTGATCTCCATTTTTTCCGATGTTTTAATTGACAAGGAATGCTGCCAAAGGAGGTTGAACATGTGACAGTTACTACAGAATGACTACCAAGACCAGTATCTTTGAAAAAAACAAGTACTTTTCTCGGCAAACTCTCTACAGGTCAGCTGAAACCGTGCCAGTTTAGTAACTTACTAGTTGTCTTTGTACGATACTGCAATGCTTAGAATATTAGAATGGAGATCGAAGGTTCACTCATAAGTCCCAGGTTGAGAAGCTTTAGTACCATAACAAGTCTGGTTGGTCACTTAATAGAGAATGTCTCTTGACAGCATGCAAAAAAAAAAATGGAATCATCAATCAATGAATTACTTCTCTTGCCTTTTTTGGGAAGTGATCAATCAAAAAGTTTCAAATAGTGGTGGGCACAAATTTGGAAATCAATTTAGGATGAATGTACGTTGCAAATTGAACCCTCCACTAAAAACTCATGGGGGGGGGGGAATTTTGAAGACATAATGAATGAATGTTCATATTTTTAGACCCTCTGGCTACATTGGTTCACATGATACAAATATCGTCAGCCAGCCAGACCAACTTAGAAACTGTGAGAAACCTATGTTGACAGTTTTGGTTGATGATTTCTATAAACTGAGCACATACCTCTGTGTTATTTTTTTGTTGCTGAGTCAGAGCTTTTATATCTGTATATACACGTGACCAGATAGAAAGAGTCTGAGAAAACTCTTTCTCAAATGCAGACACGTGGTGGCCCTGAGTGGCCGTTGCTCTTCACAAACTGCATCGACTGCCCAATAACTTTTATTTGAGGCAGGCAAACAGGAATGTTGGTTTAGGCAGACTACTATGCCCATAAAAATATTTCAGTTACTTGAACATCTTAAGTGTCTGTCATAAAAATGATTTCTTCCTTCCAGTCCGTGGTGTATGTCTGTGTTGAACATATTTATATATTATGTACGTATATCAGTAAATATATATATATATATATATATATATATATATATATATATATATATATATATATATATATATATATATATAATGGCTTGGCTTTGAGAACAAAGATTTAGGAGGATTTTCAACATTTATTGCAAGCCACAGTTCAGCTTATGGAGAGGCACAACAGTTGATGGAGAAGGTTTGGCTGCAAGGGGGAAGCTCCTGGCTTGCAGTGTTGCCCGTCATTGTTTTTATATATATATATATATATATATATATATATATATATATATATATATATATATATATATACATATACATATATGTATATGTGTATATACATATATATGTATGTATATATATATATATATATATATATATATATATACTAGCTGAAGTCTTTATCTATGCCAGGAAAAATATTCAAGAAATCAAAAAAAAAGAACTAAAGCTTTCAGACTTGTAAAAAATGAATTCCTTCTTCTTGACCCCTTAAAGAAGAAAAAAGTTTACCTTCACTTCTGAATCCCTCAAAGGTGAAGAAAAAAAGATTTGCCTTCACTTTTGACTCGTAGTGTAATCAGTGGAATGTGTTGAGAAGCCTAAGGGAAAATCCGGAAGTCATGAAAATGGAATCCATGTGTACTTATCGGAGGGAGCAGAAAAAAATGTCATTGTTTGAGCTGAATTCTCTTTTTTTCCAGAAATGTCCACATATCTCTATTGGACTCTTTTCACTTGGTCGATCGGCCCCAGTTATGTTGCAGTACGGAGGTGGGTTTGTATTTTATTTACCAGCTGCTATCATGTCATCAATAGATGATATATCTAGTTTTTTTTTTCAGGGTTGCCAAGTATTGTTGGTTATTAACATCTTATACTGTCAGCAAAATTGATTAAAATCAGTTGAACTTTTCAATTCCTAGCAAACTTTATAGCTAAAAGTGTTATACGTTAATATCCATTTAAAGCCCACTTATCAGATAAAACATATGCTTTGACCCCAGAACAAATTATTGATAAAAATAGTAAACTTTCTTCAATTCAAACTTACTAATGTTTTTTTTTTAATAGCCAGATTTTTTAACCATCATCACTTTTCTCTCCCTCCTCCCCCTACTACCACAACTAGTAATGCTGCTACAACTTTATTCTGAATCCCTTTGAAATCGGGAATCGCAGGTATGGATATATGGATTGTGGATGCTATCTTGAGCTTATGGTTCTTGTTTTCTCCGAAGAGAAGTCTGCACTTGGAAATTTTGAAAACAAAATCTCACTGTACGTTTGCTCACAGCATTGTCTCTAGACGTGGAATTCATATTCCTTGCAGCCTCATCTCAATTATAGACCAGCATGAATTCATACAAGTATGAAATGGGAAGATCATGAGCTGAAAGGCATTTATATTTTAAGAAAAAAAAAGATATAAGAATTATTGGAACAAACTGAAGTTTTGCAGAATCAACAAATAACATTTTTGAAAAAAAAAGGTCGAAAAAATGTCATTTTTCTCAAAAGGAGTAAAAATTGTTGGGTTTATAAAAAAAATAGAAGTTAAATAACTTGATATTTTGTTATTAGTTTACCTGTGCAGTTAAAAATGTCAGCGTATATGATATATATGGATATACATATTCCATTTTATGTATATGGATAATAGAGGTTTACATTGCAGCGAGCTTGAAGAAAAGTGTTCTGTCGAACAAAAGACGGATTTTTCTTATTACTTTTTATATTTTTACTATTTCTCTTCAAATTCAGCATTTTTATTGTATTCACTTGAAATAGGCATTTCTGACAGCTGTTACTTGTGTCATTGAGCCAGATTCAGTTTAGTTAGGGTAGAATTAAAATGATAAAATTGGTAGTTCTATTTGGTATGACCTGTATCAGAAGAAAGGTTATTTTTTTTCTAATATTGATATTTTTGAATGTGACTGACTTTTCTACTCAGGCTATTCCATACTTTTGATACTCTTGCCAAGAAGAAATCGAGTTGAGGTCTAAATTTGTAAATTTATGACTGTGCCTTCTACTTTTACTGTAGCTAAATGAAGTCAGCATTTTCTCACGAGGGTATTTTAAGCAATGAATATTAGTATCCACTACCTGTGTGTTGTTCTGGATTCTATAAACTATCAATAAACTTCCGTTATTCAGGGTCTCTAGATTAAGCTGTTTTAATCTTTCAGCACAAGATATATTTCCTACTCTCAGAATGATTTTGGCGGCTGTCCTTTGTACTCTCTCCCAAGCATCTGGACTGTATTTCATGTGAGGAAACCATATACAAGAAGATTATAAGAACATAAAATTTCATTCTAGTATGTCAGATGCATCCTTCAGCGTGACAGAGCACAAACCTGAATCGCTAATTATTACATGTGTGAAAGGAAAATTTCATCATTACTAGACAGGCTCCAGGGAGTCCAACATATGGAACGTGTTACCAAACTTCTCCGAGATAATAGCTGTCCATAATTTTCTAATTTTTGGAGTTTAGGCGTTTTTAAAGAAACTTTTGTTTAAAAAGCGAAGGTTCTTTTTCTGTAGTATCTTTGTGGAGCATAAGACCACAGCTACCCCCGCTGTAGTTTCAGTAGCAATTAGGTGTTAATGAGTAGAATTGCTAACCCTACGCCAAGCCCTCCTCCTTTCTCTTAGGCTTGGGGCTAAGTTAAGATTAGTACAGCACAAATCTTAGAAGGGACTGATTGAAGTATGAATATTGTGTTGTGATTGAAGTGGAGAGAAGCTTTAAGCTCTCATCAGGCAAAGTCACCTAGTAATATCCTAATTTTCCTTTGGCACTGTGGAGGTGAGTTTGTTCGCTGAGCGAAAGGTTTTGTCCTGTCACTGCTTGCAACTTCAATCACTGAACAAGAGTGTGTTCAATTTTTGTAGTTGTTTTGACAAGTGAAGTCAGTCGTACAAGAACAGATACATGTCCGACATCATCATCATCAGTCTTTTAATGTCCATCGTTGGACATAGACCTTCCCCAGGATTCACCACAATTCATTACAGTGGGCGTCGCAGAGCCAGTACTTTCTGAATTTGTCTAGTTTATCACACCATCTAATACTCTGCCGTCCCCGGTTTTGCATGTGATCTCTGGGGATCCATGTTATGAGTCGTGATGTCCATCGGTTGTCATTCTTGCAACATGGCCTGCCCATTGTCATTTAAAGTTTTTAATAGATTTTATGATGTCTCAGACTCCCGTTTTCTTCCTGATATACTGTGCTGACTAATGATCCCTTCATGTGAGGTTGAGCATGATGTGTGCATTGCATGCTTTTCAGTTTGCGGGTTTGTCTCTTGGTTAGGTTCCATGTTTCAGCTCCATAAGTGACTATCAGGAGGATGCATTGGTTGTATACTCTTCTTTTTAGGATTACTGGGATCATCTTGTTTTTGAAGGTTGAGCTTGCTCTGCCAAGCGCACAACGATAATTGTTACAGGCTTTCAAAGTTACCAAGTGCACAAAATCTTTGCAGCTTTGAAAAAAAATGCAGAGTACTCAACGTCAACAGTGTGTGAGAGACAAGAGATAGTTCAGAATTTAACCCATTGAATGCCGAGTTTTTGAGGGTGATTTTGTAAATTTGGCTTGGTTTTTTCTTTTTTTTTGGAGGGCTTTAGAAGAAGACTACACTACAGAAATGAAATGATCTGTTTTGTACAAGTTTCATGTTTAAAAAAAATAATTATTTCCTAATTTGCATACGGTAATTTCATCAGGTGGTGGCTATCTTGGATTTTAGAATTTTTAGTAGTCCTTTCATACCATTTTACAAAAAAATTCACACTTTTACTTCAAAATCATGGCGAGAATCAGCAGAATTTTACCTCAGCATCTTACCAGTGTATGTGTTCTTCTATTAGTAATATGCGTAGCAGATTTCTAACCTCATTTTGTATATTTTTGGAGGGTGGGGGTAAGGTCGCAATCGGGTGACGGTGTGGCTTAAAGGCTCAAGAAAATTTGATGTCATGCCCTTACCTCAGTACTTATGAACAGAGTTTGAAACTTGTTCTCCGGTTCCATTTTTCGGTTCGTTGCCAACCATGCTAGATTTTGGCTTCTTTTCAAAGAATATTTTAAAGTGTGATGATTATTGCATGCAAATTTTGCCACTGAAGAGAAACCTCCGGGGATTTTGTCAGAAATTATTCTGTATGGAAGTTTTCTTTTACATCTATTCATTTCTGTCTGGAAATGTGTGTATGTGCGTTCATGTGTATCTGTGCCTCAAACTTCAAGTCAGAGAATATTCTAGTATCTGTACTTCCTATGAATGAATCACCATACCCTTTAGATGTACCAGAACCAATTATCTACAGGAGTTATCTAGATTATCTGAAAAAAAAATATAGATCTTTAACTAGAATTATCTAGAAGATTATCTAAAATTATCTGAAAAAATAGATCTTTTATCTAAAATTATCTAAGGATCTATAGATCATTCGTCTAAACCATAGAGATCCAAAAAAGTACTTTTTTGAAAAAAAACAAAAACATTGATTTGTGCTTAGTGGTGAACTCGTACAAATTTCCAAGGTTATAACCCCAAAATATGACCAGGAATAACCAGCAACACACACGGATACTCAAAGATAGAAGAATTTGTTGCCCACTTGTCTGTCTGGTTGGTCGGCTGTTCTTGGAGCTACAGTGGTTCAATTGGATTTAACATTTTCTAAATTTTCCTAGTTGTGCCTCAACAATAAGTAAAGGGAAGGTACAATGTTAGCTATAAGCTGGCAGTAAAATGATGGAGAAAAGGGTAAATTCCTAGAATCAGCATGTAAAATGGAGGTAACTCTGGTCACCCTTAAAATAAATAATTATCTCTCCATTGAAAGAAAAAACATACTGTTCTTGCTTTGAGTTAATTTGATTGTTAAATTGTTTTATTTGTGTGCTGTTTAAAACATTTTTTGGGCAAGTGTGTGAAACACTAAAGGTTTATATGGAAATAGTTGTTTTTATTATTTTTCATGTGTGCCATTTTAATTTGGTGAGAGCTTTTCTTTCTGTTGTTGATGACAAAAGGGAGATAATCCGTAGATAATTTTAAGGTCAACAGGAGTTATCTCCATTTTATGGATGGATTGTAGGAAAGAAAGAAGAAAAGTTTAGCTCATAAATTCAATTCCATGATGATAGTTGCCAATTTACCGCTCTTTTCATTTTGGCAGTGGTAGTGCTAAATTGGCATTTTTGTGCTAAAATATCCTGGTCATTTTTGCATTTTTTCCTCTTTCTGGCTATCTCTTTAAAAATTTAGCGCTTTTTAGCAGGAAAACTTGTGCAAAAATAGTTTGAGGTGGCCACACTGTCCATAACCCGGAGTGAAGAGGGTCTCTATGTCTCTATTGAATGAAAGTATGAGATTCAAATCGACTCATTCGGAAAAAATAATTTTTGATTAGACAAAAAGAATCATAATCCGACTCGATTTAAATTTAAATTTAGCTTCAGGAGAAATAGTTTTAACCAAAATTCACAATCCAGGAGGAGGGGAGATAATTGAATTATTTTAATCCTATCTCATCTAAAATTGAGTTGCTTTAATTCTATTGCTACAGAAATACAATTGGTTTTAAACTGTTGATTACAAATTCATTCTCAAGTTAGAAAATATTGAAATCCAATTTTGTTAGAATTTCTCTAAACAGCGCCAACATATGGGAAAGAGAAGAACCTGCTTGCTGTTTATTGAAAATCACCTTGAAAGAGTTAAACAGGGGGGGGCGGGTACTTTTTATTGTTGCCACTCCCTTCCACTTCTGGATACGATTAGTTCTCAAACATAAACAAACTCCCTGCCATTCCTTGCCACCACTACTATACAGACGTGAACAAACTCCCTGCCATTCCTTGCCACCACTACTATACAGACGTGAACAAACTCCCTGCCATTCCTTGCCACCACTACTATACAGACGTGAACAAACTCCCTGCCATTCCTTGCCACCACTACTATACAGACGTGAACAAACTCCCTACCATTCCTTGCCACTTCTTAATACCACTATTACTCAAACATAAACAAACTCCTTATGATTCCCCGAAACTACTAGTTCTCAATCATGAACAAACTCTCTGCCATTCCCTGCCAAACGTCTCATTAATGTTTAAGAACGAGTGGTATTGAGAGGTGGTAGGGATATTTTCTGAATCAAAACATTCAATTGATATGTGGCAGGAATAGTTTGGGGGTTAAAGTATTTCACGAATGCAAGGATAAAAAGAAAAAAAGGTACTGTTTGTCCGGAAGATAATTTGGAGGCTTCAAATCAAGAGAACGTGATGGACATGAAATTTTTGAATTTTGTGAAATTATTCAAAAATTTACTGTGATGATAATTAATTCATTACGTCTAAATTAAAATTCAACAACTTTGGTTCTTTGTAGATTTTAATCCAAACCAACTGGGAAAAAAACTTTTTTTTTCTTTTCCCTTGCTTTCAAGGTCAGCGGCGGATTAACCATTAGGCTGAATAAGCCTTTCTTTTCTTTCTTGCTTTCGGCCCTAGTGGTATAATAACCCTTAGGCTAAGTTGACTCTCTCTTTATTTCTTTTGTCAAACTCTTGCTATTGAGTTTTGACTTTATTTTTGTGTGTAACAATGACAGATGACAATGACCAGGTGAAAAACGAGTGATGTCATGTACCAATAACATTGACACAGTGATGTACACAAAAGCTGATGACAAATTCACTCCCACTTCTCACAGTCCAACACAGGTTGACTTGTTCTGCTAAAGTTATCAAATCCCAACTACAGGAATGATTAATGAGAGGGTTGGAATGGGGCACGTAATGTTGGAATAAAAATGTATAGTTTATTATTCAGCTGGTATGCAACATCCACATGAAAGAATCTTGCTCAACATCATATGGAGAGATCACAAGATAGCACAATATATAAAAGGAAAAACAGGGGTCTGAAACATTTTAGAATCCGTTGGGAAATCCAAATGGTAATGGGCTGGCCATGTTGCAAAAATAGTTGACAACCGATGGACATTACAACTCACAATATGAATCCCCAGAGATCACATATTAAACTAAGGCTGGTAGAATACAATATGGAGAGACAAACTAAACAAGTTCAGAAAGTATTGGCTGTGCAACGCTCTCATGATAGATCTAGCAAATCCTTGTGAAGATCTACGTCCAACGACGGATGATAAAAGACTGATGATGAGTATAAACATAAAATGCTGATCAACATAATGCTTTTGATATCATATAATTGCAAAATTACTCGGATATCACCCAATGCCTTCAATTTTTGACGGAGAGGGTGAAAATATTGTTGGTAGAATTTTAAATTAAATGATTCTCCTGAATGACACAGTTGTATGTGTAAGAAAAAGTCAGAAGTAATATTCTCTCATTTTTAAAAGCGAAATTCTTTCATCAAGTCGTAATTGCAAAATTTGTACATTGTGAAATTGAATTCCAAAACTTGATGCCATAGAAAACACCTGAGTTGTCGGCTGGGGAAGAAGTAGGGTGAAGAAATTAGTGTAGCGAGTAACACAATGGAGACGTTAAGTTTCAAAATTTACATTTTCATGACTTGACTTATTAGTTTTGACTTTCATTATCTGGTAAATTTGTAAGATTTTTGGAATGAATGAGTTTTCTGTAAACATTTGTCTTGCTTTGAAAGTGTGAAAAAAACACTAAATTAGCGGGCTTGAACATTTTGGACAGTTTTTAGAATGGTTCCGAAACGTGATAAGTGCCATTTAAAAAGAAGATGTGTTTAATTAAATCAAAAACCTAATTGTGGATTTGATATTTTTCTGATACTAACCATCATAGTTATATGTATCAATAGAAATGACAGGAAGAGTGAGTCATGTCTGTTGTTATACTTACTGATCCCACATTGTTGCAAACGTTTTTAGGGTAACCTACCTGAGTAAGCCTTGTTTCGAAAAATGAATATGCAGTATTGAATAATATCAATATGCAATACATATAAAACCTTATATAAAATCACCAACTACATGCATGGCATAAACTATGTAATAAAGTGAAGTGGTATTAGATCAACACTGTTAGAGTGCTATATCAATATAACTGTTTTATTTTTAAAATTCCCCAAACTGTTTCATGGTAAACATCTGATGATCCCAACAAGAGACAATTTATACATTGAACAATAATAAGTGAAGGGGAAACAAGGGAAAAGAACACTCTGAAAGAATACATAAATTGCATTGACAGATATTGGGAAATGGATGACTGAAGTGACATAAAAAAATCTCTTGAAAAAGTTTTCAAATGTTCACTGTTTGAAGCTATAAAGCTTTGTAGACAATATATATAGAGAGAGAGTCTGAGGTTTTAATAGGATGAAAAGTTCAAATCAAGATTTTGATCAAACACATTTATTTTTAAAATTGTATTTATCGTATTTTGGAACCACTTTCTTCACACCTACATCATCAGTTTTTTTATCATCCGTTGTTAGACATAGACTTTCCCCAAAATTCGCCACACCTCTTTCTGTGTTAGAAGTTATATACACGCATATATGAATATATATATATATATATATAAAAATCAAAGTATATATTCAGTTGGTAAAAATACAAAAAGTAAGAAATAGGAAACAGTTTTTATCCATTGTATATGTTTAATCACAGTACTCAATATTCAGCACAATAAATAGCTATTAACGTATAGAAATAAGAATCGGGTAAAGCTCTCTCTCCCTCCATATATATATATATATATATATATAGAGAGAGAGAGAGAGAGAGAGCGAGAACGAGAAAAAGTTTTACCTTTATTTATATATATATATATATATATATATATATATATATATATATATATATATATATATACATATATATATAGACTTTAACCCCAGGTGGGACCACATGCACAAATGTGCTTGTCTAGGTTTGCTTAAGTAGGGAGTCATAAAAGTCACCCTTTTAAGAATTGTAGGAAGGTGCCAATAAAACTATTGAGAGATTTTTTCCCCGAGACTCCAGGAGTTACCATAAAAGTAGTCACAATAAAACTTTTAGACATCCAGGCTACTGGACTGAAGACATACCACCTAGAGTCTCTCATTCATGTCTTAATGGTTGTCACTGATTGGTTAAAAGCTTTAACCAATAAAATAACTGGTAAAGGACCATCTTCCATTTAAGGACTGGTATTGATCGATTGTTTCTAATCGGGGCGGATCGAGAAATTTAAGGCGGATAGGGTCTAATCTTTCTATTTTTTTTCTTTGTCTTATTTGAAAATAGATATGATAACTTTTTATTCTTTAGGGTTGATTTATGAAATTTCTTTGTCCAGATTAACAGTATTCAAACCACGTTTCACAGAACCTTTCCTGGTGTTCCGCAAAACAAAGTGACATTTTTGCAATATACTTAATAATTCTTCATTACTTATTTAGAAAAATTCATAGTTTAATTTTTTGATTTATCTACACATCTGTACTATTAGATGCTTTTTGGCTGGTCCCAATGGTCCCAAACAACAGAAATAAGGAAAAAGGAAGAGATGTGATGTCATAAGAGAATACTATCGTGATCATTTTTTTTATCAGTTGCTCATGGTATTGTTATAGAATTTTTGCATTTCAAAAAAGCCAAAAGCCAGGAAATGCCAAAAATTGTCATTCATGATTTTTATTGAAAACATTACCTGCAAGATATTTCCGAATTGCAATGTTTTACAAGTATGAGAATCAATTGACTCAAAGAAAGACTTCTTGCCCCATTTTTTCATTCAAAAATTTACTCTATAGTATGTTTTGAAAAATCAGTTTTGCGAAAATTCCTCCCAAAGTTGGGTTTCTAATGGGGTGTTCATTTTGTAATGTAGGTTTATGCCAGATTGATCACTTTGTTTGTGTCTGTCTGTTTTCCAAAAATTAAGACCTTTCTTACTGATCATTCCCTCAAAATGGCTAGAGAAGTTACTCATCCATTTATCATCCCCTTTTTCTTTTATTCAATATCAAATATATTTAGTTAATCATTCCCAATATGGTATGCTGCCAAAAGACATTTATCAGGTTTCTATTGACTGACTAACCAAACCTATATCAATATTATACTTATATTTACAGACTCTCATCGTCAGTTTTCCTCTTCATGCTGTTGTACACCAGTTCCTATCGTAAGGCTGTTAAGGAAACTATCCGAGTTCACTGGCATCAGGCACGCATGGCGGGGAGGGGTTGCCAAAATCACCAGAAGAGGGCGCCCTGCTGGTGATTTTGGTGACCTTCCCCCTCTTTATCTCTCAGGCGGCAAGCTGGTGATTTTCTCACAATCTCCAAAACTAGAGATATTCATGGAGTAAGGATTTTCGGACAAGTTTGACTGAGCCGAAAATCTTTCACATTTGGAATATTCTTGGGACGTTGACATTGAAATATTCAACTAAATGTGTAGAATCCTGGAAAGAAGAGTATACAACCAATGTATCCTCCCGATAGTCACTTATGGAGCTGAAACATGGAACCTAACCAAGAGACAGACCTACAAACTGAGAAGCATGCAATGCACACATGAGAGAATCATGCTCAACCTTATATGGAGAGATCACAAGACAGCACAGTATATCTGGAAGAGAACGGGAGTCCGAAACATCATTAAATCTACTAGAAAACTTAGATGGCAATGGGCCGACAAAATACAAGATGGAGAGATGAACTATGCAAATTTAGAAAATACTGGTTCTGCGATGCCCATGATTGAGAATTGTGGCGAATCCTGGGGAAGATCTTTGTTCAAAGACGGACGTTAAAAGACTGATGATGATGATGATGTAGAAGAAAAAAAAAGAAATTACTCCACTGTCAATATTCTGAATGACAAGCGAAGCACTCAAATGACCCACTGTGTACCTATATAACCTTTAGTCAGATAGTGAGGCACCCAGTGACACCTAGAGTCATGGGGCACCTTGGATTGACAAGTTACATAAACGCTATTCATAGTTTTTGTAGATAAGACAAATCTGGTGATTTTGTTTTTTTTTATCCAAAAGTTGAATTTCTGGTGTGAATTATTTGTAACTTGGAATGTCAACATGAATTTTATATGCTTATAAAATCTGTGATACCTATAGTGTTGTACGGATAACTACCCTGTTGTGCGCACATTATTTCCCTTTATGCACTTGGTCCAATACGAGTTTGCACGTACACATATACACGGCTTAGAGGGAACTATGTTTACAAACTTTTGCCGCTCCATTTGAAGTATTTCGGATCATTTTAGGATTACTGTATTATGGATCTTATCTTTCTACTTGACAACCATAATTCTACGTAAATGCCCTCCTTCAGAAGACCTGCTGTTCCTGCTGAAGACTAACGGCTCGTTGGAAACCATCAACAAAAACTGTCAACAACAACTCAGGTTTCTTCAAGAGATTCTGTCTCCCTCTCGGCTGGCTATGTGTGTTTCAAGTGTACAGGCTGCACCAATGGAGCAAGAGGGCTGAAATTTAAAACATTTACCTATATCCCGAACAAAACTTTTTTTTTTCTTTGTTGAAAATTACCTCCCTAAACAAGTTTTTTAGAGACTGGTTTAATTTACAAAGTGATTTTATGCTAAATCAGTTCCTTAGTTTGTGTCCAGCAGTGTGCATGCTTGTTTTTGCAAAAATTGAGACTTTTTCTAATGGTTAAATCCTAACAAAAGATGAGAGAAAAAAACTTATTCATTGATCAGCCCTTCCTCCAATTTTTTGATTGATCGCTCCTAACATGGCCTGCCAAAAGGCATTGACTGTTTCTATTGAGTGACTAACCAGACCTGTTATTGTTTCATGAAGTAGGGTAGAAAGTACCCGGATCATCCATTGCGCTGTGCATTTTATCCGTGGAGTTGATGTGCTTCTTATCCCACCAGCTTTGTGTTTGATGGTCGGACTTTGATCAGATTTGTACATCCATATTGAAACTTGGTGCATTTGTTGGTACTTACTCGGTAGATAAACCTGGGTTGTTGAGTGCAACGGTGTTGAGCTCCTGACAGTCACTACTAATCCTTCCAATGTATTGTTTGCGGCAGTGATTCTGAATGTGGGGCACGTGCCCCTCTGGAAGGCAATTTTGATATAATGAGCGGCAATTTGGTCGTGAAGGGCAAAAGGCATTCCCTGGCTCAAAACTGAGTTGTATTGAGGCAGAAGTGATTAATTCCTAATTGCACAATACTACTGCGTCATTTTAGCGACACAAATTGCTTAACCAACCAGCCAAGTGCACTACAAATCCTTCTGTCTTTACTTGTGTATGTGTCTGCCTCTCAGCACTCTTGTTTCCATTTTGGGGGGCAACATCCTTGAAAATTTGCAGGAGTCAACCACTAGTCACCATCCATAAAAAAGTTCTTAAAAAAAATTTTTTTTTTCAAAAAAGTGCATTTTTGGTCTCTACAGTGATACATCATCATTCATCATCATCAGTCTTTTAGCGTCCGTCGTTGGACATAGACCTTCCCCAGGATTTGCCACACTTCCCTATCATGGGCGTCACGGAGCCAGTACTTCCTGAACCTGTCTAGCTCGTCTCTCCATCTAATATTTTACCGGCCTTGGTTGCGCATGTGGTCTCAGGGGATCCATGTTGTGAGTCGCGATGTCCATCGATTGTCTGCGATTCTTGCAACATGGCCAGCCCACAGCCATTTGAGATTTTTAATAGATTCTATGATGTCCTTAACTCTTGTCTTTTCTCAGATGTACTGTGCTGTCTTGTGGCCTAGCATTATTCTCTCATGTGCACGTTGCATGCTTCTCAATTTGCGGGTCTGTCTCTTGTTTAGGTTCCATGTTTCAGCTCTATAAGTGACAATTGGGAGGATGCATTGGTTATACACCGTTCTCTTTAGGATTAATGGGATTTTCTTATTTTTGTAGGTTGGGCTAGCTCTGCCAAAGGCTTGCCATCCTAGTGTGATTCTTCGCTTGATTTCTTCTTCTTTTGAGGGTCTCATGGAGTAGATAATTTTAGATAAAAGATCTATTCTCTGCAGATAATTTTAGATAAATTCTATTTTGAGGTGGATGTAATATTTTTAGATAATTCCCAATAAAAGATCTATTTTTTCAGTGATTCCAGATTCATTAACTATTTTAGATGAAAATATCCATGTATGATATTAATGAACAAAAACAACCTACCTAGGGCAATGGTGCCCCAGTTCCTTTCAAAGTAGTCCCTCTGGGACCTCACACACTTATCCCAGCGTCCTTTTTACTTATTGAACGGTCGGCAGAGTCCTCTTTTGGAATTGTTGTGCTCTCCTTAATCTTGTCACAGTCAGAAATCTTTTTAGGAAAAGCCAGATCTGGACTGTAGGTGCACGGCAGCACTGGGTAACATACGGATCTGTGATGTGATGTTAAGCCAAAAAGCCCCTGCACAAGACGTGAAGAATGACTTGCTCGGTCATTGTGAATGAATCGGTCACACAGTACACAAGCTCACTTGATGGTATCTCACTGCTAACTGAGTGAGGAAAGTGTCTGTACATGCATGCACAATAATGGCCACTTTGACTTGTTACCAAGTTACAGCAAAGATGTGCGACCAGTTCCCCCATGTGATGAAAACGGCTGGATACTTTCCTGATATTCGAGGCTGGCCTAAGACATCTTGGTATCCGAAGGTCCTCTACTTCCTCAGAGGCTCGGTCATTGCTCTTTGGGGAGCTGCGGGGTGGGGGGTGGGGGATCTGGTGGCCATAAGGGTCTGAAGCAGTTGGATAGTTAACTTATACTGTGGGTTAGCTCTACAGATAGACCATGTATCTATATCTATCCATCTATCTATCTATCTATCTATCTATCTATCTATATATATATATATATATATATATATATATGTATAAATAACTTAGAAGAATTTCTTCTCTCTCTCTCTCTCCCTTTCTCTCAGTCTCTCCCTCTATTTGTCTCCCTCTCCCCGTTTCCTTTGTCTCTCTTTCCTGCTTTTAGAACAATTATCGCACAAAATTAAACTGTCAAAGAATGAAAACACAGCCGAGTGGAAGACTTTGTTTAATCCCCTTCCTGTAAAGAATGGCTCCGTGGTCAATGAACCAAGCGCCAATCTAACTGGATCATTTCATCCGCTTTGTGATTCAAAGTTCTTCCTCTTTATTTTTTCATTCTTTCCATTATTCTTGCAAAACTGACAATTTTGTTTGAAGAAGAAAAAAACAGCCACTTCCTCTGTTGTGTTTCATTTGAGCGATAACATCTCTCGAGTTTTTTTTTTTTCTCATCTCTATTTGTTTGATTTTAAAAAGAAAAAAGCATCTTCTGTTTGTAGGAACCATTCACCAAAACTGTCAGAATAGGTTTCTCCAGTTTTCAAGTTGGTCTGGCAGGCTAGCTATGTATGTACATATGTATGTATCTTGTGTACCAGGTTGCACTGATGGAGCTAGAGAGGGGAAAATCCAACCATTTATCTCAAATGGTGGTGGGCTGGCCATGTTGCAAGAATGGCAGACAATCGATGGACATTGCGACTCACAATATGGATCCCCCGAGACAACATGCGCAACCGAGGCTAGCAAAATGTTAGATGGAGAGACGAGCTAGACAAGTTCAGGAAGTACTGGCTCCGTGACGCCCATGATAGGGAAGTGTAGCAAATCCTGGGGAAGGTCTATGTCCAACGACGTACGTTAAAAGACTGATGATGATGATTTGAATTATAAATTGCATTATATTGTATGGAAACTTATTTGAAATGGTCTTCAGTCATTTCTTGGTTAATGTATCACTCACCCTAGACAACGTAAATGAAATAAACAATTAAAGAAAATGGAGCTGTTGCAGGAATCAAACCTGCCACCAATAGGGTAGCCACTTTAACATAGCGATACTCTTACCATTGAGCTTAAAAGCCACTGTTAATGCAAAGGCCTGAGTAACAGCTTTCACATTGATTTCTCATCTCCTTTATTCTTGGTCTATTTGTCTTCTTCAATGCGACAATAATGTATCAAGAAATGGACATACTTAGTCCAACAGAATGAATTATAAATTGTGTTGTATTATAAAGAAACTTATTTAAAATGATCTCCTGTCATTACACAGTTATTGAATCACTCAAATGGTAAGAGCATCACTCCGTTGAAGGTACGATTCCTGCAGCACACCTATTTTCTTTACTTGTTTATTCTATTTATGCTGTCATGGGTGAGTGATATATTGACCGTGTAATGACAGGAGATCATTTCAAATAGGTTTCTATAAGATGTACTGCAATTTGCAATTCATTCTGTCGGACCAAATATGTCCATTTCTTAATACATCCGTATTATATTTACAAAAATTGTTTCTTTTGTTTTCTTTCAACCCCATCCCTAACAATAGGTTTTTAGTGGAGGTTCAATTTGCAATGTAAGTTCATTCTAAATAAGTCATTCGGTCTATTTCCAGCATCATCCTTGCTTGTTTTAGAGAAAATCAGACTTTTTTAGCAAATTGCTATCATTGATTATACCCCTTTTTCCAATTTTTTAATTGATCTCCTTGAATAAGGCATGCTGCCAGGATTTGTTGGTCAAGTGACGGTCTCTAATTTTTCTGATTTGAATATGAAATATTTTTGATTATTTTTATGGAATTTTTTTGAAGCTCCATTTCTCCCCCCCCCCCCCGGTGATCTGTTTGGCTTCTTCAAAGTTATATTCTATGAATTTGGCTTTTTTTCCCCCAAATCATTTAGCTTAACAATTTCAGCTCAAAATCTAAGGCTTTTTCAGGTCTTTCTTATTTGGCTAACTTTTGTTTGAAATTTTCTTCTAATCTGAAAAATTTAATCCTGGTTATTAACATAAAGTTAATGTACTTATCAGTAGTTTTCTAAAATCTACTTATTAAGATCTGTTGAAAATGCTAACTCTCATAAACCTTCTTTGAATGGCTACTAATTAATCTAAATTTCTATATTCACTCAATTGTAGAGGCTAAATATGAAAAAAAAAGTGCCAAGGTAACTCCAAAAGAGCTAAATTGGTAAACCTGGCCTAATTGTTTACTGCTTGTCTCTTCAATAGTAGCACCAACTTGGCCTTTTTCAAGCTGAATATAGCTTTTTGGCTCTAAAGTGGATGATCAATTTACAATGTATAGATTATGTAAAACTGGGCCCTGACTTTTTGGTGGTACTATTTGACTTGAAATTCAGATTTCAACCTGGCAGACCAGCTTGTAATATTTTCTTTCCTTTCTTTGGTTCACAACTATTCTTCAATTCATGCTGGAAATAAACTGTTTAAAATCTTTTTTGTTTCGAGAGGTACAGAGAGAAATGTAATGAGAAAAATAAGGAAATAAGATAATGATTCATAATGATGACCATCCTACAGTGTGGTTCTCAGTTAGTTCTTGTGGAAGGCTCCCAGCCCCCTTCTAAGAGGGGCCTTAGGCTCCAACCTGGGGAGATAGCTGAAAACCCACACTTGTGCAATTTCCAGTTAGTATGTATATGCACATATAGATGTATTATTTTCATTCAAAACTCTTTTTGAACCAACATTCCATTTTTGCACGGGGAATAGACCAGTTGACCAAGACACCGTAAAAAGAACCCCCACTCTAAGAACCTCTAAATAGTCCAAGTTCATTCCATAGGTCTACTAAGTGTACATAGACAAATTTGGTTGAGCTGCGACAATCAGCAAAAAGTGAGTGTTCATTTTTGCATCATTGTTACGTGTGAATAGTATTACCTTCTGGAACCCTTTATAATTTTTTTTTGAAAAAACGAATACTCCAAACTGTTCCCATTGATTCCCTCAATATGCTCACTAAATTTGATTGAGTTGTGCCAGCCAGGGGGAGGGGGAAATGACTGACAAAGCCAGTCGTTTTATATCAATAGATGTAAACATATATATTTTTCCATTTGTGGTGAATGTACTATTTTTCGTTAGTAATACTTCCACATTATTAATGACATATGAATAAAAGATAAACTCATAATATGAATAAAAAATGATTTTTCATGGGATTATTAGGAATCCCTTTTTCTGACTTTCCTGATCATTAATTTTGACTAGCTTATACCTTCACTCTAACTTTCGGTTGCTTTTTTTTCACAACTTGTTGAAAATAATTTCATTATCATAAAGTGCCTTTAGCATTTATCGTTAGACATAGACCCTCTCCAAGATTAGCTAGACCCCTCTATTGTTGGTATCACCGAACCAGTATTTTCTGAACTTATGTACTTCATCATGCCGCCTTTTATTTTTGTCGGCCCCAGTTTTGTATGATCCATGTTGTACATTGTGATGTCCAGCAGTTGTCTGCCATTCTTGCCACATGACCAGCCCGTAAAACTATAAGTAATTTAAAATGTTAAAAATGTATGATTTATAATTCAAATAATAAACATAATTAAAATAGGATGATTTTATAAAATTAATTTTCATGTGTTAGAAATAAATAATTAACAATTTGGAAAAATAAAGGTAAAAATGTGATGAAAATAAATTAAGTAACTATATATAGGGCGGATGGTTGTTCTTATACATGGTGCCACTTGTAGAATTTTAACCTTTTCAATTCTTGGGATCCATACTAATGACTACTGCCCTATATTGAAGGTAATGGATTATCCCTTTCTTAAAAGGAAAGTGTTGGTTTGAACTGAATATGTATATTGTGTACAGGCTTGGGCCCTACATGCAAGACATGGAAACTGGAGAATGATAAGTGGCATGAGAGGTTTAAGTTATAATGATAGACTAGAAAAGTTAGGCTTGACTACATCATTTGAGAGGAGGACAAGAAGAGACTTAATTGAAACTTTCAAGATGATAAATAGCTTTACAAATTACGGAATTTTAATGTTTTGTAAGTTTGATAAGACAGCAAATTTACTAGCTAGGCCTATCACAAAAACAAATTTATATTTCCTCCCAAAGAATTATAAATACTGGGATAGTTTACCATTTCATGTAAAAAAACAGTGTGAGTATAGGTAATTTTAAGAATAACGTAGATAAATTTAGATCATCTGGGATAGAAAATAAATTGATAGGTCAATTTCGGGGGTTATCAGCTAAAATATATAGAAGAATTCAGGAAAAATAAATACTGGTAAGCTTGTAATTTTTTTTCATTGAGTTTCATGCATTTTTATTACTTGAATTGATGTATATTTTAATGTTGAATACGTATTTCTAATGTAAAATGTTTACGGAGATGCCCATAGAGGGATTTTTATTAAATAAATAAATAAAGCTGTTCGTGTAGGTTTTCTGTACATAGAAGAAAGAGAAAAATTTGAAAAAAACTGTATATACTTGCCTTGCGGAAAAATAGATGGAATCAAAGGTCTACTTGGTGTCCATCTTCTTTCAAGGTTTTGTTTCTATTCACAAATTTTTTCTTTTTATTTCAAATCTTAATTTATTTTTTTGTCGATTTATTTTTCTAGGGAGGAAAAAACAGTGAGAGCCAGTAAATTTAGGAAGAAATAAAAGTTTGTTTTTTTTGCTTTTTTTTTTTTTTTTTTACCTGAAAGTAATTGTCTTTCTGTTCAGGTGGCATTAGGACTTTCTACATTTTTTTTTTGTTACTTACTGGCTGAAAACTTCCCCAAAATAAGTTTCGTTTAATTTTATTGTTGAAGGTTTTTCCTCTGACTAAAGGAAATTTGATTCCATGACTTTTGAGGAGATAAACTTCATGTTAGACACTGTCAACATCAACATAGGTTTCTCCAGCTTTCAAGTTAGTCTGACTGGCTGTATCATGAATAATAGCACCAGGGAGCTGAAAGTTTTAACATTTATTCCTTTTTTTTTGTATTTTGTTTTTTGAAAACTCCATCTCTTGATTGGTTTTCAATGGGGGTTCAATTTACAATGCACGTTTCTCCTAAATTGGTCACTCAGTTTGCGCCCATCAACATTCACGCTTGTTTTTTTTTTGGAATTAGGAATATTTTTTAGTGGTCACTACCCAACAAAAGACGAGCGACGTAACATATACATTGATCAACCCTATTTCCAAATTTTTTAATTGATCACCCCCATAGAAGGTATGCTGCCAAAAGAAATTGGTCGTGTGACAGTTTCTTTTGAGTGACTAACCAGACCTGTTTTATCTTCTAGTTTCATTTTTTATTATTACCCTTTTTTTTTCAAATTATATAAAAACTTTTTAGTTTTACTTCTAGGAATTTCTGTCTGATTGTTTCTTAAGAAGTAAGGGAAAAAAAAAAATTGTTCATTCTGGAGAAATGTAAAATTACTCGAAAAAAATTTAAAAGACGAAAATTGAGAAAAAGTTAAATAAATCACAGACGGGTCTGATTAGTCACTTGATAGAAACTGTCATGTGACCAACGCTTCACGAGAGCAGCCAACTTTGGGGTGATCAACTAAAAAATGGGGGAAAAGGGCTGATTGTTGAATAAGTTGCTTACTCTGCCTTTTGTTGGACAGTGATCACTGAAAAGTCTGAATTAAAAAAAACAACCATGTGCAAACTAGGGACCAATTTAGCTGAAACCCAGATCGCAAATTGAACCCCTTACCTAGAAATGAATTCAGAGGACGAAAGTTTGAAGAAAAAAAAAATGCTTTTTTTTCTTGACATAACAAGAATAAATGTTTAAATTTTCAGCCCTCAAACTCCATTGGTGTGGCCTGTATGAATGATACGTGTATATATATATATATATATATATAAGTATATGTGTATATATATATATATATATATATATATATATATATATATATATATATATATATGTATTTATATCCAACCAGCTGGACTTACTTAAAATCTAAAGAAACCTATTTTGACAGTTATGGTTGATGGTTTCTAACACATCAACTAAGGCTTCACTATGTCAGTAACTTTAGTTGCAAGAGAATGCAATTTGAGTCGAGAAAACTTAGTAGCAAAGAAATATTGGTCTTTCCCCAGGGATTGTTTAATCAAAGATACCATTCCTTCCTCCTACCGCAAAATTTATTGGTATATGTAAATTATATTCTACTGCCTTAGATTAGTGTCCATGCTAGAATCACGATTCTCATTTATTTTTGAACTAAGTTTATTTTATTTGCGAGCTTTTGAAGTTTTATACTGCAACTTAACTACTGTTCCTGTGTATATGTTATATTGAATCGGCGAAATTTCCTTATTTTGGGTGAAAAAAGTTCAATTTCACTTTGATTACATAAACTTTTGATCGTAAAAAAAAAGTTTTATTATACCTTTGTTCAGATTAAATAAACTCTTGATCAAATCGAAACTATGTATTTGCGACGTTAGTAGTTTTATACTACAGACCCCTCTTCTGTTTCTGTATATATATTATGCTGAATCGGTGAAATTCCATGATGGGAAAGATTTATTCAATTTTTGTAAAAATGTTTGATTTCAAAAATAAGTTGTTTTATACCATCGTTTTGAATAAATTGAAGCTACATATTGATATATTTTTTGTAAAAAAAAGATAGAATTTTGCTGATTAGGCAATTTCACTGATTTAGCGTAACATATATATATATATATATATATATGTGAATTATAAATTGCGTTATATTATATAGAAACCTATTTGAAAAGATCTCCCTTCATTACACGGTTAATATATCCTTCAATTTAGACATTGTGAATTGAATAAACAATTAGAGAAAATGTGTCTACTGCAGGAATCAAACCTTCTACTGACATGGAGATCATTTTAAATAGGTTTCTGTACCATGTAATGCAATTCATAATTCATTTTGTTGGAACAAATATGTCCATTTCTTGAATAAATACATACATATATATATATATATATATATATATATGTATGTATTTATGTACAGTAGTGCTTATAAGTATTTGAACAAAACAGAAAATTTTATTATTTAGCGTGGTCTTGAGAGTGAAAATCAAGAATCAAATTTTATTGCGATCAGTGCGCAACTAGGCAAGCATTTACTTATGTTCTGTGAGTGTGAACGCTAAATTTCTTGAAAATGTTTTTTCCAGTAGAATTTAATCATTAAATGAATCAAAACAAGTATTTTTCATTATCCTGCAAAAATTCTATTCAGAATAAATCAAGGAGGCAGAAAAGGCTAACTAATATTCCTAATGGGTAGAGTTGCCAAACAGCCTTGAACTAGACCAATACACATTTTGGAAAGGCAAGATACACAGAATTTTTTGTGTTGAGAAAAAAAACTTTTTTTGGGGGTCCATAATCCATCTACATGCAAGCATACAAACATTTGTCAGCTTCATAGATATAGATCATGTTTAGTTCATAGTTGAAAAGAGCTGTATGTATTCTGTCATATCTTTATAATTATCACATACTTACATACATTGCCAGCCAGCCAAACTAACTTGAAAACTGAAGAAATCTATAGGTTTTGGTGTACAGTTTCTTTTTGTGCAAAAAAAAGCCAAGATTAAGAAGAAAGTAGAATACGAAAATGAAACTTGATTTTGTTTTCTTGGAAGAGGTTGCAAATGGAATTCTGGCAAGAAACAGTCTGCCAAAAAAAGACAAGCAAGAGAAAAAGGTTTCTTAAATCCGTCCATCTTGGAGAAACATGTAGAGGCAACGGACGCTTCTTTACCTTCTTGAAATGTCAATCTGAAGTTCAAAGGATTTGGTTCTGCCAAGGAAACTCAAAGAAAACAATGACCGGAACCTGAGTTTGAGATGAGATGAGAGGATTCATTGTGAGGCTCTTAGAGCTGGGCTCGCTCGCTACATTCGGGGCTCAGAGGAAAACACAAAAAAGCACTTAAATTGTCTCTTTTTCATTCTTTCTTCTTCTTACTTTCTCTTCATTTTCTTTGCCTTCTCCATTTCTTTTATTTCTTATTTATATTCTTCTCCGATTCATCAACTTTTTATACTTATTTTTTCTCTCCTCTTTTTCCTTTCTCTCTTTTCCTTTTTCTTCTTCTCTTTCTCTTTCTTTACTTTGCTTTGCTTTCTTTATTTCTCTTATTCTATCTTCTGTTTCTCTTTTCTCCCTTTTCAACTTCCTATTATACTTCTAGTTCATTTTTTCTTTTCTCTCTTTCTTTCTTTTCGTTCTTTTCCTTTTTTCTTTTATTTCTTTCTTTTCCTTTTTTCTTTTATTTCTTTCTTTTCTTTTTTTCTTCTATTTCTTTGTTCCCCTAATTTTTTCAATTCTTTTATCTTTCTTTTCTTTCTTTTCATTTTTCTTTTATGATTGTAGCTTATTTTTTCTTTTCTTCTTTTTCTCTATTTCATTCTTTATTTTTCTTACTGTCTTTTGCCTTTTTTTTTTTTGTGTCTCTGTTTCTTTTATTCTTTTCTCACTTATTCTTTTCTCCCCTTTCATTTCTTTATGCTTTTTGCTTATTTTTCATTTTCTGCTTTTCCTTCTTTTCTTTCTCTAAACCTTTCCTTCTCTCCTTTTTTCCTCGCTCAAATTCTCTTTATCTTTTCACTTCCTCCTTTCATTTAGCTTCTTCTTCTCTCCCTGTCTCTTTTTCATTAATCACCGCTACCCACAACAGACTGGTTTAAACACTTTTGCTGGAGCAGGTTATTCATGTGTTCTAACATTTGTATCTATCTATCCAGACTTTGACCTGTCTTCACGAATCATAGCAGAAACTTGGAATTTTGCAAACACACTCCTCTCAATGAGTAGGGAGAACTTTTTTTGTTTTTTTATCCAAAAAGATTTAATTTGGGTGCTCAATATGCAATGTGAGTTTCTGCTAAATTGGTCACTTGTTTATGCCTGCTTTTTTTTGTTAAAAATTCAGACTTTCAAGTGATTACTGCCCATCAAAAGGTGAGAGTAGTAACTTATTAATTGATCATCCCTTCCTCCAATGTTTTGATTGATCACCCCAACATTGTATGCTCCCCTCTTTTTTTTTTAGATTCTCCCTTTTCCTCTGATCTCTGTCCATCTTTTCTTCTTTCTTGATTTAGGAACTGTTTGCAACATCTCTCAACATAGTAAGCATAGGTTTCTTCAGTTTCTAAATGATTTGTTTGTGAGGGATTCAGTTTATAATGTAAGTTTATGCTCTATTAGTTTTTTAGTTAGTATCCAGTAACTTTTGTACTTGTTCTTTTGAAAATTCTAACTTTTCATTGATCACTGTCAACAAAAGGTGAGAGAAGTAACATCCATTATTCAACTCATTTTCCAATTTTTCAATTGATCACCCCCAACACAGCGTGCTGCCTAAAGATGTTAGATGCTTCCTATTGATCTATTTTTTCTCCTTTTCCCTCTGTTTCTCTTTCTCCTTTTCCCTCTGTTTTTCTTCCTCTCCCTTTCTTTGTTCTTCCTCTCCCTCTCTCTTTTCTTCCTCTCTCTTTCTTTTCTCTTCTTTTCCCTCTCTTTTTCTTCTTTTCCTTCTGTTTCTCTTTCTCCTTTTCCCTCTGTTTCTCTTTCTCCTTTTCCCTCTGTTTCTCTTTCTCCTTTTCCCTCTGTTTCTCTTTCTCCTTTTCCCTCTGTTTCTCTTCCTCCTTTTCCCTCTGTTTCTTTTCCCCTTTTCCCTCTGTTTCTCTTCCTCCTTTTCCCCCTGTTTCTCTTCCTCCTTTTCCCCCTGTTTCTCTTCCTCCTTTTCCCCCTGTTTCTCTTTCTCCTTTTCCCTGTTTCTCTTTCTCCTTTTCCCTCTGTTTCTCTTTCTCCTTTTCCCTCTGTTTCTCTTTCTCCTTTTCCCTCTGTTTCTCTTTCTCCTTTTCCCCGTTTCTCTTTCTCCTTTTCCCCCTGTTTCTCTTTCACCTTTTCCCTCTGTTTCTCTTCCTCCTTCTCCCTCTGTTTTTTCTTCCTCTCCCTTTCTAAAATGAGGAATAAAAACAACTTGAAAATGTAGACAAACCTGGTTTAATTATGCAAATAAGTTGTATTTGATGCCATAACTTCTTTCTCTTGAGCTTCAAGTGTAAAAATCCTTGCTTTTATGGTAAGTATCTTCTGAAGCTAAAAATTGTTTGAAAGCTGTTCTTTGCCACATCTTTCTTGGCATACTTTTTATTGCAAAGAAAAAGCTCAGAATGCTGGAATAAGTGATAATCTGTCAGAGATAATCCTGGTGAATATGGATGACGATATAAGATTTCATAAATGAGTGCCGCAACTTTGTTTTGGTCGGATTGCCAATGTGAGGTCTGGCATTGTCATGCAACAAAACAAGCCGATGTCTGTTTATCAATGCTGAAGATTTTCTGGCTAATTTTGAATGCATTTCAACAATTTTCCGGAAGTATGATTGAGTGTCCAATTGTGAAATTGATGTTGAGAGCTTGAACAACATTGAGTTTGATTCGGACAAAAACAGTTGTTTGATTTCCTTTGAATATAGTATCTCCAAGAGTGAGATATTATTATATCAAAATTGATGTGAAGAACCATAAGTTGTTTTCGGTCACCAGTTTTTTCAGCCTATGATTTAATGAGATTTCTTGTGTTCTATGCTAAGTCATATTTTTATACCTTCATATTTATGAATAAATTTCACAAAACCATAATTTTGTAACCAACTTTCACTTTGTTTTCTTTATTGTCAAAATTTTTGCCACCCTACATTAGTTTTGTCACTGATGGAGATACTGTGTGGCAGAAATTTGGTAAGGAAGGAAATAAAGTGTAAGTGTGCTATAAAATTATGGTTTCGTGAAATTCATTCATAAGTATGGAACTACCAAAATTAAAAGTATCAAAAGTTGAAAAACCAATCGAAAGCTCATGTCAAATAATCAGTTGAATATGTATAACTAAATTTGTCAGAATTGTTATCACAGTGACTAATGCCAAAAAATTTCATGAGAGACAACTTAATGCTTGGCAGTAAATAGATCAAATAACTAGTATTCTGACTTGTGTATTGAGTTGGTTAATTGATAAATTGTGCACAATCACGATTCTTTTTGAAGTCAGAGGAGTGTTATCTTTCAAGACATCTTGAGCGTGAATTCCTTTTTTGAAGTTCACCTGAAACATTGTACTGTTTAGACAGTTTTTGAGGACATTTAACACCTTGTGGTCTATATTGTTAACTAGTGTTGCCAATTAAGCGTTTTTTTGTGCTAAATTCAGTTTGTTTCTTGTTTTGGCAGTGCGAAAAATGTGCTTAATCAGCGTAGGCATGCTTGAGGATTTTTTGGCTATTTTAAAAATATGTGGCACTCTTAAGCAACTCTTAGCTTGAAAATATTTTTTGAGTGGCAACACTGTAGTTGATATGATGTTTTGGCCGATCCATTCTTTGTCCTTCTTCAGATGTTCAAAAAATCCTTTTACTGTTAATTACCCTTCTCAAAACAATTCCTAGTTGTGCTTGTGTTTTAAGGCTGATCATATTTATCATATCAAGAGAAAGAACCTTTTAGAAATGAAACCTTTGTTGACCAAACCATTGGTTGTTCATTCAGAAGAGACATTGATGTGTAGAAAGAGAAAGTTAATACTGGTCATATCTGTTGTGGTTTGAGTTTTTTTGATATGGGATCAAATTTGTGCATAAATAAGTTTGTTATTGCTGTTGAGATTAAAAGGTTGTCTCCCTTTGAGCGGAACTCTCTCCGCTAAGTTTTGTTCACTTGGTGAAACTTGGTCCGTGAATAGAGATGTGTTGATTTGAATTGCTGTGTTTGGGAGTGATTCGATACTTGTAGATCAGGAGTCTGGATTTTCAAAGTAATTGGTTGTTCTATTGCTGTCAGTTTTCGAGTCGATCACTATTCTTTTTATAGATACACTCGTACTATATATGTACCAAACTGTAAGCCGATTGATTTCCAAGGATATTTAGAGGACTACTACTCACTGCAACTGATCCGAACCCCATAGCTATCCATATCGGAACTTTTCGTTTCTATGACACAAACAAATTGGATATGTCTCCACAACGTCTCTAAAATGGAGAGAGAATAACTTCATCACATCAGAAAAGGTAGAATTGTCACCTACACATTGTGCACTATTTGCTAACTAACCAACTCTATACCAAAGCCAGAATAGTAGTCCTCTATACCAACTTCAGTTTTGACAATCTAATCTCCTCTTCACATTTCTTGATGCTGACACAAGATTTTGGCCTGTTTATTCTACGGCCTTCTTCTGGTGTAATATGTAAATCCTCCAATAAAAGAGAGTCTCCTTTTTTAGTCTCTTTCTCTAATAGTAAAGAAAAGAAAAAAAGGCCATTGAAAGAAATTCTCTCTTCTTGTGGATTTCGATATTACACCTTGAGGAGGCCATAGAATGAATTGGCTGAAACATTGTGTCAACTCCAGCAATATGAAGAAGAGATTAGATTTTCTGAACAGAAATTGATATGTTAATGACTCTTCTCAAAGATATATGCAGTGCTGGTTATTTAACCCTTCTATTGCCAGGCATATCTTCTAACGTTGTAATTCCTGTGCCAGGTTTTTCTCATGAAAAAATTGATGAAAATAGAAAGTCTTCATCCGGTAGTTATCAAATCATCAAAGTAAATAAGCAAATTTCCTTCACTCGCAAAAGGCGATGCTGCCGTCTTGTCTGTGCACTGGACTAGCATCTTTCTGAGATGAGTTATCTCCTCCGTGGGAGCAAACCATTTGAAGTGGTTTGGGTTAGAAACGCAACGGTGCTAGGAAAATTTGGCATCAGAAAATTCTATCATGGGAAATTTGATCTCAGAAATTGTGGATATATATTGTTTTTTTTTTTCAAATTAAATCAGTATTGAGGTAAGACCATTATGAAGAAAAAAGTTGGTGGTAAAAATGGTCTGGTT
>OY735226.1:42126493-42131493 GCA_963457665.1 Thysanoteuthis rhombus | reverse complement strand
AAACTTGACCATTTAAAAATGCATTTTATTCAATTTGATCATGTAGGATTTATTTTAGTGGTAGGGTTAGTTTAAGAGTTGATGTTGCAAGTAACAACAAAATTTTTATTATTATAGATTTGAAATAAAATATACACTAGCAATTAATGATACGATGTAATTGAACAAACCTAACACTAAATGATATCTCTTATGATTAAATATCATAAAGTAGAGTTTTGAATGGTAAAGTTTTCTGCTTTCATTTATTCTTTGATAGCAGCAGCAGTCAGCATTATTCTTTTTTTTTACCTCCTTTGATATTTTAGTTTGCAGATCATTAACAAACTCCAGAATGTTTTTTAAGACTTATAAATATGCTATAGTTTATTGATTGCACAGGCAATGAAGAAATGAGTATTCTTCAAAGACTCGTCAAGGATTTCTGTGGTATTGTTCAAAATATGTTTGTTACATCAACTTAATATTTGCAAAGCTTTGCTCATTCCAGTTTTGAGGCAGGTGGATTGAGTTTAGAAGATTGTGTTGAACAAATCTTCAAAGGGGTAGATGGTAGGCTACCTTGAAAATCAGCTTTTGAAATCTTGATTTTACCTAGGATTGAACAACAATCACTGGTACTTGTGAGAACTACCTTTATCACTAGGCAGGTGTCAAATAGCTGTTGTTATTAGCTTTACAACATCCTTGAAATAAAGAAACAAAGCAAGCTTGGTTGCGCTAAGGTCAAACTCCCTTGCTTCACTAAGATCTAAAAGATAAACAAACAGAATTCATTTCTCTGTACAATATTATTCATAAACTAGGTATCCCATTTTAACTTCTTTTCTTGTTGTCCCTGTAATAAAATAAGTCAACCTAACTTGAAAGAGTGAATTCGTGATCAGTTTTTGCACACGTGACTCTTATTTGAGCCGCCATGATTTCACTAGTCTTTGGTGAGGTCATTGTCATTATTGTGATAAACAAAAATGAATTCAAAACTCAATAGTAGGAATTTGACAATAATAAAATACCTATTGCTTTGCTGACAGCAATCCCTGGGTTTTAAATCAGACCAAATTTTCAACTCTCTGACACTTGAAAGTGATTTCAATTCCACTTCAATTTTACTTTCTCGTTCTTCTTCTTTCCTTGACGGCCAAGTTCAGCTGTTCTCCTGTACTGAATATCTTTGGTGTACCCCTACCATGCTTCTCTTTCCCTCTCCCTTCTCGCTTCACAGTCATTGTGTTGCAATTCCATTCCATTCAACTATCAACCCTTTGAATGTAAAATTTTCATTTTTGACTTTTTAATTCATACTAGCGAATTCAAACAGTAATTCAAGGGAGCAACTTCTGATGTAAGTTACGCCCCCCCCCAGACTATTTGATCATTTTTTTTAATTTTTCATCTCTTTTTAATTCATACTAGCGGATTCAAGTAGTAATTCAAGCGAGTAAATTCTGATGATACTCCCCCCAGCACTGTTTGATCTTTTTTTTTTTATTTTTCATCTATTCTATTCACAGAAGAGTTGTATTTTTTTTAAAATCCGATTAATTGAAGAGTTCCATGTGGTCTATGAATTTAAGGAATAGTGTTGCGAATGAACACGTTGCTTACGATATAGATGTTTGTAGAGTGAATTCAATGCTGGTTGTTGTGAAAAAGAAGGGAGTGGGTTTTGAAAATTGGAATTCCTTTCTGATCGGAACCGTGTTCTAAAAAAAACTTTCCCAATGACATGACTCACTTGTAGCATTGACTGTACGTACCCTTTATCTCAAAATTCCATTCTGAGGTGTGTTTTCTCGACCTTTTTCTTTCTTTCCCAAATAAAATTATCAACGCCTCGATCTTTGTTTTTCAAATCTTTCAACCATCTTAAAACAAGAACCATAAGTTCAATGATGCATCCACCATTTGTGATTTCCGATTTCTAAGGGATGCTAAATGAAACAGTAGTAGCGTAATTAATTCTGGTAGTTTTACAAGGAGGAAAAGAGAAGTGAGAATAGTTCACCTGAAAATCTGGCTATTAAAAAAACGATTAGTAATTTTAAATTAAAGGAATTATACGATTTTTATCAATAACTTATTCTGGAGTCATCAGTCTTATATCGTCTATCATCAGACATAGACCCTCCCCAGGATTTGTCACATGTCTCTATTGTGGGCATCGCGGAGCCAATATTTTCTGACTCTGTCCAGTTCGTCTCACCATCTCATATTTTGCTGGCCTCTGTTCTGCACTCAATATCTGGGGATCTATGTTGTGAGTTAGGGTGTCCACCAGTTGTCCGCTATTTTTACTACATGGCCAGCCCATTGCCATTTGAGTTTCCTAATTGTTTCTATGATCTCTTGTACTCTTGTTTTTCCCTTAATTTACTGTGCTGTCTTGTGATCTGTCCATGTGGTGTTGGGCATGCTTCTCTCATGTGCACATTGCATGGTTCTCAGTTTGCTCATCTATCTCTTGGTTAGGTTCCATGTTTCAGCTTCATAGGTGACTATTGGGAGGATGCATTGGTTGTATACTCTTCTTTTTAGGATATTCTTGTCCTTGAAGGTTGAACTTGCTCTACTTAAAGCTCACCATGCTAGAGTGATTCTTCGCTTGATTTCTTTTTCTTTTGAGGATATCATAGAGACTCATTTTCCTTGGTAGATGAAATGGTCTACTTTGTTCAGCTTTTGTGTTTTCAATTTTGATTGTTGTGCTTTTATTTCTGACTTGTTTGTTGTACATAATCTTTGTTTTGCTAAAGTTCTGTGTGAAGGCCAACTTTCTTGTTTTCTTTGTTCAGTTCATCTCACATTAGTTGGAGGTCTTGGAGGTTCTCTGCAAAAAGGACAATGCTAATCTGAAGTTACTCAGGTATTCGCTGTCTATTCTAATTCCTTTGTTTTCCCAGTTTAAGTTTCAGGAAATCATCTTGAGGCTGGCTGTAAAGAGTTTAGATGAGCTGGTATCACCTTGTCTTACCTTTTTTGGACCCGAAAGGGGTCTTTAAGTAACCTGTTAAAAGAGCTTTTATGACAGTATTTTAAAACTTAAACAGGACCACCTCTTCAAGGAATCAATTCCATACCCTCCCCGAATACCAGCTTTTAGAAATGACCATAAATGCCATCTTGTATAGATAACCCTAGCGCCAAGATCATACAACCAGTTGGCTTGACATCGCAGTAGATTTTAACAAAAATAAAAAAAAATAGTTTAATCATCTAAACTATCAATGTTAAAACTCATTTTAACTGACAAAAAGCTGACACTCCATCTCAGTCAAGTGCCACTTATGAAAATCCATGTCTCCTACTCTCTCTTATTTCTCAAAAACAAAAAAAACCCCACATAAAACAAACAAATGCTCTCCAAGATTGGGTTCTTTTTTTTGTTTCAAAATTCGTTCCTATTTTTTGAATGCAGGATGTTTAAATATGAGTAAATTCAAAACTTAATCAGGACCGCCTCCTCGAGAAACCAACACCACACCCTCCCCAAACACCAGCGTCCATAAACGCTGTCTTTTATGAATGAGTATACCTAACATTTTTAGCAGTAAAGTTAGCTTAAATTGAAAAGTTTTGCCAATTTCAGTCATTTTCGCAGACAGTATCAGTTATTAATAACAAATGATACTTAGCAACACTGTTCTATTGATGACATCACACCTCTTATAACATAATTGCAGCTGGTAAATAAAACACAAAACCCCCTTCTTCATCTCTCTGTTGTTTAGCATAATTGGGACCAGCTATCTGAGAGATCAACTGACCGAGAAGTACCTTATTGAGATGTGTGGACGCATCTGAAGAAAAAAAGATTTTATAACTTAAAACTAAAAACAAATTGTAGGTTCGCTATTTTTGATTGCTGGTGCAAAAAAGTTCACGTTGCTTTTTATCAAGTTAATATTAAAGAAGTTTATATCTATGAGTCGAAGTAAGGGTCACTGACTTCATTGAATATGAAATGTTGCGTACAGACATTCTTTGGCCTTTTTTATCTATCATAAATACAATGCAACACTTGTTTCATTTTTGATCTAGTCACTTACGAGATCACAGATTTAGAGGTCTCAAGTCTGATGTATACAAAGAGAGCTGTAAAAAAGATGTCAGAAGATTCTCTTTCAAGTGCCGAGTCACTGATCAGTGGAACAATCTTACAGAGGCAATATTGAAGGCACCGAGCTTGAACGTATTCAATAACTTCCTGGACGGACTATGGGTGTGGAAAGGAATAATTTATAATCTTAATGTAGATCTCTATGCAATATCATCTGATCGCTGAACAAGATACAAAGTGATCAACATATGTTAGAAACTGGTAGAAGAGGCTATCAGTAAGGCTTTATTCCAGAATACTATTATTATCATAAGTATCATTATTAATCATTGAATAATAGAATTCAGTATGTAGAGTTTTCTTCTGGCGGTTGTCCTCATCTTGGTTTATTTTTTGAGCGCAATGTTTCGGACGCTGGCCATCTTCAGATGATGCATGTGTATTCTTCTAAACTCTAAGATGGAGGGAAGGGGTCAAAAAACTTATGTGGTCATCATATATATCAGAGATTATATTCTTTTGACAGCTTTACTCAACACTTGAATGTTGCAGGATATGGCCAAACACTGCCCACAGTTCGCACAATCATAAAGACCAGCTACCCGAACAAATACTGGCTGTTCATACTGAGTCAGCAGTTCCAAAAGGCCCGGCCACATCACTTGCTTTGGGTGGGGGTGATTAGCTCCAAGGGCGACTGACCAAACACAACTCAAAAAAACACTTCACTTTAGCACTTATATCAGAATACTCTCTACAGAAAATGAGATCGAAGACATCAGATGGGACATTATCGGTATTAGCAAAATCAGTAGACACAGAGAAGACCAAAATTCGACGGCTCCTAATTGACAATTATTCCCCATGATAAAGAAATTTAAATTTTCTCCTATGAATTCGAGAGTTAAAGCTTTGCCATTTTTTTTTATCAGTATATTTG